>OY735876.1:13741880-14941880 GCA_963506565.1 Tachystola acroxantha | reverse complement strand
ACTTTGTTGTCCGTCTGTCTGTCAAGACCTATATCTCAGAAACGGACGGATAATTTGAAAATACTCAATACGACCTGAGTATTCAATCTCATGCATCCGTTAAAAAATCAAACTTCTACGTCAACCCAATCAAAAGATATGGCCGCTTATGTCGCCTTTTCCCGCATCGCACTTGACCGTTTTTATTATTATTATTAACATGAAAAAAATAAACAAAAAAATAAACTACAACTGACTAGCGAAAGTTTCTGCAAAACTCATAATTACTAAACCCTTCTCTAACAAGATACGAGACTGCAAGTTCCTTTGCATAGAATTAAGGCGGGTAGTAAAACTTTCCGCGGGTGTAGGGTGGCGGTCTGGAGTGGGGGAGTGCAACTGGCAGCACAGGGGCGGCGGCAGGGCTGGGGGCGCGCAGGGGGAGCCTGGTCAATGACACGGCGACATTGCATCAACGCGCGAAGGTCACCCCACCTCCCACCTCAAGCTGACACCCGCGCCCGCCCGCCCGCGAATTCCTACACTTCCTTGCTTTGCCGCCATCTTGGATCAATCACTTTGAATGAGGTTCTAATTTAAAGTTAGGCTTTAAACTTACACGGTTTGTATTTGTAAATAAGTGATAAAAGGTGGATTTGGGTTGAACTCCCGATATTTCGATGGCACGAAGGCAAAAATTTAAATTCTATGTTTTTAATTGTTTAATCGGTGGTTTCGGTTTATTTTAGTTCATAAAAAAATACTTTAACGCCTAGTGCTGTTATTCATAATTAAACCTCACTTCCCTTAAACCGTGTTGCTATCCCTTTCACACTTCGTTAAAAAAGGTTAAGATAGAAAGGGACAGGGGGACTAAACGGTGACGTAACTTTAAATCACGTTTATGAATAACAGCCTAGGTAATTTGATCTTGAATATCTGTCATATTGGAATCAAAAAACGTATTTTTGTTTTATGGGGAACTGTAGAAATTATTCATAAGCATAACTTTAACATAACTAAAATGGAGATAAATGAATGAAACAATTTCCTTTCTGTCTGACTCACCTCGAATTATGCATATTATTCTAAATAATGTGATGTTACAGCTACAATATACAAACCTACACTCGATCAATCGTTGGCAGTCATTGGCGTACAAAAGAGTTCCGAACGATAAACTCAATCTCAACATTGTACAGCAATTGGCAAATATGGCTCACGAATACTAATATATTTTAACAATGAGTCGTTTGAAACGAAAACGATAGTAAATGTACGGTAAAATTTAAAGATTCTCTCTTCTTTATTGACGACATTGAAGTAAAACGAAAAACTATTAAAAATGCAAATTCTTATGGCGAAGATAATGCAGCACTGACTACAAAAATATAGGAGCGTATTCATAAACGTGATTTAAAGTCCCCTGTCCCTCTCTATCTTAACCTTTTTAACGAAGTATGAAAGGGATAGCAACACGATTTAAGGGAAGCGAGGTTTAACTAGGTTTATGAATAACAGCAATAGGCTACTGCGTCTTCCACTCTGACCAGTGCAAATAGTACAATATCGAATCACTTGTAGGTTGTAGGGTTGTTTCTTTTTAGTTTTTCAATATCCCCAATGCGGTTACTTACGAAAATACTTATATCATAGCTAGCAGGAATCATGCTTTATGTAATTTAATTTTATTTTATTCAGGGAAACACACAGTCATATACAGACAATGATAAATAAAACTTAGATACTAATAGACGTATAGTCCCATAACTTACAAACGAATGTTACATAAGGTCACATGGAGCGCAGCTAGAGATCACTTATAATTAAAGATTCCACAATAATGTACTTATATATACTATGACAATGATTAGCAATGGGTCCAACAACCAGGCACCCCCGGGCTGGCGCTGTGCACACATATATCACAGCGCCAATCCGGGAATAGGTACCCTAGCTGTTAGACTCCTTACTTCTGTGGCTTTTAGGTAGCAAAGAATTGATTAATTTAATAAAAAAAATCCAACGCAAGAATAGGCTAACAGGCTATTACGAATTAGTTAAATGTTAAGTAGGTGAGTAGCGAGTTAGCTACATAATTATGCTATTCATCAGACTCGCTACAACATCATCAAAGCAACTAGTCCACGTTTATTTATTTTTAACTGTGGGCTACCTACATCGACTGCAGACTCCGGTTGAAGTTTAAAGCAAACAACCAACCGCCAATAAAATGCGCCAAAGAGCGAGTGACTGCGCGGGCGCAGGATGGCGTGCCGCGCCAGCATTTTCATCTTCCGCTCATCTCTAATATCGATTTCCGGTTATGCATATCCGCAATTTGACCTGAATTTATGGCAAATCGTATTGGTTTGATTAATCTAAAAGTAATCCCTAAAGAAGCGTTATAATTCAGTCCTCGGGGACTCTTCTGGAGTTATAGGCCTACAATTAGAGAACGGTCTCCACTTGATCCTTGTTTGTAGTTTTTCGTCAATAATACAAATTCGAGTGTCCAATGTCAAAGTTCCAGTAAATTCTTTCAATTTGTTCCACATGGTAATCTAGAAATAACATGTTGTTACATATTGATATTATATACACGGCAACTAAATGTCAAAGAACTTTACATTACAAAACCACATTTTATGGTATTTATGGTCGCTTTGTACTTATTACATGCGCAAACACTTACATTATATGCGTTATTTATGACGCCAATTCAAAATGTCCTTAATGAGAACAAAACGTTTATTTTAAGTTCTGTATCATTGCATCTCTTCTCACACAAGTACAAGACGTAACTCTACGCGTTTGTATCGAAAACACTTGTTCAATTTAAAATTATGAACGGTGACAACGGATGACGTCACGATTCGCGTCAATTTTACAATCTGGTGCAAAAACGCAACCAGCTACAATGTTATCGGTTTAGTATTTAGTTTAGTTGACGTTTGGCATAACAGTGTCGTCGGGGCAATAAAAAGCGGGTTGAGGGGCGGCCACCGCCGGTCAAGGCCCAGCTGATTTCCATCACAGCGTTGC
Source organism: Tachystola acroxantha (assembly GCA_963506565.1). Taxonomy (NCBI): domain Eukaryota; kingdom Metazoa; phylum Arthropoda; class Insecta; order Lepidoptera; family Oecophoridae; genus Tachystola; species Tachystola acroxantha. The sequence continues at coordinate 14,938,856 of OY735876.1, read as the reverse complement.
CCAATCCGGCCCTGACTCCGACTCCGACGCAATCAGGCCGGAACGACTTTTTTCACCCAATTATCGATCGAAATTGATTGTCAGTTCTATAGTGACAAAGCCATTGTCGAGTGTAATTGTTCAACGAGACAATGCGACGCGTCGATGGTTCTAACATCTACACGTACCTATTCGGAACGTTTCGATTCTGTTCAACTAACAGTGGTTTCGGCAAATCTTTTGTAACTAATTGATTATCGATCGCGTGTTTCTTTGGCGTTGATATTTTGGTGTTTTAATAGGTCATGTTGACTTTGGGTGTTGAATGAGACGATGGGACAGCTTTAGCTGGGTTTGAGCACAACGATAAACTTATGGTATCTATTCGTGACAACGCGTTTATGATTTACATTTCTACACAAAAAGACGACATTCGTGACCCCATCAGTAATCTGGATAATGACCTTGGAGGTATGACTCAGAAAGAGCACAGACACTTTTTGTACTACAGCGAAACATAAGTACAGACAATTTCAGTTGACTTATAAATCTCGCTGTTTCTAACCTATTAGTATATTAAGTAAGATACAATTGATGAATCTTTGAATATATCGTTTCATTATTGTGTCCACTGAACACTAATCTCTTGAAACATCCAGATCCAGACCTCTTATTGCAATAGCTTCTTTACTGAATGATACTCGTATCTATTCTTAGCCTTATTGTTTGTAAATCTTTCAGATTTGGTAATCACTGGTATGAGTTCCAAGGATGTGTATGGGAACTTCTGTCATCGTCTCACCGAACAAGTAACTTTATCAATCTGAGGTCTAATCTTGTACATGATCGAAGTAATTAAGTTAAGGGCCAACAATCACGCGTTCAGTTGAGCAAATGCCGTTGTCGAAATATTTCGAAAAACGTCCGGCCACTAAAATTACCCGTCCCATATTCCCACGGCCCGACGCGCTCGCGACGGCCGGAGACGGTCAGCATTGACACCAGTTATATTAAAACTAGAGTTTTGCAACGCGCCACTATTCCCTGGAATCTGGCGGTTTGGCAGCGGCCATGTGGGCCACGCGTAAACATGTTGCGAAACCATCTATTTTATTATATCTGTTACTTCCACTCGGCAAGCATCCGAGTGCGCGATGCAAGGATTGCCAACGTAGTGCTGTTTGCGCTAGTTTTAGCGATGTTTTAAAGAGCCAGTGCATTATCTGGAATCTTGTATGAACTATCGAATTAGGGCGGAGAAGTAGAAATATGTTTGTTCAGTTTCTCCCAATAGCATCTAATGCATGTGTAAGTATTTGGTGTTTCACGATCCACGACAGTCGCATTTCCTATAATGCCACATTAATTAGGAATTGCAGATGCCACGAATTATATGAAGAGGTTCAATCTCGGACCCATTTTGATTGTCGCCATGAAGCGCTATGTAGCGCGTTTTCAGCAAGCAGTGCCGACAGCACTGAATGCAGGCGGGCGGGCGGGCGCGGCGAGCGGGGAGCGCGGCTATTTATGCAGCGCTATGCGGCCTAACACTGACCTGGTTAGGTCTCCGACGCATAAACACAAGGATAGCGACTCGCCAACTCGCGATCTTCTAATTCGCAATAATTGACCCGCTTTACCTATGTATAGAGTCAGGTACAGGGGCGACCGGCGGCCGTGGGCCGTGAAGGACGCTTTGCCGCTCCGCCGGGAACGAGCGGATAATTTTAAAACGGGCAGGAAACCAGCGGAGCGCGTATGTAGGCCGCCTGGACTCCGCCGCCCCTTTTATACCTATCGTAAAAGAAGCTCACGCTCGTATGAGGTTTCCGGATAAGTGGAGCGGTAAGATTCCTCGACGAAATTGGGTCGCGGTGATTTTTCTCGAGTGTTCGTGAGATGTGTCGGCGGGTGTCTATTCCGTGTATTTCGGAAGCGGGAAGACGGTTGCGCCACTCGAGCCGCGCGAGATGAGTTGCGACACGGCGCGGGCGCAGGAAGCGGCGTGTGAAACGGAACGCGCGAAGGTGACGCACTGTTGCTCACTGCAAGCAACGGCGGATTTAATGATTCACGAAGACGCTCAAGCAACTAGGTAATTACTAATGCGGTTTTAGCTCAAACGTCCTACGGGTTGTAGGTCACGTACGCACCTGACGCTGTCGCGGTGAATTCCGGGAGTATTCGGGACATTCTGGGATTCTCGGTCCTCACGTGGCATGGCCCTTTCGCTTTCGGCTGCGCGTACGCAGCGCTGCGCAACACTCAAGGTCGCGGGCCGTTCAACTCGGATGCTACGTCGTGTTGCGACACCGAAATATGTAATTGTAGAGGAGTGAGGCGTTTGGCAGCGGCCGCGGCGTGCAAGTGGGTCGCGCGCGTTGCGCAAGCGCTTTTCGTACGACAGATGGCGCGACACGCTTCTTCCTTAAACGGAGCTTCATGATGTCGTTAAACAAAGAAAATTGCCCGTTGAGCTTATTACCCAACCTATTTTGGGCAATTGAAAATATAACGACGTCATCTATGTAAACAAACAACATGACAATAACTATTTGCATTTTGTACTTGTATGAACTTGGAAAGATGTTTGAATAATAATTCAAGCCGAACGTTTTTATACAAATTAGTCTCAAACTACGCGGAAGAATTTTGATCAAGAATTATCATTCATCGCTGTCGATTGAAGTGCAGAGGTTCGCTTCAACATGCACCAGATCTGCAACTCGTAAAATTAATTTAGAACTTCGTATGTGTGGTGTGGTTAACCCATATAGAGCAATTGATTTACAGAACCGTAACTATCAGAAAGTGGGTAAACGGCTCTTATCACATTCGTGTTAGTGCGAATGAGTCAGACAGAACGCTCCAATAGGAAACCGCCAAGAGTTGCTACACTCTGCGAAACCATCTAAATGAACTAGTTTTGATACTTTTAAAGTTTTTAGGTTATTGTTGTTTTGGCAGACAAAACGAAGTGTTCTATAAACTTCAAAGACATCAAAGTCGTCCAGATAAAAACAGGAAAAGTGGTGATGTAAGGTGCGTTCCGTTTTGGTATTTCGCGAATGTCAATAATAACGTTCCGTTCCCCCAGCGGTTGGCGCGGCGAAAATAGTCGCCAACTATTAATACGAGGCGAGCGCTGGCGCTGCACTGCCCTTGAAACGGGACGATCACCTCGCCTCGCGCACACTCCCGCGCAGCACACACACACAGCACGTTAGACGTACACACGCGCGCTATCGCGATGCAGCGCTGCAGAATAGACATTGCGATAATTTTAATTTCCATTTCATTTGGTAGGTGTTTTACTGGATGTTATAGGTGAATTACGAAAGTCCAAATTGACGCATTGAATGATGTGATTATTATGTTGCTGGACGGTAGTGACAGTTTTCCTGTTAGTTGCGTTAAAGGATTACGAATTGACCGCAATAAGGTATTAAATATATATAGGTACCCACACTATAGGTATGAAAATGTTAACGCATAGGTATCAAATAAACCAATAAAACCTCAAAAACAAGTTTATAATAGTTTGTTTGAGCTGGCGATAAGTGTTTACTTTCAATGCTTTTCTTTCGAGCGACTAATATTAACTAGACTGTATTTTCAGATAGACCAAGTAAGTGGACAGACCTTCGACACCAAAGAACGCTGATGTAGCCTGTTTTAAGCAGAGTCATTTAATATTTAAAAAAAATCTGATGTATCTAATTACACCTTGCATTATTATTATTCAGTCTTCTAAAGAGTAAGTAAAGTAGGCAACTAACTACTTATTAGAATTATATAAATTATTGACTCATGTCTGACTTCAAACGGATATATCGAGGCGAGCATATACTATACAATTTATAGGTTCCTTTCCAATATCACGGATTTGTTCCATCACGTTTGCTAACGGATTTTGCATTGAATGACTATTGCTTGTTCTTTTATTACTTATATTATAATGCTTAGAAAAATGTTGTTTTACGAATATTTCCTGTCAGCCCATCCTTTTCCTCGTCAAAGTTATCAACAGGATACGTCACATTTAGTTGTTATTGGAACAGTGTCATAACTACATGACTGTAATATCTGTCTACATGAGCTTCTGATGCAAGATTATGAACACCTATAGGATATTTGTGCCGTACAAGGGTTTTATTATCAAATCCTTCAACACTGGTTGGCATCTAAGCAAGCCTTGTAGGAAGGATTTAGCAATTGGCAACAACCGCTCAAGATCTTGTTAATTAAGCTCTGCTCAAATAATTTATCCGACTTTTTTAAACCGAATTATTGCTAGGTATCTTCCTAATCCGTATTAATTAGGTCTTAGAGATCAATATAACAAACTCCTAGTAAACGCGAGTGTCGAAAGAGTTAGATCTGAAGGGGAAACTGTTAAAAACGAATGTAAAGACGCGGCACATATTCACACAATCAGGTTTCGACTGCCCAATCCGAGTAGGAAGGTCGTGTAGGTTTCGCCAGAGCTGACAATGGCGCCGCCGGTACCGCGGTTGCTCAATACCACGTTTGCAACACCGAAATTTCGTGTGTGCTACGTTACCGCAATGGCCCCTTTAAGCCTCATAGAGCCTCTGGCATGCATATGGTCCGTTCGAGCTGGGTTTTAACATTAACGATAGCATGAATAAACATGTGGTTTTAATTTCCGATGCGGTTTTGAGTGCTAATGCGTTTTGGACTGCTTTGTTGATGTATTTCATTCATTTATTGTTATCATTAGATTGAGTAATACATGTATTGCACGAGTAATTAACTACATCATTGGTCAAATACGTCAATTTATGTTAATTAACTTCACTGTAATGTCATGTGTTAATGTTAATTTAACATCGCCGTTTTAGTAGTTTATGCACGTTTAGTGTTAATCGTAATGTGAAATTTTACAACTGACTCGTCATATTGTTTCATGATATCAAAGAATGTGGTGGGATAAATGGATAACTATTTAGCACTTCTTCCTGTTTTGTGACGATTCTTATCGCTTCAGCGTGATTATTGGTAATATTGTCGTCTGTTTTATTAAATCTAGCGCTCTACCAGCGTTTCTCATTACCTACCGCTTAGAATTTATTCTATCGAGACGCCCAACTACCAGCAAGGAATTCCAATTGGAAATCTTATTAGACTGCTATTTTTTGCTTCAGCGAGACAAAGGAACTTTAAGGGAATATTCTAACAATTATACCTACAGCTTTTTAAAATGCAGGACAATCGAAAGTGTCTATTTAGCATGCGCCATGAGCCGCGTCTACGCGCTGCGCATACGCAGGCGGCGGCTAGAGTTTTTGCATCTTTATATTAGGAGCACTGACCTTGCACAATGTCAAATAGCTGAGTGAGGACGGGACGGGCGGACGGGCGCATGCGATAAAATGCTCGATGCAACGCCATGCCAACTGGTTCCGTCCGTCCGGCGTCCGTCCAGCCACTCGCAGCGTTCGTTTTGTGTCACGGAACCGCTTCGCCGCTTGTATCTTCGCGATAAGGTTTTTCAACGTATTTAGTTGACTACCATACTATTTTTAAGGTTCACTTAGATGCAGCTAACATTCTATACGTGCTCGTTTTTAATTGTATAGATGAAGAATTAAGTTTCTTTTTAAAATGCGATTTGGGTAATCTGAATGCAGTATCTGCTAGCCGTATATTGCATTTCATATGTCTCATATAGTACCGTTTACTTATGGAAATGTATATACTTAGTAATAATTTGCGTGCACGCACGTTTCAAGCGGGATAATGTTTTTAAATTACCACTTAATCCTGGCAAATTGATTGTTTTGTTTTTTTAAATACGAAATGCCTTGCTCGGAGCAAATGAGCGCTGTTTTTATTTCCAAATGGAAACAAACGCACGAGTAAAATATTGGTCGGGAACATAATGTTTCTTGCGTTTAATGCTGAAGAAAGAAGGCCAGCTGGCTCGCTGCCAACGCTCAGTACACACGCCCCCGGAAGTAGCTCTGATTATCTTCGAGAGACGTGATAACTTGCTGGGTTTGTCACTATCCATCAAGATACACTTGAAATAACAGATGCACTATCACGAAGTTTCATTTACGATTTAAACTCCAATTTAACTTATGAATATGTACGATCGAACACAGACAGTGTTACAGTAGAGTTTAAAGGTTGAAATGTTCTCAAAAAGTACTATATTGATTTTTGAAAATTAGCGTGTCTAAACTATCGAAAATCTCAACTTGTTTTCGACTGTTGTGTATTGACTCATTTATTGATCTCACAGCATTTATCCGTTCAAATAGCCAGATTACCTACTCGTATTTTGGACAATTTGACAATGTTGTTATAGTCTGTAGTGTGTCTGCACTCAATTTAGTGAATAATTCTAAAACTATTAGTCGTAGACTCCTCGAATAGGTACTCAAATTAAAGATCTTAATGTGTTCTACCTGAGTAATAAGGTAAAACTTCATTAAGTCCAGTTTTAAAAGTTGTTTGGTCGAAAAAACGAATTTTAAATATTATTTTGTAAAAGATTTGTCTCACGGCACCAACCCACTCCACCCAATGTGTAATCAGTAGGTGCGTGCATCCAATCCAGGTCAGCAAGACTTAGGGTTGCCATACAGCATTTTTCTCAAAAAAATATTGCAACAATATGCTACTTTTGGGAAATCTTGGGGAAAAATGGGTTAGGCAGCAACTGGGAGCTGGGACCAGTTGACCCCTTTTCTAATTTGCTAATGGTAGTACACATTTTTTTGAACCATTATTTATTCTTCCCTATGATGCGCTGCGGATGCGTTCCTGTTGCAGTTAATAAATTTTGCGCATTATAAGCAGTTGAAGTAGCGATGAAAATATAATATTTTCCCTAGTATACAATTTTTCTGTAATTGCATAATTGACTAAAATATAGTAAGATACATAATATTATAGTACGGGTGGCAACCCTAGCCAGGCTCGTTATGTCACCGATTTACGAGAGGGAAACAATGTCACAGTATGTGCAACACTTTATAGTCGCTGTACTTCTGTGCGTCAGTGTCACATGTCTTTATTTGTGAACCTGTTTACCTATATCCCTATGACTGGTTAGATACCGCTGTAACGTGTGACAAAGTTAGGTTACTGAAGTCTTTTTGAATTAATTTCGTTGCTTGTATCTGAAGGCCATTGTAGTATCGCGCACGCATTTAAAAAAAATACGATTCTATTTTCCCCATATTTTAAAGCTACTCATTGAATAACTAGACAAAATAGCTTTTATCGCCATAATTGACGTTTGACCAGAGGGCGGCATTGCCAATGTTTCATCTACTGCAAATCATACAACCTCAAAAATATGGTTGCTTTGCTAATTCTTTTTATCAATGAGCTTTATTATTTGTCGTTTACATTTTAGTACAGGTTTACTCGTGAAGCTTTCCTTCACCGGTTTTGCGAGCATTCGGTATCGGCACATGCTCTTGGAAAAAATGGAAGTGAATCTCATTGGTCGACTTATTCGAACACAGACCCTCCGTAACAGAAGAACGGTAATAATTAGAATTTATTATCAAACAATTTCGATTATCATTGTTATTGTAACCAATGTTGCCAAACTATTGGCCAAGTGTCAAGCGTTGTCGCGCGGCGTTCCCGAATTCCCGCGCTGCGCTGCGTCTGCGCAGGGTCACCTTCCGGGTGGGGCGTTCACCGCGCGGTCACCTACAGACAGACACATCCCGCGCACCGCACCCCGCCCGCTAACGCCCAGAGAACACTATGCTCTATGATAAATTCGCAAGTCATATTTCTGCATTTAATAACTACCTATATTGGATAATGTTTTAATTAGGTACGCACAGTCGAAGACAGAGATAAGTATACAGGGGGCCTCAATAAGGTTGAGAATTTCTCAAAAACTACTGGACGGAATTTAATAATTATTTTACAGTTACATAGTTTTAACTTTTATCTATCAAACAATAAAAGAATTTTTGCAGTAGTTCAAGTAGTTTTTGAGAAAATATCTACCATAAAAACTCTCCTGTACACCTTTCTCTGTGTTCCACCGTACCTATTTACAAGGCCTCTTGTTTTACGTCCTTTAGATTAAATTCACCCTATACTTTAATTGTGATATTGATATATACCTAGGTATTATTTATATTTGTAGAATTTTTAAGGTGAATAAAATTCTTTACATTTATTTTATTTAAAGCTAAATTTACAATCAGTCATAAATCGCGGTTTCACGTTAGAATTTTCACGCTAGCCAATCACCCGACGTTGTTGTTGCATTTTCAGTTTTTTTTGAGATCTAAAGTCACGATAAAAATAAATCAGTCTACAAAACGATATGTATCTACTCGTAGTAGGCAGCGCGAAATAGAAACATTACAGTCATCGAATAGAAATCCAACTCAATGCGAGTTTCTATACAATTTTCTTGCAAGCAAATATAGGATCAAACCTACCATCCATTGTGGAACGTCATTTTTGAATTTAAACAATTTTGCAAGGAAATGCTTGATTTAACACATTCGCGCGTGCTGGTACAGACTTCAAGTTTTGAATTTGGCGCATCTATTCTCCGTACAAAATATTTCGACGTCATCAAACGTTCTGCAACATCTCATAAATATATAAGTATTGTATTTGACACAACGTTTATAAACGTTCGACGATGTAAGAAATCGCAAAATGAATGCTTAGAATAAATTATCCCTCTTTGTAAACAACTATTAGTTACCTGTTGTGGTGTAACACTGAAGGAACTGATTGAATGAATTCGTTTCATAGAAAGTAGTCTATCTTAAACAAAGCCCGACTAGCCATTTCTATAAATGCCATCTTAAGTAAGAACAATTCGCTTCCGATCGAATGGGATTGAAATAACCCCCCCAGTTTCACTTCCACTGAAGTCTGTGACCCCACTAATTTTACTTAATTCCCAGTATTGCCTGTTTTTCTTCAGCTTCGTGCAGAGTATTATAGCAAAGTACCCACTCGCCCCGGCTAATCGACTACAAGTCACGTGCGAGTGATCCGATCGATACGAGAATTGCGACCTGCGATATATTTAGAATTTAAATTAAGTATGAAATTGGTAAAGGAGATTTGAGCCGGAAAGATGACCACGTTAGACCCGCGGGTAATGAAGAAATTGAAGCTTCAGCTAATGGAGAAATTAAAGACCTAAATACATAGACCGGTAGTCATAATCAGTTTTGAACACAAACTCAGCGTGAGTGAGATCTTACAACTGTCAAAATTGGATGAAAACTGATAGTTGTTAGACCGAAATGAAACAAATCAAATATTGTAGATTGTCAAAATTCTACACTAAGGTCAAAAATCATAAACAATTTGAGGATGATTCTAAAGACAATTTTCATTATTTTTAAAGAAGTATTATACAAGGTTCAGCTTCTGAATAAAGTATGGACACCTTATAAAGTATAGTAACTTTATTTTTTATGCTATCGATACGAATAGTTAGGTACCTACCAATAGTTTTGACACCTGAATACACAATATTAATACACTGTTAAATATTAAACAGTCTCTATGCACCTTGAAAGACGATAAATTACCTAGAAATCTTAAAACTACATTCCCGATCTAAGGTGCTTGTAGACGATCTCCTTCTGTGCAATTCTGTGCTTGGTTACATTCCCTGAAAGATGTTTGTACGGACAACATGGTAACACTTGCAGTACAATTTCAACTCTTACGACGCAGATAATAAGATAAAAACGGTCCAAACTCCAAACTGTTACACTTGATGTGCTGTGATGAGTACCTAAGGTACCACTGTGTACCACTTTTCGTGAGACTGGGTGTAATTTACGATCGTTTCTGTGCATATCTCTGGACCTCAAGCACTGGGAATAGTACTTAGACCATGAGTGTGATCATCTCATCAATGTGACGTCTTATTATGGAAACTAGACTCACCCGGTGGCCTGGGATGCGCCACGTGGTGCTGTAGCGAGCTGGCGATCTGGTGGTGCTGGTAGAAGGGCAGGAAGGGCGCGTGGAAGGGCGCGGGCGGCGGAGGCTGGAGCCGCGCCTTCAGCTCCTCGGCAGAGCCAGCCCCTGACGACGAGGACTCCACATCAGAGACTCCGCTGTCCGCTGGCGAGGGTGGAAGGGAACCTGCAGACAAAGAGATTAGACATGAGACTTCTGTTCGACATTGTTTTTATAGGTTCGGAAAACTTTTACAGCTAATAAATAATGTGAAATATATGAGGACAATTTTAAGGTAAAAACTAAGGCATTTACAAGAGTTCGCCTCTAAATGAACAGTGAGTTAGTCTTAAATTATTTCTAAGATATGTTTACCTAAGTTGAATAAAGTTAGTGAAAATTACAATAGGACTAATACTGATACCGTCTGAACAATCCCGGTTATGTTGGGATGAAGCTTAAAAGGGAGTGTCGACTCAGGATTCGTCCAAAGCCTAATGTTTACACAACAAAGATCCAGCGACTCCCTCCTCCTCACTAGACTAGAATGGTAGTAAAACTAATAAGAAAATGAATTTTGGAAAAAACCACACTAAGACAAGAAAACGAAATGACACAAATACCAAACAACGTTTGTTTTACTCGCATGCTACATGTCAATAATATTATAAGCGACCTTGACATTTAACGACGGACAAAACTGATTTTTAAGATGTTTTTGTTCTATCAAAAATAACATAGGTCCCAATTATGAGCCTTGTGGTACGCCACACGTAATATTCGAATAAAATTATGCAAAACGAACAATGAACAACAGATAGTCAGATTGAATTAAGATTTCACCAAAATTATTTTAGCAATAATCATTGAAGACTTAGTAAAATATATTAGCCACAAATGCGACTAACCTAATCAAAGTTCATGCCATAAACATCAACGTCAATCTATTTTAAAATTTTCCATGGCAGTCTCAGAAATGTTATTTTAGAACACTTTTCAAACTGATTGCAGACTTAACCGTTAAAAATTCACATGTGTAGAAACCAGCATCTATTGTCATCTAACGGTCATCTTGCAACAATTTGCATCTAACCCTGCATCTGCAATGCAATTAATCCCGAGTCTTTAAGGCCCAACGGTCAGTCTGAACAATAGCTTTAGACAGCCGTTAGAAGCGAATAAGATGCACTTGCACCAACCTGTGGGAATGCAAGCGAGTGGTCAGCGAATACAATTGTTATGCAAAAACTGCAGTGTTTGGTTAATTTATGATTATGCAGATTTTGACGACACTCGGGTAGACAAGGGGTCGCTTTTTGCATTCTAATGCTTAATTTTGGGCATGTTTCGGTTCTGTTAGAGATGAAAGCATGGATGTTGACCATTTGGTGTTTTCTTTTCATTTTTAGATCAAACCTGTTTAGTGTATAATAATAGTTTTAAAATAGATATTGTTTCATATAAAAATAAAACTTTCAAGCCAGTAAACGTATTACTTGTTTGAAGAATATTATATTATTTATGTAATTCGAATTTGAGCAAGTATAATATTCAGTATTTTTTGATTTAATCAAGAGTTCATCGTTCATTTCATTTTTTTAAATATGGCTTCTAGTAATAGCATAATCATTTTGCTAGTGTAATATGTATTTAGAAAACAACTAAGATTCTTATTCTGGTAGGTACATAGATATTTCCTAAAAGTTGACAATGCAGTCTGAAGCCAAGAAAATTTTTACTATTTAAGAAAATAGTGATTCTTATATTCAAGAAGTATCTTTTTTCGTGTTATGGTTTTAATCGCTTGCATATGTTCTGGTTACTGGTAACTCGAGATCTCATTCAACGTGACTAGCCTAGAACACATTTAACCGCCCAAACTGGATCGGGATCGATGAAAACTTAGCCGAAACTTTCTCATGTCCGGCCCTCGTAATAAAAAAGTTTGACGAATAACGGTTGTCCGGTATTTAAATAATATAATCAACATCGTCTATACAAAATGCTAGTAGCAAGGAAAGCTGTATTCATACGTTTCCTCCTTTGAAACTATGACTGGTATTGGAGTGACCATTTGACCGGTGCGTTATAAAGCGCTGTCCACACCCCTTTGTGGGTATTGTTCACCCTTCAGCGCACAATGGTCTGGGAACCGGGAAGCGACGGCCCCTGGTCAGTTTGACCATTTAAACCGAGAATGGGTTAGTGTTATTACGGCTTTAATAAATTAATGCCTCGGGTTGTTTATTTTTAATAGATATCACATTACATTTTCTATCATTCGATTTAAACTGTAAATATTTGAAGGCACTGATTATTTTAATTGATTAAAATCATATTTCGTGAATTCGAGTGTACCTCATAGATCTCATTACCAATTTACCAAACACAATGACAGATTACCGAATATCAATGAAGAATGACATCGGCATTGGGCATACGAATTTTACGTACGATGCAATCGATGAAGAATGAGTTTTGCGTATAATGCCATCGCTGAAGAATGAGTTTTGCGTACGATGCCATCGATGAAGAGTGATGTTTGCGTACGATCGGAGGTTGGCACACTATATTATAACATCGATTAAGAATGACACAACGCTGCAATTTACCTGCCTATAATATTCCCAGGATTGCGAATTTATATAAAAAAATTGCGCCCCAAAAATGGTCAGTGGACAGTCTGTCCGGCCACGAGTGGAGTGACCACGCACCGGGCGCGAACACGGAATCGGTCGCATTGTGCCAACCCTTTCATCTCGCGAATCAAAATAATAATAAATTAACTATAAATAATGACCGCCCGGGCTTTTGTGACATCGGGACACAAGGGGGCCGAGTATAGGGATGCACACATCTTATAGAAAAATATCGATGCATTGCTCGATGTATCGCTGTATGAAATGTTTTTTTTTACAAAAACACAACACTGTTCTTGACACAATATGTTTGATACATATTGTGTCAAGAACAGTGTTGTGATCAAGATGATAACAAAATTATTACCGATGGTTTGCCTAGGTATCTCATTGTAATCTTAAAATAATAAAATTGGTAATTAGTAAAATTGGTAGGTAATGAAATAAAGTAGCGACCTTTGAAGTCGTTTTTTTAAACAAGTTTCTTATAATTAGTCCCTCTTCAAATTTTTAAATTTAAAACATCGATGTCTTTATACTATCGTTTTCATCCCTACGCGAGTCCCGAATCAGGTCTACCGGTCGACGCGGAATGCGGTCCCATTAGTAAAGCATCACAATACGGGACCCTTCCTTAATCGGACCATCTTTATAGACTGACCACTGTCCAGCTTTGTCCCGGCGTTAGACCATAATCCTTGCGAATGAAGAGTTAGATTTGCCCATTTTTTGCATATCAATGAATATTGAATATGTACGGGTATTAAACGGTTATATAAATAAATCGTTGGTCTGGTTGTCATACGGACGATACGATGCTGAATTGCGTTTTAGGGGGATCAATGTCACCAAATACCAGTATCGACGTTGCATTATCGATACTGGTAATGAGAAGTCACTATTAATTACGGAAAATACAGAAAATTGTTCTAAATATAAATTAAGAAGTTACACGATTGGGACTCTGAAAAAATACAACTGGCGAAACTTCCAAGCTCTTATAATTTTTATTAATATCTAATTTAATTATGAAGGCATAAATTTTTAAATTTAGTTTTAGCACAATTCACTATGGTTTCAGTATTAAATGTTATTTTAATTTCGATATTTAAAAAAATACTTGTTCTTATTCCGATAGACATGGGCCAAGTCACCCCTTTCGACCTTAAGAAAAAAACCAAGTATCTCTTTGATAACCCTTTTATCTGCTTCCCTTTGTGTATTGCCACCTTTAAAATGCTAATTTTGACTTAGATGTTACTTACATACTATTTAGATATTTCGGTATGACCAGCTTTAGGTATATGATATAATATATAACTGGTTATGATCAAGTGTGGTTTGGAATCCATATTGTTGAGATGACTCAATGCTATTGAAGTTATTATAATATGGGGTGCTAAAAAGAATAATTATAATTCACTACCGGATTTTTTGCGTTATATGTATGTATGTTCAAATAGGTAGATACTTATATTAAATTAGCAAGAATTTATTTAAGAATTAGCAAATAAGTTATTTTACGAACAATTATTATTAACAAGGAGCTAGAAAAAATATATGAAGAATGATGTTTGCGTACAATGCCATCGATGAAGAGTTATGTCTGCGTAGAATGACATCGATGAGGAATGAACTTTGCGTAAGTTGACATCGATGAAGAATTATGTTTGCGTATTATGACATTGATGAAGAATGACATGGGTGTATGTATACGATAACATCTATGTAGGGTAATTCGGTATATGTACCCCCTTACCTTGAAGTCTTATAGCAGTATTACTTCCATAATACTTTGTTACTTCGTACAATGACGACCTTAATGAGCTTACTTAAGGTCGTCATTATACGAAGTAACAAAGTATTATGGAAGTAATACTGCTATAAGATTTCAAGGTAAGGGGGCAGGAGCCCATTCATCACTTGTATTCAATAAATACGAAGTCTTAAATTATTGTATTGTAAGTTTTGTGGAAAAGTTTACAAAATACGAGTACATTAACTTCGCAAATAATTAAGTATTATTGATTTCCAAACAAGAAACATGCCAATTAAATATCTTCATGCGTACCGAACTCGAATGCCGAATCTGTCATAATTAAACCCGGCCATATACGCCGATTGCAAACCGTCCCGACACAATACTCGGACCAACAATGGGTTGCGTTTGCGCACCCACGCGTGACATTCTAATTTCAAAGTGTCAATAGCTCCGGAAAACCATCCGTCTCTATACAAAAGAAAGAGACGCGTCTACTCGTCAGAGCGAGACACGGAGCAGATTAGCGACTATTGTGATAGATGACACAGCGATTTTGCAGTGCAAGGTGCATATAACCCATTTTGCGTAAAAACTGGGGATTTTGGGTGAAATGGCGCAATGTGGCCCGGCATCTGCGGCAATTGTTTGGTTAGGACATTGCATATTTGGGTTTTGAGGCCGAGGGCCGCGGTGACCCGGTGCTGGCATTGTAGGGTTACTCTTTGTGGTGCCGACGGCATTTTGCACTGTGCAATGATGCTTTAGTCGCAAATATTTGATATAGCATTAGTGAGTGATTCTGGCGTACGTTTTTGGAACTAAACTGACAAGTCTGAAAGTACAGTCTCCGTTTCCTACACTGTAAGGTTATGATAGGTTCTCTTGAAAATGGCGGGAAACGACGGTTGCGAAATTATTTGATTATTTTCGTTTTAATGTCTACAGTGGCTATTTTGTGTTTAATATCACGTTAAATTAAGCAGAAGAAGTTTCAAGTAATTATCAAGAGTCCCACTACGAGCTCGGGAGTGAACGTGACTGTCGAGCTGCTTCGTCCAGAGTGACGACGCTACGGCGACTCCTCTGGAGAAAGAGAAGACAAGGATATCTTGAATATTCTGTACATGACATTGGCAAATGACGAACTGTCGAGTCCATTAATATAATAAATAAATAGGTTATGATGACACTACTTTTAAAAACATCTAATTTAGTTTCAAATAAGAAAACGCACGGAATAATCGCTATCTGGTTTACGAGTTTACAGTAACGGCAGTGTTTAAAGTAGCTGCTATGTCTGCCGTAACTTTAGTTAAAGAACAGGATAACACTATGTTTAGACCTGTTAAAAGTTTAAATTAAGAAACCAAATCAGAATCGCTACCATTATCTATACGTTTATAACTATATGTTTGTTAATTGTCACTGTAATTTTTATTTCTTATATGTATATACTTAATAGGCAATAAAATGTTAATAGGCAATAAAAATGTTATTCTATTCTATTCTATACCTATAGCGGAAATTGGAATGTCCGCAGCAGATATATGGTGATACCCTGATTATTATGTACCTATCAATATTAGATATCTAGATTTTCCTGTATCTAATAACGTATGTATACAATTCCGAGTAATCTGAAATAATGGGCAATCTATTCGTTTGTCAATATTTATTAGGTCGTTTATATGATGTTCTAGATCGGGGAATCACCGGAAATAGGTATAGATATTTTTTATTTATTTAATAAATTAATAGAATTATGTAGCAATATTGGAAATAATATTACGGAGACTTGGTTACGGCACTTGGAATGAATAAATGAGAGAAGAGTTACATTAAAAAGAGCTGTACTTAGAGCGAATGATAAAGATAGTGAAGTACACAATCTTTATTAGGATAAACACTATTTTTTAATATACAATACATGGCATAATTGCGACAAGCAAAGTTGTAGTTCTCAAATGTGCCAAAAACGGCCGTTTCTCGCAATTATGCGAACTACAACTCAGCGAAATTGAATCACGTTATAAATTTTTTAACATATCTTTTAGATGACTTTATTCACAAAATTTAAAATAATTAAAATGGGGTAAATAGAATATTACAAAAGGTACACGTCGTCGTGCAGCTCCCCTCCACAGAGCATCGTGCCGAGGACGCTGGCTGCATTACCTCTCTGTATGGCCAGGCTAAGCCTTTGCGAGAGGTATGCGCCAGCCCTCAGGTCGCCGGAGGCGTGGATCAGCCTGGTCGAGATAGCATGTACTATTTTTTTGGTGTCAGAGGACCACGGGCCCATCGTTTCCACGGCAAGCGCCGCAAACTCATGGTGGTCAGGTGACAAACATGAGTATTTGCGGCGCTTGAGTGTCTGGGCATCCTCGGCGGCGGCGCCGGCCCGCACGGATGTGCCCTGGACATGGGACGGAGCCAGCGTGTCAACGCACGTGGCGTCCCACACTAGCGTTCGTCCCATGCTCCAGGGCACCAGAGTGACGCCGTCCGGCCTTTTGCCGTCATCCCTAGACAGGCCCTGTGGTTCCAGAGTCGCTGGTATGGCCGCGGTGGTGAGAGCCCTGCGGATTAAGTCGTTCAGGGCTCCATGTCTGTATCCGCGGCCGGCGCTCCTCGTGCATGACAGTCCGTGACGACCAAGCTGATCCACACCTCGACCGCATCGACAGTTATGCGGTTCGCACACCCTGCCGCCCAAACGTAGGCACACTGCTATACGTAAATGAGCTGGTTCGAGCAGAGTGCCTAGGCTTGGGCATGGCAGTGCGTGCAACCAATGGCCAGACTCCTTTTCGGAGACTGCAAGGAGTCGCGCTCGGTCCGTTGCGTCGGGGCAGTTGTCAATAAGGTTGCTGTGGGCCAGTTTCACAATAGGTAGGTCCCATAGACGTTGGCTGCCTGCACTCGTTTGGGCAGGAACCTCTTCCCCCGGGCACGTAGCGCACCAGGCCCTCCTCGCCTCCGCAAGGCACGTCACCAACAAGTCAGGCGAGTTTGGTAGATTTAATATCTCGCTGACGAGGGCGGCCGTGCTGTATGCAGAGGAAAGGAAAGCCGGGAGCGCCACGCTAGTGGTAGTCCGTATGCCCAGCCCACCGAACCTTATCGGAAAGGATGCTTGTGTCCAAGAGCGGGGATCAAAAGCAATATTTAAAATTTTGGACACACTTATATATAGAGAGGAGTCTACGCAGGCTGTGCTCAGTGGAAACTTCCATACTGGGCAACAGCGCAGTAGATACATGAATTTTGGAGTATACAAACACAGCCGAAGAATGAAAATTGCCGAGTGGGGTTTAATGTCTAGAAGACGATCGGAGGTTTGTGAAAAAAGGTCTAATTTTGAATTTATAAAGGAGGGGATGGCGTCGTCAAATATGGGTGCTCCGAGAAGGGTAAGGGAGTCTTTGGTGCGAACTGATATGTTTGGGGTGAGAAAGTTACTACGTGAAAGAATATCGGCACGGGCATTGGTGGGTATGTGATCTGGAATATATATCTCACATTTGTCAAAATTTAATGTTAGGCCGATTTCGGAAAAGCGATCAATGACTGTTTGCAGATCTCTTAGTACTGTTGACGCCTCCCCTCCTAATGAGCCGTCATCCAAATACCAGAGATTGAATTTGGAGTTTAGGTCGGAAATTATCGGGTGGATGACTAGGCTGAATATTGCTGGACCGAGCGGGTCTCCTTGCTGGCATCCCACACTGGATGCAATTTCGTTGTTGCCGTAAATTAATTTAGATGGGGCGCCGTAACTTTGCCAAATATAGTTATAAATTTCTGGTACCTCTTTTTGAATTTCACATAGAAGTGCGCCCCTGTCTGCCGAATTAAAAGCATTGCTCACGTCGATTTTCACAAAAATTTCATAATCGGTGGTATTAAGGAAAGTTCTGGCCGCGTGAACTGCCGCTTCGCAGCCCCCTCGTACGCCGAAACCTAGCTGTCGGGGTTTAAATTTATTTGTTAGTTGGTCGTTTAATGCCCGGCAGCATAGTTTCGATACCAAACGTCTGATAGTACTGCCCACAGCGATGGGTCGGATGCCACCATCTTTCTTGGCTAATGCTACTAGGTTAGCACCATAAAGGATGGGGGTCACCTCGTGATGAACTCGCCCTGCCAGCATCAAATTAGCTAGCGCGGTGAGTTCGCTCACAAGGGATTTTCCGACGTCACCGAGTGTGGGACTTATGAGGTCTTTGAGATGCTGCGGTGTTATGCCATCTAATCCGCCGGCAGAGCCATTGGGAAAGGAGGAGATAGCATAAACCACAGCATCTTCATTCACTTGCAATGGTTGTTGGGGTGTTGACAGTGGGTCAGGAAACAGTACGGTAGAAGAGGGGCTAGGATGCTTATTTCGAAGGGCTGCGAGTGTCTCAGATGAGTCCGTGGCTAGAGTGTCGCTGGAAAATAATAACTTTGCAGCGCCTCTTATGTTCCCCTCAGAAAGTTTGCATTCAACAGCCTTGGACCTTGAAAATGCACCGTGGTGAGGTTTTTGATGTATTTCTGAAATAATATTATTGTTATAACTCGGTATGCTTATGGATTGTGTTTTTTGTTTAATAATGGAACTTAAAGATTGACCTGTTTTGCTATCTTCGATGTGTAAAACGGAGTAAGCAAATGTAAATAGACTTTCCCAGCTGACCGGGGAGTTTTCAGCGACTACTCTAGCCAAGCACTCAGTGAGACTGCGGGCGACCGTGACACGAGCTGCTTTGGGGATCCGTTTTAACACCTTAAAATTTTGTTTTAAAAAACCGAGCCGATATGGTAATGTCCCATCTGTGGCGACGGAGCCAGGGGGATAGCCCTGTTGTGGTTGAGAGCGCGCCGCAGATAGCGATGGTGTGGCTGGCTGCTCTTGGCCTGTGCGCGGGACATGAGAGCGACTGCTGTGGATATTCAATCCGCGGGTTCCTTTGTATCTCTTTGCGTCGGCACAGATGGGGCATTGTATTAGAGTAGTATTCGAAATATTGGACGACGTGTTACCTTGGCTTAACATGCACAAAAAATCATATAAAACTTATTTCGACTGTACAAAAATACACAAAAATAGTAAAAATGTTTATAAATATAAATGTCATCCGTAGTAAACAAATAGCCGCAAAAGAAGTTTCTTCGCTGAATTTCTTTCGCGCGCGTCGCTGTCAAACGCAGTAGACAAGTAGAACTCCAATGTGATTGGTTGTCTTGACAGCTTAGCAACTTCAACTCCAATGGTCACCAAGGCAACCGATGGTCGACTTGGAGATGGCGTCCTGTCTGTCACTTTTATCCAGAGTCCAAAACAAATATTTCTGTGGTCGATGTCGGAGAAGACAAACTTTGTCTACAATCACAACGGCTCACAACGAAATGGGATAACGTATGCAGAACTCTGGCTCAAAATTTAAGCACTAGGGGAGGCGAAAAAGATTTTTTTATAAAAGATAGTGAAGTGAATGTTACGGGAAGGGTCGTCATTGACCAATTTAGCAAATGTATATAAATTCTATAACAATCAATTATAATTAAAGTTAAAACTATGTACAAAATAATAATAATAAATATATACTTATAAATAAAAAATTGGGGCCAAATCGCTGCCCTGCGGAAGAGTGCCCAAAAGGCTGGCGACGTTACCTCGTTGTATAGCCAGCGCTATACGCTGGCCGAGGTAAGCGCCAGCCCTTTGGGCACCCGACGAGTCAATGAGGCGCGACGACAGTTCTTTGAACAGTCGCAATGTTTTAAAATTAAAAATGGGTTAAAAAATATTCGTCGTCGTCGTCTCTATGTATACCTACTACCGAAAGTCGTGAATTCACGTATCTATCTGTAGTACAGTCGAAGAAGTTTTCTCTCTTCATCCAGCCAGAGGAGTCGCCGTAGCGTCGTCACTCTGGACGAAGCAGCTCGACAGTCACGTTCACTCTCGAGCTCGTAGCGGGACTCTTGACTCTAGCCCGAAACTTCAGATTCTGCACAAATCATCCAACAAATTCACCATACTGTCATTACAGAATGGTTTACGGTTCTCTGTTAGATAGAATAAGAAACGAGTATATCCGCCAGAAGACAAAAGTGACATTGCTCATAGAATCAGTAAACTAAAGTGGCAGTGGGCTGGTCACATCTGTCGTAGAACCGATAACCGATGGGGTAGACGAGTTATCGAATGGAGGCCACGAACGGGTAAACGTAGTGTGGGACGCCCCCCGACCAGATGGAGGGATGACCTTCGCAAAATGGCTGGCAGGGACTGGATGCAGAGGGCCGAGAGTAGGGTTGAGTGGCGCGCTTTGGGAGAGGCCTACGTCCAGCAGTGGACTGATACGGGCTGATGATGATGATGATTATGGTTCTATCGCCTCAAACTTTATTCCCAACGAATCTGTCAATCCAAACCACTTCAGCTTTCACTCTCCCCAACCCTTTCACAGCTAGTCAATTGACGCAGATGGTCCTGACGAGGACCCGAAATGTGCAATTCCACATCACCATGGTGTGGGTGGATATGGTCAACATTTGCACAATCATAAATAATATTTATTGAAAGGGTTAGTTGTATAAGGGGTTATAATTTCTTATTGTTCAGTCTCTGAATGGACATTTGATTGATTATGAGTCCTACGTCGTGTGACGCTTGGAATTATTTGTTCGGCTTTTATTATTATTATTATTATTATTTAGAGACTACTTTTATTTCGTACGGTGGAACACAGAGAAAGGTGTACAGGAGAGTTTTTAAAGTTGAGTGAGATTTTCTCAAAAACTACTTGACCTATTGCAAAAATTCTTTCACTGTTAGATAGATAAAAGTTAATACTATTTAACTGTAAAAGAATTATTAAATTCGATCTAGTATTTTTGAGAAAATCTCAACCTTATTGAGACCCCCTGTATCTCTGTCTTCGACTGTACTGTTGCGATCAGTAAATAAAGAGTCAGAATTGAGTAAATACCGAGGGCAATTTTAGCGTATTTTTTCGAACACCGGTAGCTCAGAATAAAACTGATCTTTGCCTTACCAGGAAGTAACTAGCAGGCGCGTGTGTGCTATAGTAAGCCACGCGTGTGTGCGTGCTACGGGTCTGTGTGTTAGGTATTACATAGAGCGTTAGGTACTTGTAAGACCTAACTGCAAACGGTTATAAAAACCAATGGGCGGCCTAAGACTTCGCTCCGTAAAAAGCTTCGTTTAAAATGTGTTTATGAGTAAAATAATTGGGAGTACAAGCGACAGAACATCAATTGTAACACAGAATTCTACGCCCATGTAATACAGTATAGATTGCAATGGGTTTGTTCGTGTAAAATGACATGTCAAATGCAGCAGTCGAATATACCTTTAATAAATTGTATTAATAAATTGGCCATCGTCCTCAGAGAAATAATGACGGGAGTACGCAAGCGCTGGCGTTCCCCTCTGCCGAGGTACATGCACGAATCGTTCATCGCCGTTTATAAAAACTAGTTGCTGCGACCGGCCGTCATTTTGCTTCCGTACGTATCGCTGAACACAGCTCCCGAAAATGGTTAATTGTGCAGTGGTTTCATGTAAAAGGCGATCAGAAACATCAAATTTTAGAAAAGACGGTGTTTTTGATCATTCATTAGCAATTTAATTATGAATTTATGCTACTAAAACATCATAAAACTCATTTTGTTTTTCAAGTCTAAACGCCGAAAATCTCTTGGTACGAGGATACAAAATCTCTTGGTACGAGGTTGCTTAAGAGTAGTGATGGGCAACACGCAAACCACAAATGAACGAATGAAGTGAATGAAATGAATGAAGTTTAACTTGAAGTAAAAAATATACATTTTCCCTATACTTATTACTGTTTCATTGCAATGAAACGTTCATTACCATTAGTACCTAAACGGCAGTTCTTTTTGGGGCAACTACTGATGTGGATTGTTGCGGATGGATCAGGCAAATGGAAACTCGGATGAATCGAAATACTATAATAATTAAAATTACAATGAAAATGAAAACCTGTCTCTATTTCTACACACTGACAACTACCTAACTTTATAAAATAAACAAGTGGGTTTTTTCCTATGCCCGCGGAACCAACCAGTCGACAACACGTATGGTATAGGCAGTGCTTCCAGATGCATCTACTGTAATTTTGACTGTTTTACTGTATACTGTAATGATAAAAATACAGTACATGGGTCTACTGTAATTTTTATTTAGGTCATTGTAACTTATTTTGCCTAATTTATGCCCAAAAAGACTTGATTTCTGCAAAAATGTACGAAAACACGAACAAATTATTAATTATTTCCTCGTCTCACTCTTTCTCTCTCCAAGTGGGTCGTAGTTCATGTGATTTTTTTTTAAATTCCATTTTTTTTCTTCAAATTTATCAAGGGATAAAGTAATACATAATGTTTTCTTTCTTTATATACCTTATCCAACGTCTAAAGTACTGTAATTTCATTGTAATATTATTTGGAAATGTACTGTATTTTTTTTTAGTCAATCGAAAGGTCACACCGTGACCGTTCAAGGATTATGGATTTATATATTTATGTGGGCTGGATTAGCATATGGATACTTTGTGTTCCGGAAAAAAGTATAGTTCCCTAGGAAAAATGTATTTTGAATAGAACATCTATAACTGAAATTCACGTAGGCAAAGCCGCGAGAAAAGCTAGTACAAACTACTTAAAAGACCAAAAATAATAATCTATAATCAAACTTGGTATATCAATTTCATTCGTTCCTTCACCATTCAATTCAATCGTTCTTTGTACATAGCACATCACTAATTTTTCGTTTGTGGTTGTCGTAAACATTAGTGTAATTACGACGAAATGTTTATTTGTGTGCGTGTTTTATCTTTGTGTGACGATATTATTTTCGTGTGCGTTTATATGGACGTGGCAAATTTTGTTGCGAGTGTGCAGCAATGTGCAGATGTGTGCTGTACGTGTTTACCTCACCTCCCCCAAAAAGTGGCAGAAAAATATGTACGGCTAAAGATAGGTAAGGCAACTCCCGTCCTTATTTCTCTGAGCCATCGTCATATAATTATTTATTTATAGGATAAACACTATTTTTTAATATACAATACATGGGATAATTGCGACAAGCACAGTTGTAGTTCACAAATGTGCCAAAAACGGCCGTTTTTCGCAATTAAGCGAACTACAACTTACCGGCATTGAATCACGTTATAAATAAGCATTTAAAAAATAGTATTTATCGTAATAAACATTTTGTACATAGCTTTTTTTAATAAAATTGATTAAATTGGAAGATATTATTTTTCAGTTTCAGTTTATTTTTTATCCTTAACAATAAATACATTGCGTTGGACATCATATTATAAATACAATTAACATAAAATTAAAGTCAAACATTAGAATTAAAGTATACAATACAAAATCTTGGAAATAACTTAGTCACGTGATCTTAATGATAATAATATATATTAGAAAAACAATTATCCATTAATTTATAGGTATTCGTACAAATCCAAAATTTTATAACAAATTATTAAGAAGTTCATCGACTGAATAAAAACACCTTTCCAACAAGAAGGTCTTCAGTGTATTTTTAAGGACTTTACAGCCAGTAACCGCTTTGAGATCAAAGATTGGCGGCGCTAGTTGGCTCATGGAAGGCCCTTAATATTATGGTATTGCTAATAGTCGTCTGTTGGTTCTCTTGAAAATGGCGGGAAACGACGGTTGCGAAATTATTTGATAATTTTCCTTTTAACGTCTACAGGGACTATTTTGTGTTTAATATCACGTTAAATTAATCAGAAAATGTTCGCGAATGACAGTACGGTAAAGTTATTGGATTATTTATGCAAGATCTGAAGTTTCAAGCTTTTGTCAAGAGTTCCCGCTACAAGCTCGGGAGTGAACGTGACTGTCGAGCTGCTTCGTCCAGAGTGACGACGCTACGGCGTCTCCTCTGGATGAAGACATGAAGACGCGGCTACACAGGGTGAAGACGCTACTGCGACTCCCCTGGAGGAAGATAGAAGACTATTGAATATATTTAATTTTCTGTAACATGACATTGGCAAATGACGAACTGTCGAGTCCATTAATAAAATAAATAAATAAAATAGTCGTCTGTTTAGATCACTTTAGATTTACTTGGTCCCATTAATAATGGTACCTCAGACCTCATCAATACAGAAAATCGAACCATATTTGTCTTTTTCGGAATGGTTTGCCAAATATGTCCGTTAACAGCCTTTCTATTGCTGTAAACGAGCTAATAATCGATTTAGTACTTGCTACGCACAGTTTAGGCGCCCTGAGAGCCTGCGCTACATTATTTACCCGCCATTACGCGGTGTGTGTGTGTGTGTGTGTGTGTGCGGGGTTTCAATGAATTCGTACGTGTCTGGCAGAGTAGGGTTGCCTCCCGGGAGTTTAGAGGGATGACCTTGAACTTGTGGGACAGCTAGCACGGAGTATGTGTTTTTTATTATTTATGTAATAGCCTGCAATGTCCTTGTGGGTAAAGGATTCCTTTAACTCTATTCATCATGATTCTGTGCCTTTTTGAAAGTAAAGAATATTTGTAAGGAAAAAAGTTAAGTTAGAAACATCAAATAAATTATTACTTAAGTATGTAATCAATCAATGAATATGCATAATAGTTTTGTCTTCGTTTTTGAATGATTTTAACTTTTTAGAATTAAAACTATAGTAAGACACTACAGATTATTATTATCGGTCGAAACTATCGGTCTAATTGCCGACTTCAACAATATAAATGAGTTATATCCGTTTATATATAATTTAACAATTTTAATTTTTATTAAATATCAGAAAATAATAGCTTTACCTATATTACCTATCTCTTTAAATTAAAAGATTTTATAGTTCTTGTGAGTCCTCCTCCTTTGTGATTGAGTGATTTTATAGTTCTTGTGCATGAGTGGTTAAAATTGAGACAAAGCGGATTTTATTAGAATATAAGGCATATGTCCCATACATTTATATTTATATTCTACTAGCATTAACGATAGTAAAAACCATTTGGCCTTGTACAGTCGAAGACAGAGATATAAGTAAACAGTGGGCCTCAATAAGGTTGATATTTTCTTAAAAAGTACTGGACCGAATTTAAAAATACATAGTTTTTACTTTTATCTATCAAACAGTGAAATTTTTTTTGCAATAGGTCAAATAGTTTAAGACAAAATCTCAACCTTAAAAACTCTCCTGTACACCTTTCTCTATATTCCACCGTACGTAGACTATTCTGTTCCGGACTAAACCCTCAACGTATCAACCCTATTTGTGTTGTATCCCCTATACGCACACGCACCCCGCCTTAGTCTGTGTGCTGTACGCACACGCACCCCGCCCTAGCCTGTGTGCGTAGGGCGGGGGCGGTGTGGCTCGGGCGTGTGGGGGGACCGTGACATTGGGCGGGCGGCATCAGCTGACTGCTATCGATTGCCGTATACCGCTGCTGGGTAACGCGACACTTCCTCCTTTGTTCGGTGTCAATTTTTTATTATTAACACCTTTATGGCTGAGAGATTTTGATGAGGTTTTATTGGTGTGCAATAAATAGTAACTCATACATAAGTCGGTTATTTAGGCCCGTATTAATAGTTTGAGCTCAAACCCGCCCTCAAGAGCAAATTCAGCTGATACACTCTCAAAACGTGATCACCATCTCAAGTATGCCATTTATTAATAAATGACTTGATACGCGGTTCGCCTGCAATCAGCAAATACGTTCTCAAGTTTGACAGTTCTCTTGAGAACTGAGTTTTGTTTATTAATACGGCGTTACTCATGTGATACCCGATTCCTAACACCTAAGTTACGTCTTGAGGTCGTTCTCAAGATTGACTTTTGAGCTGAGAGTGATTTATTAATACGGGCCTTAATTACTGTCCTTGGGATCGAACCTGGGTATCTACAACAAAAATCCTACTAACCTCACCACAGAGCACTATTTTCTGCCGTACAAAGGTAACTCCCGTAGGAAACAAAATCCTACTTTCACTAGTGTTAGTGTATCCCAGTGTAAGTCCCAAGTAGGTAGGTCTCCCTTTCGGCACAGTCTCTCAAACACGAGGATTAGTATTCCGGGAACGTGTCTTCACGGGAAGACGTGTGGCAGTGATTCTCAATCTTTTAGGCCAATATTAATAAAACGAAAGAGCGAATACTAGAAGGATGTACAAACTTACTGTAATATAAATCCTGGAAAAGCAAATTCATCTTTATTAGTTGTATTAATGAGGGGTTTACAAAGTTACATTTAAGAAAAAAGAAAGTACCGCTAGCCCCGGTAGATGGCACTGACCGGTCTGATGTCAACATTAAATGCGTTGTTATTGTTTGTAACTTGGGCTTTTCGTATTTCATTCTTAGGAAATCGGTGGGTGCAGGTGGGTGCCAATAAGATAAGATAAATACACTTTATTGCACCATAATACAGTATTAATTACATAATTGAGAAGCATCTACAATTTTGGCGGTCTTATCGCTAAAAGCGATTTCTTCCAGACAACCAACTGCAGAGGATATTATAAAAAAATTATATTTTTACAATGCTTCACAACGCACGGGCTAACCTTGTTTATGAATCGAATGTTTTTTTTTTGGTATCCTTAAAAATTATTAATTTGTACTGTATTGTTTAAATTACACAAACAAACCTATAAAAATAATTATTCACTTTGATCGCTTTGAGCGATAAGACCGCCAATTGTAATATTAACGATATTAGCCTATTTCTTTTGTGTAATTCTTTTCTTTTTGCAATAAAGAATATTTATCTTATCTTATCTTATTCAGTTGACATTGAAATTTTTTCATGGGGCTGTGTTTTTTACGACAAAATCGCACTTCGGTGCAACGCCATCTATTATCAACTTAAAAAGCTTGTTTCTTTTCTTACAACTGTCACTTTGAAAACCCGTCATTGTAACTACGTGTGTCACAGATTTTTGGAAATTCATGCGTTATGAGATACTTATGCACGCTCATTAGACCGTACATATGCCTTTGTTATTTTTGTACATATTTCTTAGTATAGGCAAAGTAAAACAGTAAGTTCTCAAGCAAAGTTTGAGAACTGTAGCCGTGACATGTCTAGCAGTAAGTGTAAGTCCTCTAAGGCTAGGTAACGTGTAATATTCACGAATGTAATGTATATTAATGTATAGCATGTAGCCTTGTACGTGACTACTACTTGAAAAAGCTTGTATATAAATAAGTACATATGTACAGTCGCAGACAGAGATAAGTATACAGGGGGCCTGAAATCGCTCCTGAGGACGGGTTTAAACTCAGACTATTAATACGGGCCTACGAATTATTTTATATCCGTAGGTATAATATTGTTTTATCAGTAAATTAAGGGTATAAAAGATTTTATAAAGTATTTCTTGTATCTAGGTCTAGCCTACTAGTTAGACCCATGTTAGGCTGTCTAGATGCCCGGCGGAAATTAACTAACGTGTATCTGAGCAGACTATATACTTAGGTATGTTTGTAAAGGTACATTGTAGCTATGTACTAATTGGCTGTAGGCTATATATGAGAATACAGGGTGTCCTAAAAATACTTTTTCGTCTTTATTGGTACAGGCTGTAGCAAAATTTTACACTTTTCTCATCAGTGCACCTTTTAGTTTGCAAGTAAACTAAATGAAGATTTTAAAAAATGTTGACGTGCAATATTATACACAATTAATCCCTACGTACAATAAAGTCAAATTTCTTTATTGAATGTAAGCACGTTGTGTACATTTTTGCACGTAAAAATATTTTTGAATTTACATTTACACCACTTTGCAAGGAAAAGGTGCCAGCGCTGAGGAGAAAAAGTGGCAAAAAGACTATTTGAATTTGATATATTATGTATTTGTATTATTTTGTATATTTGTCGTTTGCAGACGTGGCAATAATTAAACCGTTTTTTTCTTAATAGGTAATGTAAATGGACTCATTGAAGTTTCAAAATAACATTAGAGATAAAACTAGGTCAAGGTCATCATTATGTAACTTAAACACGGAAAAATAGTTGCTCTTAGCATCTAAATTAACTTAGCGGTTAATTTCTTATCTAAAACAACTACGGCCTTATCAGTCAGAGCAAATTGTCAGCAATAACTTTACTAAACCACTAGCTAGAAGACAAATATGAAAAACAGCAACACTTAGTTATCCCTATAGTTTGTCACAAACCGTTACAAACGCTGCATGTAGGTACTTAGTGCACCCGGGTGAATTAACCCCATTGATCTCCTATAAACAACTAGATACACAATCTGCCTTCTAAAAATGTCCGA
Source organism: Tachystola acroxantha (assembly GCA_963506565.1). Taxonomy (NCBI): domain Eukaryota; kingdom Metazoa; phylum Arthropoda; class Insecta; order Lepidoptera; family Oecophoridae; genus Tachystola; species Tachystola acroxantha. The sequence goes on along the minus strand of OY735876.1, from coordinate 14,910,208 downwards.
GCGCAAAGAAGGTCCAAACGGAGAATGGACCATTTGCTTTATTGGACATTATTTGGACGTTAACAATGAACCCTTATTTGGACGTTTTTAAATTGTTTTAGTAAGGCCTTTGTGTATCTAGTTGTTTATAGGAGATCAATGATAAATATTAATATTATAATTTTAACAAGCATTGCTTGGTTTCATTGTTATATAACATTTTACAAACAAATATAACAAAACTAAACTACTTAAAAATTATAATATTAACCTAGAAAATATAAACTAAACTAAAAACTATATATACAATAGGTCGGTTGAACATATATAGTAGGTACTTATTATAATTGATTTAATATAAAAATTGGGTTGGTGTACTTAATTCATTAAGTACACCGACCCAAATTTTTTATTATTTCCGTATAGTAAATAAACCGAAAGGAGAGTTTCCTATCAATAATAATTAATTTAATTATATTGTAGACATTTAGTTTATTTAACATTTTAAATATTAATGTCATCTTTGCACCCGCTACGCTGTTTTAATACAATGTCTCCATCACCCGAAGGTTGCCTGGAAGAAATCGCTTAAATCGATAATGTCGCCTGTCTGTACACTAGCTAATTTTGGTTTTGCATGTAACTGATGTATTTTCAATTGTGTGCAAATAAAGTATATTTGATTGAAAAAAAAATTGATTGTAAAAAGCCGTGAATTGTGTTAATGCACGCCTTGAGAGAGGCCTATGCCCAGCAGTGGACTGATACGGGTTGATGATGACGATGAGGAGAATAATGTAACCAACACTTTCACCATTCTATTTAATTTTAGTTCTATGGTCGCCCCTAATTGTGCTAACTACTGTACCTAATAAAGAAAACTAACTACCTAGACCCGTATTGTTATTGTTACCTTGAGTAGTAAATAGGTACCTATGTATTAGTGGAGTAAATGGAAATCCATAAAATAAATACCAAACTGGTGTTACCAGGGCCGGATTTACCTTATAGGGACTTTAGGCACGTCTCGGGGCCCATTCAACATTTTCTAAACTCCTAGAATATATTTTACCACAATGCAATTATATTAATACTTTAGCTGTCTTTTATCAATATTACTACGGTATGCCATCACTTTATTTAATAAACAAACACCTATAAGAAAAATATGTGTATTTTTATTATTAATTCATCATCAAATCTTAAAATAAAGCTCAAAAATGATTAAATAAAGATCTAGCTTTCAACGATAAAAACGCCAGTTGTGTTGTTAATTATATGTTCCTATTTCTTTGTATAATACTTTTGTCATAAATAATATTTATCTTATATCATTTCATAGGGGTGCAGGGCCTCTAGCTAATGCGGGGGTCCCTAGCTTACCTACACTGTCTAATAGATAATCCGGCCCTGGGTGCCACCCCCCAGACAGTTCCGACCCCGTCTGTCTGCCCCACTTCGGTAATTTTTCATTCACCGATTCACCCGCTATTTAGGCTTTAAAATAAACAACCTAGATACCTAGACTACCAAAAGAGAAGCCTAGTTAACGAAACGTAAATATAATTTACTGATATCAAAGGTTTGCTTAATATGAAAAGGAACCTAATTTAAATGAGAAATGAATGGATATAATTAATTTGTATAGGTAGGTGAAACGACTGGATAAAATTAGCAATGTTTCATAGAAATAATTTTCTTCTCAATAACCCTGACTAAGTTGCTTGTACTAGAAACACTAGAAACAATCACTACAGTAGTGTAGAGATGAACAAACTTGCGACGTTTGTGGCTAAGAATGGCGAAACTGTCTAGTTAGCGCTGAAACTGTCTAAGTATCGCTCAAACAGTCTAGCTAGTGCCGAAACTAATTAGCTAGCGTCGAAACTAGTGTTAGTGCTGAAGCCATCTAATCTAACTAGTGTCAAGGCTATCTAGCTAGCGCTGAAAGTGTCTAGCTAGAGCTGAAAGTGTCTAGCTAGCGTTGAAACTGTCGAGTTTTAGTATAGTCTTAGGATGTATGGTGGAAATGTCATTGTAACGTCTTCCTACCCTATCTACTGGTGTGCTAAACACTAAAATCTCCAATCGCCGCACTAGCTAGCGCTGAAACTGTCTAGCTACCGCTGAAACTGTCTAGCTACCGCTGAAACTGTCTAGGTATCGCTAAAACTGTCTAGCTACCGCTGAAACTTTCTAGCTACCGCTGACACTGTCTAGCTACCGCTGACACTGTCTAGCTACCGCTGACACTGTCCAGCTACCGCTGACACTGTCTAGCACGTTCTCTGTCCACTCACCTGTGTTGGGCGCTGTGTACAGGTGGTGTCGTGCTGCGGGCGCGGGCGCCAGCAGCCCGTGCAGCAGCGCGCGCCCCAGAGAACCGCGCGCGCCCAGCGGCAGTCCGGCCGGCTCACCGTCCACTGCAACAACAGAGACAATACAATGTTAGACGTTGGATAGGTAAACAGCAGCTGTGATTCTGTGGCAGCCGTCAAGCCTACCTCTAAACACAGATTGTACATTATGGGATCGAAGCTCATTCTATCGATGAGTGATGTCGAATGCCACCGTTTCGAATATTTCTTGGGTCGATATATTTATGCAGAGTCAACAATCTGCCATTAAATATACTACACCGCGTACGAGCCTGGCTTACATACCATTAGATAGAAGACTGATTTTGTGTTTTCAGTAGTTTAGTTAAACTAAAGATCTTCGGGTTATTCCAAATTGAAAAAGTTATACAATTTCAATTGTTTTCCAATACTAACAAAAGTTTGGTGATTATGCTAATAATTATTTCAGATTTACAAACAATAAGTTTAGCGATTTAGGCTTGCCAAAGGATTGATGTCTGCGATGCTGCGAGCATTTAGAATTGAGACGATAATATACTTTTCTTCAAGAAGTAGCTCAAAAAAAGGTATCGCTTAAGTTCACCAGTTTACTAACATGTTCTCTATCCAAACAATAAGACCATATGTTAGAGATATAGTAGAGAAACTCAACGTAAAGGCGCCTCCCTTTTTAAATGTTAGTAAGTTGTGGTCCAAGGACGAACGTCTGTAGCGATGGAGACGCGTCGATTTATCAACGTATCCGCAGGTAAATGTTGGCAAACTTACGAATATCGGAGAGGATCTATTAGTTCCAGACTTCACAGTATACGGAGGGATAAGTAGAGACGCTTCTTGATTGATGGCTTACGATTTTGATCGATTGGTTTATATTAAATGTGAAACATTCGTAAAGGTAACTTGTAGACTAGAAATATTCCAATTTGGAATTGACAACGAATAGGTACTAACTATTGATAGTGTTTTTATTATTATATTATTTATGTGTTATAGAATTAGGGGGCAAAACCCACTCATAACCCATCCAGGGGAGATAGAAAGAATAGTGGACTTGTGGAAGAGATCGCCCATCTCTTGGAAAACATGCTTTCATTCGATCTTCTAACTAAAATACTATGGAGTTGTCATTACATCACACATACTGCACTAAAGAAGAATATGAAACAAGCAGACGTGAGTACTTTACGTATTTTAATATAAATCAGTTGATTAATTAGTCATATTTAACTAACAACAACAAAATCTAGAGATAAAAGCGCAATTCGAAACGGTTTTTAGTTTCAGAATTTCCTACAAATTCAACTTCGTGTGGTTTTCAACGTCCTTTGAATATGGAACTTATTAGCCACATTCATTGTCAGTCGCTATACTGTGTACTAGTTACACTGTGTGCAATGTTCCTGAAGTGCGTGGGTTTGGGTAATTTATACTGTATCATCCTTGTAGGGTTGCCTACAGAAAGAAATAAAAACATGCTCTATCTGTGATTCAATTATTATTTATAGGTATTTCATTTTACTATTTATTTATTATGAGTATTAATAGTATCTATTTTTGGTCATTATTAAACCATGTGATAAAGGTCTAGTAATCTAAAGTAAGTAATTATAAATACTTAGATTTATATATTTATTCAGAGTTCGTGGTAGCGTATCATGAAACGTAGATCAGACGATATCTGATCAAGTGATCAGTGAAGTGAAGTATTTACCCGAATGACAAAATAAGAAACTAATGTTTTTCAATTGCATGTATGTATGTTGGGTCGACCTAAAGGGCTTGATGAATTTAAGGTGTCTTTTGATCACGAGATTGATCAAGATTTTATGCCAAAAAAAATTGTCAGGATTTTGTTTTTGAAATTGCTCAAGTGTTACCATTGACTTGCTATCGACTGTACATTAATTAGACGTAAACTCTCTAAAACAGGTGTTATACTTTTTGTGTAGGTTTTATCCAAAAAACAGGAAACATTGTACATGAGAGCTGTTTGCCCTTTTAAAGTTGTAGCATATTTCGTGTTAACTGGACTGTGCTGAAGGGGATTCTAACGAAGCGGAAATGTCATGATCTTTGGGATCTCTGAGTGGGCGTATTTACAGGAAGTTAGGATACCTATAAGGCTAAAACAATACTTTTAATACCACATCATTAATTAAGATAAAAATATCATCGATGTAGGTAAATCTCACTCAATAATCGAATTCTATCAACATTGATCTAAATTATTTCCAAAATTATGGCTTCGATATTAGAAGCCATTTTACACGTTAATCTGAATTTTCAACTCAATAGGTTCACAATTTATGCATTTAGGCCTTCCCTAGTCGCAAATATTGACATACGAAAAACCTTTACTTATATCTGATGCTAGCAATGTCCACATGGTTAGGCATACAACCTCCTTTGAGTGGAGGTAGGCAAAGACAACGGAATTTCATCTGTCGCAAAACGGCAAAGCCTCCTTTTTGCCACTATGTGGACCATAGCGTGATGGATGGCCAAACTCATCGCCGTCTTTTTAGAGAGCTTTAGATTTGGTGGTTGCCCATTGAGTGTGGGTAAGCTAAGTACCATATCACTACAGAAAATCAAACCAAAACTACAAATCATAATTGTTAATTATATTCGATAAATATAGAAATAGAAAGCTACCGTACATCCAGTTCCAGGCAGATGTCTTATTTATAAATACACAGAAGACGCATTAAAAGTTCAAAGTTCAGAGTAACGGGGGATTCACCGCAATCGATAGAAATGTATAATGTTGCTATTGCCACCTCGCCAGACGCTTCCGTGCGGCGACCTTGGGCCCTCCCCATGGGGGTCGGGGGTCCTCGGGCCACCTGTTGGCCCGCGGCCAGTGCGCATGTTTGACGCAAAGAGCGGGACGGAGGCTTTCCCTCTCGCCAGGTCGAACCGTCTAGACGGTGTGTGAACTCTTTACTGCGAGCACCACATGTCTGATGCTGGATATGCAAATTTTTCGTTTTTCCTTTCGTCGTTTTCATTTCCGAGCACGCTAGAAGTATGGCTAGACTCTATAGTAAATGTGCTTAAAGAAAATTTAAAGATTCTTTTGAGATACGGTCTAGAAATGAAGCTGTCGTTCAATTCAGACTTGACGCTAGACGAATGGCTGGTTAAGAATTAAAGGTTTATTCTAGAAATGCGATGGCGTAGTAGCTGCTCATACTTGAATCCCATTCAATGCAAGTATGAGTGAATGACATACAATGTTATGCCTATACGGAAAATCTTACTTCTATTATTGGGCTGAAGCACACATACATGTTATTAGTTGCAATCTAGTTCCATCAATCAACGCCTAATTTAATACGCCGTTAGCTTACTACAATTTCTTTTTGGTAAATTTAGAAGCCTACTCCCAAAACCTACACACTGATGGGTATATTAATCACACGTTTCTTTAAAAGCTGACAGCAATGCACAGCAACTATAGTATACGAATATGTTCCAGAACATCAACCTACGGAACCTACACTTCATGTCTAATCGACTATACATAAGTACTAGGTACAGTTATGTACGAGTTCATTAATCAGACGTTCTATATACCATATTTTTCATGCAAATGTAGCTGTATTTCGTTATTTACTTTTCCATTGTCCGTTATAAATGGGTGGTCACAGAACACGCGACCTTCCGTTCAGTTATCAAACAGTTTGCATGTCTGAGCTTTTGTGGAGCCAGTTCACGATAAGTTATGGGTGCCGGATGGAAAAGTATTTACAGGTACAGGGTAAAGAACTAAGAACAGTTTTAAAGCTTTACATAATTGGTTCGGCGATAATTAAATGCACATACAGCTCTTATGTTCCAATCTCAATGACCAGTCGACAGCAGATCAATGGTAACACTTTTTACTTTTGACAGTTCTTATTATTTGCGTCGTAAGACTTGAAATTGTACTGCAAGTGTTACCATTGATCTGCTGTCGACTGTATATACACATATTTTTGGATCACTGTCTAGTTAGAGCTTTCATTTTAAGTCACTGATATTTAAATTATACAATGATTGTAATATGTTTTGTGTGCCAAAAAAATTATAATAAAATACATATTGATATAATAGTAAATGAACTCCTTTTCAATAGAAATGAGGAAGCTAATAGACAAGATAACTGAGACTTAGTATTGGGAGAATTTCATGTGTATTTAAAGTCAAGGATGAACATGGTAGCAAATTACTCCATAGTTTTAGGAACAGGTAAGTTCTTAAAGTGTTCATTATGTTTTTACTTTTTAGTGAAGACACAGACGGTGGCTTGGTATCATTATAAACTAAACCGTAAAATAACAAGATAGGTATACAATATAGAGACGTATGTTTAAGAGAGCAGAGCACGTAATATTATCATTTTAAACCCTTATTGCATCTACATCTCATTGTATTCAGAAAGGAGCTCAAACTGGAGCAATAAAACGGAATGTTCTAGATGTTATTGTAGCGAACGAGTGCGGTGCAACGACCCCTGAAATGCAATAGAATGGTTTGCATGCAACGCCTGGAGACTGCATAATGCAGGCGCATCCGGATTGCGAAGCCAGCTTGCATCCGCTTAGCAAGCTAGAGCGGGGACAAAGATAGACAAACGGGACAGGACCTCTAGCGAAGATTACGTTATACGCGACACAATAATGGTGTCATCAGTGGCTCATCTTTCACATGAGGACACCAATTAAGCCAGCTTGCATCTGCTTAGCAAGCTAGAGTGGGGACAACAATGGACAAACGGGACGGGTCCTCTAGAAAAGATGACGTTATACGAGACACAATAATGGTGTCCTCAGTGGCGCATCCGGATTGCTCCACTGAGGACACCAATTAATCCGGCTTGCATCTGTTTAGCAAGGGACAACGATGGACAAACGGGACGGGTACTCTAGAAGATGACCTTATAAGGGACACAATATTGGTGTCCACAGTGGTGCATCCGGATTGCTCCACTGAGGACATCAATTAAGCCAGCTTGCATCTGCTTAGCAAGCTAGATGGAACAGATGGGTTCTCTTATTCTTGTTTTAATGTGGGGGGTGAGATATAGCACAAACTCCACTAATATCGGAGTTTTGTGCATATCTCCCGCGCTGTTAATTTAACTATAGTTCAATGAAGTAGCATAACAGGGTTGCCGACTGAGATCTTCACTGTTACTGGCCTTTTGATACTGGAAGGCTTGTTGGATTTATAGGCATGTCCTATTGCTTGTCGGTTACCAACAGTCGTTTGGTCACTAAACCACATGTTAACGTATCGATTGGTCCATTATATTATGCCATAAACTACACCTCAACATCTCTTAAACGGTACGCTCTTCGTATTTTTTGTCCCGAGTGCAAACTCTTTACAGCTCTATCCATCCGATCCGCGTAGCACTGCATTTTCAGGATACAATTTGCATCTGCTTGGAACAATTTCTCGTAGAAAGTGTTATTGTTTTCCAATGGTAGCAAAATAACTCGAGTCTGCTAATGTAATAAGTATTTAGTGAACTAAGTTAGCTATCTTCAAGTATTTAATATACATCATCTATTGTACAGTCGAACATAGAGAAAAAAGTATGCCTCATAAGGTTTACATTTTCTCAAGAACTCTTGACCGATTGGAAAAATATTTTACTTTAGTAGTTAGTTTGGAGTCGTCAACATCAGTCTATTTTTTATGTCACCACTGCTCTGGTTCCTTCACTTCGTCAAGGGAGTTTGGAGTAGTCACACTGTGTAATTGTAAAGAATTTAAAAGAGTACTTTTTGAGCAAATCTCACCCTTAATGACTTTTCTGCGTGTGTCAACGCCTATAAGATACGATTTAGTCACTGTAATTGTTACGGACTGGCCACCTATCGTGCCATATGTTTTATAACTAATTTATTTCTCGCTGTCATCCTCATTCCACTTGTCATCGCCACCGCATAAACTAACACCAATAAAATACCCACCTGATATGTTGAAATATAAGTCTTTTAATAACCAGCGAGCCCAGCTCCTCAACAGTAGTACTTATCAATTTATTAATATAAAATTTTAAATTGTGAAAACTGAAATCGATAGTAACACCGCGATATCGCAGCGTAGCAACAACAGCGCGTAGCGACCGGCGGAAGAGGCACAATGCAAAGCACGTGCTGTTTGGTAGGTACCTACGTTTAGGTGAGTTACTATCGTCACTTACGTTTACGTGAAAAAAACCAATTGTACTACAGATGGCAAATCATTTTACCACGGGAAAACCCCACTAAATTTTCACGTTGTATTGTCGCTACCTAGGTCCTTATAAAAGGCAGGCATTTGAATAATTAAGAAGCATGATATTACAAAAAGTAGCACAATACCTAGGCACATAGGCATTTCACTGCGGCAAAGCTAGGTCGTTAGGTAATCAATACGCACGAATCCAGGGCATTCGATCCGCTTCCGCTTCCGGCCGCGATGCGAAGTACTTAGGTACCGAATAACAATTTTAGGTTATAGATGTTAGGGGCGGAGGGTAGAATATCTAATGAGGGTAGGCTTGGAATTACCATAAAATATAAGGACTAACAATATAACTTCTATTGATCTTTTGCCGAGTGGTTTGAATCGGTAACAAAATAATAATAGGGTAGTTGATACGTACCTATTCAGAATATAATTATTTTCGAAAAAATTTACGAAACCGCATATATATATTGGAAGTAAATAATACTTCAATGGAAAAAAATGGTGACTTGCCACTTTTTCTCCTCAGTGTTGGCACTTGTTTCAAAAAATCCTTTAAATTATTAATAGGTACGTAAGTAATATGCAAAAGATTTTTTTTTAAATTATGTATTGGTAATTCTATTGGAGACTTGGTCGAAAAAATCACAATACATACATTAAATATCATGTTTCCTACTAAAATGCTTATCCCTATGATTTTCCTACCTATTTCCTTCTGTAGTATCCATAATAATATATTAATTTACCTACTTATTTAGTCAACACATGATGTCCACAAAATAGAATTCCTTTAACAATGCATTAAATTAAATTAGATAAAAATTATCAGGTCAGTGAAACGAGGTTTTTTGTGAGAAATAAATATGTTTTGGGCCTTCATACGTGTTTTGTATACCTAGGTCTCTGCTACTAATAAGTTCCAACTATGCATAACATGAGAGTCATTATAAAAAATGCACAAACTTCCACCGCAGCGGTTTAATCTAAACAAATTAGCCTGAGTTACCCCGAGGTCTGTACACCCCGCCCTATGCATAAAGCTACCCGCTCTGTAATCCTGAAACTACTCTCACTTTCCAGCGCAGCTGAAATATTAACTAACTTGCATAAGTTACGCAGGGGAACCCCCCGGGGCTCTATATACCCCTCCCCCCGTCGCCCCCACAGGTGAATGCACGCGGGTGGCTACCCCCCTCTATATAGTTCCTTGCAGTTTTATTATACAGGGTTGGTGCAAAATTCTAATGAATGAATGAAAAGAATTTTGTGAAAGAGATGTAAATGATCGAAGACTGGTAAAGTAAATAAATAAGGATGGGCAAATGAAGCCGGAAAGTATCACGTTGACAGGATAGGAAATTAAAAAATGACAATAAAAAAAGCTTGAAAAAAAAAGCTTATTACAAAATAGATGATTAGGTGGGTACTTGATAAACGACGATACTGCATAGTGATTACTATGCAGTCCTTTTCAGGGCTTCAGTGTTTCATTACGATGCACATATTATACATATTACCTACACTACACTCTCCTCCTTTCGTAGGTCGGTTAAAAGACGGAATACTGTGTTATTGCTCTGTGAAATTCATGTACAGCCTGTAGATGCGAAACTGAAATACGTGCTGAAATATGGGTACATAGAGCGGGTTGGTTCAGTACGGTGCAACGTACGCTCAGGCTGTTAGAGTTCCGTGGCGAAAGCGAAAATCCCTGTGACGTCATTACATCCGTCGCGTCTCGGCGAATGACACTGTAGGGGAAAACTTGTGGATATTCTGCTCTCAATATCGAGATATTTTGATTTAGAAATGCAATGAAAGTAACGAAATATTCTGTACATTTTGTAGTGTAAAGAAAGCTATTGGATCTTTACGAAAACGTAGATTTCGTAGAATACATGCCACCGTAGAATTGTACTAAATGTTATCTATACATATAATAAGACTGTAAAAAAGTTGTGTCTGTACATTGGATATTTTTTGAAAAGAATAATTGTAATGTGTTTTAGGATCGATACTGATGCCAAAACAATAATTTTTAGAATTTTTGTCTGTGACTTTGTGCAAGTATCACGCCATAACTACTGAAGGGATTTTGATGGGAGTTTCACTAGGAGATAGCTGAAATATCCGGACAGCTCATAGGCTATAAGCCATGGCGGTATGTGATGTGGAAACAAGGATCCAGAGAGGAAGATCTGCCTCCTGATCTCCTCCATCCTCCTTCTCTACGCAAACGAAGTTGCGGGGTACAGCGTACAGCTAGTAGTAAATAAATGAGTAAGTAAAAATGAGTAAATAGAGAGAGAGAGAGAGAGAGAGGAGTATCAATGTTTACGGTATTTTACCGATCATTACCGGCCCATAATAAGACCGCTGGGCTTAGATTGAAAATATTATAGATGAGGTCAACGCGTTGGAATTATAATGCTCCCACTTCATTTGGCTATTCGTATTCGCTATTGGATGTTTGTCGTATTTGTCAAATATGATATGTTTGTCAACATATTGTGCGTCGAATAGGCAAATAAGACGAATATTTTGTCACACATGGCAAAGCCAAGTGATCATAACAAAAAATTGCAAGATAGAGTGCAATGTCGCTTTCCCTTGTCACAACTCTTCTGTCTTATGTATTTAAACAAGACCTATCAAGGACTTGACAACTGTGACGGCGTTTGAAGTAGAGTATCAATGTTTGTCACAACTTTTTAATTTGCAAACTTAATTAGCGGAGCGCACATCGCGTCAAATTTTGACTGTAGCCTACAGTGTCACAATAAAAATAATATTATTCTCGACCGTACATTATTTTTAAACGAATCCACACAAAGAAATGTCACTTTGTCAACTGCTCGGAAAAATATGTGTTTTTTATAAGGCAGGAAATAATTAAAACTTATTTACGCAACACTTACTTTTTCAAAACATTCTTTTGAGATTCGCGAATACTTTATGATGCCTATCGACTTGTTTCCTTGCGATAAAGTCGTCATATTTGTCAACTGTACTGTATTTAAATGTCATATAATTTAAATAAAAACACATTATTACGCTAAATTTACATACAAATGAGATATTTTTTTAATTTTAATAAGTCAATTTGATGTTTTAATGTAATTTTGTGACCTTAAATCTATACACATTTTCAATCTAAGTTTGCATACAATAAATCTTAAATGACACTTTATTTATGCGTATGCGCATCTATCAATTTATTCAATAATAGGTGCATAGACAGGCTTCACTCGGAGCGACACAGGAAGCGTCGCGAATGAATGGACCAATAAAGATTAATAAAAAAGCCGTCGTCACTTCTTATGACGTCATACGCCTTTAGAAGCTGACTCGGTTCAGTTTTGGAAGGCACACTTCCGATTTAGAAGGCTGGTTGTGCTTTAATTAATAGGCAAACGTCATAATTAAAGGGCGACTGCGAGTGATCATTAATTACGATAATTAGGAGTATTCATTGTGATTTTATCTCATCATCAATAGCGTCATGTCAGAACACGAGTAATGATTCTGTTTGACAGGTCTAAAATGCTTCCCTTTTAACTAAACTAAAGTTATTAAGTTGACACTGCTTTTAGAACCGTAAAACTTAGCCTAAAATTAGAAAACAAAAGTCACTAAGGCCGATTCATAGACAATGTTTGAAATCTGACAGTTGTAAGCCCGAACTCAGACTCAATTGAGCTCAAAATTGTCTATGAATATGGATATTAAGCTTAAGATGCAGGGATTTACCATCACTTGAAATATTTATTTCATCATCATCATTAGTCTATTTATATTGCCCCACTGCTCGGGCACAGACCTTCCCTTACATTGAGGGAGCTGGGGCCATAATCCACCACGCGGGCCCAGTGCGGGTTGGCGGATTTCACATACCTTACATTTTTCTTCTTCTACGACATGCAGGTCATCACGATGTTTTCCTTCACCGTTTTGAGAGCACTCGGTAAATGTACGTAAGTTATTATATTAATTAATATAAATATTTATTTATTTCTTATATAATAAGACCAAATTTTATACCAGTCTATATGAACAAGTGACCCAGGTAAGCGTTGTTAAATATTGTTTAAATATAGAGATAAACTTTTCGCAATCAATGCAGTGTTAAGGTGAAAGGCAAACATAGATTACATATTTTATTGTGTTAAATAACTAGGTACCTACATTTGCATAGCTGTGGAGCAATGAGGAAAACCGCGAGCGAAATGTATGGATCTGTTAGTACTAACATATTTTTTGTATGGCGTGGCGTATTACGTCAGTACATGTGAATGTAAATGAATGATTAGAAGTCAAATTACCTATTAATTATTAGTATGCAATATTTTGCAATATAATTACAATATTACGATTTGATTATACGATTTTCAAATGCATGTAACTATTGTATTTTTCAACTGATTTCAATTCTTTTTTACAGTCTACCTAATATTCGGTTAGTTTTGTATTTTTATCGAAAAACATTTTGTTTTCGATATTTGTCAAGTAAATTAAAACAAAAGACGTAGATGTCACTTCAAAGGTAAAGCAAAACTAAAGAAAATCACACCTTAAGTTTCCTGGTAATAAAAGCAATTCTAGATTGACAGTTGGTGGGCAATCTTTAGCGAGATGTGTGACGTCACAGTACATCCGGGAAGCCATAGCTATTTTGGAACTAAATGGCGACCAGATTGGAAGACCTCTTTAAACCAACAAATCATATTTAATCGAAGGTTTTCTTAAAGTAGTTATTGTTTAGTAATATTCGAACGCGTTTATTGCTAAACGCTGACCGCTTCCTTGACCCAGTGGTTGAGGATTGGTAGCGGATATTGAGGTCGCAGGTTTGGTCCCGCGGAAAAAAGTTTCCGTCCAATAATGAGTCAATTACTTTTTATCATAACAACGAAAAAAAAATAAGTGGCCACACACGGAGTGACGTCAGAAAGACATTATAGGTAAAGGCATTGGCTACATGAGCCTAAAAGAGAAATAGTTTAAATTCACGGCACGTATTAAAAGCTAAGTAGTTTGGTAGTTTTCAATGCTTTTCTATTTGAGGTTACGGACTTTGTAGAGTTCCTAGGCTACTAACATATAGATAATCCAGTCCAGCGTTACTATGTCAACAATTTAAAAAAAATTGAAGTAATATTATAAAACAACAACGTATTAAATAATAACACTGCCACCTATCAAATGGATTTTCATCCCATAATAAAGGAGCACGGTATATCTAAGCCCGACGATAACCGGAGAAATTGAAGGCTGTGTGGATAGTATCCTTTGCCTGTAAACTCAAAAACAACTAAACAAATCATGGTTCCTTTATCGCATTGTGCTTTGTCGTCAATTTAGCAAATATTTTTTTATAAAAACCTTTGGTATAAGTACAGATTGATGATTTAATTATATTTATGAAAATCTATTTACTTCTAAGCTGTTATGACCATCCCATTGTTCCCGCTAAAGGTTTTTGAAGGAGTTCTACTGGCATAGAAACGGACTTTTAGTTTTATAAATACGCAGAGAAAATGTAGAGAAAATGCATGCGCAAGAGTATTATAAAAATAATTTCTCTCACACATTTATTTTGAAGACATACAGCTTCCGCGGTACTGAAATAGATTCGTTTGCTTCGGTTTTTTGTCTGTACGTTGCGGACTTTTAGATTCAGTGCAAAATGTAAGTATTATAATTATTTTTCGTAATATCGATTACGATTTGTTTTTACTGATAAAGTAATTTTTCGATTAAAAGATCGTTAACCAAACTTATTAGCTCTGTATTAAAATAAATACTTAAACCGAAGCCCAAATCAAGTGTCTTATTTTGTAAACAAACACTATCCTACCCTACTAACATTTTAAGCTGTTGTGTCATTATTGCATAGTTATTAATTAGATAAAACGGTAATTACCGTGTTAAACATTTATTATTGATGTCTCGATATTTCGCCAGCATTGCAGCCATCATGGTCACGAGTAGACTGAAGTCGGTGAGAGTTGAACGTCAGAAGGGTGACACAAAACGATCTACCCTCTTTCGTGTTCGCTGACTGCGTTGAGAAAAGTTGTTGATATTTGCAGGTTTGCAAAATTTTTGCAAAAAAAACTAATTATATCCGCTCGTTTGCACGCACTCGCCTTTGTGCCTCGTTTACATAAGTCAATCACTGGATTCCAAGTTTTTGACAACAGAAAACCATCGTCGCTTAAGTCATTTTACGAGACGTAGGTATAAAGTTTGTTATTTTTTGCAAATTAGATATCCTCAATTGATTAACATTTAATTGTTGGTCACGGATGCGCACGGGCACAATTGATGAGCGTTTTTTGCACATCCTTTATTTATTATTATTGATTTACGTTACGGCAATGATTCACTGCAAATGATTAAAACCCGATGGACATTAATACAGGAGGAGAAGAAGATATGGCTGGATGCATAAATTCTCCTTGGTTGTTTGGAATCCTTTGCTAAAAACTGAGAAACAACAACAAAAGGAAAGTGTTTTATAAATATTTGCGGGAAAATATAAAATTTCGTTCGGTTGATTTTTAACTTTGTTTAAAGTTTGTGTTTCCAGTAAATGTAGGTTAGGTATTTTCTATTTTACTTAAAAAATGAAGTCTAAAATAAATTATTCTTAGATGGAAATGCAAAGCTAACTGAAGCATACAGCCTGAATTATTTTAATTTTCAATAAGTGCTTGTCAACTATCCCATCGTCTCAAGTTTGATCTACGAGTTTTTGATGTGCTCAATACTCAATATATTTATTGCATTCCATAAGTTATAATACAGATGTTCACATACTTAACATTAAAATGTTACAAAGTTCTTTATGGACCTTGTTTAGGCACAGCAATATAAGAGAGAGACGACATTTTCGTTCAAATATAATGTAATTTGTAGTAACTAAGAAGTAGTAGGTAACGATTATTTATTACATTTTCTCATTTAGAAATTCATCTACTCTGTAATAGCATTTAGCATGTAGGTGTTGTTTTAGCAGTCGTGTGAATGTTTTTTTCATTTGTTGCATTTTTTATTACGTTTGGAAGATGATTATATATTTTTTGCTATGGACTATACGTGAGTTGTTCCTGGTATGCTCCTTGCAACTGTATCCACAATAGCGAATTGAATACCTGCTGCAATGAGTCAGTTGTTGATCGGATAGACTACAATAGACGCACAGACAGACACACATATAGGTCGGTGTCAAGATCACCCTGCAATGACTCTACCTATTCCGCTATTGTTGTTTTCGATAAAATGCAATTCTTGAAAGTATTTGGAGAAGCAATTGTAATTACTTACTTCACCAAATATATTGTGTTGTTAATGTTATTTTCGTAATTTCAATTTTTTTTGTTGTTGATGATCTTATAAGAGTAAGAATATTTATTCGAAATTTTAAAATGGCAAAAATTTCAACGTAATCTTTTTTGAGATTTGGTAGCTTTGTTGTAAAGGAGCGTGCCACGGAATGGCAAGGTCGCTGGTTCGAATACCTAAGTGACGAAAATACTTCTCCTTTTTAAAATTTCAAACGCTTCGCATTACCTACATCATACAAGAAAATGAAATAAAATCGTAAAACTATTTATTAGATGTTGGGGCACAGGCTTTCCTTTACACCGAGAGAGCTGGAGCTATGATCCACCACGCGGACTCAGTGCATATTGGTAGATTACACATGCATTAGATTTTTTGTGATTTTCTTAATGTAAGAACTAAAATTCATACCCAATAAGAACCCACACACTAAATCAACGCTAAATCATAAACAATACTGTTTTAAATTCTTGTAGCCAATAAAAAACCAGCAAAACTGCATATTGAAAGGGTGGTGGCAAAATCCAAGATGGCGTCGGAAAAGCGCTGCACTTTCCCGCGCGCGGGAAGCGAAAGAAAGTGCGCGCGCTACCGCCGCGAAATGGAAACTTGCGATTACGATGATAACACGTTTATCTGACGCGGACTTTAATAACCTAGTGCACGTTGAAACGATGCAATACCGTAATAGAATAGATACCTAATAATAATAATTTTCTTCATCATCATCAGCCCGTATCCACCTGCAGTGCTGGAAATGGGGCACGCCCAAAGATAATGTAATACTAGGCACGCCACTCAAATCGATTTTCGACCTTTTCAATTCAGTCCCTGCCAGTAACCTTGGGCAGGTCATCCCTCCATCTCTCCATCATCATTATTATCTTATTATTTTCAAAAGGAAAGGCAAAGCATTAAAACAAAACATACAGCCTTGGTCTGATATGTTTATTTATTTAGTTATTGAAATTATTGAAAAGCTCCGCAATGGTTCACAGCCTAACAAATACTTGAATTGCTTTTTTCTTTGCCTAATGAAATGAAAGATAAATATTCGTAGTAATTAGGCAGTAACTACACGAATGCGCTAAGCTAACTTTATGCAAATCGTCTATTACAGAACGTTATGGAATGAAGAGTTACCATTTACCATGTGTGCGTTACGCAAGTCAAAACTGACTCATCTGCGGAAAGGCCAAGTTCTCAAATAAATTTTACGGCTCCAGCAACCAAATATTTGGCCAGTTGACTAAACCAACTGGCCAAATATTTGGTCACGAAAAAATGAGATTCTTTTGTTTTGAAGAAATTTATTTTTTATAACTTAAACGGCTGTTTTGTCATAAGCAAGGAGTTTCGTATAAGCATGTGTGAATAAAAATTCAATAAAAGAGTGTTAGGTAAATATCTAATGATACCATGTCAATTAATATTTAATTAAGATGTCAAAGACTTCATATTTGTTATCTACGAATTTATTTATTGATTCTAAGAAGTCAGCTACCTATTTGAATTTTCAATCTAACTTTTTCTACTCGGTGATAGTATTCCATTACTTACTTATAATTACACTTTTTTCTATACGATGCAAAAATACATAATGTACAATCAACATCACATCAAATATTCACAGAACATTGCAATCTAGGATTCATGTTTTATACTTGATGTCCTGTCGTCTTTAATAGCAAATAAACAAATTACTGCAAACTGTTGTCACTCCTTCTCATTTCACTTAGGAATTAACGTATCTACACTTAGTGTTAAATGTATTTTGATATTAATTATTGTTATGAAACCAATCTTAATCCGAAAGTCTAATCTTAGAGATATCGCTGCAGTATGGCTGCAGTGTACTATCTGCTCGGTAGTCTAGCCGGCATGTCCGCTTCCACTGGCTGGTGGAAGCGTAGGAAGCGCGCCCTTCGCACCGGCTGACCTAGTTACGTGCGCCTGCGCCGGCGCACACACAATATACTTAGTGTAGTTGAGATTTCAGTTTCGTTTTCATTCTTTTCTTTATTTTATTAATGGGCTCGACAGTTCATATGCCAATGTCATGTTAAACAATATTCAAGATATCTTAGGTGCGAGTACACGTTGAAAACGATCGTACAAGTTAAGCAACGCAAGGTCAGGACCAGGATGGGTGACCCACACATCACACAACTGCAGAGACGATTGATTTCTATCTGCTATACGATCGTTGCTTCTTCCACAATCACTAACCTCTTCATATTTATAACTCTCTTAGGTTTGTAGTAGACAGAACTTGGCCCTCTTTTAAAACATCGCAATTTTAGTCAACGCACGTCCTCTTCGATCTACCTCTACCGACCCTTCCATTTGCTCTAAAAAAACATTATTTTTTTTATGTCATCACATCAAACAACTCAATCGGTTTATCTTATTAAGTAGCTTCGAATGACAAAGGTGATACAACACTGATAACAGGTGGCAATCGAGACGCCGTCGTTTCGCAACCGCATCGATTGACCATTAGTCATGTCCCAGAAGCCGGGTTGCATTAGATTTTTCGGCGGCAACCTTGTCCGCGGAAACAACAGGTTGAGCCTACGTGCAGCCTCGGGCGAGCGATAATTCGACTCACGGTCGCTGGTGTGAACCCGCCTTTATTTGCTTTTTCATCTAACATTTCTATACGGAATTCTGTGGAACATTCTGGGTGATTTTAAATCGGCTTCCACATGAAGCACATTCAAGTTTTTCTTCTTCAGATAAGTACAATAATTAAAGATAGATGCTAATATTAATTTTGATTTGTTTGGTTTGGATTTAATGGAAATTGAAGCTATATTAACTGTAAAGCTACAATCAGAATCTCAGCCAAGACCCCCGATTTTCACGCCACAATATTTACGCCAGCCAAGCAGTGATTTCACGCTAATATTGCATTGATCACCTATAAACAACTACACAAAGGTCTTACTAAAACAATTTAAAAAAACATCCAAATAAGGGTCCATTGTTAACGTCCAAATGATGTCCAATAAAGCAAATGAGGGTCCATACATCCGCTTGGACCTTCTTTGCGCTTGGACATTTTTAGAAGGCAGACTGTGTATCTAGTTGTTTATAGGAGATCAATGTAATATTGTGAGAATATCAAGAGATTCTAAATTGACGTTGGTTTATTTCCATTGAAATCGTCAAAATCCATGTTAGATTATAAATAAAACCCTAGTTGTTTATCGTTTTCGGTTGTGTTGCATTATTTCGGTTGATAAGATGCCACTAACGGACAGATAAACGCACTATCGCCGTACTCGTAGGAAATAAGAAATAGGGACAAGGATACCGGGTCGTAGATATTGTTTGTTATTGTATTTACTAGATACCTACACGTGTAAGTGCGCTTGCGACATTTGTTCTGATTTGGATACGATTACAGTTAAAAACAATAAAGAAAAAGTAACTAAACTAAAGGTACTTATTATAAAATTAAAAAGAGAAAACATGTTCTGGAACATATTTTTTTATATAAAAGTCTTCCCAGAGGGAAAGGCAAAGCCAACTATGGCATACAGCCTAGTCTGATGTTAATAGAATGTCTGAATTCTTATAAAAACATATGTATGTGTATATACGAAGATAACCTAACCTAAACCTACGCACAACCCTCCCAAACCCCTAAACGAAATAACTCAACGATCCACGCAATCATGGAGTTACACAAAGGAAACCTTGCTAAGAGCACAAAACTTCACAAACACGACTTCTTTCGAGCACCCCAATTAATAGAAACGTTCGCGGACATCTCCTGATTAACTTAAGGTGATCATTAATCACTAAATATCACGGAAACTATTTAATTAGAATTTTCACAAAAAAAGTAGCTAATGGCGTTTCGCGCGCTTAACAAGGAATCTCTTTTTGTTGTAGTTATTTAAGTATTTTTTTTTAAATCTAGGTTTTTTTTGAGGCCTTTGTCACTTGGCGACCATGCCAGCCTTTAAGTATTTCAAACAAAAGTGACTAAATTTATATTTTGTGTTGTTGCACTAAATGCCTCCTCTATGATCAAGACGAATCTAACGATATCTCAGACTTAGTCTAGAGACACATTATGCGGAAAGTACGCGACGGAATTCACAAACCTCAAGTCAAAAACAGAACTTCTGCTTATAGCTGTAACGCTGCTTTTAGCCTATAGCGGTGACCCGCTTTTGTTTCGACGCCGGACTCATTCCTACCAGACTGAAAGCAGCGTTACAGCTATAAGCAGAAGTTCTGTTTTTGACTTGAGGTTTGTGAATTCCGTCGCGTACTTTCCGCATAATGTGTCTCTAGACTTACATGTAGGCTACAGAATGCTCTAATGGAACCGTTATACACCTTCAAAATATTACCCTCCAAAGACAAGCAAACAAAAAATCGGTAAAATATGTCATTGATAGCGAATATTCGCGTCACTAGGGCCGCCATGTTTGGTTCTGCTGCGCGCGAAAGTGAGATTTCACGTGAACGGTGCATCGCGACTCCCTTGACCCGATTGCGGGCGTACCGCGCCCCCGCGCCGCGCCGCACGCCCCCCGCACCGCACTACGATAGTAAACATCTATCTAGTTAGGCGCTAGACGAGACGTTGCATTCTGCGATCTGTGTGTGGGTATTTGGATTATTATTAGCTTGAATGCAGTTTCGTGGCCAGCGGAATTGTTTTTCAGGGATACGCTTGGATGCATCTATATTTGTAGTAGTTTTATAATGGGCATTTCTGGTTAATTATAATATTTATAGTTACAGTTTTAGCTGTGATATGTTGAACTTAACACGTTCATGGACAGTAGAAATTACGAAATGACAGTGAAAATTCTCAACTACTGTCATAGCCGTGGGGGATTCTGGGTGTGTGCGTGTCAAGACCGACAAAAATGTACCTACAACCTTTATTTTGACAGTACACATACCTATTTTCTACACGGAATGACAGTGGGACCGCTCCACAAAGAAAACCGCCTACGAACGCCGCGGGAGATGCCGTTGTGTCTTTTTAAATGAATCAAAATATACGTCATACGCCGTACTGTCATTTTCCGAACACTCAAAGTACGGCATATGCCGCCACTGTCCATGAACGTTAAGGATTTAAACTATTAAAAATCAAGTCAGCGAAGATCGAGCTTACTGTGTCTAGACAAAACCATATGTTTTTCAGTTTTGTTACGTTTTATTTATAACATTTTGTTATTAGTGCGCTACTAAAATCATAAAACATCACGACCTACTAAAATGACTTTATGCGATATGGATGTTGTAACATTGATGCTAAAATTGTAGATATTGATTCAACGTAGAAACGTAAGAACATACTTAAAATCTTTATTTTATAACCTCAAAAACTAAAGCGGTCAATACTATCGTTTTTGGTACGGTCGAAGACAAAGAAAGGTGTACAGGAGAGTTTTTAAGGATGAGATTCTCTCAAAAACTACTTGACCTATTGCAAGAATTCTTTCAATGTTAGATAGATAAAAGTTAAAACTGTGTAACTGTAAAAGAATTATTAAAATCGGTCAAGTAGTTCTTGCGAAAATATCAACCATATTGGGACCCCCTGTATACTTATCTCTGTCTTCGACTGTACGAAATGAACGCCGCTGCTCTAATATTCCGTTTGCAAAATGGCATGTGTTAGCAATAGGAAGCGGTTTGAAACCAGTTTTCCTACTGGACGATGTCGTGAGTGGCAAAGGTACTCGTGGGCGTAGTTTGCAACATTGCCTTCGAATTGTGAACTTTACATTGAAATATTCGCTAAACTTGTACCTCTTGGCTACCTGGATTGTTAGCAGTATGATGTAATTGACTGATTGAATCGATCAACTATGCTGGCTATTTGACCCATTTTGTTCGACTCGAGTTGGTACTCGTTGGATACGATAATGAAAATATTAGTATGACAGCAATAGACCGTGTAAAAGCAATCATAGAAACCTAATAAATTCTAGAAAAGCTATTTTGGTACAATATGATAGAATAGTTGAAAGGATGAAATAAATAGCGATGTTTAACTCTATACCGGGGCCCAAATCATGTGTCTTATTTTGTAAACAAATATTATCGTCCAATTACCTGTTGTGATGAAACATTGAAGGAACTGATTGATCGAACCTGTTCATCATTGTGAAAATAAAGTGATCCGATCTAATAATATGAAAATAACTATGTAATAACCACAGAACAGCTTAAAATGTTAGTAGGGTAGGGTAGTTTTTGTTTACAAAATAAGACACTTGATTTGGGTTTCGGTTTATCTAAATACATAATAAATTATTATAGCTAGTTAGACAGTATATGGAAGAAATACACGCTTATGTAAATGTCAATTATACAACGCAAAATAAATTACATCAAATCGAAATACTATTATTATTATTATTTATTAATTTATTATTATTTATTTCATCCAAATGTCTAGCATTACAGTCTTAAACTAATGCACTATACATTTCATAATTTATCTTAGTCATATTATTATTATGATTGATAACCATTTAAGTGTACTACGCACTAAATTAACAATAAGAGAGCAAAGTGACACATAATCGCAACGTTACGGTTGACCAATGACATAATTCGCGACAAAAGGCGGTCGCTTGCAAGAGAACCGGTAAAGTTTGATAACCGGAAACGTTTGGCAATCTCTATCGCGATTGGCGCGCTCGGTGGGCGTTCGGAAGCTGCGCTTGGAGGCTTGGACATACGCAATACTAAGGCAATCGATGCTATTATTGCATTTTCTTTGGCGTAATGGTTTATAATCGTCGTGCGTAAAATTTTGCGGCTTTTGGAAGTTACGATAGCTGCTTTGAAATGAGACAAAAAATGTGTTCGATTTGGTGATTTGCAAAGTCTGTTCTGCTCTTTAAAGATCTTTTACAAGATCTTTTTTTTAGTTAGGTAGATTTTTAGTTTAGTTTTTAATGTATTTTTAAGTAGCCTAGTTTTATTATATTTGTTTGTAAGATTTCTTGAATAAAAATTCAATATATTATTTTACAAGATTTATAATAGAAACTAGCCTTGGTCTTGCACATTTCAAATACATATACAAGAATAAGAAGGTGGAGAGACGATCTCATTAGTGATTAGATACAGGAATTGATAGTTGAAGGAGGCTCAGGACAGATATAGGGATACCTTTGTCCAGAAGTGGGGCAACCTATAAAATGCTCACCCAGGTTTGTTTACGTATGAAACGTAACGCCTATTTGATAGATACAACAGGTAAATTAACTATTATATTCACAAAATATGTGTAAATAAAAGTTTTCCCCAAACAGTACTTAGCTGACCTGGATATTGAAATTAGACTACCATATCAGACATCTAGGTGTCCTGAATTCCTAATGGTCAGACACACTCCATGGCTAGAAAGAAACAGAACAGTGTGGACACACCATGCATATTTCAAAAGCCACAATTCCATATCACGAAAGCTTGAAGCCTGGCCTACTGCTCTTTTTACCAAAGTTTGGGCAAGGACCACGGACCAGTTGTTACGTCGAGTGTCGGCGGTGACATTGCGCAAGCGCATGCGCGACCTACAATGCGCGTAAACAGGAAAACGAGAGGCTTAATGCTCGCCTAAATTCAACAATCACGGTTAAGATGTAGCGATGTAATGTAATTGTAAACATATGAATACGGCATGTAGGTCAAACTCAAAGTGACATTAGATTTGATCATTGATGTTGTTTTCATAGAAATATATAATACTACAAAGATTCTAAAGAGTACGGTAGAGGAAAACGATACCACATCCTCAGCCCAAATCAAGTGTCTTATTTTGTAAACAAGTATGATCATCTAATTACCTGTTGTGATGTAACACTGAAGGAACTGATTGATCGAACCTGTTCATCATTGTGAAAATAAAGTAATCCGATCTAATAATGTTAAAATAACTATGCAATAATCACAGAACAGCTTGAAATGTTAGTAGTGGAAGGAAGTTTTTGTTTACAAAATAAGACACTTGATTTGGGCTTCGGTTTTAGAACGATTGGTTGGGAGGACATATTATAATATGTCGAGGATATCGATTGACAAGAATTAAAATGGCCGATTAATTACTTTAACATTTTGGAACAATAACACCAGTCTTGTATCAAAACAGGCAAAGGAAGCTTCCTAGCGGCAACGACAACAATGTATGGATGTTTGCGCATCTCGTCCGTCTGTTTGTTTGTTTGTGCGGCGCGTGCGCAATGCGCCGGCGGCGCATCGGTATTTTACGGTTTCCGGTAATCGACAGTTTTTGACTCTCTTATTCGGGGGCGTTGCGAAAGGGGAGATTGAGGCTTTCCGACCCATATGTCGTTCTCCTTGACAGGAAATTTTCAGGAGTTCGACGTTTGTATCATTGTTTTAAAAGATGTGTTGCTGAGAGTTTTTGTGCCACTTTTTCTTCTCAGCGTTGGCACCTTTTCCTTGCAAAGTGGTGTAAATGTAAATTCAAAAAATATATTGACGTGCAAAAATGTACTCAACGTGCTTGCAATAAAGAAATTTGACTTTGACTTTTGTAAGAGCGATACGCTAAGCTCGCGCTCAAAACTATCTTGTTTATGAATCTCGCGGCCTGAGACAACATAAGTACCTACATTATACATAGTCTGGAGATGGCGATGTTAATGTCAATCGCGAGGTTTTGGCCAGTAATGAGTTTTTAAAGAAATTAACCATATCGAAATTTAAAATGTATGTATTAGATTTAAAAAATAAA
This sequence comes from Tachystola acroxantha, assembly GCA_963506565.1. Lineage (NCBI taxonomy): Eukaryota > Metazoa > Arthropoda > Insecta > Lepidoptera > Oecophoridae > Tachystola > Tachystola acroxantha. The sequence continues at coordinate 14,885,542 of OY735876.1, read as the reverse complement.
TATGTATAGGTATAAGTAATTAAAAATAAATTAAAACGGTGTTTCTGGTCATGTGTCTGGTTTCCGGTAAATTATCGGTAATTTATGATTATTGGCCGTACTCACGCTTGACTAGAGCCGCGAGTTTTGGTGACATTGACACGGTTTCGGTTTCGTAATGTCTGTTGTCTATTTTTATTATTAAAAAATAGCAGCTCTTCTCGTAGAATATCTAATTGGGTTTCGAAACCGATAATACCAGTCTGCGGTATTTTACTTCGTATTGTTGTAGTAAGTAACCTTTAGCATATTTAAGATAGGTGCAAATGACATCACAACTGGAACACCTTTTATTTTAAAATATCATGTAACGGATTTTTTTGGCTTGAATGAAGCCGATGTTTAGACCGACAGTTTTGAATTTCTTTTTTTATTAATTTGGTGCATTCTCAATTCGTCCAATTTGTGATTTGTGGCATTATTTTGGGAGGATTTTGAATGCTTAGGAATGTTTTGAGTGTATTTTCGTGTGTCTCGGGATGTTATTGTGTATTTTGTGTTTTCTATGATTTTTGAAATGAACTAGTGAGAAAAAAATCCCACTAGTTCAGTCAACTGAACAAATGGGATTTTTTTTCTCACTAGTTCAGTCAACTCAATAGGACAACTGAATTAGTGGGAATATACGTGTTCTTTGGGGGATAACCTGATATTTTAATTTATTTTCAATGGTTACTCAGTCATTTGGTCAATAATTCGATATATTTATGTGTGTTGCACAATGTCCGATTGGGAATGTCCTTGCTGCGTCCGCGTTATGAAGAAATCGGAAACCAACTTGTTACATTACAAGTTACACACTTTTATTACCAAAATTTAAAAGCAATTAGTTTAATTACTGTTATTGAATTGCTTTAGGTTAGTTTTTATAGTAATGTTCCGTCAATTAAAAAGGTCGCATTGGACTAAGCATTCACCGCAACGCAAATGCTTATCTCATCGAGTACCAACATTTTTCTAGAACTAATGCGCAATACGTACTTATTTTTAAAATTATGAAAATTTTCTAGCCGTGGGCAGGACATGAACCTGCGACCTTGTTCGCCGAGCATGGCATAATGCATAATGAGGAGAAATAGTGTCAAAAAAACTGTCAGATACACGTTTTTTTAAATAATTAACTTGAATTTTTGTCCACACTATTGAGGCACAGACCTCCCTTAAATCGTGAGCACAGTGATTTGTAGATTACACATTTACCCCAGAAAAAATCGTGCATTCCCATCGTCCCCCATCGAAAAAAATCCCATCCCAGAAATTGTTATTCCCCCATGTGGGGAGGATTGCACCATTTTCATATGCCGATCCAACCGAACCAGGTCCCTGTCCGTCAGCCCCCGGGCCCCGTGGTTTGCGCCACACGCTTGCCCAATATCCGCGTGACGCAAGCGACGCACGCGCAGCCGCGGTGCACCTTGAGAACGCCCACGGAACGGTTTCAAAACCAGCCTTTCCAACTGTTCCGCACATATGTAGCATCTTCACTGCAGTATCTCACAGGTTGTGATGGCTATGGAATATTAAATCAAATCTCTTTATTGCAAAAAGCACGTTGTGTACATTTTTGCATGTCAATATTATTTTGAAATTATGTTTACACCACTTTGCAAGGAAAAGGTGCCAGCGCTGAGATTACAGTGGATTGTGCCCCATGGTAGCGAAAATAAGATAAGATAAATATACTTTATTGCACAAAAGGATACGAGAATATATAATAAGCTTACACAATTTTTTTTTATATGATAGTCTTATCGATGAGAGCTGTCTCTTTCAGACAACCCTTTTGGAAGCAGCTTACAGTGCAATATTTATTTAATATAAAAAAAACAATAACTTTTTTATGAACTATTGAATAATGTTTTTTTAATTCTACGGCAAATGTATCAACATTGGGAATAACATTGGTGCTCCACTTTCTCTGATTTTCGACCATAAAATGATTAGAAACATTCACATTAGACTATCGTGATGGGAACACACCGTTTCTTTAGCACTAAAGGTGATAGGTGAAACCGCAGGGAATATGTAGTTACGACCACTAGCGTTTAATAAAGCTATATATCTCTATTGCTAGTATAAATCTTCAGCAAAAGGTCGCCGCAGCTACTGTGCATATTGTTTTGTATTAGGTAGAGCGTGGGAAGAGTTAGGGTTTGACGTAAGCACTAGATCGGAAAGGGTGGGGGAGTAAGTCCTTGAACCTAGCTCCGCCCCCTTTGTTCTTGAAGCTTTGAATACAATTGTTTAAGTATTATTGCAGTTATCGGAAGGCCATTTTCTTTACCTTAGGTAACTCTACAGGAGAAAGGAATAAGTTTATGTGATTTTTCTAATATTTGTAAGTTAAGAGCATCTTTGAATTCAAATCCCAAAAATGTCGTCAAAATGCACGGATAACATTTTTTGAGCACGTAAATGCTATGGCTCTTATAAATGTGATTTAAATTTACGCCCACTGTCCCTTTATACCTTAACCTTTTTAGCGTAGTGTGAAACAACACGATTTAAGAGAAGTGAGGTTTAATTAGGTTTATCAATAACAGCATATAGGTATTTGGTTATACTTGCGTTGTTCAATAATGAATAAAGGAAGGATTTTAAAATCCAGGAAACAGATTCTGGCAACCCAGTCCGGAATAACGCAAAACCCCTAATGAATCAACTTCCGATACTATTTCCTGCTTAATGTAGGTAAGGTTTGATTAAAGTCGATCAATACATAAAACTAATTGTTTCCTACATAATTGTATGTGCTATACATAGGTATATATGTTCTTGCCATGTCTGAGTGCGTGGGTGTAGTCTGACCGGAAGTTACAGTGACATCACGGTATATCTCCTGTCCGTCTGGCTGAGTGACGCATTGCTTTGCCTAGACGAGTTAAAACTAAACGCGATAATTAATCTGTGGCAGTTGCTTTTTTATTTAAACTGCATGGCTTTGGATGTCATATAATAATTTGCTATACATAATGTTTGTATTGTATACGTTGATATTGTTAAAGTACATTTTGATTTAAGGAAATAATTGCTGTATTTATTCAAAATAGTAAATTTTTTCAATTTTTTCTTACAAGGCACTACCTACGAATTGTTTTCGATTTATTGTTTAAAATGCAGGGTTAAATAACTATGTTTAAAACACAAAAGAGACTAGGAGAAAGGTCCCATAAATAATGATAAACAACAAGCTTTTACAAACCGTTTTGCGTCAAAATTGCAATGTTTAAAAAGAATTTTGCGAAATAAAAAACATCTGCAACCCAAATAATAGACGAAACAAGAGATACCGTTGCAAAATAAGGAACACGGCCATAAATTTGCCAATAAAAAGTTTAGTGTTACGCAAAAAACCGCGAAAAAATGCCGCCAAACCCTATTCAAAGACAAGCATGCTTTAAAAGGAACGGTACAGTAAGTTTTTTTTACGGCGGGGGTGTACTCCCGCTACCGGAGGCAGGTAGGTCTTTTTTAATGCGCATTTTAGAAATTGGGTTAAATGTTTTTTTTTGCGTGACAGATGAACCGGGCAAGGTGAGGTGTTTAGTTACGGAAACCGGTGTTTTTTTATTAAACCTCATGACCCTATTAACTTATTTTTTTTGGCAAACATAATCAGTTCACATGTTTAGTTTGAGTGTTTTGCGAGTACAGATGTAGATCACTGGGCGTTAAGAAACTGTGCCGTGATTAAATAGTTTACAGTACGATATCGTACAAAATTGGGGCCCCAAAGTAACAGTGGCCGAGCTGGTCGCCTGTCTGTTTGTCTGTATGTGTTGTGAAACCCAATAGCCTTGCGCCGCGGTTGAAGGCCGGCCAAAAACTGCGCGCGCGGCCCCACGCCCAGATGTGCCGATTTAAAGAGCATTGCACGCATAAATACATCATTGATAAGATTCTACACAGTACGATAAAAAACACAAGTGTCTATCATAAAACACTTTTGCCGACGACTCTGCACACTCAGCCTAGTCGCACAAAAGAAGAATGAAACGCATTGAAAGATGTGTTAATTTGTTAGTGTAAAATTATCGTAAACACCTTTGTTTTGTGAGGAAGTTATAAAACAGTTTATAGATTACCAATAGCCCGGTTTAGTGGACACATTTATTTATTTTTGAAATTCTAAAAACGGATGCGTTAACGTCATTTGAATACTAAAACTGCATAGAAAAAACTGTTTGGAGTGAATCTGTTTAAGTATTGTTATCTCTTTTTGATATATGGATATGCTAATGTGTGATAGAGACGGACACAGCAGGAAGCTATTCAAAAAAAGAACAACCCTTCCTCACCCTTTAGGGACTATTGTTTACATCATCCGAAACGTCATAATGTTTCTATTAGAAGACATCAATTTTGAGTCAAATCACGTTGATTATAAAGTTGACATTGAATTGATAGTACGGGTCGTTAAAATAAACATAAAAGTTAAAGGAATTTAAATATAATTCCAAATTGTTATTTTTTTGTTCGAAATTTGAATTTCTTCGAACAGGTAGCCGGCCAGTGTTTGATTAGGTATTTTAACATTAACGCTTCGGTTTTGTTATGTCTACAATAATAATTTGGCGGGATTTGGCGGGCGTGGATGTAATTTATGCAAATTTTTCTACGAACAACGACCTATGAGTTATGTCCGGGTGGAAGACACGTTTGTTTGTCTAAAAGTAGTAATCGCGAGTTTGTATCGCACTTTGTACTGATTATGAACTTCGTCAAGGAAGCAAGGGTTAGATAGATAGTGGAGACGTCTGGAAACTGGAAAATGACGATTTAATTTACACAAAGTAATATTCGATATATACCATTGAATGTAGATATAGCTTATACAGGGTGGCCTTGAATTCATTCGATAAAATTAAATGGATGATTAGGCTTGTGAGGCAATAAAATAATAATAAAAATATTTACAATAAATTCATCTTCAAAATAATTATTAATTTGATGTGCATCTACTGTGCTTTGGAGTTTTTCACTGGAATTTGACCTAATGGTCATTTCTAAGGTCATCGTGTGACTTGTGACGTACTTAGTTAATGTTTTTTAGGGTTTTAATTTACTAAAAAACCTTACCAATTTAATATTTATCATGAGTGCAACCCCCAGTTTCAATTAGTCGAATGAAACCAAGGACGATTTTAGATTGTAGTTTTCTTATTTACCACAATCTAGCATTTTGGAAACTGTGTAAAATAGCTATAAAAAGATAGTTTAACTCTGTGGTTGAACAACTTACTTCTGCTGTACAAGTTTATGAAATAGTTGTATGTGTAATACCTCACCCCCATCAGCCTGATCACGCATGCGCACTGTCCGCGGTTGCGCATCCGCCGCGTAGATCATGTATTCTATAAATCGAGATTTTTTACGCACCTTTCACTTCCGATGCGCGGGCGCAGGTACAATTTCTCCTAAAGGTTTGATAGCCGATATTATTTGGCAGCTGCCTCGTATTGTTTCCTGTTCCTTTGAATATTCATGGGAAAGTCGAACGTCAGTTAATCGTTGCCAATCTGATGGCATGAGGGAAAGGTTATGACATGTTCTGCTTATGATTCAGGTGGTTATTTCATCTGCCTCCATTGAATTATGTTATTATGAATTTAAAGTAGCACACTGGAAGTCCCTATTGGCGGTTCAAAAACTTCTAGATAAAAGCGATGTAGTTTTCCTACAACTTTAAGGTGCTCCCTCACCGGGAGCATTCGCGTGTAATGTAACGTTGCAGATTCGAGTTTGAGCATTACATTACAATACTACCTCCCTGACTGACGCTGTTTTTCTCCCTCACTGATGTAATGCTCGAATCTGTAACGTTACATTACACGCGAATGCTCCCGGTGAGGGAGCACCTTTAAGAAACACGGATTTTTTCAATCTATTGTTTATCTAACGAATTTGATTAAAAAGTATATAAAATTGTAAATAAGTATAGGTTTTGTTACACAGGAAACAACGATTAAATCAAAGAGTTATTTTTAACAGTGTAGTAGATACATGAAGGCTAATTTACCAAATAAGCATAACTATGAGAAACAATACCGATTCTTATTGAAATTAATATCTACGAGAATACACTGCAAACTATCTTCAAAGTAAGTTTTAATGATCTAAATTCATATTGGAGAGAAGTAGCACTAAACAACATTTTCGTCAAAGAATTCAGGTCAATCCCGAAGATTAATATCGATCTATTTTCCGTTTTAATTTCGGCAAGATTGAGGATCTCGGCACAGAAACGTCGTGCGGTTATCTGGACAGACAGACGGACAAAACAACATTTCGGGTGTCATGTAGGTATGGTATAGATAGAGGTTGGGGCAATGGTTCGAAATATGAGCAAATACATAATTGAAAAACTTTAAGGCCCGTATTAATAAATCACTCTCAGCTTAAACTATAACCAATTTGGAGCCAAGGTGTGGGCTGAAAACCAGCGCTGACGCACTCTGTGTCAGCATCAGCTGAAGCCTAAACCTTTTGCCTAAGTTATATGTTTGTTAATTGTCATTGTAATTTTTATTTCTTATATGTATATACTTAATAGGCAATAAATGTTATTCTATTCTATTCTTAAAAGTCAATCTTGAGAACGACCTCAAGATAGAGTTCCTATTAATAAACGTAGCGTTTAGGAATCGTGTATCACGTGAGTAACGCCGTAAACAAAACTCAGTTCTCAAGAGAACTGTAAAACTCACACTTGAGAACGTACCTGATTGCAGGCGAACCGCGACTTGAGGAAGACATCACGTGATACGCACTCAAGATTGGTTTATTAATAAATGACATACGTGTAGGTGATCACGTCTTGAGAGTGTATAAGCTGAATTCGCTCTTGGGCGGATTTTATCTCAGACTATTAATACTGGCCTTAGACAAATGTGATGTGAGTTATCACTCTTACAACTGTCGACAGTCGTTAGAGCGAGTTCACGCTCTAAATTGAGCACGCCTTTAGCGCTTTTACCACTGTCGACAGTTGACGGACCTCACATCACACTTGTCTAAGCTCAAAATTGTATGAAAACTGACAGTTGTAAGACCGAACTCAAACTCAGCGCGCACTTAACTGTCTTTGAATACAGTTAGTGTTACAATTGGCGGTCTTATCGCTCAAAGCGATCTCTTCCCGACAACCAGACAAACTTTAGTCTCTCAAGTTGGTTTAAGACCTGTCTTATCTCTATATGTTAGAGTTTATTATTCCTTGTTATTATTTGTTTTTAATTTCCAATGAATTAATTAGACTGTTAGGTATAACCGTGGCTAATCCACACGTGCTGCCTGCCATACCGACCCACCATACTCGGAAGCTGGCAGGGCATCGAACTCGTTACCGCGAATAGCGATGATGACGACGATGAACGTGTCATTTTAGGATTGCCAGCTACTGTGGTTTGATTGAATGATTATGTACAGGGTGTAGCGTATCGTGGTAACGAGTTAGTGCGCCCTCTGGCGGGGTAAGTACGCCATAAGTTTAAAAATAATACCGGATAAGTGCGAGTCGGATTCGCAGTCGCACCGTTACAGCGAAATTACGGAGTCCGAGCTCCGTAATTTCGCTGTAACGAAAAGATAAACTAGATTTTTAGAGACCAACTTATCTTTGCCATTATCTAAATATTATGTCCATACATCGACATACCCCTAATTAGTTGACCATCTGCAAATATAACTTTGTAATACCAAAAAATATATTTTTGTGGAGATGTAATTTCAAATTTACAGTTTTCGGATTTTTTCCTTTACTTGTGCTGTAAGTAGCTTCTTGCCAAATTTCATGATTCTATGTCAACGGGAAGTACCCTATAGCTTTTGAGTTTCTTGTGTTTTCATACAAATATGCGAGAAAATGCGACATAAACGGCCATGTCTTTTGATTGCGTTGACGTAGAAGTTTGATTATTTCACGGCTTTATCTTACGAGCCCGACAGATCTATATATCTCAATCATTCCCCCCCCCCCCCCCCCCCCACACACACACGGACCCAGAGTTGTTGTAAGTTTTTACATACATCTTCTATCTGTAACATGCAACCAATAACAGGCGTAATGACTCACTTTAAAACCATATTAGACATCCGATCGCAAATGCCAGCAAATATATCATAACACAATGTAGTATATAATCGTTAGGTATTGTGTTATGTGTTCCGCGATAGGTCACCGACCTCCATATGTGTCAGTGCACGCGGAAAGTGCTGCAATAATACTAAACGGTGCACTTTTTATGCATTCAGGTCATTTATTAACTACAATGTGCATGATTATAATTATTTATATTACTTCCTTGTAAGGGAAATTCTTTTTGTGAGTTATTTTGTTAGGAAATCAATTCATAAGGACTGCTTGCAATATAGACATAACTCTGGGTTAAGTATTTAACCCATGAACAGAGAAGAAATTTAAAAAAATCGTTACAGGAACACTTGTTAAGAAGGCGTTTTACGGAGGACTATTTAAACGATGAACATGCATGGTGTGTGTCGCCGGTTCCGCATGAAGGATAGAGTTTAGATTACTAATAACAGTTAGTTATTAAGAAATTGTGTTATCATTATTTTAGAAGATGTGGTGCTGAGAGTTTTTTGTCACTTTTTCTCTTCAGCGTTGGCACCTTTTCCCTTCAAAGTGGTGTAAATGTGAATTCAAAAAAAATATGTTGACGTGCAAAAATGTACACAACGTGCTTACTTGCAATAAAGAGATTTGACTTTGACTTTGGATTAGCATAGGTTTGGTGGCGCGATGCTAGACTACCATTACGAAGGACCCGGGTTCGAACCACAAGTTAAAAAACTACTCGATTATAAGAATTATTTCACTAGTAGATAACCTATGCTGTTATTCATAAACTGAGTTAAACCTCACTTCCCTTAAATCGTGTTGCTATCCCTTTCACACTTCGTTAAAAAAGGTTAAGATAGAAAGGGGCCTAAACGGTGGCGTAACTTTAAATCACGTTTATAAATACGCGCCATAGAGTGCAGACTATGTAATTGTAGAATATATTTGTAAAATCCATTGGTTACTTTTTGAGAAAACCTCGCAACCGCGTGATGTGGGAGTGTAAGAGGGCCGCGGAAGACGAAATGCCTAAGAGTACGATAGAGTGAATGTGATCCTATTGACTGGAATATTTTATGTTGTGTTGTTAGTTGACTTAATTATGTATCTGATTTAAATGTTGTGTTGTTAATTGATTATTTTTGTACCGCGATGGTTATTAGCTGTAAGGGTGCAAATGATATTATGAATATATAAATAAATAAATAACCAAGGGCTGAAACACAATTAAAAAAAGCAGAACAATAGCAGACTGAACGCCACGCGGTTGCCGCACCCTTGCTTTGCCGCTGCCGCTCCGTTGCTGCGTCCAGTCTGTCATCTTACATTACAACCACTGCCGTTCCGTAATTTCTATGTAATATTATCCAAAAAGGATAGATGAATGGTAAAATGAAAGGGCAAAAGTCGTCGTCATGACGTCAGGTAACGATCGAGTGCTAGCCACTTACGTGTCCTGAGTTCTAGATCGATAACTTAAGTGCTAGGGCAATTATGTCGAGACCTGCCTGAGTTACCTAGTTCGATTCTCAGCTCTAGACATCGGCGCTAGTTAGATATAACTAGTATTTCTGCAGTCAAATAAGAATGCCGATTATTATATTATAACTTATAAATAACATATTTTGATGTGTTTGGCTTAATGACTTATAGCGATCTCTTCCAGGCCACCGCAGACGAAAGGAAATATACCTATACCGCAGCCCAAATCAAGTGTCTTATTTTGTAAACAAATATGATCGTCTAATTACCTGTTGTGATGTAACACTAAAGGAACTGATTGATTGAACCTGTTCATCATTGTGAAAATAAAGTGAATCTAATAATGTGAACAATTAATCACAGAACTGCTTAAAATATTGGTAGGGGAGGGTAGTTTTTGTTTACAAAATAAGACACTTGATTTGGGCTTCGGTTTAGCTAGCAGAGTTATATTGTTGCTAAGGAGGGCTCGCCCCGCAGTCCACCTCGCGCGCCCTGTGGGGGTTGGAAGGCTGTCTATTTTCAGCGAATTCCCTACGTTTCAAAGTGAACAATAATGTCACTTATCCGAAGATATTCAGGTCCCTCTGTTTCTATTCTTATCTTAAACATGATCAAAGAGTAATATTTATATTTACCTATAAGGTAAAATAAATATGTACTATATTAGCCGAAAATTAAATCTATTCTCTGGTCGCTTATACAATACTACAGATTTATTTTCCTAAAATATACTAAACATTCTTGCTTACCTTTTAATTTCAACACCAGACGCAAAAATAATCATGTTATAAGTTTAATAAGTGTATGTTGTCTGCCTGTGGCATCGTAGCTCTCAAATATCGCAACGAGTGATAATGATAGAAATAGATTTTATGTTACAAATAATTTCGTACAATCATCAAATCAACACGCCGAAGTTACGAGGTAAAACATATAAAAACATCCAGCAGAACTGAGAATCTTCTCCATTTTGAAGTCGTTTAAAAAAGAACGTACCTATATCAAATTAGCAAGCCTTATTATTACGTATGTAAATTAATAAATTAACTAGCGTAGAGCTCGTAGCGTGCCCCGTAGCGCGGCCTACGGGCCCCGCGGCGTAGCGCGTAGCAGACATGTAGCAGGCGTTTATTTCCGTTTAGTGGCAGTTTTCATAAAATCTCATTTTACTACAGTTTTACTTGAATATTACATTTTACTTCAAGGCGAATGGGCGATTCGGGATCTTCGCCAACATTTATGAGCGTAATGAAAAGGCTTTCAAGATCGAAATAATAACAAAAACTAGAAAATAAAAATGATACTCGTAATTTGATGGTCTCCTTTTGAGTTTTCCTTTTGAGACAGTCGAAAAATCTTGTACAAATGTTACTTAATTTTTATTTTAAATCTTATAAAATATTAATTATTTTTTTTGTTTTGCATACATAAATAAAATAATAATAATGGGCTTAACGAAAATAGCGCACTCAAAATATTCCACATCCATTTTCGGCCAACAATGACCACGTTACATTATAAAGTTCGGCCATTGTCAGCGCGCTAAATTAATTAAAATTATTCTAATGTCACTTACTGTATCTCTTCATGAGCGATTTCTTGTACGCTTTTCCCGTCATGGCGTCCTCGCCTGGGCTGAGCCGGCCAGCGGAGTCGTCGGATTCAGTCCCCGAGTCCCTCCCAGCAGCAGCAGCTAAATACTCCCGCGATTCCCTCAGGATCACTTGAGCCCGCACATAGTCCGCCGGGTCCGCGAAGGAATGCCGGGCGAAATCGCACACAGTTATCTCTTTCCGAGTGTGAACAGTCAAGTCCAGAGGTGCCTCATTGTCCATTTCTTCTGCTTTAGGAGTCAGTTCCTCAGGGTATGCCTTCCTGGCGGCCAGGGTGCGCGGCTCGGAGTCAGCACTGAGGGCCCGGCGGTCGGTACCAGGCGACCGGCGCGGCTCCGTCCCGGCGCTCGCCGGTCTCGCTTCCACTGCCATCATGTTTATTTATTTTTTTACACAGACACCATAATCACTCCAGTTATGTCATATAGCGTAATGTGCGTAGTGTGCCGCGCGCCGCGTCCGCCGGCGTTCGCGTCGAGTTGCGGACTGATGTCCCAGTTTTCTGGCGATGAGTTCCACTGACTCGGTGAGCTCGCGCTCGCTCGGCGGCGCTCGGCTACACTCGGACACTTTCGTTTTCCTCGGCGAGCCTGTGTGTGTGCGCACACAGTCGCGCGACGGTGTGCGTGCGGCGCTGTGATTGGTCGGTTTAGTTCTTCATTCGTGTGCGAGCTTTTCCACTTTCGTCGCGAGCTTTCCTTCATTTCCAGTTACCTAACAGGTTTTCACTAACTCTTTGGTTAATTAAATACGTCGCCGGTGTGATTCCTGGTAATTAGTTTTTATTAGCGTAATGAAATTTATTTACAGGGAAAAGTTAGGAAATGCCTTCTGGAACGTTTGGTTTGTTATTTCTGTGTCAATAGGTTGTTGTTTCATAAACAATTGTAGTTGACAGGTTTCTTTGCACGACTAATTGACCTACATTAATAGACGAGAGATTTTATATATATATATTTATACTTGTGTTCAAGTAGGTGGATAATTAAATATAATTAGAGTTCGATCATAATTGGGATTGGGTAGAGTATAGAATACAGATAGATCCCATACTTAGGAATGAATTCAATATTAAAATAAAGGTGTACATAAAAATCGTAGGAAATGAGTTTATTTGCTATAAAGATTAGGTAACCTACATACTTAGTTAATTAATACGGATACCATAGGAATAACCTACTTAGAAATTTGTCATGATCAAACTTGAAACTAGTTTTAAACAAACAACCTATTGACTCATAAAATATCGTATTTCTACGCTCCAAAGCGAATTATATAAATTACAAAACTGCCAGCAGTAGGTAAATACACAATTATAATAAACCGAAATTACAAATTATTTACATAATAAAAAGTTATCATTATCACAAACGGAACGCGAGAGGCAATCTTTAAATGCCGTATCTCCGTTTTGCGTAACAAAACGCGTAAACAATTAGGTTTTTTTTAAACTAACGCTCGGGGCATTGACCGAGTTACAAATAATGTTGCGCGCGCGCCGGCCACGTGACATACTGACTCGGCTGGCGAGCCAGCGTAACAAAACCTGCCTTTCCCCCCTCTGGCCTAAGAAACAAGGCTGTCGCAGAGAGTTTAAGTACATCTACAGAGCTTATTATAAACTGGTTGGAAATAGATACGAATGTAGAGCCAATGTCACTCGCTATTTGTTCTAACTTTTGATAGTTGTATTGCTATTTATATAGATATTTTATTTAACACAATGAGGAAATCTTGTGTGAGTATTTTTCGTGTGTGTGTTGTGTGAATGACGTATTTATACAGGATGCGACAATTATTTAATTGGCGAGGATATGAATGGGAAATTGTTCGTTCCGGGATTACTCGAAATTTAAATATATAGGTACAGTCGACAGCAGATGAATGGTAACACTTTTTTTCTTTAGACAGTTCTTATTATTTGCGTCGTAAGACTTGAAATCGTACTGCAAGTGTTACCATTGATCTGCTGTCGACTGTACATTGTCATTCAGTTATAGGTATAACTGAATGTCAATTTTCATTTTTCTTGCTTTTCATAGGATTTTTTTTCTGGTATTTTTTATATAAGGGAAGGAAAATACAAAAATTTTAATTCCAGAGAAGTTTTCGTCATAGCCGTTATTCGAACCAGGGACTTCGCAATTCCGTGGCGCGCTCTTTTCCATCAGGGCTACCGTGATTCAGATCAGGTCGGCAAAATTTTCTTCCATATTCAGAGAAAAAAACCGACTGCAAAAAAACTATCCCCCTTTGATTATTTTTTTATACCCCATGACACTCCCGTAACCAAGACGAATCTAACGATACCTCATACACCAACATCCATCAAGCCGTTTAGGCTACAGGATGGCAGGGAGGACATACATACACCCGAAAAATATTACTCTCTTTCTGGGGCAGTCGGGTAAAAAGTTTACAATATTTTTAATGCATAATGAGAGACTATATCTGTCGCTAGCTGTACCACAAATAAAATACATAGTAATAGTCGAGAGTAGTTCTTATTATCCACATAATAAGAGTTGAATTACCATTCTTACAATAAACGATGATTATATTACCATTAATCGAACCCGGAATTCTAATGAACCTCTGTCATGATTAGAAATTATCATTTCGATAGTGTTTTCACTAATTTCAGAGCACGTGTAACGATAGCCATAAAACTATGAACAATTATAAACAAGATTATCACTAAGTAGGTACCCTGATTACTTTCAGAAACCGAAAGAAATACGTACGTGTCGGATACTAATTAACGTAGGGTTCCGTAACGTAGAAGAACCACATGCAAATCATGCCCAAGTCTCTCCGTGACTCCGCCGTAAAGCGGCGAGATGGAATACCGAGGTCTGGCATAATATCTCAGCCTCTCCGCACCTAAGAGGTGTGTATGAGATTCTCCAGTATATTGCGAAGAATTCCTATAAGTTTTATAGTAAGAGTATCCTAGTCCACCGGCTCCCTTGGTCTTCATCATCATCATCAGCCCGTATCAGTCCACTGCTGGACGTAAGCCTCTCCCAAAGCGCGCCAATCAACCCTACTCTCGGCCCTCTGCATCCAGTCCCTGACAGCCATCTTGCCTCCATCTGGTCGGGGGGCGTCCCACATTACGTTTACCCGTTCGTGGCCTCCATTCGAGAACTCGTCTACCCCATCGCTTGTCGGTTCTACGACAGATGTGACCAGCCCACTGCCACTTCAGTTTACTGATTCTATGAGCAATGTCAACCACTTTTGTCTTCTGGCGGATATACTCGTTTCTTATTCTATCTAACAGAGAAATTCCAAGCATAGCTCTTTCCATAGCTCGCTCAGCGACTTTGAACTTGTGGGCCAGTCTCACCGTCAATGTCCACGTTTCGGCTCCGTAGGTCATCACTGGCAGGACGCACTGGTTGAAGACCTTGGTCTAGTGGTCTAGAAATCTAGATCCCTCAACTTTGCAGTATCTTCTTCTGCCTCGCCTTTTCCCATTTATTTGGGGTCGGCACTTCTTGTCATTTTTCCTAGGTTATTTGTGGTGTGATGATGTGGTTCTTTGCAGTATAGTTCTCTCAAAGTTAGAATAGTCCATTCTTATTTCAGTACCGCAACACATCTCTGGTAATGCTGACAACTCAGAAATTAATCCAAAAGACTACGGAACCCTAAAAGTAGCTGGTTAGATAATTGCGTAGAATGTCAAGGGTTCTGTGTCAGAGTGTCAGAGAGATAGGATTAGTGTCAGAGATAGGCGCGACACTCGGGAAGTGTCTTATCGGGAGACAATGGATGAAATGTGTAACGTCTTACGTCAGATCGTAATTGAGTTCATAATGGCTCATTTTCTACAACATTTCTACAGCACGGATGCACTTTGGTCACAGAATAACTAAGGGTGGCTGTCGCCAAGCAGGGTCAGCGATTACCCAAGGTTAAAAGAATAAAGCTACATTGATCTCCTATCAACAACTAGATACACAGTTTGCCTTCTGCCCAAGTATTTTCTACAATTAACAGAACAGAAGGCCGTTAGCAATAAACATGACTTAAAAATTTAGGTTAGGTTTATCGGTGGATTTTACACCAAAAAATCGGTAACTGACAATTTAAGTCACCGTTTAGCAGTTTTAACGCTACCAGCCAAAATGTTTTATGTAGAGACCTCATTGATCTCCTATAAACAACTAGATACACAGTCTGCCTTCTAAAATGTCCGAGAGCAAAGAAGGTCCAAACGGATGAATGGACCCTCATTTGCTTTATTGGCCATTATTTGGACGTTAACAATGGACCCTTATTTGGACGTCTTTTTAAATTGTTTTAGTACCTTTGTGTATCTAGTTGTTTATAGGAGATCAATGGCTCGCTACGTTTTTTTGGTGCAAGTCGGTTTGATAGTCTTTTGTTTCATAATTCATCGTAGCTATGTCGTTCTGTTTTATACAAGGTATGAATAAAAATGTAATATTGCAAAATCTCGTGCTGTTATTCTTAATTTAATCATATTTTTGTGTATTTCAGAGAAGAACTGGCAAATAATATAAAATTACGCACAAGGTCTTCTAGGTAGTCTACATATCGCCAGCTCAAATCTAATTTACAAACCTTTACATGTGTATTTTAAAATGGCATCGTACGTGTTCGTAACTTAGTTTTGTAACTGGCTATGATTGAGGAGTTTTTTTGTTTTTTATTTACAGGCAAAAACAGTGTTATTAAGTATCCAGGGAGTCACAATAAGGTTGACATTTTCTCAAGAACTACTTGACTGATTGTAAAGATTCTTTCACTATTAGATAAGATAGCTCATAGAGAGTTGCGGATTATGAAATTTAAAAAAATCTCAGCCTCAATTTTTTTCTCGTGTGGTTTAGTGACCAAACCTATTTGTCAGAGTTACTCAGGCCGCACGTGACCTAACGGCTGCTGTCAACCGGGACCAACTGCTTAACGTGCTCTCGAGGGGGCTCAGATGAATCCAGGACCTCGCCCAACGTTGCTTAACTTGTACGATCGTTTTCAACGTGTACTCGCAACTGGCCTACAAGTCCCTACGAACCTCAAAGTAAAGCCTATTTTATACACTATTGTATCGTATTACCTACTAAGTATGACCAGGTTTTTATCGTTTTAACTATCGTCTTCCCTGTATCTAATGACATTCGCGTCTCTCCACCTTCCCCGGGAAAAGGCTCAAGACAGAGATGTGTGGAAGAGGAGGAGACCAGCCCAGCAGTAGGACGGTTTACAGGTTAAAAAAAAATACTTTTATATATAAAGTAGAATGTAGTCCTTATCAAGTGGTCAGTACCTAACTCTAACGCGAATCTAAGATGCTGCGCACACGCTGTTATCTGCTATCGGGCCAGGGGTCAGGCTATCATATCGGGCGATCGGGCGGTCGTCGACCCGACCACAAGGCTTATGTAACACATGTGTAAGTCTGACTCTTCCTCAGGTCTGTCTGTCTGTCAAACAATAAACAGTGACGAAACAGAGGACCCAGTAAAAGACATGTCAGTGCGTCTCATCGCTTCTTCTTCAGAGGGCTGGCAGCTACTTTTGCCAGTACATCAGCCTGGCCATGCAAAGAGGAAATGCTGCTGCCCAGAACGGGCGGTTATCTTCTGCGGACTTGTAGAAGTTCTATTAGAATCTTACGATTCCTATTAGAATATACTATTATATCCACAGATGAGGGTTGCATATTTTTAGGCTTTGCGGCCAAAAATATATAATTGTAGACTTTGTATGGAAAGGAGGCATTAAGATAAATCCTCTCCTTAATGAGCGAAGTCAGGGTAAAGACGCTAGTCACAATTTACGTAACCGTTCATTGTTATATTTGATGAAATTATGTTTTTAATTTCAGTCGTAAATAGCAAGATAATGCTTGTCCCCTAAATCTCGTCAACTTTCCTGTTATTTTTGTACTCATTCCGAAAGTCTTACACAACTTTTCATACCCTTGTCGGCAGGCACAGTTACCCTTGTCGGCAGGTACGGTTACCCTTGTCGGCAGATACAGTTACCCTTGTCGGCAGGTACAGTTACCCTTGTCGGCAGGTACGGTTACCCTTGTCGGCCGGTACAGTTACCCTTGTCGGCAGGTACAGTTACCCTTGTCGGCAGGTACAGTTAAACAGAGAGAAGTATACAAGGGGCCTCACTAATTTTGAGATTTTCTTAAGAGCTACTTAACCGATTGTAAAAAAGATTTTAGTAGTATATTGTTTAGAGTGCAGACTATCTAATCGTATAAGAACATGTGGGAATAAGTTTTCGAATATGTATCTTATACGGAACAGCTGGTATGAGACTGTGCTTTAATTTTTAGAGGAATCAAGTTGGACTTAAGGTCCAATTAGAATCCACCTCTACAATAATTGGAATAGTCCGATTGGATACAATGAGGGTTCAGTCGAAAACTCACAACTAGGCAAGTATAGTGTGTAGGTACAAAATATGTACAGTTGAAGACAGAGATAAGTATACAGGGGGTCCGAATATGGTTGATATTTCCTCATAAACTACTGGACCAATTTTAATAATTATTTTATAGTTACATAGTTTTAACTTTTATCTATATAACAGTGAAAGAATTTTTACAATCGCTCAAGAATTTTTTGGGAAAATCTCAATCTTAAAAACTTTCTTGTATACCTTTCTTTGTCTTCAACCGTACTTAACCCAATTGTAGATGATTAAAAAAAGGCGAATATTTTTTGCGAAAATCTCAAGTTTAATGACTCTCCTGTTACCACATCAGAAGACTATGCAATGCATAGAGTCATGGGGCTCTATGTAGAGTTTAATAATCTGTTTTAATAAAGGAATGAAGGACGAGATTTTCCGAAAATGAACGAAACTGTTTAGTTAGTCGTAGACAAATATTATACAATTCTAAAATGTAGAGTCACGGGGTATCGCTAGTATCTCTATAATTTTGGTCTAACTATGTAATTAAATCATTAAGTAAGCTACAATACAATGTGTTACAAAGTCATATCTAACTTTACATTTGCAAAAATCCCACAACGGAACTCACAAACATAAAAAGAGGAAAAGAGACAAAAAAGGAGCAAGCCGATCGATCCCGGGCTTAGATCATCAATCTCTCGCGCTTCCTGCGGCGCCAATTATCCGCCAGTGCAAGCGAGACAGATGCATTGCGTTAGCAATAAGATAGAACGAGATGGGTATCGAGAAACAAGATTGCGATGCTGTAGTTTTGCGAAGAGCGTTCAGAAACATGTTGGTTTCTAATCCAGTGATATTGTATTATTTTCTTTTAAATTTTTCATACAATTACAAAGTGTACCAATGAGTTTTCGAGATACTGAGTTACTTATGAACATTTAACATATTTAATAGGTAATTCAATAAATACATCTGCCATATGGGTAGGTATAGAAAGTATGTACAGATTATTTTTCATAATAAATATAAGCCTTCTATAACTTTGTTTTGTAAATTTTATGTTGGCTACTGCAAATAAATATTTTTATTTATTGTTTAAATATCAGTGTACATAAATATAATAATAAATAAAAAGCTTCTTTGATATGTAGAAACGCGTATTTATAGTCAAAAGTTAACATTTCAGACCGAGGTCCACATATTATGTTAGAACAGAGATGTTGTAATACAAGATAAAATTACACTAGCTGGCTAGATCTTTTCGCTAGTTTCTGAACGAATCCCGCGCTCCAGTCGTTGCACGGATTCAAGGTTACGCTGCGCCCGCGCATGCATGCACACAGCTGCAGCGCACGCACACCACCCTCGCTAGTTGTATTCGCATGTAATTGGCATCGATTAGCACAGGAAGACTGGTCTACGGCAAGTGTCGTTTTTTCAGTGTATTTATAGCTATCCGGTCAACCACGATGTTGTTGGGTTAGGTTCTGTATTGCTAGGGCTAGAACAGTGGGTACCAATTAATTCTAGTGTGCCACTCAGCGAGCTTAGATGCCACTTCAATAAATACGTCCAACTTGCATAGGGTACCTCTTATTGAAGGAATAACATACATATAATAAGACTAAAAATTTGTGTCTGAACATTGGATATTTTTTGAAAAGAATAATTGTAATGTGTTTTAGGATCGATACTGATGCCAAAACACAAATTTTTAGGATTTTTGTCTGTTTATCTGTGACTTTGTTCAAGTATGACGCCATAACTACTGAAGGGATTTTGATGGGAATTTCACTAGGAGATAGCTGAAATATCCGGACAGCTCATAAGCCATGGCGATATGTGATGTGGAAACAAGGATCCAGAGAGGAAGATCTGCCTCCTGATCTCCTCCATCCTCTACGCAAACGAAGTTGCGGGGTACAGCTAGTATTAAATATCAATCTTCCTGAATACATAACACATTGACAATTTAAAGTATGTGTACCAATTGTAAAACGAGAATCTAGAGTCAATTTTAATACTAAATAGGACCGTTGTTAGTTCTGTGAAGTCATTATAATTTGAAAATTAGGTATAGGCAGAGTTAGGATAATTGCCTAGGAACTTCCAAGAAACGAGGATAAATAGCTATACAGGGTGCTCTTGAAATCATTCGACAAATTGAAACTGGGGTTTGTACTCATGATAAATACTAAATTGATAAGGTTTTTTAGTAAATCAAAACTGCAAAAAAAATTAACTAAGTACGTCACAGACAGAGTCTGGTGCGGTCACTAAACCTCACGAGAAAAATAAAAAAAAACTGTAAAAAAGCTGAACCTGTTCATTGAATATTGAGTTTTATGTGGGGTCGATACTGATGATTATGGCCAAAAACAAAATTCCAATTTATAGAATTCTAGCCAGTTTGTCTATATCGATGTTCAGGCATCACATCAAAACTGCTGGAAGAACTTTGATGGGACTTTCACTAGGAGATATCCTAATCTCTATGCAACTTATAGGCTATAAACCATTGCGGTATATGACGTGGAACCAAGTTCCCAGAGAGGAAGAGCTGCCTCCCAGTACATTGGAAGTACTTCGTGGAGGTCTATCTATTAATGACCAGCGAACGAGACCTCGCTGTCGCGTCGTTCAATTGTTTTTATGCACACGAAGTAGCTAGTATTACTGTTTAGCCGTAACATAAAAAAAACGATTTACTGATTGTAGTAATGTAAACAATTGAATTGTCTAGCTTTCTTTGATGAACACTCGAGTGATATTTACTCATTGGTTGGTGACCAAGGTGACAGCTGTTGAGACTGTGAGTTTATCTGAAGACGGAATGTCCTCCCCGCCGGTTAAGGCTTCGTATGCGCGTATTTTCAGTTTTTCGACGAAGGCTACGGCATTAATTACTATAATTAAACGTCTGAAAATAATATATAGCAATCTTGGGGTGTCTATTTAGAGACTGATGAATACCGATACACGATTCCATGTCTTTTAAAATGAAAATTATATCTAAACTGAAATTTCCGAACCGAAGTTATTCATACAAAATAATCGTAATAAATACGAGAGCTTGTTTAAAAGAAATCTGATTTAAGTTGGCGTATTTTTATTTCCCTGCCAAAATTCATAAAAATACGAATATCGAGGCGCTGTGCCGTGCTCTTCACTCCGCCGCTGCGGGGCATCTTCCGTCTCACTCTTGCTTTTGACAACCATATAGCGCCTTAACAGTTTACAATGTTTGCCCTGAGCATTGTGTGTATTGTATATCTGTATTATGTATTTGTAAGTACTCCAATACGTTAGGTAGGAAAATGTAGGCAATAGAAATAAGGAATTCTTAGAACAGTGTATCGATCGCGAAATTCGATCGTAGAATAATTATAATCACCATATCTCTATTGAAAGTAAAAACATTGTGTATATTTTAGCACGACATTTCTTTTAAATTTACATTTACACCAGAAAAGGAGACAACGCTGAGGATAAGTACAGAATAGAACACTACCATGCATGTTCATCGTTTACTATTTAAGTAAACGATGAACATGCGTGGTAGTGTCGTTCTATTCTACTACGACACTACCATGCATGTTCATCGTTTACTATTTAAGTAAAGGTAAACGATGAACATGGTAGTGTCGCCGGTTCCGCATGAAGGATCAAGTTTAGAAATCATTATGTAAATACCTAGTTATTTAAGTAAATTAATTGTTATTATTTAAGAAAAAGTGTTTTTAACAGATTTTCTCCTCAGCGAGCGTTGGCAACTTTTCCTTGCAAAATAGTGTAAATATAAATTCAAAAATATTGACTTGCAATAATGAGACTGCCGACTGCGCAAGAAGGAGAATTATGTTTTTCGAGGTTATGCATGAATGTATGTAAGTATGTATGTCTAATTCCCCTACAGCTAACTAAATGGCTTGATGGATTTTAACATAAGCGGAGTGAGTCGTTAGATTCGTCTTGATTAATAGAAGTGACATAGGCTATAAAATTTAAATCAAAGCTGCGTAAATGACAATGCCAGATTCTGCCCCACTATCAACCGCAAGTTGTACAAGATAACGAATAAATGTAAAAATATCTCCGTTTTTTATTAAAATTATTGGTTTAAAATAAAGTTTTGTACAAGTTTAAGTATTCAGAAAATAGTAAGAAATCGAAGCGATTTATTCATTGTTTTTGTTATTCTTCTATAGGAGTTGTGAGAGTAGTAGAAAATGATACTAATTATGATTATGCAGTATGAAACCCCAATAAGTCCCCAACAAAATGCAGCTTAAATGGTCTAGTAGTTTTGGGCAAAGCTCCATTGAAATGTGGCAATGTCATTTTTGTCAGTCGGGTTTTTGTTTTTTATATTTTAATTAATTTAAACTCTATCTATTCTACTAGCGTTAACGAAAGTTAAGCAAGCTAGGCGCTAGCCATACGTGACAGTGACTAGAAAACGCTATATCATAGCTAGCATTCTCAATAATTAGTATCATTATTGCAACTTTGCAATGAGATTAGCAAATTGCAGCAAGAAGCTGAGAAGCGGCGTGATCCACTAATCTCGATACGTTTAGCTGCGCGCGCGCAGAGTACGGTCGCAAAAAATGTGCTCACACGAGGCGGGAGGGGGGCGGCGGGCGGGGGAGGGGGAGTCGCGGAATTTTCACCGCGAGAAAAATACAGAGAGTGAAAACTGTAAACAAACGTGTTGCTATATGGTACCGTCTGCAGACAAGTCGGTAAGTATATGTAATTAAATTCGTTCATAGAGTTCATTTTAAACATATGTAGATCGTATTTTCTATACCACAGACTTTTATAATTTAGAGAGTACTTACAATTGATAGATAGATAAAAAGTCTTATTTTCAAAAGTACTACACCAAGAAAATATGCACACACTTACTTAGCGGTATTATCGCTCAAAGCGATCTCTTCAGAGAAACCTTTGGTTAGAGAAATCAGTTTATGAATAGGTAATAGAGAGAATATAGTCTTCATTTGAGCTAAACAAGGAAGTAAGGAAAATGCACTCAGGAAAGAGCGAGAACCGAGTGCTTTAAAGACCTATGTTGTTATTCATACATCTAGTAAAACCTCACTTCCTTTAAATCGTGTTGCTATCCCTTTCACACTTCGTTAAAAAAGATTAAGATGGAAAGAGACAGGGTGGCTAAATGGTGGGGTAACTTTAAATCAAGTTTATAAATTTGATAAACCCACCTGGGGTTTAACTGTGGTTTAGACTTATTTTACTTATCTTAAGCATACTGTAATATTTTATTTAATAAACAAAATAACAGCCCTAGTGTGCTACAAGTGCAGAAGTAAGAGAGCTACGCCAACAAACTGCATTGCAGTGCGGCGACCGATGTCACATTGCAATTTTGTTAAAAAAATTAATAAATAAATGATGTTGAAAGGCCAAGAGAAATAGAAAAGTTAATTGGGGCTGTTGCGGAGGGGCCTCCTGTCCGTTTTTCCTGAGGGCAATATGGATGGGGAGGTACCTCTGCAATAGTCTTAAGGACGAAAGACCTGGCTTCCCATAGCACAGGGAATCCTAGTTTGGGAGCCAGGAACATTATTGTGTAATGCTATTTTTTGTGAACGTCAATAAACATTTCATTTCATATTAAAGCAACTGTTTTGCTCCCATTACTCCGGGCGGGTAGCACAGCGCATAGCAAGCACACTATCGCTATAGTAAAACAGTAGCGGGTCGGTTTTTGCGCGCCGCGTCCGCGAGCGAAACTGAAAGTGGAAACTGGCGTAATTATGACATTGTTCGGCGGGAACAAGACATGTGATGAGCGAAACGTAGCTAAAACACGATACACATACTATTTTTTTTATGAATTATCGTATTATTCGAGGCAATACAACTACCAACTTTGTCTTACTACCAAAGGAGCGGGTAAGAGATTGATGAATGTAGAGGAAACGAGAGTTGTATACCAGGATAGTAGCATTGCATGTGTGTCGTATTTGCTTTCAGCTACTTATAGCCGCGATGCAGCATTGCTAATTATAGCCGCGATGCAGTATATCGCTCACTTTAACCGCGATGGAGCATATCGCTCGCTATAGCTATGATGCAGCATTGCTTGATTTAACACACCCTCACTAACCCATAACACACCCTCGCACACACAACACACCCTCACACATAACTTAAGCCTAAGGTTTGCATATTTTCTATTATATAATTTTAATAAGCTCTAATAATAATCAACTCTGTCATTAGAATTTACCGTAAGGTGGAAGAGCGGGGGGGGGGGGGGGGGGGGGGGGGGCTCCTAACACAGGTACCTGGTACTTAACAGGAGAGCCCCGGCAACAGTGTATCCCTAGACTAGTTGAGAAATAAATAAATATTTTTTCATTTCATTCATGTTTAAGCTGCCATGCATCATCACTACTTATAGTCGCGGTGTGGCATCGCTAAGTGTGGATACAATGACAGATATCATGTACTTACCTTTGTGGTGATTGGTGTGAAATGTCCGCTGATTGCGTGAAAATTGTAACCTTATATCGTTGTAAGTGATTGTGATGCAGCATCAATACAGCCGCATCGCAGTCAATATCTAAGCATTTTTCCCGTTTTATTGTATTTTATTCTCATAGCTTACCTATTCATTTAGTACCTAAGTTCAATTCGTCGTGGCCACCCAGTCGTGAGGGATTTGTGTAGGTGGGTGGTTACTTATTTATATAAAATTAATGAGAGTCTGTCTGTTGCCGGTCTAGAACTAGCTACCTAGACATTTTAAGGTTCCCTAGACTTAAATACGAATAAGATAAAACCTTCTACAAATAATGAAAATTTTCGTCAACAGAATTGAAATCACGGTGGCTCTGTATTAAAAGACCATGCAATCTAAAAGACTAAGAATTTTAATCTTGTAGCTACGGCATTTACGTACTCGCTAGCGAGCGAACATACTAACACATAATGGTATGCTCCAGTTTCTGTAGCAATTCGCTTGCTAACGAGTAGAAACGGTAGCTACAAAGTTAGTGATTGGTGGTATTACTAAAATCGCACCAATTGCAAGCGAAGTTAATTATGGTGACCTTTTCTGAAAAAAAAACAGTTCACTATTGCTTAGATAACTAAACTGCAATTGACATACGTCCATTGCGAGGACACCATATGAAAATCTACCGCACTATCGCCAATACCAAAATCGCTCATCACTTCTTAAGTAACAGAGTTGTCAACGCATGGAACAAACTGTCTGATGATGTAGTATCTGCACCATCAGTGGACTCTTTTAAAAATCGCCTCGACATGTGGTTAAAAGCAAACATTATATAAATAAGCAATATGTGTAGTGATATGAACATTAGACAACATAGACTGAACTTACCAACACTGTGATATAGACACACCAGCATTGTGCTGCCTGTCTAGCAAATGAATAATAATAATAATAAGACTTGGCTCACGAGATTACCGCCATGAGGGATGTGGACTCAACCATAATTGTTCCGATAGTCGTAACCGGGAACGGTTTAATAGCAAAGAGTCTCGACCAACACCTTAGGAGACTCTCGCTAGACAGTTGGATCAAGGCAGTGCTGCTGGACACGGCACGCATTGTGAGGAGGTTCCTCTCTCTGGGATCCTAACCTCCGGCAGCTTGGATGCACATGCATCTCGCTGCCGGCGGGTGGCTATTTTTTATATTTTTCTACTTTTTATTATTAAAATATATTAAATGTATTTAATAAGAGAGAAAAGGAATAAATAGATAATAATAATAAATTGATTTTATAAATACTCAGTTTTGTAATGTTAATTGAAATACAAATAAATCTTTCAACGCGTACATAAGATGGTGACGAAACAAGCAACGATCGTTGATTCTAATTATAAACGTCGCTATAAGCAAAGCTTTAGTACTAAATGAATTTCTAAGAAAACTTCAGGAAGTTACATCAACTCCACCTTTCTCCAAGCTCTTTGTTTAAACAAGGTCTTGTGGAGGAGGAAAACGAATTCGTGAAATAAAACTTAACCGGAAGTTACATGAAACTTATTATTTAACCTGAAATTCATATTTTAAAACGCATATTTCTGGTTAAATGTGCTGCTAAAAGTTTTTTGACATATTTATCCACATTTTCCTTGAGAACTCCAAAAAAATACGTACATAACATTTAACTTACACCATATTTTTGTACCACAACCTTTTTTATAGAATTCAAATACAGGGTGGCTTTGAGTTCATTCAACAAAATTAAATGGATGCTTAATATGATGAAATAGAGATGCTGTTATGGTTGCTGAACCAATAGCAAAAGATCTCACACGAGCATAAAGCATATGTACAGTCGAAGACAGATAAGTATACAGGGGGCCTAAACAAGGTTGAGATTTTCTCAAAAACTACTATACCGAATTTAATAAATTTTTTACAGTACATAGTTTTAAACTTTATCTATCAAACAGTGAAAGAATTTTTGCGATAGGTCCAGTAGTTTTTGAGATAATCTCAACCTTAAAACTCTCCTGTACACCTTTCTATGTGTTCCACCGTACCTGTTGCGAAAACCGGCACAGGAAAACTATTTATAATATATTAATTTTCATTTAAGTTCTCATGCTAAGTGAAATGTAATTTCTTAATGAGAATAAATTCTTTAACCACACGTAGTAAAAAAGTAAGAGAAATAATTTAAATTACTTATACGGAACGTGTTTTCAGATGAATAAACAATTTTCTCGATTCTCGCCTAACTACCACGCAGGCTATCAAGGTCTGTGTCTAGACTAGACTTCACAAGAAACTTAGGTCTTCTGACAGGTACCTAATTGCTGAAAAGCCTATGTTAGTTTAGGTTTCTATGAAATATGAATGAGTTACAGTGTTAACATAAGACCTATGTTATGATTCTATTGTACATTATGTATCGTTTAACTTTGTGTAAAGACATTGCCACATTTCAATGAAGCTTTGTCCCACCTACAAAACTACGTGACCATTTAAGCTACCTATCATTTTGTTGGGGACTTATTACAGGTTTTATATTGCATAATCATAATCAGTATCATTTTCTACTATTCTCGCAAGTCCTATAGAAGAATAACAAAAACAATGAATAAATCGCTTCGATTTCTTACTATTTTCTGAATTCTTAATTAAACTGTTTTTGTTCAAATCGCAACTTGTACAAAACTTTATTTTAAACCAATAATTTTAATAAAAAACGGAGATTTTTTTTACATTTATTCGTTATCTTGTACAACTTGCGGTTGATGGTGGGGCAGAATCTGGCATTGTCATTTTATGTATTACACGTGTTACGGTGAAAGTTTGTCCTTGGTTATGTCGGCCCAGAACCAACATTTTCGCGAAAATAGACCCGATTTCCGTCATCCGATTAGTGTATTACAAATAGTTCTACAACTACCTACTTCGGAACGTAAATTCACGGATTCGGATCAGATGCATTGCGAAACGGCCTGTAATTTAAATACGGATATCGTACATTTTTCTTATCATGCCCTTTTATTTATAATAACCTACATCTTAATATATATTTTGTAGTTAGCTGTTTTAGTTTAGACACAATGCTCAAAAGAAAAGACAGGAAAGGTGCATGTTTGAGATTTTTTCTATCGAGCGAAGTTTGTCCAATCGTGTATCGGTATTCATCAGTCCCTAAATAGACACCCCAAGATTGCTATATATTTTTTTCAGGCGTTTAATTTCAGTAGTTAGTCGACGTCTGTCTAATTCGGTCGATCTGCCAAACCTTCACTAATATTAACACTATGTATTATTTCCTCACTCTTCTTTTGTATGCAAGTATTTCAACAAAGTACCCCACTGCTGGGCAAACGCGTCAGCTCCGTGGGAACTAATCATTATAGTCTAGTTAACTTTCGTTGCGGCGCGGGACGGAGGGAGGGTGTCCCCCGCGCGAGTGATAATGATAGAGCAACTGTTACAAGTTTACTAGTGCAAGTGCAGCGGAGTGCGCAGTAGAGTGTATGAGGCAGTGTGTTGTGGGGAGCGGTGCGAAGATAGCACTGTTCTGGACTGCTGTTCTTTATGTGCAAACGTCCTTAACTAGCGCCGCCAATCTTGAAAAAATAATATCTTCCAATTTAATCAATTTTATTAAAAAAGCTATTTACAAAATGTTTATTAGGATGAAATGAAATGTTTATTTAATTGTTTGTTTACCATACACTAGGTTAGGGGATGAATACTATTTTTCAATATACAATACATGGCATAATTGCGACAAGCTAAGTTGTAGTTCACAAATGTGCCAAAAACGGCCGTTTTTCGCAATTATGCGAACTACAACTTACCGACATTGAATCACGTTATAAATAAGCATAGCACAGCACAACAAAGCAATAGCATTTATCGTAATAAACATTTCGTAAATAGCTTTTTTAATAAACTTTATTATATTGGAAGATATAATTCTTTTAAGATTAGCGGCGCTAGTTGGCTCATGGAAGGCCCTTAAATCTACCCTAGCTATTGGTACTATTTTTCAAATTCAAATACACTTTATTGTACATAAAACACAACAATTACAGAAAAAGATTACAGAATAATACAAACATAATGTACAATTTTGGCGGCCTTATCGCTAAAAGTTAAAAATTCCAGGCAACCAACTAATTAGGGAAATTAAGAATTTTAAATAGCGAGAGGTAGACCTAGAAATGCAAGAAGAATAAAAAGAAAAACAATCAAAACAATTTTTGTTTCTTAAACGTCACTTTGAAAACCCCCTCATTGACTGGCCTCTCTGATCATCAGACATGTCCTCAGACTGCAGTACCGCGCACACCGTGCCCCATAATGTCAAGTTTCGCTCGCCTAGCCGTCCGTGCAGTCAGAATGCACTTTCTTCCGACTGCACCCACACGGCAACGCTGCACCGCGCACACTAGCACACATTGTATACACCAGTATTGCCAACGATAATTTTGGAATTATGTTAGGCGAATCAAATCATTTATTTGCCAGAATACATGAAATCTCAGGATGGTAAATTGCATTGTCCAGTACAGTATTCTACTTGTATACAAGCGTGCAGTTTTCAGTTACATAAGCAATAAAAATGTCAGAAGAAATAAAAATAATTAATGTAAATGTCATGTTGTAAAAATGTCAGTGAGAGGAACTTAAAAGTTAGATGAACTTAAAAACTCCGACAGAATTCGGTTAGGGAAGTAGATTTTTACGTCGATAGTTGTAAATGTCCGTTGTAAATGTTTGAGATCAGAGACGGTGACTTGTCCTTTGCAGTATTCATTAAAAAATTAAAAATATTTCTGCTTAAAAAAGCTTACTATACGCTGAATGAATTTTTAGAAGACAATGAAAAATGAATTATATAAGTAATGGTAATGTAATATGATTTGTAAAATGACTTATAACAGAATATGTTATAAATAAATTTGATTATGATTATGATTAAGTAAATAGTCATAGGCAGGTTGCCAATTGCAATTTTGGGATTCTGTCACTCAACAATTTCGTCAGACTTAACTACAGATGTTCTTAAACTAAATATACCCCTGTTTCACTTTCAAAGCGCGTTTCTATCAAAACTATACAAAGAGTATTTGACATGTGCGAGTATTTAATGCAATGTAGGTCTCCCGTTTCCATGCACAGACCACTTACCCCATAGACCTGTAACAGGAGGGCGCCCGTGTCTGCCCGCACATGAGCGCAAATTTCTTCGCGACACATGTAACCTAGAGATATATCGACATGGACGCATATCTTTAATACGGCACTCCTGTTCCCCGCTTCGTCTCTATTCGTCTCGTTGACAGAATGTTTCGCTTGCAAAAGACATTGCCACATTTCAATGGAGCTTTGCCCCACCTACAAAGCTACGTGACCATTGAAGCTGTACTGTACTTTGTTGGGGACTTATTACAGGTTTCATATTGCATAATCATAATCAGTATCATTTTCTACTACTCTCGCAACTCCTATAGAAGAATAACAAAAACAATGAATAAATCGCTTCGATTTCTTACTATTTTCTGAATTCTTAATTAAGCTGTTTTTTTCGAATCGCAACTTGTACAAAACTCTATTTTAAACCAATAATTTTAATAACAAACGGAGATATTTTTACATTTATTCGTAATCTTGTACAACTTGCGGTTGATGGTGGGGCAGAATCTGGCATCACTGACTCCCAAGTTACAGGTTTTTAACCTAGTTTGAGAGTTCAGCGTTTCATTCTGTGTGCTCATCACCATAGCCTTCTAAACTATAAATGTAATGTTTTATAAATTTTTATGTTGGCTATTGCAAATAAATATTTTTTTTTATTGTCATTTGTACCGATTTCATGTCATGTTGTGTAAGTGTTCTGTGGTTCCACCCCACCCTAATCTGATAGCTAGGAAAACTGTCAACTTGGCAACACTAAAGACTTCTTCTACACACACAACAGCCAGCAAACGAAAGTTTGTGAATGGGGGTGTATTCTAGTCGGTTTATGAGCTAACTTTAATGATATTCGAAAGTGCCTAAGTATTAATTATTTTGTCTAATCTTTCGATTATTTTCTTACTTAGCTTTCATCTGGTAATTTTGTATTTAAGTGATTATTATTGAAACCTTCTCTACAAATCCGATCCATCAATCAATATTTTAAAAATGCAAATTCGCAGCCTAAATCAAGTGTCTTATTTTGTAAACAAAAACTACCCTACCTTACTAACATTTTAAGCTGTTTTGTGATTATTGCAGTTATTTTCAGATTATTAGATCAGATCACTTTATTTTCACAATGATGAACAGGTACGATCAATCAGTTCCTTCAGTGTTACATCACAACAGGTAATTAGACGATCATATTATTATGATAGTATATATCTAGGCATTTTATGTAGTAGGTAGGTACCTATAAAACAAATATTCCTACTAATACAAACATAGAATCTACTAGATTCGACAATCGGTAGAATGACGCCTTCTATCGCGTTAAAATAAAATAGAAATCGCCTTTTTGTCAGGAGTTTTCATTACACCCGCCTGGTAACCCCATAGCTAACCTAGAACCGCTATGGCTATTTCTTGTAACGATGCTATATCGCCCTAGCCCTATAAAGGTACTATACTAGTATATCTAGCCCTATAGAAGTGCCTGGCCGTTGTCCTTGTGACTGCATTCCCACGCCTCGCTGCACCGATGCGCTCGATCTAACCGTTTGCCACGTTTATACGGCGGCAAATGGCAGATGTTACAGTATTTATATATAAAAAAAACTCGACTATATTCGATAAGTATAACGAGTAAGTGCGGGGCAGCCCCAACAGCCTCCTGGAGGTCATCGACGGCAGGTGGGATTGCCCGCTACTGAGGCACCTTATCAAAATTACCAAAACTAGTCTAGTGATTAAGTACTAACATAGGATAAGGCACCTGTTACTAACACAAAATGGACCTAAGTTGTTCGGCAAACGTTTTATTATAACGTAAGTAGCTCTGGAGCTCGGTGGCTCAATTGTTGGGTCAATGGACTTGCAGTATAGAGGTCCCCAGGTTCGACTCCCAGCTAGAAATGTACCAATGTGTTATCCTCGGTTTTACGACGGAAAAACTTACGTACGGTGGAACATAGAGAAAGGTGTACAGGAGAGTTTTTAAGGTTGAGATTTTCTCAAAAAAAAATAATAGGTCAAGACCTATTGCAAAAATTCTTTCACTATAATAAAAAAAAATCTTTATTTTTAACTGTTTACATTAGTTATTTTAATGAAGCCCTAGCACTGTTTGATAGATAAAAGTTAAAACTATGTAACTGTAAAATAATTATTAAATTCGGTCCAGTAGTTTTTGAGAAAATCTCAACCTTATTGAGGCCCCTGTATACTTATCTCTGTCTACGACTGTACATTTACCGTTACGTGTTACCTGCACGTTTAGTTACCGTGACTCATCACTGCCTTTTCATTGCTGAACTGGAACTTACCTGCAAAACAATGAAAAAACATAATTAATTTAAAAGCAAATGAATAGTATGAGGAGAAAAAGTTGCAAAAAAAAAATCTGTTCGTAGCATATGCGTAATAAAATTGATTTAAGAAAAATCTATTCAAAATTGTATTGTAGATCTATGATAACAGTTTTTAATTAAATGATTTTCTATTATATCTATTTCAGAATCAAAACTGTAGTAAGCCATTACTACAAATTATTATATATAAACGGATATCACTCACTTATATTGTTGAAGTCGGCAATTAGACCGACAGTTTCGACCGATTTCGACGGTCTTTCTCAAGGTGAGCGCGCCACGCCCGCGCGTCGCCAGTGACGTTTCTTGCCGACTTCAGCAATATAAGTGAGTGATATCCGTTTATATATAATAATTTATATCTATTTCATTAGGTACATCCGACAGCACATCAAGTGTAACACTTTGGACTTTGGACCGTTCTTATTATCTGCGTCGTAAGAGTTGAAATCATACTGCAAGTGTTACCATTGATCTGTTGTCGTGTGTATTCACAAACTTCCTACAATATTACTTTACTCGTATAGTAATTCAGTAGCGTTCCATCGCGTGATCTACAGTGAAAACTGCATTTCTAACCGAGCGAGACAGGCATACAGACGTAGCTCCAGTGCGACAAGGAGAAAAGATAACTGCATCGAGTCATTACGATATAAAAGCGAGCGTTTTTCTCGTGTAAGCGAGATGAGATCCGTATCGAGTTTTCTGTCCATTGTTGTAATTTCTTTGGGTAATTATAATTTACGATGGAAATTTACACCTTTACAGATTATAAATATCTGTGATGTTAGCCATAAATGTAATGTAACTTAACTTCCCTTAAATAAACTGTCCTTTACCACTTCTTAAAGTTAGAAAGGACAGTGGATTAAATCGTAGAATATATCCATTTTGAAAAGGCTTTCATTTTGGAAAGGCGGATTGATTAAATAGAAAATTCAACTAATGGTAATAAATGACAAATGGAGAATTTTTTTTAATCACGACTGTGATTCGAACACGGGACTTCGCCATTCCGTGGCACGCTCTCTTCCAACAGAGCCACCGTGATTTCGTACCAAGAAAACCCAAAAATTCTATCCATTTATCATTAGATTCTCGTTTCGCATAGCGCATATGCAAGAAAATATCTAAACATAATAGTAATAATTATTAGTTGAATTTTCTATTTAGTTGACTAACTTGGCGAAATCAATAAAAATAGAATAAAAGTGGTTTATGTTTAATAGCGTTTGAGTTTAATCATCAGAAAAGAAGAAAGAAAAGAAAAAAAAAATAGAAATTTATTTGACGCCACAATAAAATAGTAACATACAGCATACAGTGAATAAATAAACGAAACACAAAAACACTAATACAATGAACACTTAAAGACATCACACATCCTGCGGGATAGATCTGTGTAACTACCCAGTTACACGCCAATGTCTAGGCGACGATGACCGCTTACCTTCAAGCTCGTCTGCTTGTCATAAAGAGACACCGTAATAAGAACAGCTAGCAACAAGCAATAACCTTGTTGCCGAAGCAAAGACTACGTCACCGGCTTTAGGAATTAGTAATGAGACCAATTGATGTGTGTTGCTATAGGTAATATCAAAGCTACTGTAATGAGGAGATTATCGTCAATACAATACATTCGAAAGGGAAAATGTTATATAACATAAGAATATAGGTTAGGTAAGCAACACTAGTACCTAATTCTAACTTACGTTTTTATGGTACCGAATCTCAAGAGGAAAAAAGTAACCCTTATAGGATCACTTTGTTGTCCGTCTGTCAAGACCTATATCTCAGAAACGTGTGGACGGATCAAGCTGAAATTAATATCAAACACTCAGGTCTGCAACCTTGGGTAGCCGTGAAAAAATCAAACTTCTACGTCAACGCAATCAAAAGATATCGCTATTTATGTCACATTTTATCGCATATTTGTATAAAAATGCAAGAAAACCAAAACCTATAGGGTACTTCCCGTTGACCTAGAATCATGAAATTTGGCAAGAAGCTACGTCTTATAGCACAAGTAAAGGAAAATATCCGAAAACTGTAAATTTGGAGTTAGTTCCATCACGAATTAATTATTTTTTTTGCCATTACAAACTTATATTTGCAGTTGACGCCTGGTATATCGATGTATGATGTTATCAGTTTCGAAAACGCAAAGATAAGTTTGTCCCTAAATCTAGTTTATCTTTTCGTTAGAGCAAATGTTATGGTGAAGTTGCATGGAACCCTCGGTGAATGAATGAATGAATGAATGAATGAATAGACATTTATTTGAGACAATACAGCACACTTAAATACATAATGTACACATATACAAAATAACAAATTATATAACTAACAACTAACTCGGTGCGCGAGTCTGACAGCTAACTCGCACTTAGCCGTTTTTTTAAAGGTCTCAAAATTATGCCTCCCTTTCCTACAAAGTTTAGAAACGATATATACGACAGAATCGGTGTAGGGTAGTGTGACACCGGTGTCGACATCCACCTTCCATCTTCCCTAGAGCCAACTTGTCAGTTCATCGGCTGACTGACGACGGTGTGACATCGCGTCCCCAGAGCATGTCAACCACGTCTGACATATTGGAATGCTGCTGTCAAACATGTCACGCATGTTGGCTCACACATGTTGAAAGAATTTATGAAATGCTTTTTCTCTTCGATTTTAATAATAACGAGCATATAGTGTTGATTTTTTGAGGTCTCTACATAAAACATTTTGGCGTTAAAACTGCTAAAACGGTGACTATTTGTCAGTAAATGAACTACCGATTTTTTTAATGCAAAATCCTTAAGCCTAACCTAACTTTTTAAGTCACGTTTATGACTAACAGCCTTTAATGTTCTGCTAATTGTAGAAAATGCTTGGCATATTTTATAAACACCTAAGATTTTACTTAAATATAAATCCTCGCGGTGAGATGCGAAAAGCATTTCCCCAAGTAAAAAAAAAAAAAAAAGGGTGGGCAAAGTTTAAACGAAATTTTTAGTTGTAATATTCTTTATTTACTTACTTATTGTATTATAATTAATATTGTATGCTATTATGTATGATGTGAAATAAGAGTAAAATTAAAGAAATATATAATCCTAGAACAAAAAATCTTTGATTACCTGGAGAATAAGCGTGATTCTATATCTCCAATCTAATCCCACCTAAACCTAAAGCAATGAACTGCTACTCATATCACGTAAGATTGGCAATGCCTCGCTTAGAAATATAATAGAATTAATAAATAATAAATCTAGAATCGCCACAAATATTCATATATTATAATTTGATAGACAAATTGTAGAGGTTCTAATAATGAAATATTTAGACAGCTATAAAGTTTAAAAAGAGACCGAAAATGATGAATTGCTTTATGCCGTTCAATTTAAGCTTTGTGTTACGTCAGTCCGCTTTTTATGTCACGAATTCGACCAGAGATTTGGCAATTGTGAGTAAATATACCACACCCCATGGCCTCATAACGGGAGGGTGTCACAACGCCTCGCTGACGTCAACGGGAAGGCGGAAGGCATTGCGAGGCTTCAGGAATAACCACCTCGGGTAAAGAAATCATTGTATGCCTAATAATGAAATAAAGACGAAATTCAAATGACAGTGCCAGATTCTGCCCCACCATCAACCGCATGATGAACGAGATAACGAATAAATGTAAAAATATCACCGTTTTTTATTAAAATTATTG
Source organism: Tachystola acroxantha (assembly GCA_963506565.1). NCBI lineage: Eukaryota > Metazoa > Arthropoda > Insecta > Lepidoptera > Oecophoridae > Tachystola > Tachystola acroxantha. The sequence continues at coordinate 14,850,174 of OY735876.1, read as the reverse complement.
GTTTAAAATAAAGTTTTGTATAACATACGAGTCGAAAAAAACAGCTTAATTAAGAATTCAGAAAATATTAAGAAATCGAAGCGAAATATTCATTGTCTTTGTTATCATTTTCTACTACTCTCGCAACTCCTACTGATTATGATTATACAATATGAAACCTGTAATAATTTCCCAACATAATGATATATGAGCTTCAATGGTCACGTAGGTGACCAAAGGTGGGGCAAAGCTCCATTGAAATGTGGCAATGTCATTTTTCAGCATGATTGGCGAATAAATTAAATGATGGAAAATATCTAGCCTTCTAGGACTCGAACCTGCGGTATAATTCTAGTATTATCCAATAGATAGCTTTGCACACATATCATGTTTGCATAATACGAGGGAAGATTTCGGTGGTCGGACTGTGGGCTGTGGTGGACTGAGCCACATGTGGTAAGAGCTGACACGTCCACGGCTTGAAATTTTTCATCATTTAATAAAAACGAAATTTTTAAACTTCTTCAACAAAAATACTAGGTACTACATTACACACCTACTCGATGACACCAGACTCTACATATTTCAAATGTATACTTGTAAATGTAAATTATCTGGTACGGTGGAACACAGAGAAAGGTGTACAGGAGAGTTTTTAAGGTTGAGATTTTCTCAAAAACTACGTGACCTATTGCAAAAATTCTTTCACTGTTTGATAGATAAAAGTTAAAACTATGTAACTGTAAAAGTATTATTAAATTCGTTCCAGTAGTTTATGAGAAAATCTCAACCTTATTGAGGCTCCCTGTATACTTATCACTGTCTTCGACTGTACTACATTACACACCTACTCGATGACCCCAGACTCTACATATTTCAAATGTATACTTGTAAATGTAAATTATCTGGTAAATAAAATATTTTGTGTTTGTATTGTAGAGTCTACAGCACTCTACATATACGCAAAAGTAGCCTATCAAAGCTTATTAAATCCGTTCTTGTTCAGAGCAGTTTAAACCATGTTTTAGGTATTGATTAATGGTCTAAGTTAGTACATAGTTACGCAGTCATGTCTAGATTCTAAGTAATTGCCTATGTTGCCGCTAGAGCGTGCAGTTAAGGTTATGTTAAAAATGCCTAGGCCCGATTAGGAAACTGTTTTATTATAAAAAGGCTTTAGTGTATCAACACGGAAAATAAAGCTTTCTTAGATAAAGAAAATCTCCTATTATAATGTAAGGAAACATATGTTTAGGTACTTACTCGATTGAATAATAGTAATATTTATTTGAGAATTAACTTCTGCTTTTATTGTTGCTACATAGTAGTTAACTCTTTTTTATTTTATTTTATGTTTTTTTATTTATTTATTCGGAGTAATTTGTATATATAGCACTAAAACAATAAATAAATAATAATAAACATACATATATACTTCTGCTTTAAGAAATTGCGATTACTCTTAAGATCAAGACAATCTCGGTTGCCTATAAGAAGAACAAAATTGACTTGATTTAAAAAATATTTTTATTCGTGCAGTATCATAAAGAAACAGCTTGTCACTTAGGTACAAGTACATGTATAAACGTCTATGTATGTATATAGCAGAATACACGGCAGGCTATTGTCCACAAAATTCTTTTCAGGCTTTTTTACCCAGCTCCTAGGCTAGTCTGTTATACCCAGTCAGCTAAATAATCTGATTGATCGATTTCACATATTACGAAGTAAGTATTATGAAACAAATTAGTTCAACGTTTCTTCGCGCACGAATCGGTCGAAACTGTCGGTCTAATTGCCGACAACAACAATATAAGTTAGTGATATCCGTTGTTTATATATAATAATTTGTTTATTTAATTTTAATTATAATTTTGTGTTTGGCAGAAATTTTAGCAGAGTTTAATTGGGTAATTAATGAATTGTATACAAATTTTTAATTTATCCCAGAACATTTTTTTTAATAGAGGGGTTTCTGCTTACTTTGGTTACTCTAAATAACTTGAGATTGGCGAAATTTCCATTTTAAAAAGAGTTATTTAGGATTGTAAATAAAAATATTTTAATCAACAATTTTCTAAAAAATCCACGCGATTTTATCAATAGGTACGGACAACAGCAGATCAATGGTAACAGTTGTAGTATTAAAACTCTTACGACGCAGATAAAAAGAACGGTCCAAAGTGTTGAGTTTCGGAACGCATCTTTAAAAATAAAAGTAAAATGTCAGTTGTCAAATATCGCGAGTCATGGTAGAATTTATAGATTTGAATAAACGATTTTCTATTGTAACATAATTCCGTTTTTTACATTAAATATCCAACGAAAAGGACTATATTTTACACAAAGAACAAAGTGTTACACTTGATCCGCTGTTAGCTGTACCTAGCAAATTCAGCCAAAAATTCCTACCGCACAAAAAATTAGAATCGTTCACGCTCAAGTAAACAACAAAGAACCGCTATAAAACGTTACACAACCACCTATTAATAACACCTGAAAAGCCTCCGCACACATTGCTGTGTAACGGTGTCGGTGTAAGGCTGTTACGGGGTATAGAGGTTTCAGAATGCACACAGACATAGGTGGGGGTGTAAGTGTGAGGGTGTGCCTGTGAGGGTGTAGACGGCCCAGAGGGGTGAACGGCCTGCCCTGGGCGACCTTCAGACTAGCTGGGCGGGCGGCGGCGGAGGCCGGTGGGCGGGCGTCTAGGAAGCTTTTTATAATATGACCAAATTTTCACGTAATATAATATTTTGTAAAAGTTTGGTAAACGCCCATTATATTAAGGTAGACAAACTTTAAAATGTTAGTTTTATATTTAAGAGCCAATATTGAATAAATAATATCCTCCAATTTAATCAATTTTATTAAAAAAGCTGTTTACAAAATGTTTATTAGGTTGAATACTATTTTTCAATATACAATACATGGCATAATTGCGACAAGCTAAGTTGTAGTTCACAAATGTGCCAAAAACGGCCGCAATTATGTGAACTACAACTTACAGACATTGAATCACGTTATAAATAAGCATTTATAAAATAATATTTATAGCAATAAACAATGTGAACGTAGCCTTTTTAATAAAATTGATTATATAGGAAGATATGATTTTTTAAAGATTGGCGGCGCTAGTTGGCTCATGGAAGGCCCTTAAGGCTAAACATTTCATAACTACACTGAAAAAAATACACTTGCCTGCAGCTGTTAAATGTCAGTTAGAGAAAATAATTGAAAACAATAACCAAACAAACAAGCTACCTATATTCCCCCCAAAAATATATTAAAAAGGGGGTGATGTCATGACGAAATTGTATTGTGTTGTAGTATTGAAATTATAGGAACAGCGACCTACTTGAGGGGTTCAGTTGAAAATGTCACTAGCGGTCACCCATTCAGGCACAGACGTCGCCCAACGTTCCTTAACTTGTACGATATAAGCCCGATTTACATCTACAACTTTTGAACGTGTCAGGCACGTGCCGTAGAATATTATTGTACAGAAGAATATTATTTTGTCTGCCAAGGCACGTGTCTGTCATGCTCAATGTCTGTTAGATATAAACGTACACTATTAACTAGACGATGAGCCTCTCATATGACAAAGTAATTCGTCTAGTTCGATCCCACCTCAGTGCCTAACCAGGTTTTCCACTTATCCCAGGGTCTGAGTGAGGTCCGGGAGGTGACAGGCCGGGGTGCGGGGGAGTAGTCCCAAAGGGCGAGGGAGGGGAGGAAGTGAGCGGCCTTTTATACAAATATGTAACGGATATTTTAGAAAAATTTGAAAAGTTTTCTATTTAATTCACCCAATCCGGGCTAGCCATTAGGAGTTGAGGATGAGGATTTGATTTTGCTGGCATATTAAGTAGGTACTATTCGAAACGAAAATCTAATGTTATGTCGGTTAAAATATTCAATCAAATACCGACTGACATAAGAGAATTGCCGATAAAATATTTTAAAATTAAATTGCGTGAATGGTTGACCAAAATTTTTTATTATGATTTGAATGAGTTTTTTGCCATTAATTGACAATATTATTATTTAGGTAGGATAAAAAACTTTATTATGACACTTCAATATGACCTAATTTACCATGTTTCTTGCAAATAAATATATTTCATTTCATAAATATTGAATAAAAAATACTACTGTAGTAATTTTAGTTTCTGTACTTATGTATTTTTGTTCCGTGTACTTTTGTAAAAAAATCATGTAAGTATAATAACGCGTATATAAACAAACAAACAAGAAAAATTTGTCGTCATGAGCGGGATTCGAACCAGTGACTTCGCCATTCCGTAGCACACTCTTTTCCAACACAGCTACTTAGTACCATTCACTCAAGTTGTATGGAAGAGAGTGCTTTTACCAACAAGGCCGCCTATTGTAAGCTTATGTCTTTTACGCTAAGCAAATTGTAATAATGATGTACAATAAATAATACATAGATTAATAATTAAGAGAATTATAAAACAATCATAACTTTTCATCATCATCAGCCCGTATCAGTCCACTGCTGGACGTAGGCCTCTCCCAAAGCGCGCCACTCAACCCTACTCTCGGCCCTCTGCATCCAGTCCCTGACAGCCATCTTGCGAAGGTCATCCCTCCATCTGGTCGGGGAGCGGCCCACACTTTTACCCGTTCGTGGCCTCCATTCGAGAACTCGTCTTCATCGGTTATCGGTTCTACGACAGATGTGACTAGCCCACTGACACTTCAGTTTAACAGTTTAATTAACTGAAGTGGCAGTGGGCTGAGCTGATAACTTTTCCAGAGCTTAAATTTATGGAATTTGAGGTTTGTAAGAGCAAGCTTGCGCTCAAGACTGTCTGTAAATCTCGGTCTTACTGTCAAATGCTCGCAGGCGAACATTCGCGATGAGTTCGCTCAGAATACTGTGAAATGAATTTCAATTAGGTTATAGTTCAGTTATTCCAAGAACGGACCTAACAAAACATGATTCTGGCTCCTGTCTGCCAACACCTAGGCTGCGCCCTGGGCAAACCAACAGTGCCTGCTTATGTACTTACACATACATAATGGACATTTTACATAAATTATTATTCCCAAGACTAATTCATCCTGAATACCCAAGGACAAACGCGACAACAGACCTGGAAGGACCTAAATGTCACAAATTACAACCTTTAGCAACCGAAATTAAGATTTAGATTCTCTAACCAGAATATTTCAGTTACGTCCTTTTCGTGACGAATGCACATTAGCTTTGAAAGCGAAATTTATACCTGTTCTTTTCGAACAAAAATCGACGTTAGATCAAAGGGATTGGAATTAAATTCCCTTGTATTGCCATGGTTATCAGTGGATAGAGATGGAGTGCTGTGTTAGAGCGGGACAACGATGTCGTGGTCCGTGACCTATCCTACTGACGAATGCGAAGTGCTCGGGAACGAAACGACGCATTTTATCGCATCGTCTAGACGACGCGTCTGTGTGTGCACCTTTAATAATTGTGAGCGTAAACTATACATCTGTGTGCATCCAGTGAAGTGTACAGATAAGACTGTTGCATATGTGTTGGAGCTCATTCTTTACAATTTTGAAAAGTTTGGTTTTTCAGAATTTAATTAGCATTGCTAATACAAAAGTTAGAACATGTCTCGTAATATTTTATTTGGAATGTTGGCTATAAATATATTTTTTACGATTTTGTAATGTTACACCATATTTTTGAGTGATTATAATATCTTTCATATTTTTTATTATTATATGTATACATCTGTCATCATGCTGATGTACTAGACGTTAAAGAGTACCTACTTAACTATTTACGTTAAAAGTTTTTTTTTAATTTCCAATAAACTAGATCTTTTTTTCTTTTTACGAACTTATTAATATGGAGTTTACATGGAACTATAAGATGTTTACATCACGTATCGATCACGTTTTTATTAAAATTATTGGTTTAAAATAAAATTTTATACAAGTTGCGATTCGAAAAAAAACAGCTTATTAAGAATTCAGAAAATATTAAGAAATCGAAGCGATTTATTCATTGTTTTTGTTATTCTTCTATAGGAGTTGCGAGAGTAATAGAAAATGATACTGATTATGATTATACAATATGAAACCTGTAATAAGTCGTCAATAAAATGATAGGTACAGCTTAAATGGTCACGTAGTTTTGTAGGTGGGGGGCAAAGCTCCATTGAAATGTAGCAATGTCTTTTACCATTCAATGTAATTTAAATTTCATTGTCTACCCTATTTAATAAAACACGCTCACATAAGAATAAAATTGTATTTTTACACATAAGTAGAACAATAGGTAGGTATGTGTGAGTGCCTGAAAGGATACCTAGCTCAAAAGGTTGAAAAGCTTGATAGGTTTGACACTTCAGCCTTTGTGAGATTTTGGTTTCAGTCTGGCGCTCTTTGCCAATCAATCTTCATCAATCCATGTCCACTGTTGGGACCAGCCCTCTCACCATGAACTCTTATAGCAGGATTACTTCAACAATACTTTGTTATTTCGTACCATGACGACCTTAAAGTAACTTTATTAAGGACGTCATGGTACGAAACAATAAAGTATTATTGAAGTAGTCCTGCTATAAGAGTTCATGGTAAAGAAGCTGGTCGGGACTTTAGATCCTCGACATGAAGCAAGGTTAGTCGATGAGTATTAAAAAGAGACAAAAATGATTTTTTTTTCTATTAGTTTCAAAGAGCTTCTCTTGAAAAATGGCGGGAAACGACGGTTGCAAAATTATTTGATAATTTTTGTTTTATTGTCTACAGTGGTTATTTTGAGATTAATACCACATTAAATTAATCAGAAAATGTTCGCGAGTGACAGTATGGTGAATTTGTTGGATAATTTGAGCAAGATCTGGGGTTTCAAGCTTTTATCAAGAGTTCCCGCTGCAAGCTCGGAAGTGAACGTGACTGTCGAGCTGCTTCGTCCAGAGTGATGACGCTACGGCGACTCCTCTGGATGAAGACAAGAAGACGCGGCTACCCAGGGTGAAGACGCTATTGCGACTCGTGGAGGAGGATAGAAGACTATTATATGTATATTGAATTTTCTGTAACATGACATTGGCAAATGACGAACTGTCGAGTCCATTAATAAAATAAATAAAAATAGTTTCAAGGACTTTTGAAAATAGCAGGATCGTGGAACAAGGAAGGAAGATGAGACAAAGGCTTTTATATCTCTTCTTTTTGCCAGTCGGATAAAGAACCAATATTATGTTTATAGGTAACTCCCTAAATTATCAGCAAACACTTATGTATTACTTAGTTAGAGTTATATTATCGTAACCCTTCCGAAATTTCGAAGAAGACCTTGCTTTCATAACGATGTAGCCTCCGTTACATGGCGATAATAGGCTATATGCCTAACAAATTCTGTTCACATTTACCTATATACTAGGACGAGTATTTCTATATACCTATTCACCCTTATTCCTGGAAGACAAGCTAGACTGCGATAGATTTTCCGAGAAAAATGAACCGCATTCACAATGCGGTACTTTCGTATTCTGTCTTATTCTTGTCGTACATACCTAGGTCCGTATTAATAGTCTGAGCTCAAACCCGCCCTCAAGAGCGAAATCACCCTCAAGACGTAATCACCATAAGATAAGATAAATATTCTTTATTGCAAAAAAAAAGTATTACACAAAATAAATAGGCTAATACAGTTAGTATTACAATTGGCGGTCTTATCGCTCAAAGCGATCTCTTCCAGACAACCTTTGGGTAGAGAATTCGGCGTATGAATAGGTAGCTTGTTGAGCAATATTAAATACCTGTCATTAACTGGTACTTAAGATAAGTACCTACCTACATAAATAAAAAACTTATTTACCTACTAATACCACCATTATTTACCTACTAATACCATCTCAAGTATGCCATTTATTAATAAACCAATCTATCTTGAGGCCGTATCACGTGATGTCTTTCTCAAGTCGCGGTTCGCCTGCAATCAGCAAATACGTTCTCAAGTGTGAGTTTGACAGTTCTCTTGATAACTGAGTTTTGTTTATTAATACGACGTTACTCACGTGATACCCGATTCCTAAACGCGCACCTAAGTTACGTTTATTAATAGGAACGCCATCTTGAGGTCGTTTGTCGCAAGCCTAACCATCCACTTAATTTTGTGGAATGAATTAAGGGCACCTTGTATACCTGGATACACGTTATTATATTACGAAATGTGTTCGATTATAATGAGGCGACATGTCAATATATATCCTAAATTCCTAAGACATTGTGAGCCAATTATTTTATTTATGTAATGGTAATATTCCGACAGTAATGTATAGAGCATATTGTTACATAACAGAAGGATAAGTCTGCTCTTTCTATAAGTACTTATTCTTCTTCTTGAAGTGCCTCTCCGCTAGCGGAGGTTGGCTGTCAGCTCCGCGTACTAGTCCCTGTCTTGAGCGAGCCGGAGCAGCTGTTCAGCGCTCGCGATGCCAGGACATTCACGAATATTACGGAGCCAAGATTTTTTCCGACGATAAGTACTTATACCGCAGCCCAAATCAAGTGTCTTATCTTGTAAACAAATATGATCGTCTAATTACCTGTTGTGATGTAGCAATGAAGGAACTGATTGATCGAACCTGTTTATCATTGTAAAAATAAAGTAATGCGATCTAATAATGTGAAAATAACTAGCCTAAAATGGTAGGTTGGTAGGGTAGTTTTTGTTTACAAAATAATACACTTGATTTGGGCTTCGGTTTAGGTATAACATGATGGATAATAGAGTAGGTTGGTACTTGCCAAATATTGAAAAATTATTAAATATATTTAATAATTTTACTAGTAACATCATCATCGGTCTATTTTTATGTCCCCACTGCTCGGGCACAGACCTTCCTTGATATCTAAGGAGCTCGGGCCATCCACCGGGATGGATTGGCAGTCAAAGTCAAATTTCTTTATTGCAAGTAAGCACGTTGAGTACATTTTTGCACGTCAATATATTTTTTGAATTTACATTTACACCACTTTGCAAGGAAAAGGTGCCAACGCTGAGGAGAAAAAGTGGCAAAAAACTCTCAGCAATACATCTTTTAAAACAATGATAATACAATGATTACCTAATAACTATACAGTACGTAACTATTACTATTGTTAGTAAGTTTATCCCTCATGCGGAACCGGCGACACACACCATGCATGTTCATCGTTTAATTCGTAATATATCTTCATGAATACACATGCTTAGAGTTTTTCCACGCCATGCAGGTTTCATCACGATGTTTTCCTTCACCGTTTTGAGAGCACTTTGTAATTGTTAAGTCGTGTTTCATCTCTTTTTGGTAAAATTAATTTAATTATGGAGTTCGCATGGCGTTTCTAAGATTGTGACGTCACATCTTACTGAGTAGGTATTGATTTTCAATGTAATAACTATGTTGATTTTCAACTGATTGCAATTTCGTTTCCAAAGTCGACCATTTTTTTCGTGTGGTTTAGTGACCAAACCTATTTGTCAGAGTTATTCAGGCCGCTCGTAGGCCTCTGCCGTGGCCTGACGACTGCTGCCGAGCGACAGCAACCGGGACCAACTGCTTGACGTGCGCCCCGAGGCACGGAGGGGTTCAGATGAAAGTGCCACTAGCGGTCACCCATACACGTACTGACCTCGCCCAGCGTTGCTTAACTTGTACGATTGTTTTTAACGTGTACTCGCAACTGGACTACGACCCCTCATATTATACCAGTCGACCACTCATATTATATACCTATCTATTTTATTTATAATAATAACGACAATTTAATGTTTAGTACTTGTCAACAGCCCAATTACCGCCGTATGTGGTTCACTTGCTGTGCTGTCGACTGTACATGGGCAAACACCTTACACGTGTACGCGAATTCAACCTAAATTATGCTTTCCACGTGTCTCGATATACATTATATATACATACATATATACTAAGAGAAGCCTTCAGGCGAGCTTCAGGTTTTGTAAGCCATCCTGTCAGGATTGTTAAGTGATTTAAAACTCATATAAAGCGGCTTCCACACTCGCGAAGTTGACCGAAGCGAAGTAAATTAAGAATGTAGAGAGCTGCTTTAGGAAACTTCGCCTCGCCACGGGCGCCTTCCATTTGTTGTCGGTTTTTGGCGCTAGTCAAAGTTTATTTAGGCACCATATTGACTGCATTACTTTAAATTCAAATACACTTTATTGTACAGCTAACAGCAGATCAGACGTATGTTTCACTATCATGCATAAGGGCTCAGATAGACGAGCGACAGTGCGTCGCGCGATAGCTCGCGACACCTTTCGCGGAGGGTGGCCAGTTGTCGCTCGAAGTTGCGACCCTCTGCGACCCGCACACGTCGCGCGACGCACTGTCGCTCGTCTGTCTGAGCCCTTACACCAAGCCTGACCTCTGATTTGGACGATAGTGTGATGACGCAACTTCGCTTCGGTCAAATTTTCAACCTAATTCGCCGAGGAACTTCGACGGTGAATGTGAAGGGCGCTTAATATAAATTATAAGTAAAGCAGGAAAGAGCCTAATGAGGGCCTTTTGTAGGAGCATATTAAACAGTAGATTTGCTGGTTTAAAAAATCTCATTAGTTATTTTAGGTCGTGCCCTAGATTTTTAATTCCAGTATCATTAAAGATCAAAAAATATAAGTACCGAGACTAAATGATTATAGTTTGTCTGAAAAGGCTCATGGATGATTTTTCAAGCTATAAGTACCATCGATTTTTAGGCCGAAATCTAAAGAAAATTCTTATATCAACTTTAACCACTATTAAACTTTATTTCGCGTTTATCGCTACGGCCCCGGGATATTTTATCACTTTACATGATGAAACAAGCATATCAAATATTACTAAATACGAGTATACTTGTCGGTATTTTATTAAAAATATTTACTAAGGTACTAGTACAGTCGACAGCAGATCAATGGTAACACTTTTTACTTTTGACAGTTCTTATTATTTGCGTTGTAAGACTTGTAATCGTACTGCAAGTGTTACCATTGATCTGCTGTCGACTGTACGTATATATAACCTGGTGTAACATATTATATGGTTATGTTTTAGTACATATTTAGGTAAATATATACTCGTAATTTATATAAATTCATTAAGTATTATATTATTTTATATAGGTATTCTTCTTTTATATGTATACTTAGTATATTATGTGGTGTCTCATGTTTTATTTGTGTTTACTTTATATGCACCTATCCTCCTGTTTTTATCTCATTCTTTTCGTAATTCTAAATAGCTGGAAGAAATCTCTTAATAGAGATAACTGCCCTTTGTACAAATTATATTTTTAAGTTTTTATTTGTTAAGTTGTGTACAGTCGACAGCAGATCAATGGTCACACTTGCAGTACGATTTCAAGTCTTACGACGCAAATAATAAGAACTGTCAAAAGTAAAAAGTGTTACCATTGATCTGCTGTCGACTGTACAACAATAAATAAACATCTAACATAAACAGTCGGTTATTTTTTTTTGTTGTTGTAATTTTTATAAAATCTCTACGTAAATGAAACTAAACGTGAAAAAAACAAATATTATTCTTTTGCCAGAGTTCCAATGGGGTACATTCATATTACGTCTAATTTCAGAAAGCAAGGATGTACAAAGGCAAAGCTTGCATTGCCCCTCCCGTCCGGGTGGGGGGTCAATGCACGCCGGGCTGCAGACGGGGCGGGGGTGGGCCGGCGAGGGGGTGGGTACCTGCCCTTTGACTGCTGATGTAGATAATTCACTCTGATGATATAAGTTGGCAAAATTACTGCTCAAACAGGTTTCTGTGCAGTTTCTAATTAGCGGTGAGTTGTTTAATTTGTGTATTATTCAACTTGCCTTATGATTTTTTTATATTTTCTTGCATACGCGCTATGCGAAACGAAAATCTAAATGCTAAATGCAGTATTTTTTTTTCATCACGCCCGGAATTCGATGTAGGGACCTCGCCATTCCGTGGCACGCGCTATTCCAACACAGAGCCACCGTGATATCGTACCCAGGTCGTGAATTTCGTCTCCATATTCGTCTTAGGGACGGTAACGACATCTGTCCAGTAATTGTGCAAATACTCAAAAAATTGTGTCCAACACGGATTTTATACCTTTTTGTGGAGGACGGTATTTAAATCGATGTTTGTGTTTTCTTTATAATATCGGTTTTTTTATTAAATCCAAAAATAACCACAAATTATATCATGGTACGGTGGAACATAGAGAAAGGTGTACAGGAGAGTTTTTAGGGTTGACATTTTCTCAAAAACTACTTGACCTATTGCAAAAATTCTTTCACTGTTTGATAGATAAAAGTTTAAACTATGTAACTGTAAAATAATTATTAAATTCGGTCCAGTAGTTTTTGAGAAAATCTCAACCTTATTGAGGCTCCCTGTATACTTATCTCTGTCTTCGACTGTCTTATTAAAAAGTAGTTGGAATTAATTAGCAATATTTAAATGGCAAATGACAATGCCAGATTCTGCCCCACCATCAACCGCAAGTTGTACAAGATAACGAATAAATGTAAAAATATCTCCGTTTTTAATTAAAATTATTGGTTTAAAATAAAGTTTTGTACAAGTTGCGATTTGAAAAAAACAGCTTAGAATTCAGAAAATAGTAAGAAATCGAAGCGATTTAATAATTTTTTTTGTTATTCTTCCATAGGAGTTGCGAGAGTAGTAGAAAATGATACTGATTATGATTATGCAATATGAAACCTGTAATAAGTCCCCAACAAAATGATAGGTACAGCTTAAATGGTCATGTAGTTTTGTAGGTGGGGCAAAGCTCCATTGAAATGTGGCAATGTCTTTTCTATCAGTTGTACAAAAAATACTTCGTCATTCAAACTTAGTTTCATAGGAAAAAAATATCTCACATAATATTGTTCAGTCTATTTACACAGCATTCGTCCGGTCGCCGGGTCGTAGCCCCGTAGCGGCGCGGCGTAGACGTGCCCTCTACGCCGTAGCTCGCAGCCGGCAGCCGGGTGCAAGGTGACTCGAAGGTGCGGTAATTTTAGCTAGCTTGTATTTTCGGGGAAATAATTCGGGGAAATTTTGGGGACTTAGCCTAAGGGGAGGTTCCCTGGGGTGGGGAAAAGGGTATCGAAAACCGAAGGTTCGGTGTAACTGAACAACTTTTGTTTCAAAATTTAAGAATATAAACTTTTGGGCACGCTGCCTATAGTGGGGGACCTGGGGCAGGTTTTTTTATCTTTAATTTAAATTTTTATATTATAGTAAGCTTGCTTTTTAGATAGGTTTAGTTTTAGTTTAGATATAATTATTAGTTTGTTTAGTTTACTTTTATTTGTTTTAAGGTTTCGTTATTTATATAATAAAATATTTATAGAATATAAACTAAAAATAATTTAAATGTTTAATCAAATACATCAGTTGTACAAAATGTATGAAAAGTCTTATTTTTTGCGAAACTTGAAAAGTCTTAAAAGAAAAGTTGTTTACTTGTCAATATCGTTATTAAAGTTCCATTTTCGTTAGTTTTCTATTCTACTAGCGTTAACGAAAGTAAATGCCACTTGGCTAGATTATTATTATTAACCTTTCCATTACAAATTAATCTACAGTTATATAACTATTAGGACCTTTGCATTAATTTATGGATTCCATGAAAGGTTGTAGGTAGGCTTTCGTTAAATAATGTTTTCGTATAAGTACCTACCTAATTAGTTGGGGTTGTCTCCACCGATCCCGGGATCCGTTTGGATTGGAAACGGATCCCGGCAGTTTGTCTCCACCGATACCGGGATCGGTTTCCAACACAAAAATCAATAAATGTTTTTACCCACCGATCCCAGTATCCGTGGCTACAAGAAATAAATTATATTAATTGTGGAAACGGATCACGGTGTACAGATTATTAACAAAATATAATATTTATTTATTTAAAGACGCGGTGAAAGTTTTTTGCCACTTTATCTCCTCAGCGTTGGCCTATCCTTGCAAAATGGATATTTATACCAATCAATTCTAAAAATTACGTGACAAAATATGCACAACGGATTTACGTGCAATAAAACATATAAATGTGAGTCCTACACCATTTAGAAAATATCTCAAGGGGCTGTCAGCTGTCAAACTCATGTGCGAGACAGAAGATGTCCCGCAGCGGCGGAGTGAAGAGCACGGCACAGTGACGCCATATTTGTATTATTAATTTTGGATGAATTTTGGCAGGGAAATAAAAATACGCCCACAAAAATCTGTTTTGTAAAAACTAGCTCTCGTATTTATAATACCCTACATTTTGATATATATTTTGTATGAATAACTATTTAGGTTTCGACATAATTTTCATTTTAAAAGACATGGAAAGCGTATGTTTGCGATTTTTTCTATCGAGCGAAGTTTGTCTTTGTCCAATCGTGTATCGGTATTCATCAGTCTCTAAATAGACACCCCAAGATTGCTATATATTTTATTCAGACGTTTTAATTTTAGTAGTTTTAGTAGTAAAACTGAAAATCCACGCGAACCCAGCCTTGCATGAGCCAAACTGGTGCCGCTAATCTTGAAAAAATAATATCTTCTAATTTAATAAATTTTATTAAAAAAGCTATTTACAAAATGTTATTACGATAAATATTATTTTTTAAATGCTTATTATAACGTGATTCAATTTCGGTAAGTTGTAGTTCGCATAATTGCGAAAAACGGCCGTTTATGGCACAATTGTGAACTACAACTTAGCTTGTCGCAATTATGCCATGTATTGTATATTGAAATATAGTATTCATCCTAATAAATATTTTGTAAATAGCTTTTTTAATAAAATTGATTAAATTGGAAGATATTATTTTTTCAAGATTGGCGGCGCTAGTTGGCTCATGGAAGGCTCTTAAATTGCGTTTGTAGGAGCCGTGGAGGTTTCGTAAGGTTCCGTTCCGACGGCAATACCCCCATTACACAGTTGAAGCCGGCAAACTGAGGGTCGGAAGGGCGCCCTGAGACGCCATGAGGCCGCCGACTCCGGACCCAGCCGACTCCGGCTCAGACCGACAGGCAGACGGGGTTTTATAACACTGGTAATTGCTCTACAGACGTGTATTACTGAAAGATATTTTCACTTGCATAATTTCTGCAAAGCAAGTTTTTTTAAATAAATGGATACTACAATTTTGCTATTTACGAACGACAAATGTAATAACATAACAATATATTATCCTAAATATATACAAAGAAAGGATATAAGTAATAAGGTAGAGATTTCAGTATCTTTTATTCTACGATTTTTTTATTTTATGACTTCTGGTATTTGAACCAGGGACCTCGCAATTCCGTGGCACGCTCTATTTCAACAGAGCCATCGTGATTCGTATCCAGATCGTGAATTTTGTCTCCGTCCCTCAGACGAGAATATGGAGACAAAATTCACGATCTGTATACGAATCACGATGGCTCTGTTGGAATAGAGCGTGCCACGGAATGGCAAGGTCCCGGGTTCGAATCCCGGTCATGATGAAAATTTTTCTCCATTTATCATTTAAAACGTG
This sequence comes from Tachystola acroxantha, assembly GCA_963506565.1. Classification (NCBI taxonomy): domain Eukaryota; kingdom Metazoa; phylum Arthropoda; class Insecta; order Lepidoptera; family Oecophoridae; genus Tachystola; species Tachystola acroxantha. The sequence goes on along the minus strand of OY735876.1, from coordinate 14,834,663 downwards.
CCAATGTTAAGGAAAAAATGTAGCGACTAATAACCATGTAGAAGATTATACAGACAGTAATATCAATCCGCCATTCGCTACGGTGGCCGGATGCCCGCCAAAGGTCCGCTAACGGTGAAAGCACTTGTCAGGCCTACGATAAAGCCCCTATTACAGTTGGCAGACCGGCGACCCCGCTCGAGTGCAAGCCGGGACGACCTTCCTAGGACGAGCGACCTTCCTAGGACGGACGACCTTCCTAGGACGGGCGACGACTCGCATAGGCGGGGCTCAGACTTCAGACAAACTTTCATAATACCTGAAGAGACATTATGCTCGTAATATTTATATGACTTGGTTTCGTTTTAACGTCTATACCAGTTGGTATGTTGAAACTTACGAATTAAACTCACTGAAGGAAATTATTATTATTATGTATTATAGGAATGTTGTAGAACACCTATAGACAGTGACTGAACAACCTATGGCTGTCATTCATAAACTTGATTTAAAGTTAGGCCTCCTGTCCCTTTCTATCTTAACCTTTTTTACTAGTGTGAAAGGGATAGCAACACGATTTAAAAGTAGTGAGGTTTAACTAGGTTTATGAATAACAGCATATAAGTATACCATACAATTTTTATTTTAATACTTATGACAAAGTAATGAGCAATTTGAACGTGAAAGAAAGAAAAACGTTTCGGCCACCTACCTAACCAATTGTGAACGAGGAAGAAGTGATCATCGTAACCAGTTTCGAAAGAAAATCGTTTTTTCTTTACATTTTTTACACGACTACGCAAGAAGGAGGGTTATGTTTTTCGAGTGTAGGTATGTATATATATGTCAGTTCGTATGTCTAATTCTTTGGCACACCTTGCAGCCCAAACGGCTTGTTAGGTTTTAACATAATGAGGTGTCGTTAGATTCGTCTTGATTGTAGGAGTGACATAGGCTACAAAAATTTAATCAAAATAATGATGCAGTCGTATTTTTTGGTTTTTTTAAATAATTTCTGCTTAGAATTAAAACTATAGTGAGCCATTACTACAAATTATTATACATAAACGGATATCACTCACTTATATTGTTGAAGTCGGCAATTTCTGCTTGTTTATGATATGATTAGATAAGGGTTAGGTGCTACGATTCGGTATTTTATTTATTTATTTTATTTTACATGTTTGGATTACCAACAGCTGTACAGCATGGTCAAAAATTGTTACAGAACATATTTTCTACGCAGCCAATAATAGGTAATCGCAAATAAATACATGACACGAAAACTTATCGACTAGAGAATACAAACAGATGTTAGTTGCGGATTATAGTCCGGTATCGGAAGATGTCGCATCCGCTGCGGGACCAAAGAATTCATTGGTCAATAAACGCATAATGTGCGTGGGTTTAGTGCGGAACAGGTCCAGCTCCTGGTGTTCCTGGTGGTGGTGTACTAAATTAATAATTCTCAGTGCCCGTGCGTCGGCCGCCCCGCCCCGCCCCGGCACGGCGCGGCGGTGTCGCCGGCCGCCCCGCAAGGTCGCGCCGCCCCAGAGCCTTCCTCAATCGGCCCAGGATAATAAATCTACCTGACAGCAATCGGAAATTAAAGGATTTAACACAAAAATCCAATTAGATTAGCCACATTTCTTAGGAAAGTTGCGTATTTGAAGAAATAATTGGGTAATAGGATAATGATATATTACAACGGCTATTATAGTGCTTCATCAATCTAATTATCTATTTAATCTAAAACTGGTGTCTCTTGTACCAAAAAAAGGTTTATAAAGAGCATTGCTACTACTGTAAATAAAAAAACAAGTGAAAATCTTTATTTATGGGATTTAGGAATGCAATAAATATATCGAGTATTGAAAAGTCTTATAGGCCAAGATTCAGTGAAATTACATACCTCCAAAAATATTATTTTTTGTTATTACAAACTAATGTAAATTGTTACTTCGTTGTATTGAAGTAGGTACCAGTTAGGTATCGATATATATTTAATTATTGCTCAACAAGCTACCTATTCTTCCGCTGAATTCTGTAAACAAAGGTTGTCTGGAAGACATCGCTTTAAGCAATAAGACCGCCAATTGTGATACTATATTAGCATATAATTCCTTTTACTTTGCAATAAAGAATATTTATCTTATCTTTATCTTATATTTGCAGATAATCAACTAATCAGGATGTATGGACATAATATTTTGATAATGGCAAAGATAAGTTGGTCTCTAAATCTAGTTTATCTTTTCGTTAAGCAAAGTTACGGGATTAAGTAAGTTGTGTTGCACGGAAGCCTCGTTGGCCGGTTTTTTTAAATTAAATAGCACGTACAGGAGCCTGAATTTTCCTAGTTATCCCCCAGACCGGCTCGACACCTATAATAGAATCAATCCGTCGTTGCGACCTTGCGTCCCTGTCCCACCCCGCGTGGGGCAAGGGCGCCGGGACCTCCAGACTGCCGGGGCCACTTCGCCCCTAATCGGGTCATCACACCCACTGCGCATATGGAAGTTACGCACAGGGAGAGATTTAGATACTGTAGAGCGTAGGCTGTATCAACGCAATATTTTACGCGAATCAAATCAAATCTATTAAAGCGTTTTTTGATGTTCGCATAGTAAATGCTGACGCCCCCTCATATTTAAAAAGCAAGTTCATTTATTAACAATTATACGTATAACATACCCACTTATTTACCCAATATTTTGTCTAATGGCGACCTTGCAAAAGGAATACTTTGGTCATTTAATCAATTGCAAAATGACGGTTTAGCATTCACAACATTTGCTATGTTAAATATTTATAAAATTGATTTTTGTCAAATGATCACTTTTAAAACGATCACTTTAGTAAATGATAAGTTTGTCAAATGATTACTTTTTCAAAAATAATTTGTAAAATGATCATTTGTCATACGTTTTTTGTCAAACATTAGTGAACCATGGTAACCATACACGGCTAAATCTATCCCGTTCTAAGGCCCGTATTAATAAATCACTCTCAGCTCAAAAGTCAATCTTGAGAACGAGCTCAAGATGGCGTTCTTATTAATAAACGTAACTTAGGGCGCGCTTAGGAATCGGGTATCACGTGAGGAACGCCGTATTAATAAACAAAACTCAGTTCTCAAGAGTGTGTCAAACTCACTGGATTGCAGGCGAACCGCGACTTGAGAAAGACACCACGTGATCGCCCTCAAGATTGGTTTATTAATAAATAACATACTTGAGATGGTGATCATGTCTTGAGAGTGTATCAGCTGAATTCGCTTTTGAGGGCAGGTTGCCCCCTTACCTTCTGACCTCGCCCAGCGTTGCTTAACTTGTACGATCGTTTTCAGCGTGTACTCGCAACTGGACTACGAACCCCTCGACTAAATTGTTATACAGGGTGTAACGGAAAGGCTATAGTAAGCCGAAGGGACGGTTTAAAAAGGCCTAAAAAGCTGAGTTTTTGGGAAGCTCCATCTTAACCGATGCGCTGTAGCCTTGCGTCGTCATTTTCATTCAGCTTTTCACAATTCATTTATTCATTGCTATTTTTTATTATTCCGTATTAATTACGGAAGATTGTGTTGATTTGTGGAATCTCAAAACCGTGGAGAGAATGAAATGCACTTCCTGTACTATCTAAGAACCATGTTACCACATAAAGCAATGAATAAATGAATTATCAAATAGCTGAATGAAAATGACGACGCAAGAATCGCCACAATTTTAGAGTTAAATCTGTGATTGTGAATGCACCATTATTCGACTGTAACGTTCACAATCCGTGTCCCAGACGTAGCTACGACACCTTGATAATGAAGCCCGTCCCGGCCTGTCCCGGCCCGGCCGGCGTGAGGTCGGCGGGACCTCCAGACGGAGTGTCGACGACCCCACGCCACTGCTGGGTTAGGACCACAGACTACTTACCCAATTGACATGAAATTGGTACGCATGCGAAACATTCTGTCAACGATGAGCGCATAGAGACGAAGCAGAACAGGGGTACAGTGTTAAAGATATGCGTTCATGTCGATATCTCTATACACGTGTCGCGAAGCAATGTTGGTACAGGTCTATGGGGGAGCCGACAGGGCCGCGGTAGTTTTCGAAAGATGTACCCGTGGTCCTGTCGATGGTGGCGGAGGCGGAACACCCCAGGAGTTTTAGTTGGTGCGAGTCCAACATAATCACCCGTTCCCCCGGACGGCTGGTATACATTATGTATTTCTCCTGGGCAACAACAAAAAAAAAGGTCTATGGGGGAAGTGACTGTCTTGTGGGATCGTAAGCCTGCGTTACTAACGTAATCAGAATCATAACTTTTATTGCAAGTAAATATGACTATACAGAGAGATCATATTAAATTGGTAAGATTTTTTAGTAAATCAAAACTGCAAAAACCCTTAGAAATGACCATTAGGTCAAATTCCAGTGAAAGAAATCGTTGCAAAAAATTCAAAATACCTTTAAATATAAAAAATAAACTCCAAAGCACAGAAACGATGCACATCCAATTAATAATTTTTTGATAGTTGGATTTCTTGTAAGTATATTTTTATTTTTCCCCAAATTGTTTAATTTAGTTAAACGTTGCGTTGTGCAGAATTAATGTATGTCACAAGCCTAACCATCCATTTAATTTTGTCGAATGAATTCAAGGCCACTCTGTATAGGTACCACAATGAGATGCGGCGGTAAGCCGTTTGTCTGCATGCATGTGACAGATGGAACGCCATCGTATCTGCCTAATGGGAGACGAGCGGTTTAAGTTTAATTATAGAATCTTGTATGCTGCCTAAAATTTCCAAACCTGCAAGTCTTCCCACGCAACGAGATAACTTTCCCCCGACGCTCCCAGCCTCGTATTACAAAACAAGTAAACAACATATTTTTGCATCGCCCTCCAGACGGCGCGGCCGATAACCCGCCCCTAGCCTACAGTACAGCCTGCCAGGTGCGCGCGACCTTCACCAGGGGGAGCAGGGGGGGGGGGGGGGGGGGCAGACGCACCCTTAAGTAAGGAAAGACTGATTACAGACGATGAAATTATTACATTTAAGTATTTTTGAGTCAGTCTTTATGTAACTTAAAAATCGATGCAGAGATCGAGAGAGAGGTATCGATATATTAATTTGTGGTTTAGTGGCCGAACCTCTTGTCAAAGTAGGCCCTTGACGTGGCCTAACGACAGCAACCGGGGCCAACTGCGGCACGGAGGGGCTCAGATGAAAGTGTCACTAGCGGTCACCCCTCACTTTTTGAGATTTTCTCAACCTTAAGATGAGCCAACTAGCGCCGAAAATCTTTGAAAAATAATATCTTCCAATTTAATCAATTATATTAAAAAAGTAAATAATTAATTTTACCCGAATGCGCAAGGAGGGTTATGTGTTTCGAGTGTATGTATGTGAGTATGTATGTCTAATTCTTTGGCATGCCCTGCAGTCTAAACGGCTTGATGGATTTTAACATATGAGGTGTCGTTAGATTCGCCTTGATTGTAGGAGTGACAGAGGTTTTTTTTTCGCCGGAAAAACTTACGTACATTTACCGAGTGCTCTCAAAACAGTGAAGGAAAAACATCGTGATGAAACATGCCGTAGAAAAAGAAAAAGTCTAAGGCATGTGAAATCCGCCAATCCGCAGTGGGCCCGCGTGGTGGATCTTGGCCCCAGCTCCCTCGATGTGAGGGAAGATCTGTGCCCGAGCAGTGGGGCAATATAAATAGACTGATGATGAGGATGTAGGAGTGACATAGGCTATAAAAATTTAAATCAAAGAGCTCTTTAATTTCTGCTTAATTATGGTAATACAGTTGTTTCTATTGTCTACGCCATAGAAGTCATAATCTTAGTTCAAGTGGCTCTGTTGTCTAGTGTCCAGTGGCTCGGCGTCGCGTGCCGCATTGACCCAGATAGCGGGTTCGACACCCGGCTGAGGTCGCCCGCTTATAATGACTCGCGCGAATCCACTGGGATCCGTTTAGTCGCTTCAAATTAACCAACGATTAGCGCAAATACCGAGGTAATTGAAGAAAAATATTGTCGCTGAGTTTACTTGAGTATAATCATGATGTAGATTTTTTTTCGTGTGCTTTATCACTAAAGCACACGAAAAAAAAGAAAACCTATTGGTCACCCAAACCTATTTGTCAGAGTCGACCTTCTTTAACTTTAGAACTTTCAGTTAAGGCGCTATACGGTTGTCAAAAGCAAGAGTGAGACACAAGATGCAGCGGCGGAGTGAAGAGCACGGCGCAGTGCCTCGATATTCGTATTTTTATGAATTTTGGCATGGAAATAAAAATACTCCAACATAAATCTGATTTTTTTAAAACAAGCTCTCGTATTTATAGTACCTTACATTTTGATATATATTTCGTATTAATAACTATTTCGGTTTAGTTATATTTTTATTTTAAAAGCCATGGAATATGTTTGCGATTTTTTTCTATCGAACGAAGTTTGTCCACTCGTGTATCGGTATTCATCAGTCTCTAAATAGATACCCCAAGATTACTATATACTTTTTTCAGACGTTTAATTTTAGTAGTTAGTGCCGTAGCCTTCGTAGAAAAACTGAAAATACGCGCACACGAAGCCGCGCTTTTAATGCTTCTCAGTGATTTATGCGTACAGTACGCATAAATCACAATACAGTACCAGACTCTGTCCAGGTGTTTACCTTGTCTATCCCGTAACTTAATTAATTAGTGGTCATACTAAGTCGGACCAAAGTACAGTCGGCGCATCACTACTAACTATAGTGGCGGCAAAAAAATGACAATGCACGGAAGGCTGAAGGCAGCATTCTTGCTAGGTATTCTGTAGAAACAGCTACAGATAGTGTCTAGATAGATACTCATATGTATGTCTTCTTGGCATTTAATCGTGATTCGTGATAATCTAAAGTCGACTTGACAGGTAAGTGCACCCATAACGTAGCTAGCGAGCTGCATTTGCCTTAATACATTATGCATTGCTACTCGTGCTTCTATCATCATGAAATTCAATCTTCATGCACGCCTGTCTATATACGCTGTTAACAATAAACGCGACTTAAAAGTTTTTTTCTAACTTAACGTTTTTAAGGTTCCCTCCCTCAAAAGGAAGAAAGGAACCCTTATAGGATCACTTTGTTTCTTACTATAAAGTGACAATAATACGGTTTAAAGGAAGTGTATTAAGTTTAGAAGCTTTCGAAATGTGGTCTTACAGACGCATGTTGCGCATCAGTTGGACTGACAAAATAACGAACGTCGAAGTCCTGCGACGGATGAACAAAATTGCGAACTTTTGCAGACCATCAAGAAGCGTAAAGTGGCGTACTTAGGACATGCTCTGAGGCACGAGCGCTATGAGTTGCTCCAACTTATTATGATGGGAAAAGTCGCCCGAAAGAGAAGAATCGGTCGCAGGAAAAAGTCGTGGCTGCGTAACATCCGGGAATGGACTGGAATCGCGAGCGCCGCAGACCTGTTCCGCCTCGCGAGAGATAGGCACAAATATGATGAGCTGATTGCCAACCTTCACTAGTTGGAGAGGCAACCCCCAAGAAGAAGATTAAGTTTAATAAATCTAGTTTTTATGGCTAATAATATCCTATATGGGTTTAGTTTAAGGAAAAGGGCCACGCTGAAAATCAGCGCTCGGCGGAGTCAGCTCCGTCAGCATTATGCTGAGCGTGGGGCCTTTTAGCACCAAAAACCACAATGTATATACCTACCTACTCACATAGGTGGAGTATATACTTACGTATACTAACATATCTGTACAGTTAACTACTCGCATATGTTTGTATTTATTTAAGACCGGATTTTGTTGCCTAATAAAGATATTTCTATTCTATTCTATCGCGGTTAGTCATATATCTACGTGATTTAAAATTAGTCCACGGTTTAATCAAGTCTTCGGTCCCTTTGTAACTTATGCTGTTATTCATAAAAGTTAAACGTCACTTCCCTTAAATCGTGTTGCTATCCCTTTCACACTTCATTAAAAAAGTTAAGAAAGGAACAGGGTGCCTAAACGGTGGCGTAACTTTAAATCACGTTTATGAATACGCGCCTTAACGTTTTTAACTTAGGGTGAAAGTGACAGAAGGGTTTAAAGAAGTGAGAATAAACTAGATTTATGGCTAATAACATTTGTGTTTTGTATATTTGACTCGGCTGGAAGGCAATTCGGTCACGAAAACTGGTACTGGGGTTAACTGTAGTAAATTCTGTGCTATAATTCCGTCAGAGGTTTTCATACTGAAATGGCGCATGTTTGTATGAATAGCTGTGACAGGCAATGAACATTATTTTCAATAATTTTACAAGGTAAACTAAGGAAACAGAATTGACAAGGTGTTTTTTTTTTACCCCTCTTTATTATATTTTTATTAGCTACTAGCTAAGTTCAAATGTCTTATAACCTACTTATATTAAAAAAAATTAGGCTATGAAATAAAAAGGCTTTTTTATGAAAATTTAGGTAAAATTAAGGGACCCATATTTTTTTCTTTCGTTAAAATAAAGTCGTTTACATTATTTAAAAATTAAGGCTTCGTACGCGCGTATTTTCAGTTTTTCTACGGAGGTTACGGCATTAACTACTAAAATTAAACGTCTAAAAAATATATATAGCAATCTTGGGGTGTCTATTTAGAGACTGATGAATACCGATACACGATTGGACAAACTTCGCTCGATAGAAAAAAAGCGCAAACATCTTCTTCCATGTCTTTTAAAATGAAAATTATACATAAACCGAAAAAGTTATTCATACAAAATATATATCAAAATGTCAGCTACTCTACTATAGATTCGAGAGCTTGTTTTAAAAAAATCTGATTTTTTGTTGGCGTATTTTTATTTCCCAGCCAAAATTCATCCAAATTTCATAAAAATCGACACCAGTTAGCTAAACTAATATCTAAGTCCCTCCGTATCTCGGAAAGCAGTTTGGTCCCATTACTGTGGCTCAGCAGCAGTCGTTAGGCCATTATCAGAGGCGGCCTGAACAACACCGACAAATAGGTTTGGTCACTAAACACACGAGATTTTTCTTTTATTGACTTGAAAAATGTTATGTTATACGAATATAAATTTATACAACAAAGGAAGCCATTATCGTGAATCATTTGAATAGAAATGAGCAGAGCGGGCCGCGGGCGGGGTCTATCAGACAAACATACACGGATAAAAAATGTCATGTATATTATAGACCATAAAATATCATCATCATCATCATCAGTCTATTTATATTGCCCCACTGCTCGGGCACAGACCTTCCCCTACATCGAGGGAGCTCGGGCCATGATCCGCCACGCGGGCCCAGTGCGGGTTGGCGGATTTCACATGCCTTAGATTTTTTTTTTCTTCTACGACATGCAGGTTTCATCACGATGTTTTCCTTCACCGTTTTGAGAGCACTCGGTAAATGTACGTAAGTTTATCTGTCGAAAAAACCGAGGATAACTCATTGGTACATGGCTGCCCTAGCTGGGAATCGAACCTGGGACCTCCATATTGCAAGTCCATTGACCCAACCACTGAGCCACCGAGCTCTTTTAATCCATAAAATATACGTTGACAAAATTATATCGATAGGAAAACTATCACTAAAATAGCACGTTGTAGACTAAAAATAATTATTAAATTGTTGCATTTTTTACACTACAACTTTCTCTAATAAACATTGTAATTTTTTTATGACGAAATAAAATTTGATAAAAGTTTTCATGCGACTCTGATCCGGGTACACAACTCTCGCTTCCTTTAAAATATCTATAGATTAGAAATTTAAAAAAAAAAAATCGCTAATTCGGAAAATGAATACATGATCCAAGAATCATTTTTATCCGTGTAGAAAACCTATATTTGTCAGTAACTACCTAATAGTCTGTGAGTTCCAAAGGTAGCAACAAGACAGGCCGTAGCCATGGTAACGAGACGCGACTCAATTTCAGTCTGCCCTGAAGGTCGTCCGAACCACCCAGCGGAAACTCCTGCAAAAATATAGGCAGTTACGTACCGCAAATTACTTTGATCAATATGTTTTTTACCTGACTAGGCAACGGTAACATTATTGTAATATCTACCTAATCTAATTAGGGGGAGTTGCGAGCCACAATTAATTGGAATATCGTGAATTTTTGTTATTTGATTTTCAGGAGTCTTTTTTTATAATTTTAGGGACGACGATGTCAATCCCATCGTTCCTTATTTCTAACTGTATTCCTTATTTATTGTTAAACACATTATAAAGTATAGTAGCGGATTTTGAAGTTAGGTTCTAGATAGTATGCCATGATACATTCCAAATCAAAATTGTTTATTCGTGATACACGGGTACATAAAGATGGTGTGTTTAATGAAAGAACACCGAGATCTGCCTGTTGGCATACAAATGGGAATGATACAATGATTATGTCGTGGTCATATCGTTAAATTGAACATTTCATGAAATAGTCGACCATTTCATGAAATGGTGGCATTTCACGAAATCGTCAAATGTCTATTGGTCATTTCATGAAATAGCTTGGCCAGATCAATGAATAGAAAACGTTTTACGATATGTCCAACAAACGTACGGCTATTTCATGATATGACCAAACACAAGTGGCCATATCGTAGAAAAATGGCAAAAACTACCGCTAGAGGCGCTGAGAGCGCGCTTTCTCATTGTTTATGTTTGTGTGCGTAAGTAAATAATGCGGATTCATGTTGAAAAGTGAATAAAAATGTGCAAATTATATAAGAAAGTGTGTTGGAAACTTGAATAAGTGTTACTATACGAAACGGTGTGAATTTTATGACAGTCACGCAAAAACCAACCTCAATTTACAAAAAAAATCTTGGGAATACATTTCACAGGTTAGTACCTATTTAAATGACAATATTTAGTTTATATCCTTTTAAAATCTCATCTAAGTATCTAAAATGTACTTATTTACTTTTAATAATTGAATCCTAGTTTAACATACAAATTTTCATTTTTAGGTTATACAACAAATAAAGGAAAGTAGGGTGACCAGGCAACGAAAGTCGACGGACTATAATTTACTGGATTACAAAATATTACATCATGGAAAAACTGGAATTACAAGTTTTTAATATACAAGAAGAAATGCATTGATAGGATAAGGCACCTGTTACTAACACAAAATGGACCTAAGTTGTTCGGCAATAAACGTTTTATTATTATTATTATTATTATTGATGATACCATATATTCGTATAATTACGATGGAGAAATATTTTGAAATACTAACGGAATTTCATAAAGGTATACCGTATGTGAAACGAAACATTTAACGTTCTATAATATTATAATACAATTTTGTACTTATTTTATTAGGTAATAAATATAATAATAATAAAAACATTTAATAAAAACATATTTATTCTCCCTTTAATGTTTTCAATATGAATATTTCGTATATTTAATTCCAGTGGACAATTGGTTTTAAATGCTTGTAAGAATTTTGTAACATATATATTTTTTTAATTTGGTACTGACTAGAACAATAAATAAGTTCGTAATAAGTATATTTTGAATTATTATTACTTACATCCTTAATGGGCACCCTACATTAATGATCTGACCAAACGTCGTTGGACAAATCGACGAACGTTGACGTTTAAACGATATGCCCAGCGCAACATGACGATTTCATGAAATGCCACCATTTCATAAAATGACTGACGATTTCATGAAATGCTCAATTTAACGATCTGACCACGACAATTATATGAAGAGATGTAAACTTATGCCATAACATCTTAAGATGCCCTATAACAACTATAACTAATGTCGATATAATAATAGTTGCCTTCTAGACGCGTAGCGAACACAGTCCAACAGTATATGTGTTGTAAGTCCAAGAGACTCTTTAAAAAAAATCCTGCCTGAGGAGTCAGTATCAACGATATTTCTTAGCTCAAGTCCTGCGCCAATGACCATTTGCCAGAAAATAGAACAAAATGGTCATTGATTTTTACTTTGACAGGACTATAAAAAACGGTGAAGGTTCGCGATGAAACCTCTATGCCGTAGAAAAAAATCTAGGGTATGTTAAATCCGCCAATCCGCACTGGGCCCGTGGTGGATCATGGCCCGTGCTCCCTCGATGTAAGGGAGGTCTGTGCTCGAGCACATATAAATAGTAGGTATGTAAATAGAGTGATGGTGATGATGAGTGCTATTAAAAATCGTTGATGCTAGGATAAACATATCATCATCATCGTGGCCGTGGCACTGTGGCCAAAGCCGCCACTTGGCACTACGACCAGGATACTCCAAACATGGCCGATGAATGGGCTATTCTAATGAATGAAGCTTCAGCCTTGGGCAAGTTGCGACATAAAAGAACGTTCTCTCATATCATGCTTTGGGTTTGAGCTCGTCTTTAGTTAGAAGAGCCTTCATAGAGCCAACTAGCGCCGCCAATCTTAAAAAAATAATATCTTCCAATATAATCAATTTAATTAAAAAAGCTATTTACAAAATGTTTATTACTATAAATACTATTTTTCAATATACAATACATGGCATAATTGCGACAAGCTAAGGTGAAGTTCACAAATGTGCCAAAAACGGCCGTTTTTCGCAATCATGCGAACTACAACTTACCGACATTGAATCACGTTATAAATAAGCATTTAAAAAATAGTATTTATCGTAATAAACATTTCGTAAATAGCTTTTTTAAGAAAATTGATTATATTGGAAGATATTATTTTTTTAAGATTGGCGGCGCTAGTTGGCTCTATGAAGGCCCTTATTTGAAATAAGACAGAGCCAACTAGATCTTTCAAGAATCATTGTTACAAAATCGCACTTTTTATTCCTCTTTGTGTGACCTAGATACTGGAGTTTTATATATAATCTCCTACAAATGTTGTAATAAAAACTTAAGTCCACAGCCTCTTTCAATCATTACATCACATCACAGCCTTAATTACCCAGTACTACTAACTCGTTTTTTCTACAATACCCCGATTACACTTAAAAGGATCGTGTTTCTGTCGCGCCGTCACCGAACGATCTTTACTGTACCATACCTATACTTAGCAATCACTGTAAATTCACCTCTAAAATCTTAGAAATAAAGGTTATCTCGACTGCAGATGCATAGTTTAAAAACAAAGTTTTTCTTACTGTAAATACAAGCGACAATAGTCGTTAAATCGTTCGTGTCAAGAGTTCGTAACGTGTACAGTATAAGTTGCGAGTAGCGAAACTAGGGCGGCACCTTGAGCGCTTTATTTGCATGGATCGGCCTCGCGCGGTCGCTGCACCCGTGGCCTTAGCGCCCGCTGAATGCAGTAGTTTCCTTCCTTCCCACTACTGTACTCAAGCTTGTACTAGGGAACTAGATAATTGGGAATAGGACAGCATACTAAACTATGTCCATTACCTAAATCAACTCCTGATCACGATCAGGACATATCTGAAATTAGTTTTTCGGTATTCCAATTAACACCAGCGATATTGATGGGTAAACGTAGCGTGGGACGCCCCCAATGGAGGGATGACCTTCGCAAGATGGCTGGCAGAGACTGCATGCAAAAGTACTGAAAATAGGGTTGAGTGGCGTGCTTTGGGAGAGGCCTACGTCCAGCAATGGACTGATGGTGATGGTATTGATGGTCAAAGTTGTGCTTCATCCCTTTTTGGCAAAAGGAACTTAATATATTGAGGTTGTATGGAATGAAATAATTAGACGTGACATCAATCTTATTTCTGATTTTCAAATTTTACAAATAATTAGATCATAAGGCATGCGGAATGCACAGACAGGAGCCTTTATCGCTTTAAGTGTATTATTCCAGGCAACCTTCGGAGGCTTAGGAATGGTACCAGTGGAGGAGGACGTCCTATGCCAAGCAGTGAGACAACTTATAGGTTATTAAAAGACACTTCGGGCGCTTGAGATCAATCAATCAACACAGAATACCTAATGTCTACACAATTTTGAAATTTTAAATTATACTGGTTATATACCCAAACACACTTACACACACCCTCTCTCACCCACACACACCCGCACACCCTCTCACACACCCTCACACTCACACCCTGACAAGCAAGCCATACGGTTTCACTCACTGCTTAATAATATAATGTATTAATTCATGATTTGATTCCTTCATAGCATTATACCTAATTTTAGTCCATTACCTATGAGATGGGAGCTTGGTGATCTGTATCACAGTATTCTGCCTAGTTCAGACACCAGACTCTCACATTAAATTAACCTACCTACCAATTAATTTATGTCCTAACCATAAGAAATCGATGTTCTTTATGTGAGATGAAATAAAGACGTTATTATTATTATTATCAAAACAAAGATGGCTATTTCGTAATAAGGACGGTAATTTCTAGGTAGCCGCAAGATTGGACCACACAGATGTAGAAATAGCCGACTGGTGTGGTTACTTGGTTAGCAGTAGTGGCAACCACTCGATCAAGTGTAGAACGTACTCGCATGTGGCCAAGGTCTGTGTCGGGTGGTTTCGCAATGCACAGACAACTCTCGAATATGTTATTGCATAAACTGGCGTTCGGACATGTGTGATAATTAATTTACTGTTGTTGGGTTACCATACTGTTTCATGTGTGTACTTATATATTTTTTTGGATTCTGAGGGCTTATGAGAGAATTTTGAGTGCGATTTTATTCATTGAGGTTATTTATTTATTTTATTAATGGACTCGACTGTTCGTCATTTGCTAATGTCATGTTACAGAAAATTCAATATATTCAATAGTCTTCTATCTTCCTCCAGGGGAGTCGCAGTAGCGTCTTCACCCTGGGTAGCCGCGTCTTCATTCAGAGGAGACGCCGTAGCGTCATCACTCTGGACGAAGCAGCTCGACAGTCACGTTCACTCCCGAGCTTGTAGCCGGAACTCTTGATAAAAGCTTGAAACCCCAGATCTTGCTCAAATTATCCAACAAATTCACCATACTGTCACTCGCGAACATTTTCTGATTAATTTAATGTGATATTAATCTCAAAATAACCACTGTAGACAATAAAACAAAAATTATCAAATAATTTTGCAACCGTCGTTTCCCGCAATTTTCAAGAGAACCTTCATTGAGGTTAGAATCAATGATTTTTATTAGTGTCAAAGTCTGATTTTAGCCGAAAAGTAGAAGAAAATCGTTGTTGTCGCGGACTTTGGGCGCTTTGAGCGCTTAAAAATCGGTGGGATACCAACAAAGTTAACAACTAACGTGCTCTTCGCATTAAGCTATTATTACTAGTAGAGTGGCCATCTCGAAAAAATCCGTCCATATACGGTCGAAGACAGATAGGTGGGACAAAGCTCCATTGAAATGTGGGAATGTCTTTTATCATTAGATCCAATTCACTTGTCTTCTGCGCACCTTGTCTTATTATAATTTTAATTATTTTATAAAACATGCTACTTGACTAACATGACCAAACCGTGATACGTCGAAATTGTGGCTGTTGAATGTGGTACGGTGGAACACAGAGAAAGGTGTACAGGAGAGTTTTTAAGGTTGAGATTTTCTCAAGAACTACTTGACCGATTGTAAAAATTATTTCACTGTTAGATAAATAAAAGTTAAAACTATGTAACTGTAAAATAATTATTAAATTCGGGCCAGTAGTTCTTGAGAAAATCTCAACCTTATTGGGACCCCTGTATACTTATTTCTGTCTTCGACTGCACTCTGTAGTAATAATAGTTCAATGGTTCTTCGTGACTTTATGCCGAAAATAGTTGTGTATGCAAAACGGGGCTAGCGTTGCACCTTAAAGTCGAAATAGGAAGTCCTCGTTTAGTTAATAATTAAGAACTTATTTTCGTAAATGTATGAAACTTTTTTAGGTAATACGACAGCCAAGTTAATTTTTTGCACTAACCAACCATGTATCTAAATCTAACTCCATGGAGCATGTACCGGTTCACCTCACTAAGTGGGACAGGATGCAGGCTGCGCGTGCGCACACGTGTGTCTGTGTGTGCGTTATGTAACACAACATAATGATATGTCGTGTTTACTGCAATCATTACGGATTTACTAAGATTGAGCTGCGAATAGGCTCAAGAGTTTTATACAAGATTTTGCCAGGTTTTGCCACTTTTGTAAACAAAAACTATCCTACCATACTAACATTTTAAGCTATTCTGTGATGATTGAATTAGTTATTTTCACATTATTAGATCGGATTACTTTATTTTTACAACGATGAACAGGTTCGATCAATCAGTTCCTTCAATATTACATCACAACAGATAATTAGACAATCATATTTGTTTACAAAATAAGACACTTGATTTGGGCTGCGGTATACCTAATAAGATACAAGAATAACTAGACTATTTTACTAATTTACAATATTAAACTAAAAATAAAAGTACTTACTAAAATATAACTAAACTAAAATAAAACTATATGTACAAAATAGGTCGGTTGAACTATCTGAATGGCTTGCATTACAGATAGTTCAACCGATCCCCGCTGTCCGGCAGCGTGCCCAAAATGCTGGCGGCATTTCCCCTCTGAATAGCCAAGCTAATTCTTTGGGCGAAATACAGGCCAGCACCATGGTCACGTGTGGACTTCACTACTTTATGTTTACTAATTATTTTATCGATAACTCCGAAAAAATAAATCAAGGGAAAACTAATTATAGGGAGGAATAATAATTAGACTAGTTGTGTCTCGGTGCACCGCCGCGCCGCCGCCGCCGCCGCCCGGCCGGCTCGGCTGCGCGCGCGCACATTTTCCGCCCAACCCTGACATACATCGCGACACGTAACGCGCACACTCCGTAGTTATAGCACCACTAATACGACATTTGACTAAACTTATTTTATTGAATCAATTATCTATCTAATCTTTCTAATAAAATATTTTATCTGACAATGCCAGATTCTGCCCCACCATCAACCGTATGATGAACAAGATAACGAATAAATGTAAAAATATCTCCGTTTTTTATTAAAATTATTGGTTTAAAATAAAGTTTTGTACATCAAACGAGTCGAATAAACAGCTTAGACCGCCAATTGTAATATTAACGATATTAGCCTATTTCTATCTATCTTATCTTAATTAAGAATTCAGAAAATAGTAAGAAATCGAAGCGAATTATTCATTGTCTTTGTTATCATTTTCTACTACTCTCGCAACTCCTACTGATTATGATTATGAAACCTGTAATAAGTCTCCAACAAAATGGTACAGCTTCAATGGTCACGTAGTTTTGAAGGTGGGGCAAAGCTCCCTTGAAATGTGGCAATGTCATTTATTTTATGACAAAAACAATACGTATTTTTAAATAAAAAATTGACGCCAAATCGTTACCCTGCGGGAGAGTGCCCAAAAGGCTGGCGACGTTACCTCGTTGTATAGCCAGCGTTATACGCAGGCCGAGGTAAGCGCCAGCCCTTTGGTCACCCGACGAGTCAATGAGGCGCGACGACAGTTCCTTGACCAGTCGCCGCGCCTCTGGTCCCCATGGCCCCATGGTCTCTGCACCAAACGGCGCAAATATATAGCTCTCACTTAATTACAATTCATTAAACTAAACATAGCTCCCTCGTGTAAGGGAAGGTCTGTGCCCGAGCAGTGGGGTAATATAAATAGACTGATGATGAGGGTGATGAAACTAAACATAAATTAACTTACGAATGACGATAGCAGTAATCACATTTCGGTCACTTACCTAAAACAAAAGAAAACAATTAAGATTATTGACATTGCATTTTAGTAACACTAAACACATTATTGGCCAGGCCTTTGCCCAGCAGTGGGACGTTA
Organism: Tachystola acroxantha; assembly: GCA_963506565.1. NCBI lineage: Eukaryota > Metazoa > Arthropoda > Insecta > Lepidoptera > Oecophoridae > Tachystola > Tachystola acroxantha. The sequence goes on along the minus strand of OY735876.1, from coordinate 14,816,887 downwards.
CAGGCTATTAACTAATAAACATAAACATAAATAATCATAACATATCTGCCTGCATTCACTCTTATATTCCACGATATATAAATCTCAATGTGTACATATATTTTTGGATTACTATCTAGAGTCTAGACCATACATATAAGACTCTTTATTTATTTTTTATTATACTACTCATACTCATTTAAGATAAATACAAAGAAATAACAATAAAATCACTAAAATCTAACATTAAAAAACTAAAAACTAATACTACCTATAAATAAACGGGAACTAATTTTTTGAGCTGTTATTTAAATATTCGAGATGTTATTATGATCAGTTGGAAAACATATTGAGTAGTTATTTAATTTAATGGCGGTTGATTAATTATTGCGACAGTAAAACATGGACAGTAATAAAAATCAATTAGTCGGTTATTTTATCATACAATGTCAATTCTAAAAATAATTGAGCAGTCCAATAACTGAATGAGCGGTAAAAATGATGGAATGAGCGGTTCGATAAATAGTTTGGCAGATCAAGCCAAACCTGCTCTTATTATACAATAAGTTTATTCTAGCTGCTACTAAGCAAATTCTATGTCAGATCCGACACGGATGTTTAGGTTCAGAAGGCTCTGGCTTGGAGCGAAGCGCAGCTTCGCTCCAAGCCAGAGACTTCGATGTTAAGTTATTTTTTTTTTGTATTCAAAAAGCAAGTTCATTTATTCACATACATACATACATACATAATAAATAATAAGACGACTGTGACTAATAAAATGCTGTTTTATTTAGAAAAACTGCTGTAAATAATATAAAATATTTATTATTGCCAACACGTAACCGCTCGTTCAATAATTTTTACCGCCCATTTAATTATTTTACTGCTCAATTATATATTCACTGATCCATTTCATTATTTTTTTATTATTCATTTTTGTTTACTTTACTGCTTAGTTTTAACTGCTGAACTAGTTATTAAACGTGCCATTTATAATTTTTAACTTACCAAAACTGCTATTTACAACTGCCTCTTTAAATCAGTGCCTAAATAAACTACCTATAAATAAAAAAAATCACTCTCAGTTCAAAAGTCAATCTTGAGAACGACCTCAAAATTTAAACGTAACTTAGGTGCGCGTTTAGGAATCGGGTATCACCTGCGTATTAAATAAACAGAACTCAATTTTTGAGAGAACTGTCAAACTCACACTTGAGAACGTATAAGATTCTGATGTTTTAATTATACAATGATTGTAATCTGTTTTGTGTACCAAATAAAATAAATAAATAAAAGTGACATTAGAACATGATGAAAAAAAAATTCTTGCCGTGGGCAGGACTTGAACCTGCGACCTTGTCATTCCTTGTCATTCATTGTGGGCTCGGCGTGGCCTGTGGTGGCTCAGTTGGTAAGAGCGTGTCACGGAATGACAAGGTCGCAGGTTCAAGTCCTGCCCACGGCAAGAATTTTTTCATCATGTTCTAATTTATTCACCGAGCATGGATAATGCGTAATTCAAATTCTGAGTAAAAGTAACATTGATATAGCAGTAGCCACGGAAAATAATACTAGAATAATACTACAATTTAAAAAAGACCTTACTAATTAAACCCTAAATAATTAATAGAACCCCATTCCGTTTGACAACTAACAACCATTAACTAAACAAAATATCCAACTTCCCCTAAATATGTCTAAAATTCCAATAATTCGTTGGCGTGAAATTCGTGGGGTGTATTTTGACGCCTTTGGGCGTAGAGTTGTGCGTCGTTTCGAGTAAAAAAAAATAGTTTAAAAGGCAAAAAAAGTGAGCGCATGGTGCGTAGAATTTATGGCTCCGACGACACGTGTTGGTCAATGGCAACGAAAAAATTGATGGGTTTTAGGCAGAAAGAAAAGATATACGGATTGATTTATTCACAGATACCAAAACATCGTTATACCTACTCGTAACTTCAGCAGACACAAGCGCAAAGAGAACAATTATACAACTTGACAGCTGACAGATTAAGATGCGTTTAGAAATTATTCAACAAAAACAACCGCAAATATGCAGAGTTAAAATAAGTTAGCAGTTATTCAAAAAGTTATCTAATAATAAATCTTTAGTTAGGTTAAGAAAAGATTAGCTGTGGTTGTTAAGTATTATAATTCGTAATTGTAGCTTAAATGGTTACAAATAAGGGACAACCAAGTTGTTTGCTGTTTTTGCTACCTATTTGTCTTCCTAAAGTGATAGGTATGAGTTTTGTACAATTATTTGCAATTACTGATAAGGCCGCAGTTGTTTTAGCTAAGAATCAACAGCTAGATGAAGCTGCTACTTTTTTTTCGTGTAGATATTATGCATGATATTTTCCAAGGTAGTTTAACTTCGATGAATTGATATGAAAAGTGTATCTAGGCACACTTACGACTGTAAGTTTAAAGTATCTATAATTAGGTCAAGGTCACTCAGAAATTCAATTAAAGAACTCTCAGATACCTTAGAAATGTACACATGTTTATAAATAGCATGCCGCAGGAACCAGATATTTTCCCGAGATAAAAAGTACAATAGTACAGTGCGCGAGGCGTAAGCTCAGGTTTGCATTTGTGTGAGTGCACACAGATAGTGAAGAGTGATATTCGGCCTGAGGCGCGACGCGTCCTACGCATACTATACACAGCGGGCCGCCACCCTGCCGCGCACGCACCGCACTTCACCTCTTGTACCGCTAGCAGCTTGGCGATCACTCACACAAATGTAAACCTGAGCTTACGCCTCGCGCACTGTACCTACAATACAGCTAACAGCAGATCAAGTGTAACACTTTGGACCGTTCTTATTATCTGCGTCGTAAGATTTAAAATCGAACTGCAAGTGTTACAATTGATCTGCTGTTGTCAGTACCTAGTGCTGCAATGCACACCTCTCGACATCCCGTGTACGCTGACACTGGGGTCCGTATTAATAAATCACTCTCAGCTCAAAAGTCAATCTTGAGAACGACCTCAAGATGGCGTTCCTATTAATAAACGTAACTTAGGTGCGCGTTTAGGAATCGGGTATCACCTGCGTATTAAATAAACAAAACTCAGTTCTCAAGAGAACTGTCAAACTCACACTTGATAACGTATTTGCTGATTGCAGGCGAACCGCGACTTGAGAAAGACATCACGTGATACGCCCTCAAGATTGGTTTATTAATAAATGGCATACTTGAGTTGGTGATCACGTCTTGAGAGTGTATCAGCTGAATTCGTTCTTGAGGCGGGTTTGAGCGCGAACTATTAATACGGGCCAGAGTGTCAATAAACTCTTTGGCTGAATAATATTCGTTATCCAATAAAAGGTTTCTAAACCCTTAATGTAATAATAGAAGCGATATTCTAACAGACCCCTAAAACGGTATTAGGCCTGTAGTAATAGTCTGAGCTCAAACCCGCCCTCAAGAGCGAATTCCGCTCATATACTCTCAAGGCGTGATCACCATCTTAAGTATGTCATTTATTAGTGAACCAATCTTGAGGGCGTATCACGTGATGTCTTTCTCAAGCGGTTTGCCTGCAATCAGCAAATAGGTGCGTTCTCAAGTGTGAGTTTGACAGTTCTCTTGAGAACTGAGTTTTGTTTATTAATACGTGATACCCGATTCCTAAACTTAATTATTAATATATAGTTTATTAATAGGAACGCCATCTTGAGGTCGTTCTCAAGATTGACTTTCGAAGGTTCTGCTTCCAAGGTTCACTACCTTTAGTGACACGTCTTGTAGCGGGTCGCAATTTAATGTGTCGTCATATATTAAGGGCTGTCGCCGGCGCCGAGCTGGGACGGACAGACTAGCAAAAAATGTCCCGTTCGAGATTCACAAGATTTGTGATTTAGCTTGTTAATGGTTTTTGTGGTCATTCATCGTTCTGGTTTGTTAAATACATGTCTAATTGTGATTTATGCGTGTAAACAAAAGTATTTGGTTCAGAACACGTGGTCTGATCGCCTAGTCAGATCGATTTCACCAGAAGATCGTACCGTCTGCGAAGTTACTTCGTTTATGTTTTCATTTTCACAAATGACACTCTATTCGCTTTTATAACAAGTTGCCAGAAAGTGTCACGACGTTGACAGAGAGGAAATTTAAAAATTTCATTAAAGGAACACTTGTTAAGAAGGCGTATTACAGGATAGATGACTATTTAAATGATGAACATGCATGGTGTGTCGCCGGTTCCGCATGAGGGATAAAGTGTAGATTACTAACAATAGTAATAGTTGTGTAATACCTAGTTATTAGTTAGTAATTGTGTTATTATTATTTTAAAAGATGTGCTGCTGAGAGTTTTTTGCCACTTTTTCTCCTCAGCGTTGGCACCTTTTCCTTGCAAAGTGGTGTAAATGTTAATTCAAAAATATGTTGAAGTGCAAAAATATACACAACGTGCTTACTTGCAATAAAGAAATGACAATGCCAGATTCTGCCCCACCATCAACCGCAAGTTGTACAAGATAACGAATAAATGTAAAAATATCTCCGTTTTTTTATTTAAATTATTGGTTTAAAATAAAGTTTTGTACTGATTATGATTATGCAATATGAAACCTGTAATAAGTCCCCAACAAAATGATAGGTAAAGCTTAAATGGTCACGTAGTTTTGTAGGTGGGGCAAAGCTCCATTGAAATGTGGCAATATCTTTTGACTTTGACAAATTGACACGATACACCACTTACTGCGTTTCTTTATAGTTTAATAAATACAACTTGCAGTAAAATATTTACATTACGTAATCTATATTTTAATTTATATTTCTGGCCTGTATTTCGCCCAAAGGATCAGCCTAGCGATCCAGAGGGGAAATGCCGCCAGCATTTTGGGAACGTTGCCGGACAACGGGGATCGGTTGAACTATCTGTAATGCTAAGTCATTCAGATAGTTCAACCGACCTATTGTACATATAGTTTTTAGTTTAGTTTATATATATATTTTTAGGTTAATGTTATAATAGTTATTTAGAATTTATATTATTGTTATATGGAATAAATGATCTAGTTTATTTTAAGTTATTTATTAACCTAAAATATATATTTAACCAGGGCAGCCATGTACCAATGAGTTATCGTCGACTTTTTCGACGGAAAAACTTACGTACATTTACAGAGTGCTCTAAAAACGGTGAAGGAAAACATCGTGATGAAACCTGCATGCCGTATAGAAGGAAAAAAAATCTAAAGCATGGGCAATATAAATAGACTGATTAACCTGAAATCATTATATTATTTCGTATTACAAGATAAAGGCATCCCTCCATATTTTGTTTATTCCGTTTCCCGATATTTTGTGTGAATATCGTAACTCGAAATCTTTGTCTAACCTATCACAAAGTTAATACCAAACACACTCCAGTAATGAGCTATACCTACGCACCGACCGAGTACTTACATAAGTCAGATCGGTCCTACCTAGCAACCGGCGTCTGCGCAGACTGCGGCGGAAACAGCGCATACAACTACTTACTTGTGTATACTAAATGATGTACACTCACACACAATCATTATGTGAGCCTCAATCATTTAATGTACATAAAGTTGATTACAATACACGACATGGAATAAGATGTACATAAGGTGTGCTTAACTCTAGATTAGAGTTATCTACCAGCAAACCAGTATATAAGACAGATAAGATCTGGAGCAGGCAGTGCCTTTATTTAAACCAGCAACAAAAAAATTGACTCATCATCAGACAGACCTTCCCTTACATCGAGGGAACTGGGGCCATGATCCACCACGCGGGCCCAGTGCAGTTGGCGGATTTCACATGCCTTAGATTTTTTTCTTCTACGGCATGCAGGTTTCATCACGATGTTTTCCTTCACCGTTTTGAGAGCTGCCAGCTCAGGTTTGGCAGCTGCCATGTCTGTTCCCGTTTATCTGTCGCCGACTGTATCACATAATCTAAGCGAGCCGGGCTCCTTGATTCCGTGCGACAACCTTATCCATGTCAATGACAAACCAGTGCACACCGCCACACACGACACGTGTGCACACGGCAACTGGCACACATGACGCGTGTGTGTGCGTAGTGCAGGCTGCAGGTTGAGATAGCTAATTGGATCGACGTGGCAAGAGGTGAGCATTTATAGGGTTCCTTGCCTCAAGAGGAAAAAAGGAACCGTTATAGGATGATAGAATCACTTTGTTGTCTGTCTCTCTGTCAAAACCTTTTTCTCAGAAACGCGTAGACGGATCAAATTGAAATGACAATGCCAGATTCTGCCCCACCATCAACCGCAAGTTGTACAAGATAACGAATAAATGTAAAAATATCTCGTTTTTTATTAAAATTATTGGTTTAAAATAAAGTTTTGTATAAGTTGCGATTCGAAAAAAACAGCTTAATTAAGAATTCACAAAATAGTAAGAAATCGAAGCGATTTATTCATTGTTTTTGTTATTCTTCTATAGGAGTTGCGAGAGTAGTAGAAAATAATACTGATTATGATTATGCAATATGAAACCTGTAATAAGTCCCCAACAAAATGATAGGTACAGCTTAAGTGGTCACGTAGTTTTGTAGGTGGGGCAAAGCTCCATTGAAATGTGGCAATGTATTTTATACCAAATACTTAAGTCTGTGATCTCTTGCAACCGTGAAAAAATCAACCTTCTACTTGAGCGCAATCAAAAGATATCGCTATTTATGTCACATTTTCCCGCATATTTATATGAAAACGCAATGGAATTAAAACCTGGGGTGTGACCGCGACTTCAATCGTTATGGTTATCGTTTTCATTTTGACACTTGAACGTTATATTGCTGCGTTTCGTTGTCGTTTGTTAAAACTTGCAAAAACATAGCAATGTATAGCGTCCATGTGTCAAATTGAAAGCGATAACGATTGGAAGTCGCGGTCACCCCACTGTACCCTATAGGTTTTAATCTGTTGTAGTTGTAGTTTTCCAGTTGACCTAGAATCATGAAATTTGGTAAGTAGCTAGGTCTTATAGCACAAGTACAGGAAAAAATCCGAAAACTGTTTTGGAGTTCAATCACGAAATAATTATTTTATTGTACCTAATTACAAACTTATATTTGCAGTTGACGCCTGGTATGTCGCAACGATAAGTTTGTCCCTAAATCCAGTTTATATTTTCGTTATATCTAATGTTATGGTGAAGTTGTACGGAATCCTCGGTGCGCGAGTAGTTATATATTACTACAATAATTTTAGCGATGTTGGAATTATCCTTCCCTCTGCCGATCCTTCCACAGTAATTAACAACATTTAAGTTGATCATTTTGTCATATAAATTACACAGAATCGAGTCTGTTCTGTAATAAGTATATTAGTATATATTATGTATAATTGTATGTAAGTAGGTGTACAGTAGGTCATGGGCGAATGAACGGAAAGGAGCAAAAAACCCACGCCGTTGCAAATGTCATTTAAAATTCCAGGAAATGGCTTTATTAAGGGCCTTCCATGATGGCTCATGGAAAATTTGTAAATAGTTTTTTTAATAAAATTTATTAAATTGGAAGATATTATTTTTGCAAGATTGGCGGCGCTAGTTGGCTCATATCAGGCCCTTAAGCGTATGTAGTTTAGTGGGAAAAAGTTAAATTACGGCAAAATTCTAAATTACATACTATATAAACTCGACCCGTCTCACACATAGCGACGACGAAATTTCAACCCGCCAACCTTTTTTCGCCACTACGAGGGCCAGCCATGGTAGAGAGGGTATACCTCAAGGCCCGCACTTCTCCCCCGAGGTTAGGGGTGAAAAGACGCGGTTGTCGTCGACCAGGCATGTCGTGATGGGTGGTGAGTATATATATATATATTTATACATGAGTCCATCACATCTTTCGTATTCGTAGACATTTCAATTTGTCCAATTCGCAATTCGACACAATTTTAACTTGTCACAAATCAAGCTTAATTTTCTTCTAATTTGTGAATTTAACGTTTAGATATTTTAATATTTAAGAGCGCTAAATAAGAAAAGCAATTTAATAATGATATTGTACAGTCGAAAACAGACATTAGTATACAGAGGTCCTCAATAAGGTTGAGATTTTCTCAAAAACTACTAGACCGAATTTAATAATTATTTTACAGTTACATAGTTTTAAGTTTTATCTATCAAACAGTGAAATAATTTTTGCAATAGGTCAAGTAGTTTTTGAGAAAATCTCAACCTTAAAAACTCTCCTGTACACCTTTCTCTGTGCTCCACCGTACTAAACCTAACCCGAATACTTTCTCTGACCATAGGTACAACTAACAGCAGATCAAGTGTACCACATGATCTGCGTCGTAAGATTTGAAATCGTACTGCAAGTGTTGCCATTGATCTGCTGTTATCCGTACCATGTCCTGATCTGATAGGTAATTTCAGTGAATCTGGGCAAACCGAGTGACGGGGCAATTTCAGTGAGTCTGGGGCAAGGGCAAGCCCAGCCTTAGGTATCTGCGGGCCCTTTCATATGAGACACTTGGCAAAGCAAGAGCTGCGGATGTGAGTCGGCTTGCGTAACGACACCACACGGTAACGTGCTCTACTTGATTTAAGGCGCACGCGCAATTTGCTAGGTGGTTAGGACACTGGCCGTCCAGTCGGATAAATCCTGCGACCCACGGAAGGCAGCGGGTACAGAGTGGTCCTGTCCCGCTGCAGCCAAGCGCTGCGGGCGTGCTGGGCCCGCCTCGAGCGGCCCGGGGAGTGCGTAATAGCAAGCGCGTGGGAAACTCTGGTGTAGTTCAACAGAGATCCCAGAGTTCCCCACAATGCGCGGAGGAGGCCACCGTGGGGTTTTAGTCGGTGCGAGTCCGACATAACCCGTCGCTACCCCTGAGGCGGCGGGTATGCACAAGCATTTCCCCCCCGAAAAGAAAAAGAAAAAAAAGGACACTGGACGTTACAAAGATCCAAGTTCAGATTATTATCTCTGCTTGCTCTCAATACGGCGAAGTCAAGGGTTAGGTTAGGACAATTCGTCCCAGATTTGGGACCAAAAATAATCTAAGGCATATAAAGTTGACGGCGAGGAAGAAGTGGGAATTCCAAAAAAAAAATTAGGATAACTATAAAAAGTCAGACACAACAATATGTAGAGTCAAGGTAGAGCACTATTCCACAGGACGCTGCACGCATCGCAAGCGCATGCTCGATCTCTGGTGACATAACACACGCTCACGTCACGCACACACGTGCGCCGGCGCGCACACACGCGCGGCCGCCTGTGCGCACGCGCGCGCGCTGTGTCCGCACACGCGCACACAGCCACGCGATGCGCGCGCAGTGAAAACGGGGTCAGGGTTGCCGCACACGCGCACGCGCTGTGACGCACGCGGTGCAGTGCGTGCGCGGATTGCGGATGCGGCGCCGGAATATTGTAAACAAGGAGTACCAGGGGAGCAGGAGGATCATTGTAACAGGACAAAGGCAAGAGGTATCAATCGCGAAGTTAGTTAAGGCCTCGTATGCGCGGATTTACAGTTTTTTATGAAGGCTACAGCTAAGGTTGCCAGATTGAAAAATCTAAATATCTGGATAACATTTCAAAATGTCGGAATTTTGTGGTTTTGGTCTGGAGAAATGAAAATTTGTGAGTCAAAATTTAAATTTTATTTTCAAAATAACAGGTCTGTAAAAAGGATTAAATTAAAATTTACATTATTTATTTACGTTTTGCCACAAGTATTTGGCATTGCTTTTTGCCGAGTCCACCAATTTGGATCTCTTCGGAGTATTGAGGAAAGATCGAAAATTTGAGCAATTTTCATCAAAATTTAGTCAATTATTATTGCAGTAGAATATGACGATAAGATACTTCTATTTGTCGGGAGATTTTGTTATTTGTCGGGAGTCTGGACATCGCATGAAATGTTGGGAGACCCAAGACGATTCCCGACCATCTGGCAACCCTAACTACTAAATAAATATCTGAAAAAATAATATAGCAATCTTGGGGTGTCTATTTAGGGACTGATGAATACCGATACACGATTAGACAAACTTCGGTCGATAGAAAAAAATAGAAAAAATACTCTTTCTATGCCTTTTAAAATGAAAGTTATGTCTAAACCGAAATAGTTATTCCAAGGCAAGGTTGGGAAGTCCTGACCTTTCTAAAGATTCTCCTGATTTCCGACAAAGTGGTCCCTCGTTACCGCAAGTCATAATCATGAACTTTTATCCTTGTTTTCGGGAGATATTGTTGTGCAACCGACTACCGACTGCCCGACTGACTCTGTGTCACTATAGCTTTTTCCTGATGCGTCATGCGGGCATCGCAAATGTTGGCACATTACATTAAAAATGACATTGCCTGATTCTGCCCCACCATCAACCGCAAGATGTACAAGATAACGAATAAATGTAAAGATATCTCGGTTTTTTATTAAAATTATTGATTTAAAATAAAGTTTTGTACAAGTTGGGAGTCAAAAAAAAACAGCTTCACAAATTCAGAAAATAGTAAGAAATCGAAGCGAATTATTCATTGTTTTTGTTATTCTTCTATAGGAATTGCGAGAGTAGTAGAAAATGATACTGATTATGATTATGCAATATGAAACCTGTAATAAGTCCCCAACAAAATGATAGGTACAGCTTAAATATTAAAATGTGGCAATGTCTTTTATCATTAGATCCAATTCACTTGTCTTCTGCTGCCCGCACCTTGTCTTATTATAATTTTAATTATTTTATAAAACTTGCTACCTGACTAACATGACCAAAACCGTGATACGTCGAAATTGTGGCTGTTGAATGTGGTACAGTGGAACACAGAGAAAGGTGTACAGGAGAGTTTTTAAGGTTGAGATCTTCTCAAAAACTACTTGATCTATTGCAAAAATTCTTTCACTGTTTGATAGATAAAAGTTAAAACTATAATAACTGTAAAAGAATTATTAAAATCGGTCCAGTAATTTTTGAGAAAATCTCCACCTTATTGAGGCTCCCTGTATACTTATCTAACGTACCTAACTTATTTAACGAACAAACATAACAAATGATTAATCATATGATCAACTAATGACGAATATGTCGATGTATGGATATAATATTTTGATCATTGCAAAAATAAGTTTGTCTCTAAATCTAGTTTATCTTTTCGTTAGAGCAAAGTTACGGGGTTAAGTTGCGTTGCACGGAAGCCTCGATGCGCGAGTCCGACGCACTTGGTCGGGGTTTTTAGATAATCTCAACCGTAATTGCCTCCTGCGTATTTTACCCGACTACGCAAGAAGGGTTATGTCTTTCGAGTGTATGTATGTATGTGAGTATGTATGTCTAATTCTTTGGCACGCGCTGCAGTCTAAACGGCTTGATGGATTTTAACATATGAGGTGTCGTTAGATTCGTCTTGATTGTAGGTGTAACATGCTATCAAAAGCCGACTCGCACTTGGCCAGTTTTTGAAAGGCGGTGGAATCTTTATTTTTATACATTACGTATTTATGTTTTGTCAAATAAATATCCTCATTCATCCTTAGCATCAAGCAGAGAAGAAAAGAAAGAAAGAAGAAAGAAAAGAAATTTATTTATCATGCACATAACACCAGTTGAATATATACGTACAATACATTAACAATAATCGTTTGGTGCGGCAGTGCAGTGACAAAAGAGGCCAGCTCAGCATGTGCTGCGGCGCGCGGCGCGGACGACGCGGCCGCAGCGCTGATTTTCAGCTCTATAGTCTCAAAAGAGTCTCTATAGTCGTCGTCCACCAAACATCGTCCGTCCTGCTGACGTCACAGACCCTGACGTCACACCTCATCAGCCATGGCGACACCTTGACACGCTTGACACAGTGCTCCACATAGATTTCTGCGTTATTTAGCTCCTACTAGGAAATTAAATTATTTCTATTGCTTTGTTTTTTCCTCTTCTGTTTACTAGTACGTCTTAATTCTTTCCTGCTCAATTCGCGATTTATTCAATTAGTTTAATAGTTCATAATTTTGTACATATTTTCTCCGATATCGCCATCAACGTATTCATTGCTGACAGATTCTGATTCATATCAGTTATTGTACGTATTATTATCCTCGTTATTTATACATATTCTTATTTAATACATTTCAAAAATAAAATTACAAAAATTATATAAATATAAAAAATAGCCACCCACCGGCAGCGGGATGCATATTGCATGTGCATCCAAGCTGCCGGAGGTTAGGATCCCAGAGAGAGGAACCTCCTAACAATGCGTGCCGTGTCCAGCAGCACTGCCTTCTGCAACCGGCTCTTGACCCAACTGTCTAGCGAGAGTCTCTTAAGGTGTTGGTCGAGACTCTTCGCTATTAAACCGTTCACCGTTACGACAAAAACAATTATGGTTGAGTCCACATCCCACATGGCGGTAATCTCGTGAGCTAAGTCTAAATATTTACTTAGCTTCTCCTTTTCGGCTTTCACGTGATTCTCATCATGGGGGATGGTGACATCAACTTATTATTATTAAATTGGTTATTTAACTAACTAGACAGGCAACATTTGTGAACTACACCTTAGCTTGTCGCAATTATGCCATGTATTGTATATTAAAAAATAGTATTCATCCTAATAAACATTTCGTAAATAGTTTTTTTAATAAAATTGATTATATTGGACGATATTATTTTTTTAAGATTGGCGGCGCTAGTTGGCTCATGGAAGGCTCTGTAAACGTAAGTAAAACTGACTAGATACTTTACTATAACAATATATGACAAAGTTATTCGTTGGGTCACAGTAGTTATTGGCCGTACAGTTTACTTATAAATAGGACCGCGTCATTTTTTACAATTCCCTAAAGTGAAGTAGCAAAAATAAGTGTCTAAGCTTAGCACTTGACACTAAAAAGCGTCCGCAAAGCTTCCGCCACACTTCTGCCACGGTTTTTGTATCCCTTGGGATGGGAAGGCCCCCTAAAGTGCTCAAGGATAGATAGCGGTAACTTAAAACGGTGGGTTTTAATTGAAACTAATGCGTTTGGAAACTGATAAAGGATTCACATGTTGCTTACTGCCGTTACGTGCTTCTTACTGTTCCGGTAAAAACTACTCATGACTGTAATTTGTACACTTGTATTTTGTTTATAAATTAAATGTACTACTTACTTTTCCTAAAATTAATTTTTTTTATGTAATTAAAATCATAGTCAAATCCTGAAATCCAATCTGATATATATTTTATGAAACGGAGCAGGTGACCGCGATTTCCAATCGTTACCGTAATTGCTTTCAATTTGACACATGGACGCTATACATTGCTGCTATGTGTTTGCAAGTTTTAACAAATGACAACGAAACGCAGCAATGTATATCGTTCAAGTCTCAAAATGAAAACGATAACGAAAACGATTGAAGTCGCGGTCATTCCAGACCGGCAAACATAATTATTTGTCGTTTTAAACATCTGCAAAACTTAAGGATTAAAACTATAGTGAGCCATTACTACAAATTATTATATATAAACGGATATCACTCACTTATTTCGTCGAAGACGGCAATTAGATCGACATCTGAGAATCTGCAAAACTATTTAATTTGTATAAAATTGGTGGTATTCCCTTTTCAGACTATATCACCTATGTACAGTCTAACATAGATAAAACAGGAGAGACAATAAGGGTGCAGATTGTCTCAAAAACTAGTAGACTGGTACTTTAAATTATTTGCAATTTACCTCTGTTTTGCTTTTAAAGATCTGCTATAAGACAAGATTATACTTTTCAATCTAAATCACCTATATACATGCCTCTAGATCACGGAATACGATGATATCTGCGCCTGCGCACGTTCCTAGCCAGGCATGATTGCCGGGGAAAGTGGCCAGCTCTATTACTAGCATCTAGTAGTTACAGCGCTTTCGCTTCCGGCCGCGCGGTGGCGCTGCTGACCTACTAAGAAAATGTTAATTAACTCTACAAGGTATACTTTACCTACTCGGGAACGTGAAAGATCCTAACTGAATCTCTGCTGGCCAAAAGGGATAAATGTCGTTAGATTTTAGGAATTACAGAAGTTCTTTTTTGTTGAATGCAAAAAAACAATTGTAGTCTTTGCACCAAAAGATGACACCAGTTTTAGGGACTTAATCCGCTAAATCTCGGGTTATGTTTTGGTACAAGTGGCCCTTTAATATTTGAGGGACACAAAAGCTGCATGCAGGTAGGTAATTTAAAAATGCCAGCTTTTTATGTTACAAAATGACCTATAATTTTGATATACTAAATACCTACGATAGAATTTTCTTTCGGTCTTTTTTATGGGAGACGACATTGGAATTCACCTACTAGCTTCAACCACCACACCGCGAATAAATTTCAGGGAAACAGTTTTTTAAGTTCATTTTCGTATAAGTAGTTACATTTTTTCTGGAAAGTAAAGTTAATTAGCAATGTTTCTGTGGTTAGTAATTATCTCTTCAACTACTCCAATTAAGGCGGCAGCTGGTTAGGTTAGGAGTGGCGACCACAGTAGTCCAGAGGTGGATCGAACCTGTGACTCTTGCGCCGCTGTCTCATGTCCTAGCCATTGGATCACAGTGACTTTTGTTTAGCTTTATGCCTCACTATGCCAGTGTTAAAAGTAGACTGTATATGATGCCAATTAAGAGTAATATAGTAGCAGGTACACCGATTAAAAAAATACCTATTAGCCCCATTTTAATCTTCAGAAGAATCCTACCTATACTAATCTAAAAAGTAAGTTTTATCTAATTATTAAAATACCAACTGAAGTCTAATGTGTAGTATGGATGTATGTTATGTATGATTATTGCATTATTTGTACTAGATAAGTATCAATATGCGAAAGAAAATATAATTATTAATATCCAAGTGGAGATTGAAATAATAAAACTTTCTCATACGCCGCCGCCGCCGGCCGGCCGCTGGCCACTAAACGGTTTACGAGGTAAAAGCGGCAAATCGCAGAAAGGAAAATCGCAACAACTTCCTCGAGCGGAAATTGAAAGTGGATTGTAATCGCTTGGAGAGAAAACTGCATACGCCGGTGCATTGAGATACTGCACTTTTTTTCAAAATAAACAGCCCTCTAACGCCATCTGTCGCAACGTGAACGAACTAAAAATAAAGCGCCACCTATTGACTTTATTGTGAACTATTACTGTCGGCGCCATCTATTTACTTTATTCTGAACTATTTATGACAGCGCCCTCTATTCAAATATCTCTGTACTAATAACAAAGCTTGACACGCACAATGCTAGATAGTGCCGCTACTCGCCCTAGATGGCATAAAATTGAAAATATTTTAATTTGGTACTACTAATCGCTAATAGATGGCGGTAACGAATTTAGATGCGTTTTGGTTGTTTTGAATGTGCTTCATAGGCGAATGAAAGGATGCATTTGATGAAAACGACGAAGTTTTAAAGCAGAAGCAGAAATAAATAAAACTCACCTTTACCTCCACCAGCATCATGCACCTGCGGCTTCCCGCTCGGCACCCGCTGCATAGGCGAAGCACTTCCATAGTTCATCGTTCCATTGTAATCCGAACTGATTGGTTCCTGTTTTATGGCGCTAGATGTCGCCGCTAGTTTCTCCGCGAGTAGAGGGTTCGCGGATGCGATATTGTATCTGCCGTTGTTGATGTTGTTGGCATTGGTTCCTGCTCTCAACAGCTGCTGTAAGCGCTGCTGGCCGTTGTGCGGCAGAGTCAGTTGGCCGTTGGGCTGATAGTACGATTGCAGTTGGCTGCTGGACGATGGTGATGTTACATTGTTGTTTTCTTCTTGCTGGAATGGGAGAAAATTGCAATATAAATAAATATTCTTGATTCATACAGCAAGGTTGGATTTACATTATAGATGTTTAAGCACGATAAAGTCAAGCAAGTAAAGTGCGACGAAATTTTTCCTTCACTATACATATATGACGGGAGAATAATTACATTCCTCATCATTTAACAACTTTACTAAGTCCCCACGGCCTTTGGGTAGAGAATACTAAATACTGGGTTTCTGGGGCTTTTTAATCCATTATAATTATCTACCAGTGGCAAATGATGACTTGCAGAGGCTACGAGTTCCTTAATTTCTCTTTCACAGTCCGGAACTGTCATTAAAATATAATATTAGCGTACCTACGCAATACTTAATTGCTATGGCTGTTATTCATAGACGTGATTTAAAGTTACGCCACCGTTTAGCCACCCCATTCCTTTTTATCTTAACCTTTTTTAACGAAGTGTGAAAGGGATAGCAACACGATTTAAAGGAAGTGAGGTTTAACTAGGTTTATGAATAACAGCAATAAGTTTATTTCATTTCAACCAACCTTTATCTCAATAGGCGGAACAGCATTGACTGTGGCGTTCGTCAAATCCGTAAAGAAGGTGTCGAAGTTATCGAAAGCGGTCTCCCCCAGCTGTTTGAGGATATCGTCGGGGTCAGCGGCCTCTGAGCCGTCGGCCTCTAAGGTAAGGCCGCCCACGATGTTGGATAGCTCGGCCTGCGACAGCTCCCCTAGGGAGGAGGCCATCTGTTGGAGTTGTGCCGCAGCCTGGCCGCCAGCAGCCACTACCGCGTCCTGGAAAGAGGGGAAAAGAAACAAATTAAGACACCATTTATTTTTATGCTTTATGCCATGCTCGGCGAACAATTTGAAATGATGAGAATTTTCTAGCCGTGGGCAGGACTTCAACCTATAACCTTGTCATTCCGTGACAAGGTCTGTGATTTTTTTCATTAACTTGGGCTCTTCAAGGCAAGAGTGAATGCAGGCCCGCGTGCTTCATCATCGGCCTCATCGTCACTTACCATCAGGTGAGATTGAGGTCAAACGCGGGTTTATGCCCTTAATTTTTCACCTTCCTTGGTGCAAGCCTCCCTGAGTATTTTTTCGTTTAATTAGCTGAAGCCTTAGTACATCGATGTCGACGACATTAAATAATTTAGGGATCCCTTTTTTTCGCATAATTTTTTTGTCCTATTTTAATTTAGCATAATGAGTTAGGCATAATGTTTTTTGTCATAATCATATTTTGTCATAATTGTTTTTGGGCATACAATCTAACTAAGCATAATTCTAGTTTGGGCTAATCGTTTTTGCCCTAATTTTGATTTCCATATTGTTTTATGGCATATTGTTTATTCGTCTAATAGATATTATACATAAATAATGTTTGTTTGTGTATTTCTTCTTTTTTGTTGGTATTGGTGTTGTATGTATGGTGTATTAGGTAATAGTAGGTTACGGTGCGGCGGGGGTGGCCCTTGGGCCACCCGTAAGCCGCCAACATGATTATTTTATATACAATCAAAAAGTAGGTATTAGGTAGGTATATCAGATATAAGTTAGGTACCATAGTGTAATAGTAGGTTACGGTGCGGCGGGGGTGGCCCTTGGGCCACCCGTAAGCCGCCAACATGTTTATTTTATATACCTACAATCAAAAAGTAGGTATTATAGTGTAATAGTTGGTTACGGTGCGGCGGGGGTGGCCCTTGGTTTAATTTTTGTTTTTAAAACTTCAGGAGTATATTTTTCGGCGAGTAATTAATATGATTATTACAATTATGTTTCAATATCATTATGACAAAGTTTAATTAGGCTTTATAATATTATTCTTAACAATCTTTATGCTGTTTGTAGTTATGCTTAATAATATTATGCCTATAAAGTTATGCCTAATGACTATTATGCGTAGTTATTACTAGGACAATTTAAGGTATGCCATGTTATATTATGACATAAAAAATTATGCACAGAAATAGGGAACCAATAATTTATTGTTCTAGAATTTGTAGGTAATCAACCGAGAATTTGTAATTAACTAATTAATAACTATATTCGTATGCACTCAAAACTTAGCGCTCATGATACTATTTTAATATTCTGTCATGAAAAAGTATCTAGAATAAAATAAAAGCAAAATTATCAGAATTCATCTCGCGTCTCACCTGAAGGCAATTGGAGAGGTCGACCATCCTGCCCTCATTCTCGGCGGACCACCACTCGTCTTCGATAAATGGCATCGCCAGCGCCGGTGCCGACGGCGCATGCGTCCCCGCCACCGTGTCACTTCTCCTAGATCACGCCAGATGGCGTTGCACTTAACTATTGAACACTGCACACGCGATTCACACACTTTCTGTATCTTTAATTACACTTAGATTAATAAATTCGTTCGAAATGTTTGGCAAAGTCTCGGACGGATGGAGCATTATTCGATGTAGTAATTACTTAAAGGTAGAACACATTTGGCGAGGTTTGACTTGGTTTGCTGGTTGCTTCGGTCCTCCTTCTGGCCAGGTTACCTCACTCCTCGGATTCCGTTCTTCAACAGCGACCTGGTGAAACACAGAGAGTAGGCTTTCACGTCTTTACATGACCGCTTAAAACTACCATGGGATTACTGTTACCATCTTTACAACCAATGTAGAAGTTTGAAAATTTCATGACAATATTCTTCTGACTATTTCTAGAGATAACAAATAGATGGTCATATTATACAGGGTGTAACAGAAAGTTTTAGTAAGCCTTAGACAGGGTGATCAATTCTGTTTAACGACTTTTCGATTTTCGCATAGAAAAAATTCGACTTTTCATGCAATCTGTACATCTTGATTAGAGATGTGAAGCTCGAATAATTTCTTTGCATTATTCCAACGATTCGGTTTATTTCTGATCGATTTGTATGAGAGATTAATTTTATTATTATTCGAGGAATCGTAAGACTAAGTTGTTAATAAGCTGAATAGGTAATTCGCCTAAATACCATTTCTGTTACACCCGCAGACTCGATTCATTTTATAATATTGGGTTCGATTATCAAATCTGAAGTTTGATTTATCTCTGTGATGATTTATTCCTAGTTTAAAGCAACTTGGAAATAATTTTAATTGGAAACAATGAACAAAATTAATAAATTAAAAGTTAGAAGAATTGAATTACCTGCATCTTTCAGGCTCTACCGTCTCTAGGCAACCGGCAAGGCGCTAGGAATTGATGTTTAGTGATATATAAATGGTAATTGAATAAAGAACTTAAATTAAGTATAAAAATATTAAAGACTAGGGTTTTCAAAAGATGTCATGCAATTTTTAAAAATCAGCATTGAAACTTAGCTCTATCTAATGGCATAAATGTGTCAATTCTCCAACTAAATGTGGCACTAACGTACACAACTCTCACATTCATTAATCTCTTCATGAACGTTCGTCTTCTTATTTCTCAGATCAGTTGATTGACTGATCTGAGGTTTGTTGTGAGATTTTCGGCACAGTCCAGCAAGAAGGTTACAGGAACTAACAGGAATATTGGAACCAGAATATTACAGAATCCTTCCTAAGAACTGCTTAGGTCATCTAAGCTGGAGTTATTCTTTAGGAATATAGAAGGAGTATAAAGAAAAGGGGAACGCACAAAAAATCCCAACGGGTCGAAGTGCCGCCAGTCACTTCTTATGTTATCAGGATTATATAGTCTATCTGTTCCATTGGCTTCGAACTGATTGCAGAATAAAGTACTTTATTGAAATAAGTGTCAAATTTGAGAAATATGCGTGCGCCGAAGTCACCTGGCGACGTCCCGGTGTATGTCGAATCTGCGCCGACACAGCATAGAGGCAGCGCGCCGCTCCCCGCCGCCGCACCACCCCCGCAGCGCACGCGTCGCTCTGAGGACAATACAAAAATATATATAAATTTATTTAAGTCACTAACAAAAGTACTACGAATAGAGCCCGTGGTGACAAAACGTAGGCCATGAAACATCTACTGTGTGAATGTGACTCACTGGCTAGAAAGCGAATGAGTCTTCTGGGGTCGGCCTATCCGGAACCAGAAGACTACAGGTTCCTTCCCATGAGCTGCATAGCGGACCTATTGAGTTACATCTTTAGGGAGGAGGAAGGAGCATAAAGGGGAGAGCACAAAAGATCCCAATGGGTCGAAGTACTCGAAGTGCCGCCACATTGCCACCCAATCAGGATAAGATCAGTAGAATATACCTATGTATAAATGCTTATCCACGTAAAACACGCGGGTGCAGGTGTTTTAGACTTATATACGACGGCACCTGCGTTACAATACGACTTATGTCATAATACTAGTTCGACATTACGTGACAGCGCCAGCCTCCGAGCCTACGAGAGCAAGCTCTAATATAAGTCAGGAACTTAAGATATTGTCGGAATTAGGTGAATGAAACATTTGAGTCTTTCCCACACAGGCGCGACCTGCACGCGGCTTGCGACCTGCGGCCACTTGAAACGCATGCCCCGCCGCTAACATCCAGTAGGTAGTGATCTGAGGCCTAGGCCGCAATCTGCTACTTACTCATCAGGCTTTATTGGAAAAAAAGCGTGTCACGGAATGGCAAGGTCTGTTGTTTGAATCCAGAACTAACTATAATGATCCCTAAAATGCTATAATGACAAAAAAGTCTCTCAATAATACCGTCATCGTAAAAGTATAAAAAGTATTTTTCGAAAATTACGCCACTCGCCAGCATTATAAAACAATTTCATAACATTACATAGCAATTAAATACGCTCATAAAACAATGCAAGCCACACAATTAACAAAGAAAGTGCGCGCACGCAGCACTAGGAAGTGTTTAGAAAATAAAAGTCTTATTCGCGTTGCGCCCGCGCACGCCAATTATAGTGAAAGACGTGCGTTTAACATTGTGTGCTTTTTATAGCGCTATTGAGCGAGTTCTTCGTATCATTCGGCTTAATGCTGCCTTCAGCCTTCCGTGCATTGTCATTTTTTTGCCGCCACTATAGTTAGTAGTGATGTGCCGACTGTACTTTGGTCCGACTTAGTAAAACCACTAATTAATGAAATAAGTTACGGGATAGACAAGGTAAACACCTGGACAGAGTCTGGACAGTACGCCTGAATCACTGAGAAGCATTAAAAGTGCGGCTTCGTATGCGCATATTTTCAGTTTTTCTACGAAGGCTACAGCACTAACTACTAAAATAAAACGTCTGAAAAAATCTATTTCAATATGGGGTGTATATTTAGAGACTGATGAATACCGATACACGATTGGACAAACTTCGCTCGATAGAAATAAAACCGCAAACATGTCTTTTAAAATGAAAATTATTACAAAATATAAAAAAAATGTAGGGTACTATAAATACGAGAGCTTGTTTTAAAAAAATCAGATTTTTGTTGGCGTATTTTTATTTCCCTGCCAAAATTCATAAAAATACGACGAGTCACTGAGGCGTGCTCTTCACTCCGCCCCTGCGGGGCATCTTCCGTCTCACTCTTGCTTTTGACAACCATATCGCTGTCACGCCTCAAGTCGCTTTCTCAGAGCTAGTGGCCCTTAATAAGGCTAGTACTATTGTTTTAGGATTTTCACTGGAATACTGTACAAAATCGGTGGTATAGCAACGCATATGTACCTTTCTAGAATGTGACTTGCTGGCTAGAAAGCTTACCCCAGATAGGCTCACCCCAGAATACTCATCCAGTCTTCTGGGGTGAACCTATCAGGAACCAGATGACTACAGATTGCTTCCCATGAGCTGCATAGCGGACCTATTGAGTTATATCTTTAGAGAGGAGGAACGAGTACAATAGAAAGGGGAATCGTACAAAAGAACTCAAATGTGGCGCCGTTCGTTGCCTCTCCAGTCTTAGTAGTAAGCTTGTGGGTTTTAGTGACGCCCAGTGTATTTCTAATCGACGCCGGCGCATAATATAATGATGAGCGAAGAGCCATAACCGTGACGTATTGTTGAACATAGGGCTTAGCGACTCTAAGCCTTAGAGCATTGATCTTGTCTTCGTGAAGAAAGTAATTATATTGGTTCACAAGGTATTTAATGTAAGTTTATTAATTAATACAAAGACATCATAATAATGTCCCTAACTAATATTCTATGCTATATGGGTTCAGACTAGTCCAGAGACATACCTACACAGAAACTACAATGAAAAAGTGGTACTAGCACCAGTTGTAGGTACGGTGGAACACAGAGAAAGGGGTACAGGAGAAATTTTAAGGTTCAAATTTTCCCAAAAACTGCTTGACTGATTGTAAAAATGATTTCACTGTTAGATAGATAAAAGTTAAACTATGTAACTGTAAAGAATTGTTAAAATCGGTCTAGTAGTTTTTGAGAAAATCTCAACCTTATTCAGACGCCTTGTATACTTATCTCTGTCTTCGTGTGTACCTTAGGTACAAGGACGGACTGCTAATCAAACCCGGCTCCTTACACAGAAGGCAGGCAAACTACGGATAAAGCTAGAACGCTTTCACCATATCATAGTATACATACATATTACATTTCAATTTAGACTCAATATAGCCGTATTAATACAAGCTTAAGAAATTGTGGCAATTTGAAAGTTTCTGGACCACTCATAGATATTTGTACCTAAACATTTTCTAGGTATAGCCATTTAAAGTAGTTAGCGGTTAATTAAAAAATCCTTAAACAATCGCGTAACTTTTAAACAGTCATCTCTAATCATTTTTTGTATTCAGTGGTCTAAGTTCTTGTAATGTATCATCGACATATTCAGTTGGTTATTCATCTATTATTTATTACCAATCAATCAATTGCAATAAATTAAAAGAAATGAGAAGCCATCATCAAATTTAATCCGACACCAAATCATTATTCAAATGGGAAAGTTCTTATGCAACAAACAACATAAATATTTGCATTTTGATCGACATTCAACACATTTCGACGAGAGGACCGTTGTGCAGACTTTCCCACACCGACTTTACTCTTCTGGAGTTGTAAGTCGTCTACCAATTGTAACTATAATAAGTAATAACAAATAAATGAATGCGATAGTTGTAGCCTGTAGGCTCATGCAAAAACATTTCTAATACAAGTCAGCGCCATCTATTATCGAGTAGCAGTATTTAAATTATATGGAAAATAAACAGAAACATTTTAAAAACTTTCTTCAATCTTTTGGGAAATGCAGAGATAATGACCAAATCACTAAATATATTTTTATAACGGCAATTAAGGATGGAATTCCCGATATCTTTAGAAACCTTAAAGTCCCATACCGCGTAAGTTTAAAAAGTTATTTTATATTCTGTTTGATTGTAATCGATACCTAGTTTAGTAGTAATTCTACTATTATTTTCCTTCAGTTTATTGTAAGGGCTAATAAATCCAGTAGTAAATGGCATATTGAGAGATTTATAGACATTACAGAGGCAACCTTGAGTCGTTACTTCCTATTGCATAGTGAAGACCTTGTGCGCTGCGCTCGCGCACTGTTGATGACAACTCGGATCTCGCTAATGCTTTGTAAATTAATAATTCTATTTGTCTAAAATATGATGTTGTGACAACATCGATCCATTTAAAAATTAACGTAAGTACCTATCATGTAATTAGCACTTGGGAATATTGTATTATTCATATAAGTGAACAAATAAATATAAATAGGTAAGTATGGTACTTAGTTATAAATAATTCAATAGCTAACACTTAACCACGAAATATTTTTTTAAAATACAAAGAGCTATAATAGCAACAATTAAAATGTATTTAATGTAAAGTTACAAGGAAGAGCCTTCAACATTCTAACACGAGATCATATCGTTGCAATGTCGATAAAGAACATGTCTAAAGTATAATTAAACACAATTATTTCGATTCAAGTAGGTAGGCCTTTAATTTATTTTTATTTATTTAATAATTATTTCCGCATTGTACTAAATAAAAATTGCGTACAATGAATCGTAACTTATTATGTGTTCCGTTTCACTTGGTTGCATTGGGAATCATTTATTTATGGAAAACAAAAAAATCCTATAAATTATTAAAAGTAATAAATACAAACTATTATTTATTTCCTATATATAAATTACCAACCTTACTACTCCTTCTAACAAGTATTTCTAAAATAAAATTACAACTGAACAAACTTTTTCATCCTAAAACGGAACGTAAACACAGTTTGACGTTTCTTTTTCAAGGTTGATTTTGTTTTGTTTTTAATGTCGTGATTTGCGCGAAAAATCAGCGATGTCGGGCCAAAATAACTCTGATTCCTCAACCTCGGAGTCAGAAGTAAGTGCTTGCAGCTCCAGCTTCGATCCTATGAAAGCTTTGTACTCGAACAAGACTCCAATACCCGTGGAAAGTGCGCCGTTGTACGAAAATATTCACCAGTTCGAATCAGCACAGAAAAATGCATCTATTATACCAGTTGGCCACGCAGAGATGGTAAAGAAGAGAGAACATGAGAAAGAGAGGATAAAGCAAGAGAAGGAGAGAGAATTGGAAGAGAAAAATAGGCAGCGCTTCGCCCAGTATGAAGGTAGGATTTTGAGGTTATGTTTTTATAGACTTAGCAACGAAACTTTCTAAATGATGGTGAACCGCCGATTTTGTATGGGTAAATCCAGTAAGAATCCTTAGGTCATGGCCTAAACCGCCGCCTGACTTAAAGCCACGTTTATCTCAAGTGCCTAAACAAGCACTAACTTATAATTTAATAGTAAGTACTTATTTTTAAATATGCTATTGCATATATCCTGTTTATTGTTGTTAATGGCAAGTAAATAAATTGTGTATAAATAAAAGGTCTATTGCGCTTTGGTTACGACACTGGAATCCCTCAACGGAGGCCCGGGTTGGAACCGCAGGGCGACCGGATGTACCATTGAATTTTTCTCGAGTTTTCAAGAAGATAGATACTGATTGTGAATTTTTGAATTCTAGTTGATTTTATGCGAAATAGGTAATTCAGTGAATAAGTTTTAAAAGGTGCATAGCCTGATAAATTAAAAAGGTAATTTAATTATTTTATAAGTTAACGTAAAACACTACAGTGTTCTGGTAGGTAGGTATATGTATTTTTATATTATATGTTTAAACAAAGAACTTTTAAAAGTTACTGTTGTTGTTGAGAGTTTTTTTTAAACTTTTCTCTGTGTAAATAGAATATAAGAAGTATAGAAGAAAAAAAATGTGGGAAAATATATAATGTATTGTACTTCCAATAAATGAATATGATTCACTTAAGTTATCTTTTGGTACGGACAACAACAGATCAATGGTAACACTTGTAGTACAATTTTGTCTCTTACTACGCAGAGAATACGAACACTCTAAAGTCGAAAGTTTAAACTTGATGTGGACAAGACAGTGTAACCTGCCAGTGTACCTCCCAGACTTCAATAAGGCAGTGTTTAGTATGACCGACACATGACCGCTGCGAGGACACCATATGAATATAGCCTGCACCACCTTCAGCACCAATGTCGCTCGTCACTTCCTGAGCAACAGAGTTGTTCAGGCCTGGAACTCACTTCCAGACGACGTTGTCTCTGCCATCTCGGTTAACGCATTCAAAACATTTTTTTTTGTTTCCACTTTTTGCTGCGTTCTGTCTCAAGTGACATTTAGCTGCAGATTTGTCGGTGCTCGAGTATTAGTCCAAAGTCGAACTAGGAATAGGATCAGTGGTCCGGGAGTAGAATGTCCTCCGGTTTCTGCGTTTCAGCCTACTTGTCATAGGGTCTCAGGTCTGTCTTCAAAAGTCAGTTTGCCAGCAATAAATTGGACAATTATTTTAAAACCATTAACACGAATAATACCACTAAGTGATAGCCTTTACAAACACTGTGAAGTGGACATATCAGCGATGAGCTGCCTGTCCATAATTAAATAATAATATTAATCTTTCTCTGTTATTAGTGTTATAACAGGTACCTACTTAGTTCATTAGCATAACGGTAAAGGAAAGGGTCAAGGTTGCGTTATTGTAGTATTGTTTCATAGTAATACGTTGGAGCGGTAGTTTTCCTCATTGCCTATGTATACTTGGACATGGACACAAATAGAACGGGGAAAACAATTGGATAATCAATAACATAGCTATTATTGAATGTCGTAGGTACAATGTAGAGGTAATATGTAGAGGTAATAGTAATAATAGAGCCTTTTCTGTTTTAACTGGTAAGGGCATTGATCTCCTATAAACAACTAGATACACAGTCTGTCTTCTAAAAATGTCCCAGCGAAAAGAAGGTCCAAACAGATGAATGGTTTCATCACCTCATTTGCTTTATTGGACATTATTTGGACGTTAACAATGGACCCTTGTTTGGACATTTTGAAATTGTTTTAGTAAGACCTTTGTGTATCTAGTTGTTTATAGGAGATCAATGGGTAAGGGCCATAAAACGTAGGTGGTAAAAGTGAGCTCATTATAAGCTCGCACTCAAAATGACAATGGAATTCCATCTGCCGCATTTATTGCAACAATGACTTACCGCCGCCCGATTTTAGGCACTAAGTGCCCCATGGGGTGATTGGTAGCGGTGGCATTACACATGCCTTAGGGCTAGCGTACAACGCGACGGCGCGGCACCGTGCTGTCGCATGGCGCGGCGTGTCACGGCGTCTGCCGGCCCCGTCTACCGGCGCACGATGTCGGCCGGCGCCGGTCACAGGCGGACAGCGTCGTGCCGGCGGACAGCGCCGCGCCGTCCACTGGCGCGGTACACGGCGTCGTCCGCCGGCGCCGTTCTGTTGTACGCTAGCCCTTAGTATTATATTATTCTTCGGCATGCAGGTTTTCCTCACAATATTTTACTTCACCATTTTGAGAGCATTCGAACGTAATAATATAAATATACGTAAGTTTTTCCTTCAAAATCGGAGGACGTGGCTGACCAGCTCTAATTGTGGAACTGACAGTGACAGCAAGCCCTTTCCCATTTCTATAGTCCATTGCTGGTTTTTGTTAGTATCATAAAAATTCTGATCACAGCAATGGATTATAGAAATGGGAATGTGCTTCCTGTCACTGTCAGATTCACAATTCTGACTGGATCGAACGTGGGACCTCCGTATCGTCAGTGACCCAACTACGTCACCGAGGTCTCCTGCTATACAGACCAATATTAGGCCCACTCTGTCACTAGAAGCTATCCCCGTATCAGCCCCGTGAGGTCACGCGCGAGGTCAGTCTAGGCCGCCGCGCGTTCCGTTCAACGCACGCGGCTGTGTGTCAGCGCCGGTCGACGACCCGGCCCCCTCGCCGCGCAGCCAGCACCCACCTCGCTCCCACCCTGCGCGGGAGGATCGGGATAATCTACGCAGCCCACCCATGCGGGGCACTCGTACGAATTCGCAGAGTTACTACCTAGTTACCTTACTAATAGAAAGGCTCAGTGGTTGGGTCAATGGACTTGCAATATGGAGGTCCCAGGTTCGATTCCCAGCCAGTGCAACCAATGAGTTATCCTCTGTTTTTTCGACAGAATATACAATTCAATTATTTCAGCAATAGCTTCGTCAGTTGTAAATTTAATAATTCTTAAAACATACTAGTATCATTGTTTAGATTACAAAAATGGTCATCAGCAAAAGCCTCGTCAATTGTGTAGAAACATGTTTGAAGTAGATATTTTCTAATTGTATTACAGAATTCTTTATGTGTCTCTACGTCTTTGACATTGTAGGGCAATTTACTATAAAATTTGACACCTAAAGACATAAAACTTTTAGCTATCTTAGAAAGTCTCGTTTTTGGCAATATTAACAATTCTTTATGTCTAGTATTATATTCATGAATTTCTTCCCATCTGGTCATTCCATCTTCCCATCACATATCCCTTCAAATTAAAGTTCTCTAAGGGGCCTCTACGCGTTGGACCTATGTCTCCGTGTAAGCCTTTCAAAGGACCGGGTTTTCTTAAACCCGTGAAACCTGGAGAGATACATAATAATAATAAAATCTTTATTGTAAACTGTTACATATCCATACTTTGTGAAGCCCTGGGTAAGCTAGTTAGAAACTGTGTTTAGGCACCAGTGTCTTACCCAGTCTTAGTTTAGCTATTTTATAGTTAAGTGGTAATATAAGTAGGTCATGATTAGTTTGTTTTAGAAAGAAATGGGTCAGTACATATATCTAGGCTTGGATTATTCTGGATTGATGCGAAAACGAAAACTGTGCCAAGGTTTTTGTAAGCAAAGAAACCTATTTATAAATTGCCGATTTTTTACCGCTGAGCTTGACCTAATACCGTCCATTTATATATCAATAAAGTACCTACTTATCTACCTATCTAATTTAGTAAGTATAATAGTACATGTTTCACTAAAATAAGTAAATATTATTATCCGACTTTTTGGAGTAAACATATATTTTTATCCAACTTCCAGAGAGAGAAGGGTAATATTTTTGGAGTTTATATATTTATATCGGTTCTTTTAGTTAAATGCTGTTATTCATAAACCTAGCTAAACCTCACTTACCTTAAATCATGTTGCTATGCCTTAAAGGTTAAGATAGAAAGGGACAGGGGGCCTAAACGGTGGCGTAACTTTAAATCACGTTTATGAATACGCGCCAAAGAGTTTAGATTTTTTAAACCACTCTATCGTTTTTAAATTCCTTTACAAATACGTAGTCTGAGATCTAAGCTAGGTATCTACTAATGAAATAATTTTTATAATCGGTCTTGAGAAAATCTTAGTCTTACAGAGGCTGTATACTTTTGCTCTGTCTTCGATTGTACCTAAGGTATTTATACATATTTACAAATAGTCACAACCACTGTAGTGCTTCCGTAAGCTTGGTACCTAGATGGATTAAAATCCTAGGCTAGGTAAGTATAATACAGCCTTGTGGAATACAACTTTGAAATCTCCCCTCATCGGCATATAGGTAAGTCTATTTTTATGTCCCCAACCCTTGCTCGAGCACCTTCCCTTACACTTCTCGGGCCGCCACCATGCAAGCTCAGTGCGCATTAGATTATTTTCTTCAGCATGAGGCATCTGCACCCTGTTTCCCCTTCACCGTTTTGAGAGTTCGGTAAATGTACAGCCAAAATAAGAAAAGTATAACCTACAGGAGGCCTCAATAATATTGAGCTTTTTGAAAATACTACCTACTTGACGTTAGGTTACCTATTGTAAATATTTTAGTAGTAGATAGTTTAATTAAAATAACAAATAGAAATTATTTCAAAAAACAAAACAAAACGACTGCAATAAAACTATCCCCTTTTGATAATTTTTTTATACCCTATGACACTCCCGTAAACAAGACGAATCTAATGATACAAGCCGTTTAGGCTACAGGATGGCAGGAAGGAATGGACACACATACGTACATACATACACCCGAAAAACGTTACCCTCCTTCTGGGGCAGTCGGGTAAAAATATACAGAGCTAATAATGAAGAGATAACAGCTCTCTTGCATACTTTTATCTGTGTTAGACCGTACGTAAGTGGCCTGGCCTCGAACCTGGGACCTCCGTATCCACCGAGATCTCCCCTATATGCCTAGACTGTTCTATAAAGGTGCCGTCTCACATGACTGAGACAAATCGTTCGTCTGACGCGCTATCAACAATGGCATCAGCTAATTTGCATACCGCCCGTGACCCAATGCCCCGCCGGCCTTGCGGGCTTACATAAACCGCTTCTTTTTACTCTTATACGCTCATTTCTAGGCTGGTTTTATAGCAGTCTGTGATCGTGTGTGATACTGCGGTGGGCAGGTCTAATCTTAAACCTAAACGTACCTAATTGTCACTTATGCTACATCGCGTAAGAGTAAGCAGGGCGACGCTTAGCGACGGTTTTAGGCCCGTATTAATGAATCACTCTCAGGTCAAAAGTCAATCTTGAGAACGACCGCAAGATGGCGATCCTATTAATAAACGTAACATAGGTGCGCGTTTAGGAATCGGGTATCACGTGAGTAAACAAAACTCAGTTTTCAAGAGAACTGTCAAACTCATACTTGAGAACGTATTTGCTGATTGCAGGCGAACCGCGACTTGAGAAAGACATCACGTGATACGCCCTTAAGATTGGTTTATTAATAAATGACATACTTGAGATAGTGACACGTCTTGAGAGTGTATCAGCTGATTTCGCTCTCGAGGTCGGGTTTGAGCTCAGACTATTAATACGGGTTTTAGTGTCCCACAACTCCCACACTCTGGAATCGACGCACGTGCCTCCGAATTAGGTGCCTTGGATACCCTAAGGCAGTGTTTTTCAACGTGTGGGTCGCGACCCCCGGGGGTTGCGAAGTCTCTATAAGGGGGTCGCGAAGTCTCAGTAAAAAACAAAAACAAACAAAAAAACAGTTGAAGGATGAAAGGACACATTGTAGGTTAATACTCTGTTGTAGGTACTTGATTATGTATTTAGATTTCAGCCGATACCTAATTATGAAAATAAATAAATATGTCGTACGGATTTCATATTTGTAACATAATAAAATACGGGTACGAAACAGGGCCTCCTGTTTCTAGCCCGTAATTATTATGTAGGGGTCGCGAAATTTTTTTACGTGCTAAGGGGGTCGGGGTAGACCTCGGCGTAGGTGGAGAGACGATATCGTTAGATGCAGGGATGGGTGGCTGGAAGAGGCTCAGGACAGGGATGGATGGAAGAGGATGGGGGAGACCTTTGCCCAGCAGTGGGATAATTTATAGGTTTACAAAAAAAGGGGGTCGCGTCATGAAAAAAACAAAACATTCAAAAACACCTGTCGTGCCTCGTTCACTTCTGATCCTTTCATCAGACCATTCCTTATTTAGATAGATTTAGTTTTTTTGAGCAAATGAATGAAAGAAGAGTTACGAAAGGTATATAAATCGCATATTGGTGGAAATGGGTACTAGAGATAGACCAAGGGCGACCGACATCTTCGACCAATTTTTTCCTAGACAAATAATATTATTTGTTTTTGCAGACATTCGTAGTATCTATTTAAGTTTTGATAATGATAAGTTGATGATAAGATACCCAAAGATGTTTATTTTTTTAACATGTGAAGTAAAGTCAGACTATTTTATCTTCAATCAAATTGCTGAAAATACGTTTAAAAATCCGAAAGCGAGGTAATAATTCTCAGTGTTTTAGAAAAGCTGTCACTGGTCAAATTGAAAATAAATTATGATTTATACGTTTAATACACCACGGCGCCTCAATTACAATTTAATGACTCTATCATTGCGTCGAGAAACGATACCCGCTGAGAAGAAACTTTAAAAGTAAGATTAACTGATTAATTACGCCATTTTTAACACGACATCTGTTTCATATTACTCGACTGTATTTTATTTATTTTATTAATGGACTCGACAGTTCGTCATTTGCCAATGTCATGTTACAGAAAATTCAATATTCAATAGATAGCCTTCTATCTTCCTCCAGGGGAGTCGCAGCAGCGTCTTCACCCTGGGTAGCAGCGTCTTCATGTCTTCATCCAGAGGAGACGCCGTAGCGTCATCACTCTGGACGAAGCAGCTCGACAGTCACGTTCACTCCCGAGCTTGTAGCGGGAACTCTTGATAAAAGCTTGAAACTTCAGATCTTGCACAAATAATCCAATAACTTCACCGCACTGTCATTCGCGAACATTTTCTGATTAATTTAACGTGACATTAAACACAAAATAGTCCCTGTAGACATTAAAAGGAAAATTATCAAATAATTTCGCAACCGTCGTTTCCCGCCATTTTCAAGAGCTCCTACTCGACTGTAGAAAAGTTGTCAGAACCTATCGCACAGATAACATAAAGTTTTTAGATGCGTATTTTTCATAATTTTGAATTTGGAAGGGTGCATATCAGCAGTTCTGTCACAACCTGTGAAAGTAAATGTATGTAATTATGTATTGTCTATGGACTAGGTTATTTGCTACTGTTATTTGGGTTGGTTGAAGTTGCAACACACTGGTTCTTTGTCTATGTCTGTATTGTTATAACAGGGGCCCGAGCCGCGTCGTCTTTTTTAGGCGCTCAAGTCCTGTCAAAGCTAGCCGGGTGGAGGTTTTTTGACGTTTTGCTAGCGTTAGCGTTTTCAAAATTGGTAGCCGCGTCGCCCAAAAATAGGCGCTCAAGTGCTGCCAAAGAGGATATACGAACTACGTTAAAGCAGCGTACTACTAGTTGTCATGGAGACAATCACAAATAAGACAACCAAAACAAAATGACATAGTCCATATAGATTATAAATTAGAATTATATGTCGTTTTACAAGGGGAGGGCCAACATAATAACAGCGAATTCATGGTTGTTATTATGGTAGAACGTAAGATTATAGAAAAAGTTGTTTCTTTTGAAGTGTCGACTCCCTGTCATATTATCTTTGGTCGAATCCATAGATAGTATTCATACGTTTCATTTCACGTTACATCTTTCGATTGTTATATATCATAGTTTTATTTGGTATATTTCTGCGTAAACCGTAACGAAAAGATTTGAAACATCGGAGTGTTGACAGTAAAAATAATGGCGAATTTATAATTTAATATTTTTCAATCTGTTTCTACGGCAATTATACTCAAATATATCATTATGGTGCACTACAAATATTTGTACACTAGATTTTAATACGAGTTTGTTTGATTTCTCTGTTTTTGTTGAAAACGTCTTGACAATTTGTGCCTAATTATTTCTTACACTAGCAACATATTAGGCGCTTTCCTAAAATCCACCGTGCTACCAATCCTAGAAGTTCTCCACGCCTATTTTGACGTTTACAAAAAATCGACGCGGCTCGGCCCCCAGGAAGGCAAAGGGACCTATTTGGCATCGGACATGGAATGTTTTTAATAGCAGTTCTCGTATACGAGTGTCTGTCTCATCTGTCTGTCTATGTCCAAAGGCCCATAATTATAAGGAGAGCATTAATCTAAGCACTGAATACTGGCAATTAGTATGTGGGAGTGACTGCAAGCCCATCTGCTTGTTACATTTAACTATTTTCTAAGGGTCATTCTAATCAAGAAAGTTATGTAGGGTGCACACGCAATCGCGTGATAGCGTCGCCAATTATTTTCCCGCCAATTTGACAAAAATGGCGCGCACGGGAAAGTTTAGCCACGCAGCTGGCCAGCGTAGCCATTTGCGTTCTAAACGTTCTATTATTGGTTTCCTTTGCGTAATAGTTGAACCTAATTTGATCAAAGCAAAATCTATGGCTGGCTTTAATTAACAATGTCGTATTGTTTTGGTATTGTGAAAGAACAAAGGCGTTAGATATTTGTACGATTAAAGCCACGTGCTTGCGGTAAATCACAGATACTTTCAACTCCGTTTTCATAAAATACTTTATTAGTAGGAAATATTTTATTTCCAAAGGAATGATTATTTGATATGTAATTAAAATTACTGACAAAAAATCATGCCCCCAAATAATTAGGTTCATAATAATTTTTGGACAAGGCTGTATCTTCCTTTGCCTGTACCTTTAATTAAACCATAAAAACAACCAATCAAACTCTTCGAAGCATCTAACTAATCCATTGGCCATCTCATTTACAATCTCAAACGGCTGCACGCTTGGCTGCGACTTTCGCGTGTTGTGCTTGTGTTGTTGCATAACCGCTTTCCACATGAGTGGGACGCATGCCGTCTCGCTCGCTCTGCCTGCACCCTGGAGCACCGGTCATTGACACATCCAGAGATTCGCGGCTGGAATTTATCCGAGTTTTTAGGAGACACAAAATAGTTTTAAATAATGGCGGTGAAGATAAAAGTGTGGTACTTAATAGATTTAAAATAGAAATGGTGCATTCCAGTAAATAATGTATAAGAAAAATAAAAGTGGCCATCACTGGGAAGTTTCTTTTTTGTCACAACCGAAACTGAAATGTCGGCACTTTTGAACAGGCTGTATGGTTTCTGTCTTTGCCAGCCTTATGAAAGAGTAATTAAAAACCAAAAAATTCAGGATTTGAATATCGTTACGACCTAGGTTAATATAATATTTCTAATCCAATACCTTTCTGTATTCTATCAGACATTTTATTGTCCACCGAAGTAGATTTGCTGTTATTGTTACAACTAATTCCTATTATGGACGGAGATAACAGTTGCGTGATTTGTTATCTGTTTGAGCGGGCGTCTGCGACTGCGCGTGCGACGCTTATCAATTCATAACTTATTCAATTTAATCTATGTATGTTAATGTTGCCCACTTCAATTAATTCAAGTAGAGAGCGTATGCGATTATTTATAGTTAGATCATTACTTTAATAAGCTTTAGTGGATAATTCCCTGCGCTTTCGCAATTAACTTGATAGGGAACCGTAGTTGTTATTTATAATAAACTAAGACAGATGCAATACATTATTACATTGCAGAAAATTAAGATCGGCACGCGCCGAATGCGTAAAACGGAGCGCAAACGGAAGTGATGCAATCGCGTTTCGGCGCGCATCTGTGTAAACATGGCGGAGTTTTCTGAATGGTCCGACGATGGCGGCGTGCGTTTCCCGCGCTCGCTCGGCCGACGACCCCGAGCGCGCGGCCGCGCGGTCAGCGCCCGGGGATAGTCGAGTGAAAGTAATTCGCGACCGCATGCGATGCCATGCCTCCCTGGTACCTCGCCTCGAGAGCTGCATAGATTTATCGCTAGTTCTAGTAGCTATTTTTAACTAACCACCGAGTTTGCTCGCTAAACTATTGTTCTCTGCTGAAGCCTTGGTGGGGAAACTTACGATACTCGGAAAAGTTCGTACAAACTTTAATTTGATATTGAGTTTTATACTTCACGCCCGTCAGAATCCTTATCCAGCAGTTCCACCAGGCTCTAACAAAATATATATAAAAATATACATATTTAGATACTTATTTAATTTAGCGTAGTGGTAGTGCATAGGTATGATCATGATCACCAATCGGTTCCATTGGTTGAGCCGAACGAAGTCAAGTAACCATTTATTTTTCTAATTTTATTGAAATTAAACTTAATTAATATCTAGATAGTATTTTACCGGAAATAATTCCAAACAACATCTAAATCCTAGCTAAACCCTTCATAATAACGCTATTTTGAAGTCCCACGAAGTTTATTTAAGGAGGCATACAGGATACGTCGTTGTTTCTACAGAATTTACACATTGAACCTAGTAATGTAACCGCAAACAATGAGATATGTGGGAAAGCTATCTATGCGTACATTTTACACTTACAAAGTAACCAACGTTCCTATACGGCGTCTAGTCCAGTATTTATGATTCAGTATCCACCCATATTAGTAGCAGGAGCCGATACAGAGTCAGCCCGAGATTGCATGGATGATTTATAGTTACTGTATAATGAAGAACGTGTTTTAATTTATGCGCAGACGCTCTTGATTTCATTTAGATTGTCTATATCTGGCTACTAACATGGTTAGGATTGCTCGAGCTAGACTAATAGAATATTATACAGCGAGTTTCATGGTTGAGATTTGATAACAAACTAATTGACGGATTTTGAAATATCTCTTACAAATATTACCTTGGTACGGTCTAATGGAAAGGTGTACAGGAGAGTTTTTAAGGATGAGATTTTCTTAAAAAGTACTTGACCTACGGCAACAATTCTTTCACTGTTAGATAGATAAAAGTTAAAGCAATGTAACTGTAAAAGAATTATTAAAATCGCTCCAGTAGTTTTTGAGGAAATCTCAACCTTAATGAGACCCCCTGTATACTTATCTCTGTCTTCGTACCTACCTAGTCTGAATTTTAAACTATCCTCTAGCAAAATAATGTTATGATCAGTCAAATTATTATTTTTAAGAAATTTAAAAAAGTTTTCAACGACAAAAATGCATGCACCATAACGTTTGCTCTAACGAAAAGATAAACTAGATTTATGGACAAACTTATCTTTGCGTTTTCGAAACTGATAACGTTATACATCGACATACCGTCAACTGTAAATATAAGTTTGTAATTACAAAAAAAATATATTTCGTGATAGATCTTCAAATTTACAGTTTTCGGATTTTTTCCTTGACTTGTTCTATAAGACCTAGCTTCTTGCCAAATTTCATGATTCTAGGTAAACGAGAAGTACCCTATAGGTTTTGGTTTTCTTGCATTTTCATACAAATATGCGAGACAATGCGACATAAACACCGATATCTTTTGATTGGGTTGACGTAGAAGGTTAATTTTTTCACGGCTGCATGAGGTTGCAGACCTGAGTATTTGGTATTAATTTCAACTTAATCCGTCCACGCGTTTCTGAGATATAGGTATTGACAGACAGATAACAAAGTGATCCTATAAGGGTTCTTTTTTCTCTCTTAGCGTCAAGGCTAAAAGGCTAGGCCCTCTGTACAGATATTACATACGTAGTTACATCATACACAATACTATGTTGAGAGTTTAAATTATTGTTATTATGATAAACAGAAACATACAGTCATATAAACTGATTAGATCTCGATAAAATGTTCCTTTGCTGATAAGATAACAGTGGACTCTTTCGGATACCTCGATAAAGTTATTCTTGGACGTGTCTCTTAGAAATGTGGATATTTTGGTATATTTGGAATGTTATTTCGTTTTCGAAGAGCTCGGTGACTCAGTGGTTGGGTCAATGGACTTGCGATAAGGAGGTCCCAGGTTCAATTCCCAGCTAGGGCAGCCATGTACCAATGAGTTATCTTCGTTTTTTTCGACGGAAAACCTTACGTATATTTACCGAGTGCTCTCAAAACCGTGAAGGAAAACATCGTGATGAAACCTGCATGCCGTAGAAGAAAACCATTTTCAATAGAAGTCTGTACTATGTCGGTACATCGACAATATAACAAGCAGAAATTATTTCAAAAAACAAAAAACTTGACTTCAGAGAAAACTTGATTAATTTTTTATACCCTATGACACCCTCCCGTAATCAAGACGAATCTAACGACACCTCACACACCAAACTCCATCAAGCCGTTTAGGCTACAGGATGGCAGTAAGGAATGGACAAACATACACTCCCGAAAATCGTTACCCTCATTCTGGGCCAGTCGGGTAAAAACAGATGTCTCTTTCTGACGTATGAGAGTGAAAGTGAGAAGGGCGTCCATCTCTATACAAAATGTACTTTAGGCTATCTCCATAGAGCGCGGCGGAATTATTTCCTTCACGATTATGACGTATACATAATCGATGAATCTATTTGTTAAGATTTTCACAGGTGCCACTGTTTGAACTATGATAATAGCGATGGGGGCGATGACTCGTGTAGCATACGGTGGTAGTAGGTACTCATACGTCAAAATGAAGACCATTCACCTCCCATAGATAGGTAGCTACGTAGGTACATATTTTAATTTATTACCCGTATATTTATATCGTTTTTAAAAACGTAATTGTTATTACTTATTTATTTTATTAATGGACTCGACAGTTCATCATTTGCCAATGTCATGTTACAAAAAATTCAATATATTCAATAGTCTTCTATCTTCCTCCAGGGGAGTCGCAGTAGCGTCTTCACCCTGGGTAGCCGCGTCTTCATGTCTTCATCCAGAGGAGACGCCGTAGCGTCATCACTCTGGACGAAGCAGCTCGACAGTCACGTTCACTCCCGAGCTTGTAGCGGGAACTCTTGATAAAAGCTTGAAACTTCAGATCTTGCATAAATAATCCAATAACTTCACCGTACTGTCATTCGCGAACATTTTCTGATTAATTTAACGTGATATTAAACACAAAATAGTCCCTGTAGACATTAAAAGGAAAATTATCAAATAATTTCGCAACCGTCGTTTCCCGCCATTTTCAAGAGAACCTTGTTATTACTTTTAAAGATGAGAGTTTTTTTGCAACTTTTTCTCCTCAGCGTTGGCACCTTTTCCTTGCAAAGTCGTTAAATCTGTGATTGTGAAAGGTGGACTTAAGTGTGAACACACATTAAAAATGCAGCGGCAGTGGTAGTAATGAATGAAACTGTAAAAAAGACAGCTGAACGCGATTTTGAACATAGCTTTTTTAATAAAATTGATTTTATTGGAAGATATTCTGGTTTAAGATCATTTATTTCTCATAAGAATTATAAATTCACTTACATGAGAAAACATAACTTAAAAGTAGGCGTACAGAACTTATATTAAGATATAATTAATATAATGTAGGTAGTTAGAAGTAAACAAATACAAGTTTGGTAAGATAAAATAAAACGGAACTAGTGATATTTATATTTTGTATAATGTAATAATTTTTTTTTAAAGATTGGCGGCGCTAGTTGGCTCATGTCAGGCCCTTAATTATGACGTCCATTTTTACAGGTATGGTGGCGACGAGGCGGGAGAAGATAACTAGGAATGTCCTGACGCGGATAGAAAATATGCTGGGACCACTTGGCGCGCTGAAGGAATGCGTCGACCACAGTCTACGGATAAAGGTATGGAAATATAGAGACAATGGTGCTTAAGGGTTGTACGGTCGAAGACAAAGAAAGGTATACAGGAGAGTTTTTAAGGATCAGATTATCTCCAAAAGTACTTGACCTATTGCAAGAATTCTATTACTGTTAGATAGATAAAAGTTAAAACTATGTAACTGTTACAGAATCATTAAATTCGGTCCAGTACTTTTTGAGAAAATCTCAACCTTATTGAGGCCCCCTGTATACTGTTATTGTATACCTACATAAACCCAGCGAGGTTGTATAAATACACAAACCTGCGAGTTTGGGGAAAAATTCTAATGCATGTAATTCACCAATCCGTCCTGGGCCTGCGTGGTGAATCAATAGCCCGAAGTCTCCCAATGTGAGGAAAGACCAGCCTTAGCATGAACTCTTATAGCAGGATTACTTCAATAATACTTTGTCGCACCATGACGACCTTAAAGTTTACTTATTAAGGACGTCATGGTACGAAATAACAAAGTGTTATTGAAGTAATCCTGCTATAAGAGTTCACGGTAAGAGGGCTGGTGCCCCCGACAGTTATGCATTTTCACGTAAAAAATGTGATTTTCATACATTTTGCCCTGATATCTGAACAAAACGATGACCTGCTCAATGTTATCAGAGACTGGATGCAAAAGGCCAAGAATCGGTTTGAGTGGCGTGCCTTAGGAGAGGCCTACGTCTATCAGTGGACTGATACTGGCTGATGATGATGTCACCTAAAAGCCAACTGCCTAAATAGGCCTCGTGAGCCCAGCCCGTGTATAGTTTCGGCTGTCATAACTCCAGCGGCCCTTTGCCTGCTTTGTGCAGCTCTGGCGCGCAGCCAACGCGGAACTGCGCGCGCGCATGCCGCGCCGAAACTTTTGATGGCAGCAGAAATAGACACAAAGCCCTTTCTAGAAATGTGGAGTAATGTTTGCAGATTACTTCCTATGTTTAGTTACACAGTATTATACCACGATAGCGAATCAAGTGTAACTTTGGATTGATCTTATTTGTATGAGTCTTAGGCCTTATAACATGATTTCAATCCATATTAAAGCCTTTACAGCCTTACTTATAATCGATGATTAAAATTAATACCTTGTTTAACAATTGTTTAAAAAAAATGTTTACTTATAAACAATATTTAAAGTTAATCAACTCCTGAAGAACGGAATAAGTAGATTGTAGCGGATTTTTACTTCCGATCTCGAAGTTTTTGCGAAAATCTCAAAATGTCTATGCTTTCTTTATTTTCGACCTATAGGTACGGTGGAACACAGAGAAAGGTGTACAGGAGAGTTTTTAAGGTGGAGATTTTCTCAAAAACTACTTGACCTATTGCAAAAATTCTAACACTGTTTGATAGATAAAAGTTAAAACTACGTAACCGTAAAAGAATTTTTAAATTCGGTCCAGTAGTTTTTTAGTAAACATCAAGATTATTATTTTTTTTAATTTTTTTTTATTAATTTTGAACAAAATTGCAATGTTACATCTGTCGCCGCACTGCAATGCAGTTTGTTGGCGTAGCTCTCTTACTTCTACACTGGTAGCACACTCGACAGCACATCAATGACAACCCCCCTGTATACTTATATTGTAGTAAAAAAGTAAGTAATCCGTTTATTTCGCAACAGCAAGACATTTACATTGTAGTACATTATAGTGGCTAACAAGATAACACACCAAAAAGAGCGGTTGTGCTGCCGTTGCGGTCAGGGCCTCAACTCAGCATGATGTTGTCGACAGGATGCCGGCAACGCTGGTACTCTGTTGGACCCGAGTTGTAATCCGTTACAGACCTGACCTTTTTTTTTAACCCAGGTAAAACATTCAATGTGCCACCACGCCCGGGGGAGCGTGTTGGTTATGTCGGGCTCACCGCCCTGAAGGGGCAGCATACGGACTAAACGTCCTGGGGTGTTCCACCTCGTGCCATTCTTGCCGAGCCACGGGAAACTGTGATACAACCGCGACCCGACTGGCGCCCCGAGCACTCCCCATTGTGGGCTGTACTAGCCCACAATGTATAATCCATTCATTTACAGACCTGACCTAGCTAACGTTTCATGAACACCCCACACCTTGCCATAGCAGACGATATTTGATTGGTCAATTAGCATGGTTTACAGCATTATCTGTTTACACTTGGAAACATAATTATTGATAACCTTAGCAACGTGTCAATTCGCCGTACTTATAAGATGTGTTAAAACATGTTTAACGAGTTATTCATTGATGCTAGATTTCCTTATTTATTTTTAATATTACTAAGTTATACATTGAGCCCTTCGACCTACGTTAGTTTACCTTGAAGTGTTATTTGTTAGATAATTTTAGAGTCGAATTACATTATCATTACGCGTGATATCTAATACTTTAGGTAACGACTTAATTATTCGACAAGGGCGACAAGTTTTTTTTAATACATGACGTAATATTCCTATAGTTTATTCTAATATTTGCTCGTACATATATGAAAAGCTTGAGACATTGCCACATTTCAATGGAGCTTTGCCCCACCTACAAAACTTCGTGACCATTTAAGCTTTACCTATCATTTTGTAGGGGACTTATTACAGGTTTCATATTGCATGATCATAATCAGTATCATTTTCTACTACTCTCGCATCTCCTATAGAAGAATAACAAAAACAATGAATAAATCGCTTCGATTTCTTACTATTTTCTGAATTCTTAATTAAGCTGTTTTTTAGAATCGTAACTTGCACAAAATTTATTTTAAACCAATAATTTTAATAAAAACGGAGATATTTTTACATTTATTCGTTATCTGGTACAACTTGCGGTTGATGGTGGGGCAGAATCTGGCATTGTCCATTAGCCTAAAACAGAAACTGTCCAATTCTCAACATGTATACCTATTTAAAAGAATTTAAACAACTTGAAAAACCAGAGATAAAACCTGCAAGTTTTCCCTTGCAAATATGGCTCCAATCTCCATAGTAGCTTATAAAAACTTTTTAAAACACGACACGACATTAATCCGGCACCAGTCCCTAAAAAAGAAGAAAAAAACTAGCTCAACCACATTAACGTGTATCAAAAAGTAATGTGGAGCGGAATGCGTGGGCCCTAATTTAAAAATATAGTACTTGGGCTCAGACGAAGGCCGCGCAGTGACAAAATGCGGCTGTTTGATGCGCGTGCGCAGGTCCGCGTGACGCGTGTATTTTCAGAATGATCATGGAAATTAATTTACGCAATAAACATTTTTATAAAACTTATATTTGACTATAACCTAAAGAATTTCAATAAATGAATAAGATTTTGATTAAACACTACCTACAAACTATGTAATTATGCCCCCCTCGGTATCGATTTTACTTTTAAATCATTATTTTAAGGTTACATTGTTTTAAATTTTATCTATCTAACAGTTAAAGAATTTTTGCAATAGATCAAGTAGTTTTTATGAAAATATCAACCTTAAATAGGTACCTCTCCCGTGGCCTTCTCTGTTAGACCGTACCATGCAATAAAAAATTAAAACTTAATTCCTTAGGCTGGTTTCACAGCTGTACGCCCCGTACTGGCTCCCGGAAAGGAGACTCACTTGAGGCTCTAATAGAACATCGCAAAAAGCAAAATGCTGAACTTTTACGCGTACTGGCGACCCGTATGGGTCTCCCGGACATATGTGAAACCAGCGTTAGGTATTACCTCCCACGTAAAGTGTAAGAATGAGTACATTGAAGATAATGTAATGTTTTATGAGTTTTAAATAAAATAAAATAAATAAATACGGCTCCGCCGAAGGCCAGCCGTCGCGGACTGAGACAAACACTCGTTGCTGTACAATCGTCACCACAGCAACCTACACTAAACCATTGCAATCTAGTCTGTATTGTCATAGCAAAGCTCCCGCGTGCTACACTCGCGCTGTCGATTGTACGTTACGTACGCTGCGATACGCATGCGCGATGCACGTGGATGTACAGATAGCATGTTAATGGCAACAAGTAAAAATAAAATGGCATTAATTCGAAACGTAGCTACAGTATTTACGTCTCTCTAGCGACGATAAATATTATATCAACTCGTTGTAATGAATTATCACGGTGAACTAGAAAAGAACATGGAAGCGACAAAAATGTGGTTTAAGTGAATAGGCGCTCATACTTTCATATAGTATGAGCGATGAGCCGATGACACTGCGCACACAACATTTCTAAGCTCTATCAATTGTATTCTCTGTCAAATATTCTTTGGGTAAAATAATTTGTCGCAATCAATTGCAGCAAAACGGCTTACCGCCGCCTGGTTTTCGCCACCACATGGACCATGGCGTGATGAGGGGCGAACCTCATGGCCGTCTTTTTTTTGCACTTTAGATTTCGGTCTCATAGAGAAACTAGAACCACATTTTAGCCGAACGTCAGGACTGTTGTTTCTCTTTACCTCATTGATATCCTATAAACTAGATACACAAAGGTCTTACTAAAACAATTTAAAAAATGTCCAAATAAGGGTCCATTGTTAACGTCCAAATAATGTCCAATAAAGCAAATGACGGTCCATTCATTCGCTTGGACCTTCTTTGCGCTCGGTATACGTCCTATCTGTCCGGCAATTATTTGTACGAATGTTATTGACGGTTGTGCTGACTGTATCAGTCGGCGGGACCTTGTTGTGATGTCAGTTATCTCATGGCCGTATTCTTTAACGTATGCGAGTTCGCGGGTCTGCGTGTGTGCTTGTAATACACTCAGGCGGCCTCTATACACCACATAATGTATTTTGACGAAAAAAATCGAACAGGGGGGGGGGGGGGGGATTTATTAATTTATTCAAGCTTTTATACATTAGTGTACAAAGGCGAGCTTAATGCCTTCGTGAACAGGGGTACCTCGCTTTGCCGCTGACGCTCCATTTGCTGGGTTCAGTCTGTCATCTTTAATAGAGTTTCATACATTACTACTTCCCGCTGCTTTTTAAAAATGTGTTTCATCATAATCTTGATGAAATAGAGCAGAGGAAAAACCCATTACTTTTCGTATAACTACTTTATTTTTCCAGTAAGTATACTTTTCTCCGAGTTAGTCTTCCGAGTTTCAACGCTAGTTGTCGCACGCGTATCCACCTAGTACCGCCTCACCTCGCCCGTCGCTGTCAACCATAATGCGAGACGATGCCGTTACGGAGAGTTGCAGTATGGAGTATCATACGAATAATACTGAACGACTCGAGTTGAGGCGGCTCTTATCCCTTTCCACGGCGTTACATCTGCAATAACCTTTAGACTGCGAAAGTCGACTTTACGAGGCTTTCTGTGTCCCATGGTTTATGCACGCCCCTCGTCATGTATGGCTGTACAAGGGCCGGCTAGGACGAATCAGACACGACACTTCCTACGAGTTTAATCCGTTTATCAGTCATTATATATTTTCGGTGTGTTGTTCACCTTGAAGGCGCACTTCAGACCTCAATAGGCTATTGATGATTGCTTGTTAGCGTATCTTATGGCGTTCAGATGTTTTAGGATTTGTACTTGTTATAAGGTTGGTTTCACAGCTGTTCCGGAGACCCGTACGGGCGTACGGGGTTTGCTTTTTACAATGTTCTAGCCCCTTACGTGTGTATCCGTTCCGGGAGCCTGGTATGGGCAGGCCCGCACGGGTCCCGGACAGCTGTGAAACCAGCCTAAAG
This sequence comes from Tachystola acroxantha, assembly GCA_963506565.1. Taxonomy (NCBI): domain Eukaryota; kingdom Metazoa; phylum Arthropoda; class Insecta; order Lepidoptera; family Oecophoridae; genus Tachystola; species Tachystola acroxantha. Next base: position 14,773,107 of record OY735876.1, on the reverse strand, counting down.
GAGTCATTAATATGCGTTTTCCAATATTCCTAATAAACCGTTGCGTCATTAACATAACTTGCTGTAGTAAGCTCGCATATTAATATATAAAGTATATTTAGTAGTTCTATCATACAAAAATAATATATTATCATATCAGTTATAAAATACGATATTTTACAAGTTATCTTTATTCGAGTGAATCCAGGAAATGTAACCATTACTTCTTTAGACGCACTTATTTTGCTATCCGTACAAGTGTCTGTACATAAGTGGTTCACCCCGAAATGCGATCGCCTACAAGGCCGCCTACATTCGAAGTGCGGTTGGAAACCCTTCGTAGTCCGTACGATCAGTTGCCGCTCGTGTAGGCTTTCCACGGCTGGTCCAGTGTTTTTTTTAATGGGAGGATTTTTTTTAAATGTCCGGACAGATAGGTGGTAGGGAAGAAACAACAGTCCTGAAGTTTGGCTGTAACATGGTGCCATTTTCGTACTCGTAGTACTGGGTCTCATAATGCTCTAACACAGTCTTTCTCAAAGTGGGTAATGACGCCCACTTGTGGGCGCTGGAGGCCTAGAGGGTAAGGGTTCCAAAAAAAATTGGAGGTGTTGAAGTTTTAGGGGGCGGTGGCTGATTTGTAATTTCATCTACTTAATATTTTAAAATTCACTGAAATTAAAACCTACCTACTACACAACATCATTTATTTTATTTAGCTTTCGTAGGACAGCCAGCCAGTGAGCAATCAAGTTTTAACAAGTTTTGGTAAAGTAAAAAAAAATGGGGCGCTGAAACAAGTTTAACAAACATATATTTTATCTACATTTATTACATCAAAATTTAAAATATTATCATAGCTAGATTTAATTGAATTAATGTCACAGTGTATCATATTTTTGACCGTCGTAAGAGCGATCTCACGCTAAGCTCGTTCTCAAAGCTATGAATATCGGCCTGATAAACAATACGTCTAAAATCCAAAATGCTTCAATACAGCATCCTGAAGGGCATTGCGGATACCAGGGACAGTCCTCCGAGCCACTGGGTGCACTTACATGTCCCGGGGTCTCGGAGTCGGACCTAAGTCGCATGTCATAGCGCGTAATACACCTCGTGTAAACACTAACATAGTTTAAGTACTTACTAACACTTATATTATGGTCTTTGTGACTGCAATAAATAGTTTAAATTTGAATACTTTGCAGCATAATAAAATAGGGATGTACTTACAACTTTCTGTTAACCGGGTCTTCATACAGCTAGCACGAACGCTTTATTCGTGCCATACCTGAAACAACACATTTAATTATTGTTTTGCTATTATTTCTATTAATTTAAATGCACAGATAGGGGTGTTGACGAGCATTGAAAAATAAATTATTTTCATTAATTTTATAAAATATACATAATTTTGAAGGTAAACTGTGGAAACAGAATTGAAATCAGTTAAAAAAAATACGATAGTAAAATTAGGAATAATAGTAAGAAAGAAGAATAAAGTGACTTCATCTTCCATATTTAGTAAATTCGTCTTACCAAGAAGAGATGCCGCACGCCTTTGACCAATATCTCTAGCGATAATTGCAATATCGAAAAGATAGATAAATTGTCTGGTCGGCTCGTGGAGGAGATGAACACATAAATATACTTACGTGTCTGAACTCCCAAGTACTAACATAGTTTTTAAGTACAACTACTAACACAAAATGGATCTTGTAATCTAAATTAATAAAAATATTTGAATTTGAAAACCTATTTTCAGAAGTATTTTCAGCATGATGTATGCAATACATTTTTTAATCAATACCTATCCCCATTATCGAATTTAAGTTCGATCGAAAACGTACCCAAAAGATAATTGTATGGCAGCAATAATTGTAGTTCGCACAAGGCAAAGTGGCAAAGGTATGATGCATTCGGCCTCGTGGGTAAACAGCCGCTAGATAGCGCTAGACAAAGACGCAGCGAGGTCATGAGCGCAGCCTTGCGCGGGTGCGCGGGCGCACTGCTTCCGCCTGTCGACGGCCGCACGCAACCGCGCAGGCGCAGCGAGCCCGCACCGCAGTAGGGGCCCGCACGCCGACCGGGGCGGACGTGTTTAACCTCTGAAATGCGCAGTCAGGCAATGACAGAGATATATAACCTAGAGTACATAAATCACTATTTTATTTTACAATTTTGGGAAGACCAACAGCTATATAAATAAATAGTCATGAAAATAATAATAGGAAGTCAATAATAGGTCCCCACTAGTACTACCTATAAGTAGATTGTCTCATATTTGAGACAAAGCAGTTCAGATGATTAAATAACCAATTCAGAAATAATTGCTGCAAATTTAATAATTGTTATTTTAATTTTTTTGAGCGCTATTAGAAAATAATTTATTCAGACAGCACACCATACAAACACATAAATTTAAAAAATACTTGAAACAGAAAACCATACTAATCATGCTATAATCTAGCTTTCCTATGATTTTAAATATTGGTAGTTCTGCATTTTTTTAACCTAAATCTGACAGATTTTAAAATACTCCCTCCATTTCCTACACCAAAGTTATATATAAAAAATCCTTTTTGAACTATCAAAGTTCGCTACGCCCAGCATTGTCAAAATAAATAACATAAGTATCTATCTACATGGACCAAACACTTTGGTTAAGTTAAGAGATGTTCTCGTAAACGAATGTCGATAACACATCGACTCTACATAAATGGATCTAACAAATATTTAATGCGACCCCAGTAATTCTCGAGCCAGCACTAGTCGATAGAACGTATTAAGATCCCATAGGGTACAACAAAACCAACAAAATTATTATCCCTACCATTTTTGTTTATACCATTTATGTGTAATGTAATAAATAATGTAAATTAATAATATCCAGTGTTAATCATAAACCTAGTTAAACCTTCTCTTAAGTAGTGTTGCTAACCCTTTTACACTTCGTTAAAAAGGTTAAGATAGGACAGGAAGCCTGAACGGTGGCGTATCTTTAAGTCACGTTTATGAATAACAGCCCAGGTCAATAATTATAATAAAAGAGCAGATAAAACCCACCGGCTATATCTATGAAGGTCGTCGTTGCATCTTATTTAAATACAGTTGTAGATAATTTGTCACTGACATCTGAATAGGAAAATAACGCATTATTCTTATAATATATATATACGGATTAATATATATATATTATATATATATAGCGCCCAGTTTCGGAACGTATCTCTCGCGGCCGTCTGCCCGCGAGATATAGATAGTCTGTGGTGTGTAGAGTTTTTATGTGATGACAGCGCGCGCATTTTGTGAAGTTTGTAAAAAGTTATTGTCTCTCCTCTCAGCCTGGAAAAAAACTGGTGAAACACAAATAATTTGTTTTATTACCAACCCCGGACTTAGGTATACCGAACCCTATAATATATATATTCCGTATATCCGTATGTATATTATTTAAATTATTAAATGTCATAAATTCATAGCTTCAGGCCTTCTGCGCTTACATACTTCTACTAAAAGAACAAACGACCCTTTCGTTTGTACAAAATAAAATAGATACAAACCCCGGCAACTTTGGGTCAACTTATGACTAGAGAATACGATCCCGGGATCTCGGGATCCCGGCCGTTTTTAGACCCCGAAAATCCCGGGATTGTACTTGGCTAATCTCGCGATTTTCGGGATTGCCACAGACAGTTATACTTTGCATTCCGTAATACGTTGCCTTGACAATAGATATAACCTAGATTACATTAAGGACAATTGTTACAAAACGTCAAAAAATCAACTTAATTTATCAAATGGAAGTTGAATTATTAACAAAAGATGATGAAAATTAGTTATTTATCAGATATGATGGATGAGCCAAGGCCATAAACCTCCTAACCCCAATAACTGACTGATACTAATGGAAAAGTTGGATGCTTTGATATTCCTGCCATTGCAACATAATTTTTGTAAATATCCGGACAGCTCATAGGCTATAAGCCATGGCGGTATATGATGTCAAAGTCAAATTTCTTTATTGCAAGTAAGCACGTTGAGTACATTTTTGCACGTCAATAAATTTTTTGAATTTACATTTACACCACTTTGCAAGGAAAAGGTGCCAACGCTGAGGAGAAAAAGTGGCAAAAAACTCTCAGCAACACATCTTTTAAAACAATGATAATACAATTATTACTTAATAACTATACAGTAGGTAACTATTACTATTGTTAGTAAGTTTATCCCTCATGCGGAACATGCATGTGCATGATGTGGAAACAAGGATCCAGAGAGGAAGATCTGCCTCCTGATCTCCTCCATCCTCCTCCTCTACGCAAACGAAGTTGCGGGGTACAGCTAGTCGTTAATAAAATTCCATGCGACATGCCTAGGGGTCCAGTATACATACTCATAGAAACAGGGGCAAAGTACAAACTCAGACGTATGCAAATAAAAGCTATTAAGCTTGGAACTAGCTCACAGATTGCTCATACATAATGATTGTCGTTGCGTCTTCCTACGCGAACCACTCGCACTGCCACCGGCGCAGGCGCACGGACAAAGGACTGTGGTACAAGGCACAGACCACTTACCCAATAGACATGACATCGGTACAAATGACCTACCAGCAAACCAGTGTGTGAGAGAGTGAGATTTGGAGCAGGCACAGAACCTTTATAATTTATAACACTCTGGAAATGACAATGCCAGATTCTGCCCCACCATCAACCGCTAGATATACAAGATAACGAATAAATGTAAAAATATCTCCGTTTTTTATTAAAATTATTGGTTTAAAATAAAGTTTTGTACAAGTTGCGATTCGAAAAAAACAGCTTAATTAAGAATTCAGAAAATAGCAAGAAATCGAAGCGATTTATTCATTGTTTTTGTTATTCTTCTATAGGAGTTGCGAGAGTAGTAAATGATACTGATTATGATTATGCAATATGAAACCTGTAATAAGCCCCCAACAAAATGATAGGTACAGCTTAAATGGTCACGTAGTTTTGTAGGTGGGGCGAAGCTCCATTGAAATGTGGCAATGTCTTTTGCAAGCGAAAAATTATGTCAACGATGAGTGCATAGTGACGAAGCAGGGGACAGGTGTGCCGTATTAAAGATATGCGTCCATGTGGATAATATCTCTTGGTTACGTGTCGCTAGGCAATGTTGCGCTCATATGCGGGCAGACACGGGCGCCCTCCTGTTACAGGTCTATGGGGTAAGTGGTCTGTGATACAGGGTATGCAAACCGTGCGAGGGTTTGCACTGACAGTTACATGAAGCTAGTTGGATTGGATGAAATGTGGTGAGAAGAATTCTTCCGAAACTGGTTGCCAAATAAGAGAAACAGTCAGATATTTGTAGCGATTCCAGAGTGTCACGTTAATTTTATTCGTCGCTAAGCGTCCCGCTCATTCTTATGCGATGTACCTTGCATATGAGTGACAATTGCGTTTAGGATTAGACTTAGTGGCCACAATAGAATCAAACCTACTGTTTCTCTTATTCACATACATATCACAAAACCCAACCTCTTTATGGTCTTTTGAAAATGGCAGGAAACGATGATTACGAAATTATTTGATAATATTAATAGTAATGTCTACAGTGGTTATTTTGTGTTTAATATCACGTTAAATTAATGAGAAAATGTTCGCGAATGACAGTATGGTTAATTTATTGGATGATTGTGCAAGATCTGAAGTTTTGAGCTTTAATCAAGAGTCCCACTACGAGCTCGGGAGTGAACGTGACTGTCGAGTTGCTTCGTCCAGAGTGAGGACGCTACGGCGACTCCTCTGGAGAAAGAAAACTATGATATACTATGAACTAGAATATTCTGTAACATGACATTGGCAAATGACGTACTGTCGAGTCCATTAATAAAATAAATAAATAAACCTCTGTATAAACGAAGGCCCTACTGTAAAAAAACACTAATGATATCTAAAAGCCGAAATTCATCTCTGATGACGTAATCAGCATGATAAGAGCTGCTGTGACCCCAGTACGCCAGTGACGTCACGCGCCGGCCGGCGACCTCGCTGCGAGCTGTCACGGCCGGCGCCTGCGCAACGCAAACGCTTCCTGCTCGATGCTCGATGCACTTTATGATAAGTAGATAGGGGGGAATTCGATTGCTCTCCCAGTAATATCAATGTTATTGGAACAAGTTTCGATAATGACGGACGGCCTAGCCTAGTCGGTCGCCCAAGTGCATCATACGATTCCTGAAGGACGTTGGCCTTGGGAGCGAGATATAAGAACTCGGTGCGCGGTCACAATAGATCTTTGAGGTCGCAGTGACCCTTGGGCGTGTACCAACACCCTGATATCATATAATAATAATATCCTAGTTAGTGTAGTGCGTCTGTCTTCTCTGCAAGGGGTTCTGACTCTTCATTTAGATTCACTTCTTGGCTTCAATGGCTTGATCTCGAAGCTCTATCAAAGAACATTCCAACTAGGGTCTTCTTACCGTGTTGTTTAGTGTCCAAATCGATTGTCTAGAGTTTGTCACCATGCCTCTCACATGGTGATGACTGCTATCGAACGACAACAACCGGGACCAACTGCTTAACGTGATTTCCGAGGCATAGAGGGTCTCGGATCAAAATGTCACCAATGATTCCGCCAGGTACCGACCTCGCCCAACGTTGCTTAACTTGTACGATCATTTTCTCATCTTTAAGTACCTTGCAGTACCTACTTATAAGGGAGGGCAATAATGGCTTATATTGCAATGTTTTTTTGTGTACGAATATTAAAATATTCTCCCCAAACTTAATTGCCTTTATCTTATTGGCTGTCGAGCGCCCTGTGTGGTCGTGCGTGACTAACTTAATGCGTAGGACCCTGCGTATGCGCACACAGACTTACAGGTACTATACTACGCCTCTCCAAGGTTCCTCGAACGTACACTGATGATGAGGTAATGATGATTCACGCAGCTAAAACGGGTTAGGTTTTAGTGCTTAATCTCTTCCTTTATATCGTAAAAAAACTATTGAGGGTTTGCTTGTAGAGCTGTCAAAAGTTTCGGCTTCGGATCCCATAAATGCGATTCGTCAATGAGAATTAATTTGATGAATATACAATCTGATATCGTCACTACTATTGTTGAAACACGAGTCATTTGATATAATTATGCATTTTTATAATTTGACATTATTCTATGAGCATATTAGTCGTATAAATCCTAAATTCGTTATGTACGGTCGATGACAAAGAAAGGTGTACAGTAGAGTTTTTAAGGTTGAGATTTTCTCAAAAACTACTTGACCTATTGCAAAAATTATTTCACTGTTTGATAGATAAAAGTTTAAACTATGTAACTGTAAAAGAATTATTAAATTCGGTCCAGTAGTTTTGAGAAAATCTCAACCTTATTGGGGCCCCCTGTATACTTATCTCTGTCTTCGACTGTACCTAATGTATGTGTGACATATTTTGTCTGTAGCATTATTAGCTCTCCAACGGGTATTGATTTAGTCTTTTTGTTTTGTTTGAAAGGTGATTGATTGTTAGTGTTCTTAGCTATGATCCTAGAAAATCTGTTCAGCCGTTTGAAAATCAGCAGCTCTTTAGTTTTTGAACGGATGTGAGTAACTTCTACAGGTCTGATCGATTTGTTTTGTGTCCTGTTACTTCAATGATATTGCAAGAACATGGTAACTTTGATCTGATGCTGCAGTATCCCATGTAATCAGCAGGATACCCAACTCATCACCAACTTACATACTCATACTATACTACTCATACTCATTTATTCGGCCTTAGGTACACTATGGAACACTTGGTTACGTCACGTTTCTTACATATTATATGTCTGTAAAGCAGAGGTATGGTGTTTGGGGTCATTGGAATGAATTTGTGTGTGAGGTTTAAAAAATTACTTTACTTATAGTTATTTCGCGTTTGGTCTCGGTTTTTGGTTTCGACCACAGACAACATCGCACCCTAGTTTTATTAATAACATTTTAGAGGAGATTTCATGCATATAAAGTTTAAATTCGTGTGCACATCAAGGTCGCAAGGAAGTGAGTATCATTGCATTAATTCTCGCGTGTGTTTGTTTGTAAACTTGTGTTCTGTGAGATTCGAGTGAGGTACGCTGTTATCACGCCTTTGGCCTTCCTGCCAATTATTTGTGTTGTTTTCGGAGTATTTTTCCGACGAATCAAGGTTTTTCACCGTTCATAAATTTTGTTTAATACATCCTTCTCACAACCTTTTTGACTAAACCCGCATAACTTCAGCTCATGTGATTTTAAAATATTGAAACAAATATTTATAGAGTTTCAAATAACTCTACGTAGGGACCTCTAATAACCATTGATTTTAAATTATATTATAGGTATATGGGAGTATATACCAAACGGACACTAATTTGATAATATATTAATGTATAAATAAAATATAATACAACTAAACTACTTAAATATACATTAAAAACTAAACTAAAAATCTACCTAACTAAAAACATTCTAAAAAACTTGGCCCTCTTGGGAGGGTGCCCATCACACTGGCGGCATTCCCGCGCTGTATGGCCAGGCTCAGCCTCTGCGCGAGAAAGCCGCCAGCACGAGGGTCACCCGTCGCCTCCCTCAGGCGCTTGCTGAGCTAATTGAAACGTTAATAGCGCAGTGGTTAGGGCGCAAGCGTCACAGGTTCAATTCGCAACTTAAAACTATTTTTGGTGACGTTGGTGGACCGCTTCTAGTAAAAGTATGTGAATTAGTTGAGGGTAAAATTAGTAATAGGAAAATAGAAATAGTTTATTAAGATCAATTATGGGTACATTACACAGTTGATAGTGGCCCAGACTCACAAACTAGGATAACCTGTGTTTTAAAAGTCAGTTCTTTCCAGTTATATAGTAAATATAATTAATGTACACCAGTGCAGGATAAATAGTATCCAAAACAAGTAAGTAAGGTAATGGAAAATATTACTAAGTAGGTATCTTTTCTTTATTATAATCTATCATCATCACATTCAAAAGAAGATAAGGCTGTATTGCTCAGTACCTTTGCCTGTCCGTACTGTTCCAAGCATCATCTCCATAACCTGCCAGCCAAAGCTGACCTTTACCCACTGACTTAGGGCCGAGACCTTGCGCCTAGTTTCGGCTGTTATCTAAGTACCTTATCATTATTTGTTCAGTTTTTATCGTCCAGATAAAGGGCCTGCCCTTGGCGGCTATCGGAGGTCGCAGGTTTGGTTCCGGTTAGCGTTTTTTTTCGATTTTTATGCACCACTGAAGTTTCCGCCAGAGACAAGCTTCCTTCCTTATTAAAGTTACAATGCAGTGTTTTTTGACGAAGGTCGGTTGAATTGTTTGGATTTCAATTGGGATGGCCTTACGTGATTTGCGTGGCGTGTTACGTTATGAATTTATGCAGCTATGCTAAATATCTGCACTTGATTTAGTGTAACAAGGTGCTAAGGCCGAGATGGTTTAATTTAAAAAAAAAAATGGTTGCCTGTAAAGTCGGTATACGGGCGAAAGTTTTACGTGACAACTTTTTATGTCTGTCTCTCTCGCTCTTAGGCGGGCTAACCATGCCCGAGTGGAAGGGACGCGTGCCTCTCACTCGCTCTCATTGTGAGCGCATAACGTGAGCGGAGCGTAACGCAGTTTCTTGAAGTGTCACCCGGCAAACCAATTTATAAGACGTTGTCACGTCAAAAAATTGTAAAAGTTTCTTCTGTGGTAAAAGCAAACTCTACTATAGTATGACCGTCTAAATCAGTCTTCGCCTGCGCGGTACAGGGATGCGGGGGAAGGCGACAACGGGGACCGAGAGAGGTGCGAGGGGGGGGGGGGGGGAAGAACAGAAATGCGCCTGCCGCCCGCACCTCTCTCGGTCCCCGTTGTCGCCTTCCCCCGCATCCCTGTACCGCGCAGGCGAAGACTGATTTAGACGGTCATACTATAACCCCGATAGTCGTAGACAGTTTTGAGCACGAACTTAGCGTGAGCTCGCACTTAGAACTGTCAGAATTGTATGAAAACTGACAGTTGTAATATCGAATTCAAACTCCAGTCACACTCAAAACTGTCTATGACTATCGGGCTAAGCGCCTCGCTCAGAATTGTTTCTGAATTCGACCTTAGCACATTGTAAACTTGAACTAGAAAAACTAACCTTGACCTTCACCGAATTTGAAGACTATTATTAAGTAGGTTACACTGTTTATACGCATAATACCTATATGTACGATACTACAGGTATCGTTAATAATAAAAAATCACATTAACAAATTACATAAAATTATAGAGCACATTAAGTATGTATTTTAAAAAGACTTTACAGATAATTTAATATGTAAAAATAGCGGGGACGTAACAGTTGCTTAATTATTTGATAATTTTAATTTTATTGTATTTAGGTACGTAGATATGTCTTTTAAAATAAAAATTATGTCTAAACCGAATTAGTTATTCATATAAAATATGTATCAAAATTTAGAGTATTATAAATATGAGACCTTGTTTAAAAAGATCTGATTTCTGTTCGCGTATTTTTATTTCCCTGCCGAAATTCATCAAAAAAATACAAATATAGAGTCACTGTGCCATGCTCTTCACTCCGCTGCTGCGGGACATCTTCTGTCTCGCGCTTGAGTTTGACAGCTGGCAGCCCCTTATATGAAAACTAATGCATTCATGATAGAATGTCAATAAACCCGTTGACGCATAACGCTAAAAACGAATAGTCTCGAGCTAAATCACGTGGATGTCTGAATGCACCGGTGACGCCCAGTTTTTTCTAGATTTTTTCCTTGAGGGTCATTCAGCGCGGAAGTCACGCCTTACTGTGCATTTAGAACTTTTTTTCAGTCGTTTGAACTGATACGCTAGTTTTCAGTTTTTTATGGTAATCACTTGACAGTTTATTATAACTGTTCAGGGGGGTGACCGCGACTTCAATCGTTATGGTTATCGTTTTCATTTTGACACTTGAACGATATACATTGCTGCGTTTCGTTGTCGTTTGTTAAAACTTGCAAAAACATTGCAGCAATGTATAGCGTCCATGTGTCAAATTGAAAGCGATAACGATTGGAAGTTGCGGTCACCCCACAGTTTCTTATCATTTGTCGCTATGTCTACTTGGAACCAGTTGAAATATTTATGTCTTTTGTCTGACTTGCCGAAAGGAGGACATTCTGTTTTTCGAGTGTATTTTTTATGATGTTTCTTTTTGATCTTTGATGTAAAATTTCACGATCAAGGGATTGACTGATTTTGCGATAAAAGCAATGAAGTTTTTTAGTTTTGTAACAGTTAAGAATCGTAAACGGATAACACTTTTCGTCACAACCAGGATTAGAACCAGCCTAGGGAGTAGGGACCACCTCGCCATTCTGTTAAACGCTCTTTTCCAGCAGCGATCGTGATCGCATCTTGCTTTTCGTTAGAAAATGACAATCACATACATATTTCTTTCTATTCTACTAGCGTTTACGAAAGTTAAAGCCACTTGGATAAAGGGCTGCCTCCTTACCATGAACTCTTATAGCAGGATTACTTCAATAATACTTTATTATTTCGTCCCATGACGTCCTTAATAAGCTTACTTTAAGGTCGTCATGGTACGAAACAAAGTATTTTTGAAGTAATCCTGCTATAAGAGTTCATGGTAAGGGGGCTGGCATTTTAAACTTGATACACTTTCACACCACGCCTTTTCAAAGTCACTAAATAAGATTGTCATTAATCATTTATCAGCACCTAAATAAGATTACTAAAAGAAACAAAAGGCGTTCGTCAGGTGTCCGTGACCGTGGCGCGGCATGCGCCGAAACCGAGAGTGGCGGATCTGGAGCAGGCTGCCTGCGCCCGCGCACTCGCGCACTCGCGCAAGCAAGCAAGCGCTCGCGCACGCCCATGAATTTTTGATTCGGACAGACAGATCGAGAACACAGTATGGGCAGTTGAAACTTTGCTTTTATTAATAAACTCGACAATCTTTGTCATTTGCCAGTATCGAGTTAAGAGTAACAATATTAAATATACATGAACTACTGTATAGGGGTAGGCAGAGGAGTCTTCTCTGAGGAAGAAGAAGCGTGGGCAGACCACCGGCCAGATGGTCCGACGACATAAAGAGGGTTGCTGGCTAGGTGTGGACCAGACAACCATGGGATCGAGCCACATGAAGGATTCATGGAGAGGCATCAGGAGTGGGCTGCTGTATGCTGAAGAAAAGATTTGTTTACAAAATAAGACACTTGATTTGGGCTGCGGTATATGTATGGATAATTCTTGAAATGAAATGTCATTTATTTGTGAATATGGGTAAACAATACAGATATCATATTTGTGTCTTAGTACCACCATATTCAGCCCGAAAGCGTACAAATTTTGTGGAAGTCTTTTGAATTAGAATTACATATACTTTATGTCAATTATCGCAAAAATAAAATTAAAATAGTTTAAATGTCACAACATAAAATATTCAAAATTATTAAACTTTGCAAAAAAAAATACCTATCATATAAGTTATTATAAATATCTTAGGTTATATTTAATTGAAAATGTCACAAGCTATCACTAAGGAAGTCAGTTAATGTATAATAGTATTTATATAGTAACAGCTTAAACAGTTTAGTTTTAACCTCAGGTAATCTTAAACTTGCAATGCTATGAGGCAACTTATTAAACTTAGCCTTCCCTACTGGTTATCTTTTACTGTGCCGACGGTGAAGCAGTAGCGTCAGTTTATATGAGGCTGGCCTTGCGATTTGGATGCACCTTGCGTTATTTTCGCTTGACATTTGATGCGAAGGTTTTCCTGTGTTGTGACTTGCTCGCTCTGAATGATTGATAGCATCCGAATTGGAGCATTCCGAGTTTCGTCGTTGGAAATGTACTGAACTACATGTTTTTCTTTCACTGGCACTTGTACAAGAACGTGTTTGCGATGATTTATTGCGGGCGTCTGTCTTTATGGTGGACGGTGAGCTGTCACAAGAATAATTAAAACAACAAACAAGAAGTTACAGAGCTATAGTACTTACGCGTTAAGAAAATAGTGAAAAAAGAGCACGTCTATCCACGGTTGACAAATTAGATGACTTAGACAAATGTGCCATAAGAAGGAAAGTTCAATAAAAAAAATTCAACTTTCCTTCTTATGGCACATTTGTCTAAGTAATCTAATTTGTCAACCGTGGATAGACGTGCTCTTTTTTCACTATTTTCTTAACGCGTACGTACTATAGTTACAGGGTAAATTGCACATATAATGATTTTTTCAGTAGTTACCTACTGAAAAAATCATTATATGTGGAAATTACGCTTTGTAACTAAGATTGATTAAGTAATCAACTTCGTTTTTGTCTTTTTTTACAAAGGATTTTAGCAATATTTGTAGAGTATGCCGTAACGCGTTGACCGATTTTGATGATTCTAGAACATTGATCTCTAATAAACAACTAGATACACAGTCTCTTCTAAAAATGTCCGAGCGCAAAGAAGGTCCAAACGGATGAATGGACCCTCATTTGCTTTATTGGGCATTATTTGAACGTTAACAATGGACCCTTATTTGGACGTTTTTTTAAATTGTTTTAGTAAGACCTTTGTGTATCTAGTTATTTATAGGCGATCAATGTTCTAGAACCAAAAGTTTAGTCTTGATCTCGGAAGTGTCATAGGACGATTACATAAAACCAAGATGGCACCCAACCCTACAAGGTACATGGTTGATGGGATTTTTGTTGCATCCCTAGCCGCTCCAATAACATCTACATTATTCTCCTGCGAATGATATCATTTATTTATTTATTTAATCTTTGTTACATTTTATGTATCGGGCGAACTTAATGCCTTGCGGCATTTTCTTCCAGTTTACCTTGGGCATGCAGAGATGGGCTGGTGTAACACTAAGATATTATAATAGAAACAACAACGAACAGTAAATAAAATCATACCTATATACTTACATACAATACACATATACGTTTAAACCCTATTACATACATGAAAATACCTATAATACATACCTATATTATAAATAATATATACTATAAATATAAATACATATACCTACTACGTAATAGCTAGATATTCGTATAACATACAATGACTACTTAGATGACAATTTAAGTGGGTTTCAGAAAATGGTTGCGGACTTGCTTTTTTAAATATAAGACGAAACTTCATCCAGTTGTACACATCAAGAGTTCCTTACTGTTACAAGACTTAGTTCCACTTTAAGTTGTAACTTTGTCCACATTATCTAATACCTAATAATTTATAACCATTACTATTTTATTGGCGATCGTAGACCTTGTGACACGTCATGTAACTCCACTTTCCGCTTTCCTCGTCAACACTTTCAATGGTCGTTATTTCACCATCCTTTCGCAACTGTGTGACGAGTAGGTAGACGATAGGTGCTTCCGCTAAAGTTGGGGATATCACACAATCAACCTAGGTTTATGATCCCCTGGTATGACCTTCCCTTACATTGGGGGAGCTGGGGACATGATCCATGTTCTTTTGTTCTCAGGTATGTGTTTCCTCACGGTGTTTTCATTGTAGATGTACAGTCGAAGACTACGGGAAACTACGGGACCGAATTTAATAATTCTTTTACAGTTAGTTTTAAGTTTTATCTATCAAACAGTGAAATAATTTTTGCAATAGGTCAAGTAGTTTTTGAGAAAATCTCAACTTTAAAAACACTCCTGTACACCTTTCTTTGTGTTCCACCGTACGAGTATGTACATTTTTATGTTAGTTCGTACCCATCAAAGCACATCAAGTGTAACACTTTGGACCATTCTTATTACCTGCGTCTTAAGAGTTGAAATCGTACTGCAAGTGTTACCATTGATCTGCTGTTGTCCGTACGAACACAAACAAGAGTTCCTGCTACACAAATAAATGGGGTTACGAAAAAGATAGATACCTAAATAAATAGTCTTCCAATTCAGTCAGACATTGGTAATCTTCATTCCTTTCGGACCAACGACTTCTATTTCGAAACTTTTACTTGAAGCTTGATTCCAAGACTCTGATCATTTGATGTCACTTTGCATTTCTATTATATCTATCATCGTCATCTCATCATCAATTAAGTTCCATGATGTAACCAAACCACCAATGACTCGGACAGTGTTCAATCAAAATGGTAATGCGTCCATAAACACGAGCCATGCCGTGATTAATCACTCAAATATTGTAAAAAATAGTCAAGTCATTGAAGTAATCGCAACTTTCTTCGGCTAACGACCACAGGCCACAATCTAGTATAACATTGCACTTATACTAGGTTTCTTTCATGTCTGTAATAATTTAGTTAGAGTATTCCTTCTTGTTACTTCACTTCTTGTGTTTACGGCCTTACAGTCATGAACCAATGCACCGTAAACATAGACAAATGTGTCTATGTTTTTTGTAGTAAACCTGTACATAATGATGTACAGGTTTACTATATAGTAACAACACTGGACTCCCTATCATCCGTCACCTCACAATATCTCAGCCACTCACAATATACATCCGCCCATCGACTCGCAAACACGTCACACTCAGGTGCTGTTATCTTCTCACCCCTGTTCCCTGTACCATAAAGATGATTTCTATCAGCTGCAATCCTGGCACACCACCCTCGTATCGTCCATATAAATCAATCTCCCCATACACGCTCGCCGGTTCTGAAAGTCTGTTCCAAATAGCATCTTAGGTTTCTGTAAAGACTTGTTCAGTAATTTCTGTTGGATATTTAACTTCGAACAGTTTATTTTACAGTCATTGGTTGTTAAGTTAAACTGATATTTATGTAATCTTTGCCCTCTTACAGCTTTTATGTTGACCACATTTACTTATTGTCCAACTTTCTTTCTTTTTCCTATATCTTGTCTTCCCTATCAACGTCCTCTCTTGTGCCTTCTTTATTATTTTATTTTATTAATGGACTCGACAGTTTGTCATTTGCCAATGTCATGTTACAGAAAATTCAATATATAATAGTCTTCTATCTTCCTACAGAGGAGTCGCAGCAGCGTCTTCACCCTGGGTAGCCGCGTCTACATGTCTTCATCCAGAGGAGTCGCCGTAGCGTCATCAGTCTGGACGAATCAGCTCGACAGTCACGTTCACTCCCAAGCTTGTAGCGGCTTTCGCAACCGTCGTTTCCCGCCTTTCTCAAGAGAACCTGTGCCTTCTTTATCCCTTTATAGACTATCTAGCTAGCCACTGCTCTCCAGCCTTACGAAGTCTATTAGAAATGTCCGTTTTACAATTAGCTAACAAGTTTATGCAAGTTACGCGAGCTGGTATAACTCGATGTCAACAAATCACGTCGTGCCTTCACTCGCTACCGCGCTACGCTTCCGCGTGCAGACATTCACTTTCACTCGCGGTGGGGGCTGGCCTAACCACTACTGCCTTAACCACTGTCGTAGCAGTTTTTGTATACTAATAATCATGTACGAGTAGCCAATGCTATGTGTGGGTGTGGAGTACTAGTAGTTAATTAGGTGCAATGACGCGTTTAGGGAGAGGCACAGACTTACCCCATAGACCTGTAACAGGAGGGCGCCCGTGTTTGTCCCACATGAGCGCAAAATTGCTTCGCGACACGTGTCACCTTTTTTTATATGGGGAAATGCTTTTCGCATCTCACCGCGCCAATGAGGAGGGGCGGGCGGTGAGTATGTGGGACTCCCGCCATAATACGGCCCTATACCCACTAAAACCCCAAGGTGTTCAACGCATCGCGTTTGGAACGAGGTTGTGGGAACGCAGCGCCAAATACCACAGACACGTGTTACCTAGAGATATTATCGATATGTACGCATGTCTTTAATACGGCATCCCTGTCCCCCGCTTCGTCTCTATGCGCTCATCGTTGACAGAATTTTTCGCTTGCTTTGTACCGATTTCATATCTATTGGGTAAGTGGTCTGTGGGGAGAGGTCTGTCTGTTGCCTTCATCTATGGAATGTCTTCAACGAATTTCAGAGGATGTTAAGTAGCTTGATTCTTTCTTTCTTTGCAGTGCCTTCTAAAAATACTATTTCATTATACCTTCTGTATTAATTAAGTGATGTATCATTACTACCTATACCGAACCCAAATCACGTGTCTTATTTTGTAAACCAAAACTACCCTACATTTTAAGCTTTTCTGTGATTATTGCACAGTTATTTTCACACTATTAGATCGGATCACTTTATATTCACAATGATGAACAGGTTCGATCAATCAGTTCCTTCAGTGTTACATCACAACAGGTAATTAGACGATCTTTGTTTACAAAATAAGACACTTGATTTGGGCTGCGGTATACATGTTGGTGTCTTGTTTTCTTACCTGAAACTTACCTTTTCTTTTAATTCTAATTTGATATCTACTTTTAATATCTTTGTGAACGTGACTCTATAAACCAGTTAACCACATGGTAAGGCTGTGTATTCACTGAGAGACACATCTGTAATCCACCAGCCACAACCTAATTCGGATTCATTGATAAGAGTAGTAAGGTTGTATTTTATTTGCTTTGAGTATCTCGTCAACTGGTAACCTAAATTGGACTCAGTGATAAGTTAGGTAAGGTCGTGTTACGGTTGACGCATGCGCGGCCTCGTCAAGGCCGTGCGTAATGTTTACTTTCACTGATGGGCATCGCTGCGCTACGTTTGGTGCTTTTGGGAATTTGTGTGGGCATTACGGACTTTTGGAAATTGCGGAAACGTGCGAGATTGGTAAATTATTTGATAATTTTGACTTTTGTTGTATACCAGTGGTAGTTTTGTGTTTGGAGTTCTGATCTAAGATCTGGGGGGTGACCGCGACTTCAAGCGTTATGGGTTTTTTTCTTTATTTAAGAGCTTTGTCGCTGCGCGACCATGACGCTCTATAATAACATTTATACATTGGTACTTAACTACTTACATACAAAAACAAGTTTGTACATTGCTTTGGCCTTGTCCGACATGGGGGACGCTAGTGAGCTGGTACACACACCAACCTCCCACATGTTGGAGTCAACAAATGTTTGTCTTCTAAGATCCCCATTCCGCACACACTCCATTAGAACATGATGTGTGGCGTGGTGGAGGATATACCACCACGCCACACTCCTCGCAGTTTGGGGACGGGACCTTGCCCATCATGAATGCGAATTTATTCAATGGAATGTGTCCGGAGCGGGTCAATCGTTATGGTTATCGTTTTCATTTTGACACTTGAACGATATACATTGCTGCGTTTCGTTGTCGTTTGTTACAACTTGCAAAAACATAGCAGCAATGTATAGCGTCCATGTGTCAAATTGAAAGCGATAACGATTGGAAGTCGCGGTCACCCCACTGCAGTTTCGAGCTGTACTGAATATATTACACAACATGGACTGCTGAGTTTTTTCAAGCAATCGCTTTTTGGTGACTCCCATGTTGATAGGTACCTACTTAAGTTTGACACACACAGCCGCGACCTAGCCGCAATCTGCGATCAGACGCATGCCCCGCCTCGTTTTCTAGGTATTTTAACGTCCGGTAGGTAGCGATCTGAGGCCTGCGATTAGGTAGCGGCTGTGTGTGTCAAGCTTTATACCGAAGCCCAAATCAAGTGTCTTATTTTATAAACAAATATGATCGTCTAGTTACCTGTTGTGATGTAACACTGAAGGGACAAATTGATTGAACATGTTCATCATTGTGAAAATACAGTGATCCGATCTAATAATGTGAAAATAACTATGCAATAAACACAGAAAAGCTTGAAATGTAAATAGATAGTTTTTGTTTACAAAATAAGACACTTGATTTGGGCTTCGGTATACAATTGTAGTATTCACCTGCTAAGTTATCTTAAATTTACTGTGTTATAGACTGTCAGATATTATAATTTACTGACCTTGACCCGCTGGCTCATATCTTCGTAATTATCTTTGACCTAATAATTCACAGAGTCTTGAACTTTGCAACAATAATTCCGAATAACCTCAGAAACTATTATCAGCGTCATTCGCGTATTAATTATCGACGTCAAAGAACAGAAATAATATTGATTTGGACTGTTCAATAAACTAGTGTTTGCAAAAAAATCGCAATATACAATTTGTAACGCCATCATTTGCTATACTGCCTATGTATTCGCAAGGCTAAGTCAGCTACACAAAGTGCAGTTAAAGCCTACAAATGGACCATAGAAATATAGATATTATTAAGGTTGTCCATTGTAATAATAGTCGACTATGCTGAGGATTCATCTGAAATTAGTTCATCTATATTTTAAATATCCCCAGAGATATTGATTACTAAACACAGACCACTTCCCCCATATCCCTGTACCAGGAGGGCACCCATATCTGCACATGACTGCAACATTGCTTCGCGACACATGTAACCTAGAGATATTATCGACATGGACGCATCTCTTGAATACGGCACCAAAGTACTGATTTCATGTCTATTGGGTAAGTGGTCTGTGTGATTAAAGTTATGGTTCATACCTTTATGATAAATCGAACTTAATATGGAGTGTGTATATAATTATTAAGACGTGACATCACCTATTACTGAGATGTGTATTTTTTAATGTCTTTAAATATGTTATTTGCCAATTGATTTCAATTCTGATTCCACAGTAATACACGCCCTTTTCCACAATAATTTAACTATTGATCAATTGACTATATTGTCTTGTTCTTGTAGTTATACATCGAAGTGCACGTGAAGTTTGATATACATTATCCGAAACGTCACGTTCTCAGCCAGTGCCAAGTGAAAGTGCTCAAAGTATGCGGCGCAAGCGCAGGCGCCTCATCGTAGCAAGTACCGACCATTTCTCTTCGTGATTCCTATTTTATTGGTTTCGCAGCGAAGTAATAAACGATCCTGCATTTAAATATGCCCAGAGAATTGAATTAGAATCTGTTATTTCGATCTGAGTTGTCGCAACGAAAGTACCAGGAGGGCAGAAGTTTTTAGGAGTCCAATGTTTCGATTTGAGTTCAATGGAGTATTGAAGGAAAAATCCCTGATTCCCCAATTTCCTCGGCGGCTGTGGTGCAGGGCAAAGTTGACGGCACCCTTGCATGGGGTAGGTAACTGATGCGGTGGATGGACCAGGTTAGGGCAGACATGGCCGATCATGCACATCTGTACTAGGAGGGCAGAAATCAGAGACGAGTGGCGACGTGTTGTGATAAAAGTGACTACGACAGAAGTGAAGACCACTATGCCAAGAGTGTAGCGACAGAGAAGAAGTAAACTTACTTAGATCAACGTCCTGAAGAACGTGGTCCTTTGGAGATATTAAAACTCGGTGGTCACAATAGACCTTTGAGGATCAGTGGCATTTGGACTTGAACCAACAACCTGACACCAAATAATGGTAATAATAACTGAGATCAAATCGACTAACCCAACCAAACTTTTTAAAGACTTTTAAACAATTTTCCATGCGACGAGGGTCAATAAGCTGCCATAATCATTCAATTGTATGCATATGGGGACCTCAGATTACCCACGACGTATTGACCAATTTCGGAACTCCGGCGCAATCTGTATTGTGATCACAAGCAGCCTTTACCTTGCCAGCCGTTCACGGTTGGCGGCCAACCTTCGCCGGTGCGTTACGAAATAGACAATTTTTCCTTCCGCTCGCGTTACGATGGTACTGGTAATTGTTTTGTAATAGATCGCAATAAGTGGGTGCTAGGTAATGTTTAGTAGGGTCAACACTACGGGTGAAAAGTGCAAAAGGAAGGTCATTTAAAATACCTAGGCTTCCCTGAGGACCTTAGACCACAAGGATAACAAACAATTGTGCCAAATGCTACATCTTTGCTATTGATAAATGACCGTTGAAGCTGATGGTATCCTGGTAGATCAAACACAGACATAAAAAGTGCTGACGGATACCCTAGACGCCCTAGAGAGTCCAGATACTGCTTATTTTTTATGAAGAAAGTCAAGGACATATTCTGTATTTTTAGAAGAGGCAATTGACTTATTACATAGACTGCTCATTGAAGCCTAATCTATATTGATACGATGAACCAAGTTACCAAGGAAACTCTTTATATGAGAGAATATCTTCAAATGTTTCTGGATATATTTCCACACCGCCAATTCCAATATTCACCTAGAATATCTCCGGAACCGAATTAGACGAATTGATACAACCGCAATCGCTATAGTGGACATTTGGCTGCTTCGCCAAGGCGAAGGGCATTCGGCTGGGTACGGTCCAGTTACGCTACATTATGTAACATCCCTATGTCTATTTCTATCCATTTGTTATTGTTGTCTACGAAGTGTATCAGATAAATTGTGCTTGTTATGCCTAGGGACTTTGTCCAGAGTTCCTTAGTAATTAATTTGTATCAATATTTTGTTCTGGTTTTATGTAAAAGCGTCTGAAAATAATGTTGCCCCTACCCGTAGTTTATAAATATATACATCTTTTATTGCGCATTTGTATGATATATCTTCGTATTTCAACTATGTACCAATGAGTTATCCTCGGTTTTTTCGACGGAATTTTTTTCGTACATTTACCGAGTGCTTTTAAAACGGTGAAGGAAAACATCATGATGAAACCTGCATGCCATAAAAGAAAAAAATCTAAGGAATGTGAAATACGCCAATCCGCATTGGGCCCGTGTGGTGGATGGCTCACCAGACCAGCTCCCTCGATGTAAGGGAAGGTCTGCGCCCGAGCAGTGGGGGCAATATAAATAGACTGATGATGATTTCAACTATTTTACCTCTAGCACTAGATTAGCTATCATTGATAGAAGTTTTGACTTACCTGTTAGCACATTACATGAGATCTATTGTTTTATATTTGGGGCGAAAGTCTCCTTTGACTTCAATCTTAATTAATAGGGCCGAGATTCGGAGACAATTTTGAGAGCGACCTTAGAGTGTGAGCTCGATCTTATATCTGCCAAAAGGCGAATCAAGGTCGCGCTTAAGTGCCGAAGGAAACAAGTGCCTAAGGACGCCAGCTTTAGACAATTTGTCCTGATCTGTTTTCCCCGTGGCTTTCCCAGGCATCACTAGAACCTGCTAGGTTGGCAGAGTTTTAAATATCATGTAATGTACCTACTCGTATGTGATCTGTTTATGTTCTTTCGGAGTCCATGGCGTGTAATCTCTTTAGACCATCAGTTATATCAACATTTACATTTCTAGTAGTAGCGTCCCTCGTGACCGTTCCACGGTGGGCGTGCTCTCCCTTCACCTGTGACAGATGCACTCGCCGCAATGGCATGTCCTCGCTCGCTGATTGCTAAATTACCGCCTCAATGCTCTTCCGACAATGTTTCCCACGTAAACTACTTACGTTGACTCGTCGGTGTTGCTGTCAACTTTACTGTGATTCTTTGGAAAATAATGTGGAGTTTCAGAAGGTTCTGGACATGTCGCGTGTTCTATGATGACATTGTTTCCGTGTCAGATAATGTCTTGACCATTGGATTTTGTAACAGCTCTATACGTGTTTTTGTGGGCTTAGTCATGGGCGAGTTTCCCTTTTGTAAGTTTTCACGTAGTAAACTGGCCCACATGTTTTAATGATACTGGGCGAATTGCGTACGGGCGAAAATTACAATAGTAATGTCGCCCAAATGTTGGATTCTATAACTTTTGATCGACACACCGTTGCCAAAATGACAAGAACCTTGTGACCATATGAATTAATTTGTATTGGATTTAGTTTTGAATCCAGTGTGTACGATTTTGGAGTGGATCTTCTTCTTGAAGTGCCTCTCCGCTAGCAGGGGTTGGCTGTCAGCTCCGCGTACTAGTCCCTGTCTGGAGCGAGCCGGAACAGCTGTTCATTCACGAATATTACGGAGCCAAGATTTTTTCCAGGGATTCTGATTTCTGGCCGCTATTTTGCCCATCATATCAATTGGAGAAGTTGGTATCTGTCGTTCCGGAATATGTGTCCTAGATACCCAACTTCTTTTCTTGAAGTGAATAGAGCACATAATTGCTTCACTTCACTGAGGTTCTTTTCTAAATTGAACAGAATTTTGTATCAGAAGGTGAATGTGCAGTTGTACACCTTCGTTTTGATAACCCAGCGGATTAACAATTGGGATAACTCAAATAATTGTCATTTACAGTTAGCTTTTGCTGCAATGTCTTTTGAAATCAATTCAATAGTAATGTTTTAAAAGTGGATGTCAGCCCCTTTACCATCCTTAATAAGCTTACTTTAAGGACGTCATGGTACCAAATAATAAAGTATTATTGAAGTAATCTTGCTTAAGAGTTCATGCTAAGGGGGCAGGTCATTTCATTCGACCCGTTTACTCTCACGATACTCTTATAGTGGGAAATGTGACTCGATTCGTATTCTCTCAATTCCATCAGGAGGGTCAACACTTTGCATCAACGATTTTTATTACCGCCCAAGTCCTGTCAAATTCAGATTTTTGCCGAAAGATAGACCTAAAAGAAGAAAGACATCAAAGAAGCTAAGTCCATGCTCAGTTTTAGAAAGGTGTTGAAACATTACATTATACAAAATATAAATATCACTAATTTATCAAGCCACTTCTAGTACTCATAGTTCCGTTTTATTTTATCTTACCAAACTTGTATTTGTTTACTTCTAACTACCTACATTATATTAATTAATGTTACAATTCTATCTCAATATTAAGTTCTGTACGCCTACTTTTAAGTTATGTTTTCTCATGTAAGTGAATGTATAATTCTTATGAGAAATAAATGATCTTAAACCAGAAAAGGTCTCTGACAGGACTTAAGCGGTACTAAAAATCATGGATGCTCGCAATCAATTCACAACTTACGATTACAGGCAAATCAAACGATTGCGATGCACTCATGAAACAGTCTTGAACTCTGTATCGCAAATCCCAATGTCAGTCGCCGTATCCTCGGTCCACATCCCAGAATAAAAAATTGGCACAACGCGCATCAAGGACAACACCCGATAAATAGTAACCTATAATTTAATCAACACACAAAGATAGGTACAACACTAATGATGGGCAAAGACAAGGGCGAACCCAAAACTTTTGGTTTGAGCATTCAAATTGGTCTGTAATTTCGTAGGTTTACCAAATGATTGGTGTTTGAAATAAAGTGTCGTTTATTGGCATTGTTCTGCGGAAACGACTGTAATTTTAAAATGTTTTCTAAGCAAGTGTTTATTATTCAGAATTTTCTTATTCAGATGACACATTTTTAGCCGTGGACAGGACTTGAACCTGCGACCTTGTCATTCCGTGACAAGGTCGCAGGTTCAAGCTCACGCTCCTACCAGCTGAGCCACCACAGGCCACGCCACGCCCACCGAAGAGGTCCTTCCTGCCCACGGTTAGAAATTTTCATCATCTTTAATAAAAAAAGGTGTTTTTTTATGTTTAGGCTAACGAAATGTTTGTAGTATTTTTCTCATCATATTTTCAAGTACCTACACAAGAAAGTAAATAAATTTGATAATTTCAGAGTGCGCACGTTAAATTTATTCGTCGCTAAGCGGTGTCCTGCTCACTTTTACACAATATAGCTTATGAATGACAGTGACAGTTGTGTTTAGTTTTAGATTTAGCGGCCATAACAGACGCGCAACAAATGCAACATTGTTTATACTATTAGTAATGGATGTCGACGTCTGACAACTGTCCGGAGAGAACGATTTCTTATCTTCTTTCTCCTACTGCATCTTTGCGCCATACGCTTAAATAAATACGATTAGTATTTCTCCCTGCTTTAGTTCTTCATTCTAAACACTCGTACTGGTCCCTGACCATATAAGCGTCCCGGAAGCATATAAGCTTTTTAGCGATACATTGGCTTGTCTGACCAAAAGTTTGGGACCAAAACCTAGTCGTTCCCATCCCTAGCGTGTAGTGTTTATCATGACGGAAGGCGCGCGACCTCGCGGGCTCAATTCGTAAGTGCCTGACCAAGGTCCCGCCGGCTACGACTTTTGTACAGTTTATTTATTTTTCTGTAAATTTCCATTGACTTCTTTGTGGTGATACTCGTGAGAAAATGCTGAGAGAAATGAATCTATCTATACGTCTATTTTATTTTTTATTTTTGGCCTGTCTTTAACGATCTTTGGATTGGTATAATGGGACACTGCGTAGCGATTCTGTCGTGTGTTTTCTAATTTTAAGCTAAGTTTAACAGTTCTAAAAGTAGTGACATCCTTTTTATAACATTGGTGTAGGAAAGGGAGGCAGCTTTTTTAGACCTGTCAGTTTTAGGTTAGTTTTAAAAACGCACGCCAGAATTACTACCATGCATTGTCACGTAGTCATTTAGGATTTCATTTATATGTTCTTGTAGTGGTGGAGTATGCACACGAGCACCGACTGCCCCAGAAGGAGGGTAATGTTTTTCGGGTGTATGTATATATGTATGCCCATTCCTTCCTGCCATCCTGTAGCCGAAACGGCTTGATGGATTTTGGTGTATGAGGTATCGTTAGATTCGTCTTGATTACGGGAGTGTCATAGGGTATAAAAATTCTATCAAAAGGGGATAGTTTTTTTCCAGTCGGTTTTTATTGTTTTTTGACGTAATGTTTTTACTATTTACGAGATTAAACGACTCTTCCATATCATTGCAGCCATCATGGTCACTTTAAGACCAAGTATTGGAAAGTCAAGCGAAAATACGGCTAAAGTCACGTTTATTGCTGAGAGCCTTAGTTCGTACGCTTTTGTCACTCTTTGCAATTTTATATACTTAAGTAGATATTATTTTATATATTTTTTACCACCAACAGTTACAAATAACCTCCATAACAAACCCGTTCCATTAAACTCGAACGCTCCGAATATAGCCCGAAGTCGGAGCGAATAAAATCAACTGCACTATGTATACGGGGTGTGACAGAATGCAGGCATTGAACACTTGTGTGGTCACTTATTGGCACATCTAGGGTATTTTCATACTTTTATTCCGATAAAGGGCAATGGTCATTTTTGTATGGAGGGTGGTGCACTTCATATGACATGATTTCACTTGTCTATAGTTTACATCTGTCCAGTAGTTTTTGACAAAATCGCAACCTTAATGACGACTGCCACAAGTACTCTTAATGATTTTAAAAACAGATAAATGGACAGGACCCTAATTTCATAATCATAAAAACTATTTTTATTGCAAAAGCGAATACAGAATGAAATAGGTTTTGTATCAAAATTGGCGGTCATCTTTCAGGCAACCTCACCAACCACCAACCAAGGTGTGCAGTTGAAATACAGTCCGCCTGTCAATAGCCTAAAGTTGAATTTTTGGTTTAGTATAAGTATATTGATTATTTATTTACATATTGACTAATTATAAAATTCGCATACAATGTAATTGTTACTGAATAAATGAAATGAAAATGAATGAATGAAATGAAGAGTCGACTTTAGACTATTGACAGGCGGACTGTATTTCAACTGCACACCGACTGCAATCGGATTGCATGCTAGCAGTCGTTGGAACTGCACGCCAATTGCATACCGACTGCAATCGGGCTGCAGTTTAATTGCAGTAATGAACTACGGATAAACCCATGGGTGATTCCCCTCAGAATACCTAAAAATATCCTGTCCATGATAATTGTCCACACACTGTGTGAGGTACAGTGTAGTCACTACAGTAATGTGACGACGCTTCCGGGTGGAAAGTTGCTCTGGGCAAGGTCGCGCCAATTTGGTCGCAGCCACAGGGCGCTCCATCGCAGACTCGGCTGTCAATGCTGACGTCACCGACGACCTTGGGCTGCCGAATGTTACATGATTGATTGTAGAAAGATATCGATCATGACCTTAGTAGTTAGAAGAACAAGGAACTTTAAAAACATTCTAAAATATTGTCAGTAAAAACGCTCAGTGTCCCAAAGACTTCTGGCCAGTACACATTACTTCTTTAAGATTAAAATAGTAATGTATACTCTACTAGCTCACAACTCACATAGTTGTTAGGTCCTTGCTAAATCCTTTAAGGCCGATAGTCAGGGTTGTTACACACATGAACTGGTCGGCACTGTCGGTTCGGCAGTATTTGTTGATCAACAAAGACCCGAAGCAATTACTGCACTTGTTCCATCAACTTGTTTCATATTACCTATATTCATTGATCTCCTATAAGCAACTAGATATACAGTCTGCCTTCGAATAATGTCCGAGCGCAAAGAAGGTCCAAACGGATGAATGGAACTTTATTTGCTTTATTGGACATTATTTGGACGTTAACAATAGACCCTTATTTGGACGTTTTTTCTAAATTGTTTTAGAAAGACCTTTGTGTATTTAGTTGTTTATAGGAGATCAATGCCTATTTTAGATTTTACCGCCCGGCTGTGTCGAATGCCGGCGTGCTTAAGTGTGTAGCAACCCTCACAGAGTTTTGAGTATGATGGGAGTTTTAGTTCGGTCTTTAAACTGTTGTTTTTCCTACAATTTTGAAAGTTATGGCAAAAAAAAATCAGTTCCTGAAAAGGCATAAGTTATCACAGTACTATTTTGACATAATCAAATAGGTATTAGATATGGTACTCATGGACCTGGTGAAAAAAGGAGGACAATGGCTTCATAGACGTCTGGGAACGAGCCAGTACATCTGCCCTTAAACCTCTATGATGGAATTAGGTAAATTCCCATTCTCCCGACGAATTAGCGGAACTCTTCCTCATAAAAATATCTTATTAAAACCTGAAACTTACCAGTAGTCCAGTTCACGTTTTGATATACTGGAAGGCAGGGTTGCATTTGAACACATTTGGTGGGTGACCTCGGGCTGTCTCTGTCACTTGCCTGCAACAAAGAGAGACGGCAGGTGAGTCATCGCACATACTACTGCGCAAGCGCATCTAGCGCAATTTTTCAAGGAAACTTAGGAGTTTCTTTGTCAAAGTTAGTGCGGTGTGAGGGTTTCATTGTTGTTGTAGAATTGTAATTACACGAAGCTTTGTTTTAACTAATTTCAGAGGAGTTGCCTGAAGCGACTGCAATCCTGGACGAAGTGGCTCAGCATTCCACGCTACCTCGAAATTGCAGACTCATGTTCGAACACAGCAACATATTTATATTCGCGAATATTTTCTAGTTAATTTGTCGTGACATCAACACAAAACAAACGCTGTACACAATTAAGTTTGAATTATCAAATTATTTATTGACTGACATATTCCCGTTACTTTCAAAAGTGCTGTTTTAACCAGCCAGCTATCCCACCGCTGGCGAGTAAGCGAGTAGAAGAACTATCGGCTATTTTTTCGCCAAGTAACGTACAATAGATACTACATTCCGTGTAAACAAAAGAGCGCATACTTTGTCCTTGACCGCTAATAAAAATCATCGATGCTCACCCCCTTTTTTTTACTTGGGGAAATGCTTTTCGCATCTCACCGCGCCAATGAGGAGGGGCGCGCGGTGAGTATGTGGGACTCCCGCCAGAATACGGTCCTATACCCACTAAAGCCCCAAGGTGTTCAACGCATCGCGTTTGGAACGAGGTTGTGGGAACGCAGCGCCAAATACCACAACCTCGTCCGCGGCCGCCCTCGTAGGCCCTTCTCGGGGGTCTACCCCTATACCTCCGCTTAAGGCGCCTCACCCCCTGGTATCTCACAAAAAACTTTTTTTGTTGTTGTTAAGATCTTTCAATTTCGCTGTTGTTACAGGTAATCACACGTAACGCATCAGGCATAAGGGGGGTGCTACACGCAACCCTGGTAGCCTTCGATAAGCAGTGGAACCTAGCCCTTACCGATGTGCTCGAGATTTGGAAGAGGAAAGCGCCGAAGAAACGAAAAATACCGCCGGGATTAGGTGAGACCAATATTTAATTTGTTGGCTACAGAAAGAAATAACGGTTTTGCTGGATAGATACCTAGAGAAAAAGGTACTTTATTCCACAAAGATATGACACATAATCACATATACAATAGAAGGGACGGAATAATATAATTTGTATAAAAGTCAGGATCCACTTTGAGTCGCTTCCGAAACGGAATGGTTAGTGACGCTCCAATGATCTAAAGTGTATCTTTCCTTATGTCAACTAATTGTCTGTTGTATATCTGTAATCTGTATAGTTAGATGTTTAAGTTGATGATACAGATAAGCATAGAAATCTATTCTACTTTAGAAATCCATCTTATTAAAACAGAGGAAACTTGATCCATGAATCTTCTGATTTGTCTTATTAAAACTCTTTTCGCATTGCGGGTCCTTTAGCTCCAAATTAGGATCGAATATTATTTGTAATCTATAGATATCGAATAAAATATTTCTCCACAGGTATACCCGTCCCCAAAGGTACAGCAGCATCGATCTCCCCCGTGCCAGTGGTCACTGAGACACCTATTGGCGGAGGTGTATGGGAGTGCACCAGGCATCTCCCACAGATCATGGTTCGCGGTGAACACGTGGTGCTAGTCAATATTGTCGAACGGTGATCTCCTGCGTTTCATGCAACCCTGGTACTTCGTTGGGTTTGGGTTGAAATTGTAAGTTGGTTAACATTAGTGATGTTAGCTATAAACCAGGTTAAACCTTCCATTAATCCGTGTTTTGTCACTTTCACACTTTGTTAAAAACGTTAAGTTAGAAAGGGACCGTGGAATAACGTTAATTCACGTTTATAGCTAACTATGGATAATGTAATTTTGTTGTGGCCGCTAAATTCAATCCCAAACCTCAACGCAACTGTCACGTTCACTCATAAGTTATATCGCGTAAGAGTGAACACGCCTCGCTTATAAAAGCGTGCGATACTCCGGAATCGAATTGGATTGATATTGTAGGTTGATCAACGAGTCATTTTGAAATTGTACATTGATCAACATTGATTTATTTAAATGAAATCAAACCTTATGTGCCTAAAGTTATAAGTTAAAATTAAGTACTATTAGAAACTAAGCAAAGCTCTCTTTACCTTTTTTTTTGTTAACCTATAAATTGTCCCACTGCTGGGCAAAGTCTCCCCCCTTCTCTTCCATCCATCCCTGTCCTGGGCCTCTTCCAGCCACCCATCCCTGTATCTAATGATATCGTCTCTCCACCTACGCCGAGGTCTGCCCCTTATTTCAATATATTTCTTTGCAGAAAAAATAAGATTTCAATAACTGTTACCCAACGGGTTGATATGGTATGTAACCTCAGTAGTTAATATATTACATTACTCATAAGTACATTGTTATTTACTAGGTTATTTTAATTACCTAATAAAGACTTGGTTACGTACAAAGTTTTCTATATATTTTATAGTCTATATAAATGAAATAGATTGTTAGTGATATTCTATCGTTAAGTAGTAAATTAAGTGCTTGAGTTAACTTAGTTGTACAACTAAATATTTTTGCAATAAATAATCAACAAAGTTATATAATAATAAGATAACTTAATAACATTGTTCCGGCTCTCGCACGGCCGTTTCCCATCATTGTGATACGAAAAAAATAAAATTTAACTCCATACAATAGCCGTATTTTGTTTTTAAATTAAACATTTTCTTTAAATCTCTTTAATTTAATCCGCGCCAGTCATGGGAATCGCCATTGACGACTTTAACAACAATGCGACGATTGTGTCTCTTTTAATGTTATTGTCTTGTTTTAAGTGATGTTATGTCAGTTGTTTGGTAAATAAAGGATCTATAGTTTCTTATTTGGTTTGATTTTTTACCCGACTACGCAAGAAGTGTCATTTGTTGTTGAATACATTCATAAATAGACTCACTCTCTTCTCCTGTAGTGACAAATAACTTCCATCTGCTACAATCATTAATGAAAAACACACACACTACAGTGGAGATAGCATAAAGTAGGTATATTTTGTATGGGGACAGGTGTGATAGCACGCCCAGCGTTAGCGATCGACACAACGCCGCGGATCTGTCAAATTGACGTTATTACAAGGCGTTTGACAGCTCCGCGGCGTTGCGTCGATCGCTATCGCTGGGCGTACGCCGCGGAGCTGTCAAACGCCTTGTAATAACGTCAATTTGACAGCTCCGCGTCGTTGCGTCGATCGCTGACGCGTGCATACTACAAGAGCAGATCCCCCTTGCTCTTACTTTCAATCTTATACGTCAGAAAGAGTCTTTTTTAATATATTCGACTTCTATTGAAAATTTAAACAAACAAGTGAGTTTCGCAAGAGCGGAGTTTGCGATGTAAATAATAAATATAGCTGACTCCATCGGCGGTTTCTTGCTTCATGGTATACCTATACTACTCTTTGGTGTATCTGGATGGATGGGTGGAGACGACGGCCTTTTGGGAGCGACGCACCCGCACCCTGGCGCCGGGCCAGGCAACCAGAGACAATGGAATTAGTCTATGATTGAGCTGGCGGGGGAAGAATAGGAAAATAATATAGCCACAAAATATAAAATAATATAATATGTATTATTATATATAAACGGGTATCACTCGCTTATATTGTTGAAGTCGGCAATTAGACCGACAGTTTCGACCGATTTCGACGGTATTTTTAAGTGAGTGATATCCGTTTATACAGGGTGGCCGGAAGAGTGACGTCCAACAAAAAAATTTAAGTCCCTCGTGTCGTGGGGTATCCGAATCACCTCCATGTATGTTCCGCGAATATTCGTAGTTTTCGAGTTATGAATTATTTTCTGAATTTTTATCAATTTTTGATGTGACCAATAAAATAATCTATAGAAAAAAAAATTGAAGCCTTTTCCAAGATTTTTTTTTCTCTATCTGAGTCTTCATGAGTTGCACTTTTATGAATAAAATAATCAGCTTCGTAACTTTGATGGAAGTTATAAAATTTTGAGTATAAGATTGAAGAGTTTACGTTCGGTGAAATTGACTTAATTTTCAACTTTAAATTAAAACTTAACTAGGCAACTCCATGATTCCTAAGTACATCTAAAGAATGCGCCAGACTCGCAGCTTATTTAACAATTTAAAAAAAATACAACTTAATGGGCTACTTTGGTAAATATTGGCCTTCAAAGACAGCAAGGTGGAAAATTCAGAAAATTAACCGTGTGATTAAAAACATATTTGGGCCATTTTACGTTTCCTAATGTTAATTAAAGATTGTTGGAAGCTTAGCGTCAGAAGATAAGTAAGAATTTTAAGTAAGAAGTTGTTTTGTTATTAAAACACACATGTGAAGAAATTAATTTTAATGTTTTCACAAAAGGTTTTCAAATACACAATACACATTCAAACTGTCTTTCAATCTGCTGCCTCAGCTCTTGTTCGCTCGAAGATTCTTGGGCGTATGCTATTTCCTTGTAATAATAATTGAGGTCAGGTCATGTGAAAACATTAAAATTAATTTCTTCACATGTGTGTTTTAATAACAAGACAACTTCTTACTTAAAATTCTTACTTATCTTCTGACGCTAAGTTTCCAACAATCATTAATTAACGTTAGGAACCGTAAAATGGCCCAAATATGTTTTTAATCACACGGTTAATTTTCAGAATTTTCCACCTTGCTGTCTTTGAAGGCCAATATTTACCAAAGTAGCCCCTTAAGTTGTATTTTTTTAAAATTATTAAATAAGCTGCGAGTCTGGCGCATTCTTTAGATGTACTTAGGAATCATGGAGTTGCCTAGTTAAGTTTTAATTTAAAGTTGAAAATTAAGTCAATTTCACCGAACGTAAACTCTTCAATCTTATACTCAAAATTTTATAACTTCCATCAAAGTTAAGAAGCTGATTATTTTATTCATAAAAGTACAACTCATGAAGACTCCGTTAGAAAAAAAAAATCTTGGAAAAGGCTTCAATTTTTTTTTCTATAGATTATTTTATTGGTCACATCAAAAATTGTTAAAAATTCAGAAAATAATTCATAACTCGAAAACTACGAATATTCGCGGAACATACATGGGGGTGATTCGGATACCCCACGACACGAGGGACCTAAATTTTTTTGTTGGACGTCACTCTTCCGGCCACCCTGTATATAATAATTTGTAGTAATGGCTCACTATAGTTTTAATATAATATAAACAGGATTGAATTAAGTTTACAAATCAGATATAAATGAAAGGTCAATTGCGTAGACTTAATTGAAATCAGTTCAAAAATAAAATAATTACAGTCATTTGGAAATCGTGAATCTGGTTATTTATATTGATACTATTTCCACTGGATATGAAACACGACAAATGGTTTTACAAAGAAAATAATTACTTTTTCATAGCAAATGTCAATACCACACATTTTTCTTTCTATTTTTTTACCAGCATTGACGAAAGTCAAAACCACTTATTTTGATATAACTTCTGCCATGAGCAATCTAGCCAATGTCACTTAATGAGCCAGTCACGTAAATTGAACAAATGGAGAATTAAAATTTTGATGAATTCTGATAGACCGATACAAAACAAGGCTTGCAATACAATTTTTTTAGTCAATATCCTTGCAAAGTTATTGCTTAACAATCACGTTCCTGCCATTTTCAACAGTCTTTGGGATACCAGACTGCACTGATAGGAAAAAAGAATTGTTCCCGCCGATAGCGTGAAAGAACGCGCGCCCGAGCGGGTCGGCTCGGCAGCTGAGCTCGCGAGGTCGACGCACGGTCGGGAGCGGTCACTGGGAGCGACGGCCGCCGGGAGAAAATGGGAAAACTCGCGAACAATGCGTATAGGCCCATAACCTCAACGTGACGCTTCCGCGTGTACAGGGTCAACGGTTAGCGGTGGGAACGGGCAGGGAAATAGGAAGCTTTCCACGTCAATTTAAATCCTTGAGAATTCGGCTGGAATCACGTAAAGTTATGGTCGCGAAAAAGTCTCATTTAGGAGATATCTGTTGTCATAATTTAATTATCAAAGAAAGGCGGTCTAATACAAATGCTGCTTTTCACGTCAATTATTAAAAATCCTTGTGAAATTGGACGCAACGCGTCTTTTCTTCGGAAAAAATCACATTTACGAGTTTTAAACAAAATATATTCGAGTCTATAACCATAGGCATTCTAAAGTCGATAGTAATAGACAGTTTTGAGCACCAACTCAGCGTGAGTTAGTACTTACGATTGTAAAAATTGTAACAAAACTTACAATTGTAAAACCGAACTCAAACTCCTATGATGACATAATTAGAACATGATGAAAAATTTATCGTCCTGCCCACAGAAAGAAATTTTTCATCATGTTCCATTGATCTCCTATAAACAACTAGATACACTATCTGCCTTCTAAAAATGTCCGAGCGCAAAGAAGATCCAAACGGATGAATGGACCCTCATTTGCTTTATTGGACATTATTTGGACGTTAACAATGGACCCTTATTTGGACGTTATTCAAATTATTTTAGTAAGACCTTTGTGTATCTGGTTGTTTATAGGAGATCAATGTCATGTTCTAATTTGTTCACCGAGCATGGATAATGCGTAATACAAATTCTGATGACACATCATTTTAAATGATTCGTAAGTCAGGAACTCAGTTTCACAATATTGTATTTATTCAAAGTTCAAGTTCGTGAATTTCTATAACCCTTAATGAACTTTATTCTTCCGCGTTCGTTAAAGTAATGTCACTCTTGAGATGAGGTCAGTCTGGCATTTCGTTTACCTCCACCTATAAGTGAGCCTTGAGAAAAAATATAAAGCGATAACTTTTATAAGAGCCACTTAAACCAAAGTTCTGGTTAAATATGTTTGAACCTGACGGTTCTCAAAACTATCAAATCATACCATGTCATAGCGGGCGTGACAGGGACAGCGCTATTGCGTTGGTATAGCGGCGTCTCTGTTTGGCATGCAATGACATGGTAGGTATGATTTCATCGCTTTGAGAACTGTAATAGGGGGGGGGGGGGGGGGCAGGTTAGTTCTGCCCCCTTACCATGAACTCTTATAGCAGGATTACTTCAATAATACTTATTCACGTATCTTTATCTGAAATCTGTTATTTATTGCATCTATTTCCGCAGACCTAGTCTATCGATTGTATCCATGATTACATCCACCGATCTCGGCTACTGATTAATGATGACATTGATTAGCCATTGTGCGAGTCAATAGAGGTCACATTATTGCCTTGTTTATAAATAAATAGGATCACAAGTCATGTAACGGTTGTGCAAAGGTCTACATCTATAATTACAAGTTGTAACGGAGAGAACTGAAGAGAGAATGTACAATATCGGCGACTTTGTGCTACTTTTCAATTAAAAATTAAATTAATGTAACATACAAATTGATAGCGGATATTAAGGGTCAAATTCTAGTTAAATCTTCTCTAACAATACGTTGAACAGAACCCCCTTACCATGAACTCTTATAGCAGGATTACTTCAATATTACTCTGTTATATCATGACGACATTGATCTCCTATAAACAACTAGATACACAAAGGTCTTACTAAAACAATTTTAAAAACGTCCAAGTAAGGGTCCATTGTTAACGTCCAAATAATGTCCAATAAAGCATGAGGGTCCATTCATCCGTTTGGTCCTTCTTTGCAATTTTTAGAAGGCAGACTGTGTATCTAGTTGTTTATAGGAGATCAATGCATGACGACCTTAAAGTAAGCTTATTAAGGACGTCATGGTACGAAATAATAAAGTATTATTGAAGTAATACTGCTATAAGAGTTCATGCTAAGGGGGCTGGTCTTTCCTCACATCGGGAGACTTCGGGACATTGACATCCACCATGCAGGCCCAGGACGGATTGGTGAATTACATACGTTCGATTTTTTCCCCCAAACTTGCAGGTTTGTGTATTTGTACAACCTCGCGTTTATGTAGGTACGGTGGAACACAGAGAAAGGTGTACAGGAGAGTTTTTAAGGTTGAGATTTTCTCAAAAACTACTTGACCTATTGCAAAAATTATTTCACTGTTAGATAGATAAAAGTTAAAACTATGTAACTGTAAAAGAATTATTAAATTCGGTCCAGTAGTTTTTGAGAAAATCTCATCCTTATTGAGGCCCCCTGTAATACTTATCTCTGTCGTCGACTGTACACAAGAAGACAGAGAAAAGTATACAGGGGGCCTTAATAAGGTTGAGATTTTCTCAAAAAGTACTGGACCGAATTTAATAATTCGTTAACAGTTAGTTTTAACTTTTAGGTTGGACTTTTGGGCTGGACTGGGAATATTTCAGCGCCTGGTTTTCCCGCGATGTTGCGTCTAGTTCCGGAGTGCTTCGGGCTGAGTAGGCGCGTTAGTCAGAGGGTGCGTATAAATAGGGCAGTCAGTTGCGCAACGGCGGACGATGCACCGGCTGCGGCGGGAGCCGGCGATACTGTGCCAGTTAAACTGGGGCTTAAGCTTACGCTAGTTTAACACTTAAACTACATAAATATCAATGACATACCTACTTTAAAACTAAAATAGCCGTTAAAACTTCGTCAACCAAATAACCCGCCCCTTGTCATACCAGGAACCACTGACCCAATAGATATGAAATCGGTACGCAAGCGAGAAATTCTGTCAACGATTATCGCATACAGACGAAGTGGGGGACAGGGGTGCCGCATTAAAGAGATGCGTCCATGTCAATAATATCTCTAGGTTACACGTATTAATTAGATAAAACGGGAATTACCGTGTTAAACATTTATTATTGATGTCTCGATATTTCGACAGCATTGCAGCCATCATGGTCACGAGTAGACTGAAGTCGGTGAGTGTTAAACGTCAGAAGGGTGACACAAAAAGTTTAAAAAGTGATATAGGTTACACGTGTCGCGAAGCAAGAAGGGCTGTCTTCTAGCTACCGATGGGTATTGGTTGCTAGAAGACAGCAATTCTTCTAAATTATTTTTTTCATGCTCTAATGACCAATTTTGTTGACTTAACTAACGGACTTACTATAAGAATCTCGATTCTCAGATGCCTGTAATTTTTGTATTTCTTAGTTGATTTCAATTATTTTAGAATTAAAACTATTGTGAGCCATTGGTACTAATTATTATATATAAAATAAACGGATATATTTCACTTATATTGTTGAAGTCGGCAATTAGACCCGACAGTTTTTTTCAAGGTTTTCAATTTCGACGGTCTTTTTCAAGGTGAGCGCGCCACGCCCGCGTCGCCAGTGACGTTTCTTCGCGCACTGTGTCGACGCGGGACGACTGAAACTAGTTTACGCGGGTCGGTCTAATTGCCGACTTCAACAATATAAGTGAGTTATATCCGTTTATATATAATGACTTCCAAAGTTGAACAGCCATTTAACTAGGAGCTAGGAATACTAGTGTTAGGAATAGGTTCTTAACACTAGTATTCCTAACTCCTAGTTAACCGCCGCTAACCTCGGTCGGTGCCACCGAGCCGCTTCGCTTTACTCTTTTTGTATTCGTTCTTGCATCTAACTTGGGATCGCTTGACCCATTCTGCAAATAGACGCAGCCCGGACACCCATAGTGGCCTGTGCACTGCGCACGCGCCGGTGGTATATGGAGTTATGCGAGAAGGGTAATGAACGCCCGAAAACATTCGCTAGACAAATTGGAAAAGTACAATTAAATAATAAACTGAGGGTAGATTCAAAATTTCAAAAACAGACTGACATTAGACATGAAACTTATAAGCCCTCTATGCGTTGCATCGGCGTAATAAAAAAAACGCTGAAACGCCCTTTACAATATTGGCTTGATATCGTCGCTGATTGGCTGGTGTGAAAACGCGAATTTTGGCTGAGATTCTAAATCTAGTTTGACGCAGAAAAATCCTCCGAAAATATTTCGTACATTACACTGTGGAATTGTGGATGGATAATAGATGACTGATTTTTTATTGCTTAGATCATCTCCCGTGATGATTAATGACGAACTGAAATTAGTTTATCGATCTCCCAATTATCTAACGCCAGAAATATTTTAGAATTAAAACTATAGTGAGCCATTATTATATATAAACGAATATCACTCACTTATATTGTTGAAGTCGGCAATTAGACCGACTTCAACAATATAAGTGAGTGATATCCGTTTATATATAATAATTTGCCAGAAATATTAATAGTCAAATTCGTACTTAATAACTTTTTGACAAATTCAATTCAAATGATTTATTGCAGTCACAAAGACCATAATTATCAGTGTTACTAAATACCTAAATCTATGTTAATGTTTACACGAGGTGTATTACGCGCTATGACATGCGACTTAGGTCCGACTCGGAGACCCCGGGACATGTCAGTGTAACCAGTGCCTCAGAGAACTGTCCATGGTATCCGCAATGCCCTTCAGGATGCTGTTAGGGCTGCCGCGAACCCGTACATTAGAGACGCGACTCTTTTGCGTATGATGGCATGGACTCGTCCACGACGGCTTCCGCAAACATCCCTGACGCGCATCGCACCAGCCTCACAGCACCCTGAACGCATTGTTATATTGTACACGCAGGGCAACCACATTTTCCAAATCTGGATGTTATTTGTGGCCGTTTCTGTGTATGCCTCTGTACACATATCACAGTGAACCCTAGTTTGGGCAATGTTACTACTTCTTATTTTATATTTGCAAAACTAATGTCCTATTAGAAGGTCAAAAAGTAAATTAGGTCAGGTCAACGTCCAGACAATGTCAAATGAAAACGTGACAAAATAGGTAACGAGAAAACATCACGTGACCAGACTGTTACCGCCCCAAATTACTGGGTTAAACAAAACACTTTTAAGAGAGTTTGAGTCGAAACACGTGACAAAGTTTAGCGTAATTAAATAACGTGATACGGGAGTCGGCAGATTTTGTAAATACGGTTAATAATCATAATTATGTCTCCAAATGAATACGATTGAAGGTGTTAGAATGTTTTGTGTTGTAGAATAAATTCTAGAATTAATAACCTTACTAAAAGTATTAAAACTCTACTCAGACTCAAAACGTCTAGATTCTGAAATTACCAGTGTATATTAATGTTCAATGTGGTTCATATATTGTAATTAGGGTTAATTAATTAATACATGGTTTTTATTACGAAAACCTGCCAAATTAAAAGTTAATATTACTTTAGTTTAACTGCTTGTAAAAGTGTTTTTTTAAACTTGGCATTGATTTGAATTTAAGGGCCTTCCATGAGCCAACTAGCGCCGCCAATCGTGAAAAAATAATATCTTCCAATTTAATCAATTTTATTAAAAAAAACTATTTACAAAATGTTTATTAGGATGAATACTATTTATCAATATAAAATATATGGCGTAATTGCGACAAGCTAAGTAGTAGTTCACAAATGTGCCAAAAACGGCCGTTTTTCGCAATTATGCGAACTACAACTTACCGAAATTGAATCAAGTTATAAATAAGCATTTAAAAATAGTATTTATCGTAATAAACATTTTGTAAATAGCTTTTTTATAAAATTGATTATATTGGAAGATATTATTTTTTTAAGATTGGCGGCGCTAGTTGGCTCATGGAAGGCTCTCTTTTGATACGTATTAGGGGCGATATTATTTATTGCGATAATAAAGATAACTGGCCCCCTTTTCAACATTTATGTTTTGGTGCGATGTCACTTTCATAAGCCCTCTAAAGAAGTTTTTAAAAACAAATGCATTCAGGAAAAGTTTCAAGTGTTCGCCTGAAAGTTAGAAACACGTGATTGCAAAGCATCACGTGACTTCATGGGTCTACCTTGAAAATTAAAAAGTAATTAAAATATTGAAAGAGTTCGCGTCGAAATTTCGAGAGGTCAACATCTGGAAGACATACCACACGTGACCTGAGCCAAGCACGTGTCGTTGAAGTTATTACATTAAAACATGGCTTCTGAAATGCTTATACAATGGTTAATTGTTTAGTAATTTTACAGGGCTCATAAATCGTAAACAGATCATAATAAGGTTGATTTTTTCTCAAAACCTACCTACTTAGGTACTGAACCGAATTTAATAGTCAAAGTCAAAGTTCTTTATTGCAAGTAAGCACGTTGTGTACATTTTTGCACGTCAACATATTTTTTGAATTTACATTTACACCACTTTGCAAGGAAAAGGTGCCAACGCTGAGGAGAAAAGTGGCAAAATTCTCTCAGCATTCATTCTTTTACAGTACATGGTTTTATATTTTATCTATCTAACAGGGAAAGTATTCTTGCAATAGATCAAGTAGGTTTTGAGAAAATCTCAACAATAATATTCATAAACGTGATTTAAAGTTACGCCACCTTTACATCGAGGGAGCTCGGGCCATGATCCGCCACGCGGGCCCAGTTGGCGGATTTCACATGCCTTAGATTTTTTTTTCTTCTACGACATGCAGGTTTCATCACGATGTTTTCCTTCACCGTTTTGAGAGCACTCGGTAAATGTACGTAAGTTTATTTGTCGAAAAAACCGAGGATAACTCATTGGTGCATGGCTGCCCTAGCTGGGAATCGAACCTGGGACCTCCATATTGGAAGTCCAAGTGAAAAGGATAGCAACACGATTTAAGGAAAGTGAGGTTTATCTAGGTTTATGAATAACAGCATAATGACTCTAATTAGAGAAAACGTGAATT
Organism: Tachystola acroxantha; assembly: GCA_963506565.1. Classification (NCBI taxonomy): domain Eukaryota; kingdom Metazoa; phylum Arthropoda; class Insecta; order Lepidoptera; family Oecophoridae; genus Tachystola; species Tachystola acroxantha. The sequence goes on along the minus strand of OY735876.1, from coordinate 14,732,699 downwards.
ACCGTGTTAAACATTTATTTAATTAATATGTATACAAACCGCGTAAGTTTAAAAAGTGATCTCTACACTTAGCTCTGCGTTAGACGGTAGGTACAAGATTACATATTACGCACAACTTTTACTTAAAAGTACAAATTTATTTATTTAAAATTAGGAAATAATATATACAAATAAATACAAATTAAATCTAAACTACCTAAACCTACCTAACATGTAAAAATTATAAATAAAAAACCTGCGCCAAGTCCCCCACAATTGGCAATGTGCCCAAAAGGCTGGCGGCGTTGCCCCGCTGTATAGCGAGGCTAACACGTTGGGCAAAGTAGCCGCCAGCCTTTTGGTCACGCGTGGCCTCGACCAGGCGCCGGGAGATTTGCTTCATTAGGCGGTGTGCTCCCGGCCCCCATGGTCCCAGCGTCTCAACCCCAAACGGCACAAATACGTAGTTATCGCCGATGCCTGCGTATTTGCGCCGTTTGAGGCTTTCAGCAGATTCTGCCGCATAACCGACCTTATTAACAGTCCCTGAAAGATGGGACGGCGCTAAGGTATCGACGCAAGATAACGACGACTTTTACTTAATGACAACCGCGTAAATTGAATCAGAAATGGCAACTGTGACAATTATGCGAAATAACATAAAATGCAATTAAAACGAAATGCATTATGCAGTTGTTAGGTTGAGCGCACACGATATACTTTTTGTACGTGTTTTTGTTTGTTTAGTGTTATGTAATACTGTTTGTTGCGTATCAGATATTTTTAAAGGAGTGTGTGTATGCTTATGTAAACTTAGAATAATAAGACTTAGATTTTTTTAATGATGAAAATTCAGAGTTTGTTTTATGCGAACTTTAAACATGATGAAAAATGTCACGAAATGATAAGGTTCAAGGGCAGAAGCCCACGGCTAGAAATTTTTCATCATGTTTAAATGACGAAAATTAGTATTTTTTTTTCAAATTTTTTTTCTTGTGACAAAATGAATCCTATACTAATCTTAAAAATGACCTATACAATATTGGGTTAGCCCTCAAGTAATAGATGCTGTGAATCGATATTTGTATTTGTATGTCATCATCATCAGTCTATTTATATTAAGTTGACTAAGTATATTAATAATTAAATTGGACTATAGTGATGTATAATATAATATTAATTGCACAGCGCATTGGTTAAGTGACTGCAATGCTGTGACAATATATTGTTTAAATAAATAATAAATAATATTGGCCCACTGCTCGGGCACAGACCTTCCCTTATACCGAGGGACCTGGGGCGATTTGTATGTAATTTACGTATTTATTGTAATGCCTAACATTACGTTTAAGACATTTTGCAACTTAGGCGTTTTGTATATTAGCCATTGCACATTTTAGTCGTCATAAATCTATCTATTCGCCTGGTCCTCGCCTCGGGGGACTTCAGAGCTGGTGAGTATTTTACCCAGCGCCTGAGCCTCGCTATACAGCGGGGCAATGCGGCCAGTGCGCTGGGCACCCTGCCGCGCGGGACGGGCCTAGACGAGGTGTAGTGTTGGCTAGATATAGGTAAGTATTTATAATTGTATTTATTATTATCTAATAAGTTATGTATTTTTTTAGATTTTTTTTAACTACTGTCGTAATATTTTATTCGTTTTGAATTTCAAAATTTAGTTTTTTAGACATGCCTTAGCATTTTTAGACATTTAGCTTTCCGCTAGCCTTTTGGGCACGCTGCCTATAGCGGGGGACCTGGGGCAGGATTTTTTTATCTTTAATTAAAAAAAAATTATATATAGTAAGTTTGCTTTTTAGATAGTTTTAGTTTAGATATAATTATTAGTTTGTTTAGTTTACTTTTATTTGTTTTAAGGTTTCGTTATTTAAATAAAATTAACTTCTTTCGAGCTTTCCGATCATGATTATATTATTTCCATCAAGCATTACAATGGGCCTGTCTAAATCTCTTCTGGATCTATTCTAAAGCTTCGAGCCAGTGACTTTCCCGTAATCTGTCAATCTGCACAATGGGCTGCAGTGTGCACTCGGCCCAAGCGAGTCGTGACAGGCTTGCTTTCACCCGCGACGCTTCCTGCCGATTGATATACAACACGACAACACTATTATTTACTTAGAACTTTTTTTATATACATTTTAATTATTACATTTGCGTGCTATTAAAGAAGTTTTAGTAGAGTCAAATCAAATATACTTTATTTGCACACAAAAGGAATACATCGGTTACATAAATAAAACGTAATGACAATGCCAGATTCTGCCCCACCATCAACCGCAAGATGTACAAGATAACGAATAAATGTAAATATATCTCCGTTTTTTAAATAAAATTATTGGTTTAAGAGCCTTCCGTGAGCCAACTAGCGCCGCCAATCTTGAAAAAATCATATCTTCCAATTTAATCAATTTTATTAGAAAAGCTATTTACAAAATGTTTATTAGGATGAATACTATTTTTCAATATACAATACATGGCATAATTGCGACAAGCTAAGTTGTAGTTCATAAATGTGCCCAAAACGGCCGTTTTTCGCAATTATGCGAACTACAACTTACCGAAATTGAATCACGTTATAAATAAGCAATTATGTAAATATGAAATCAAACTGTAGCCCAGTTCAATCCAAACCAGTACCTACATTAGACAATTCTTTATTATCTTGTGCTATTACGGCTCTAACAATATTGAGGGTTCTATCTATTATAGAGAGATCATCTTGTATCCAGAAAAGCCCATTGCGAATAAAAAGATTTCTACACATTCTAAACAAGTCACATTCCTAGACGAATTACCAAGTTGACTCCAAAGCACTAACCCGCAGATTCGCTCGCCTGCGCTAATGCATTCTCATCAGAGTACATTTCTCTAAACCACTTGCGTTAGATCACATCTTACAAGCGAAATGCCATAGAAACCTAACTCAAACGCGTGCGTTCAACCGACGTACTCCTAGACTATGCGCCCGCGCAGTGAAAGTACTTTCGCGCGCTCGTTGCCCCGGTCGACGACCTTCGCGTGGGAGCGAGAGGGCGCTACGCACCAGAGCGGGATAGTTATACTTTTCTGAGGAAAGCCGTGAAAAGCCGGGTGCAGTGCGAAAGTACATGTCGATCAGGAAATCGATCGTAAAACGATTTTAGAAATAATAGCAACATTTGTGGCGGAGATTTCGGATTTTCCGGTGTTTTCGGAAAGTTTCCGTCCTGTCACTGTACGGGAAATCCTGTTTTAGGGCCTGTGGGGTAATTTATTATCTCCGGTTAACTCCGGATTGGATGGAAAGTTGTATAGTTTATCATTGATTTCCTTTTAAGAGCATTCCATGAGCCAACTAGCGCCGCCAATCTAAAAAAAATAATATCTTCCAATATAATCAATTTGATTAAAAAAGCTACTTACGAAATGTTTATTACGATAAATACTATTTCTTAAATGCTTATTTATAACGTGATTCAATTTCGGTAAGTTGTAGTTTGCATAATTGCGAAAAACGGCCGTTTTTGGCACATTTGTGAACTACAACTTACCTTGGCAACGTATATTGAAAAATAGTATTCATCCTAATAAACGTTTTGTAAATAGTTTATTTAATAAAATTGATTAAATTGGAAGACATTATTTTTTTCACGATTGGCGGCGCTAGTTGGCTCATGGAAGGCCCTTAAGGTTTAAGATCATTTATTTCTCATAATAATTATACATTTACTTACATGAGAAAACATATATCATATATCTATCATAACTTAAAAGTAGGCTTACAGAACTTAATATTAAGATAGAATTGTAACATTAATTATTATTATTATATTATTTTAAAAGATGTGATGCAGAGAGTTTTTTGCCACTTTTTCTCTTCAGCGTTGGCACCTTTTCCTTGCAAAGTGGTGTAAATGTAAATTCAAAAATATGTTCACGTGCAAAAATGTACACAATGTGCTTACTTGCAATAAAGAAATTTGACTTTGACTTTATAATGTAGGTAGTTAGAAGTAAATATTTTGTAAATATTACTTTTATTATTTGTATTATTTTAAGTTTTTATATTAGTATGCTCTTATTTATCAAATATACAATAAATATGTAAGAAGTAAGAAGTAAACAAATACAAGTTTGGTAAAATAAAACATATAAGTACTTTTAACTTGATTTGGTGTGTATAATATTGAAAAGTTGGCAGTCTTATTAGGTAACCTTTGACGGTTACTGCGGCTTCTTCATCTCAGACTAAAGCCGAAACTTCAGCCTTTGGAAACTCTAGTTCCCAGCCGAGGTTCTAAGGCTCTTAGAAAGTGTACCCCTGTTCCGTAAAGTATTTTATGTAAGCACATTTTGCGAAAAAAGTTAGAAGTTATAGATGCATCGATAATCTATACAGGGTGCAAATGAAAGAATATAGTACGCGGTATGAAGGATGCTTAATTTAGGTAATTATAAATTAATCAATTTTTAATGCTCATTGACCATACAACGCGGCAATGCGGCTAGCGTAATGGGAACCTTTGAGCCATGTCTTTTTTTAGTTTACTTTAGTTTTAGTTTATTTATTTATTTAATTTTTAAGTATTATTGTTATTTTTAAATTTTATTATGATTCTATTAAAATTTATTTTTAATTCACAACTTTTCGATTTTCGCCCAAAAACATTTTAATTGTGACTCTCCACATTTAGTAGTACTAAATTAGATCAGCTGTACCATGTCTCTGGGACATACACTTGTTTAATTGAATCGAAAACAGACGGAGGGCCTCAATAAGGTTGAGATATTCTCAATAACTACTTGACTGATCGTAAAAATTCTTAACTTAGTTTAGAATATACACTATATAGTTGTGTTGAAATGACTTTGCCAAATTCTGCCCCACCGTCAACAGCATGATGTACAAGATAACGAATAAATATAAAAATATCTCTGTTTTTTTCTTAAAATTATTGGTTTAAAATAAAGATTCGTACATCAAGCGAGTCGAAAAAAACAGCTTAATTAAGAATTCAGAAAATAGTAAGAAATCGAAGCGAATTATTCATTGTTTAGCTTTAACAATCACGTAGTTTTGTAGGTGGGGCAAAGCTCCATTGAAATGTGGCAATGACATTTCAAAAGTCAGTCGAGTTATTTTTGAGAAAATCTCAACCTTACAATCTCTCCTGTATTAGATTGAACCCTTTCCGTTAAGTATTAGAAAACCTCCGTCTTTACGCAAGCAAAGCCGAATGCCTCAACTAGCATGGCGTATAGTTCCCTCAACCCTGCCTCGGGTTCATTGACCCGCTGGCTGCACTCTACAAGAAAATTTACTACGGCGAAGTACATAATGCGTTTATGTGCATTTCTATGCGCATGCGGCGATAGAGCGCGCTTTATAACCATTGTGGTCGCGCTTTGTGCCCTGCGCTATAGTAACTCCTATAACAAGTGTTATTGGTTTATTGTAATATTTGTAATTTAATATTAAAAGTGTAGTGGGCTTTTTGAAAATGGCGGGAAACGACGGTTGCGAAATTATTTAATAATTTTCAGTTTAATGTCTACAGTGAGTGTTTTGTGTTTAATATCACGTTAAATTAATCAGAAAATGTTCGCGAATGACAGTATGGTGAAGTTATTGGAGAATTCAAGCAGGATCTGAAGTTTGGCGCCATGGTCAAGATTCCCACTACGAGCTCGGGAGTGAACGTGACTGTCGAGCTGCTTCGTCCACAGTGATTGACGCTACGGCGTCTCCTGTGCATGAAGACAAGAAGACGCGGCTACCCAGGGTGATGACGCTACGGCGACTCCCCTGGAGGAAGATAGAAGACTATTATACATTGAATTTTCTGTAACATGACATTGGCAAATGACGAACTGTCGAGTCCATTATTAAATAAATAAATAAGTGTAGTGTAGAGTGTACGAGTAGAGTCTTACGCCGTATTCACAGACAGTTATGAACTCAGCGTGAGCTAACTCACACAAATGTCGAATTCCATATGCCTTTGAATCAAATCAAATCATTTATTTGCCAGAATACATGAAATCTCAGGATGGTAAATTGCATTGTCCAGTACAGTATTCTACTTGTATACAAGCGTGCAAAGTTTTCAGTTACATAAGCAATAAAAATGTCAGAAGAAATAAAAATAATTAATGTAAATGTCGTGTAGTAAAAATGTCAGTGAGAGGAATTTAATTCATAATAATTCATAATTCATTTATTCCTTGCTTTATGTGGTAACATGGTTCTTCGATAGTACAGGAAGTGCTCACATAAACCCTGGAAGGGCACCGCAACATTAGACACTTAAACATTAAAAATTCAATTTTGTCAGTCAGTCAGTCAATAATACAAATAAATATTCAAGTAAATATAATAATTAGGAAGTAAGTCTTATCCATTAAATAAAAAATTGAAATTAAAATTGTCAACATATAAATTAATTTGCAAAATCATGTTCGAAAAACTCTTGCAGATTGTAAAAACACCTATCAACTAGTAATATTTTCAATTTTTTATTGAACACTGAAAATATTCGGTAACGGTATAGTATTGACAGTTGTAAGAGCTTGCTTAAAACTGTCTATTTTCGGCCTCAGTTTAAAACCTAGCCAATGCTCTTGTAAGCGCGGTAACAAGAGAACATGCCTAATCACACAATGGGCCGAAGACGAAACTCTTACCGAGTCACTCTCACTTTCACTCAGTACAATTAAACGGATTCGCCGCTCGGTGCGAACTCACCCCGCTCGAGTCATGGGAGACCACCGTTAATTCATTTGACTATATTGACTGATGTTTTAGTTTGAAAAAAATCATCTCTTCTAATCATTAATCTCCTATAAACAACTAGATACACAGTCTGCCTTTTAAAAATGTCCCAGCGCAAAGAAGGTTCAAACGGATGAATGGACCCTCAGTTGCTTTATTGGACATTATTTGGACGTTAACAATGAACATTTATTTGGACGCTTTTTAAATTGTTTTAGTAAGACCTTTGTGTATCTAGTTGTTTATAGGAGATCAATGCTTCTAATATAATTTATTTATTCATTAAAAAGTATAGCATTACAGTTTATCACCTATACACTATACATTTCATTTAATCATTAATTATATTATTAGAACATTAATTTAATTATATTAGTATTACAGTTATATATTGTTATCACGCCTCATTATTCCATTAAATAGGTATAATATTTAATATTTTTACGCTACGTTTCCATCCTTATAAATTGTAACAACTAATTATTTTATTAGCATTTTATATAATAATAATTTTATTTACGAATGACAATGATTCATTATTTGTTAGTAGAGTCTTATACACTATATTAGTAACTAGCCTAGGACATGCAACGTCACACATTTTTTTACAATACGGCAGTCGTATTTGCCGGCTATCATTTGCAGGATTCTGTTGTCGCTGCGTCGCACTCTGCAGAGCAGAGACGCGCACTTCTTACGCATTATATGACGTATAAAATATTATAAGACAAATAGGAAAGAGGTTGGAAAAGAGCGCACTACGGAATAGCGAGGTAGAATCGCTCTCCGCTTGTGTTTTGTCTTACGCGAGATATCATCTGCACATCTATAGGAAGTGCTGTGCAACAATCGGCATTGTGCTTGCCACTTGGCGGTGATAGTGGAATATGCCAACTTGTTGTGTGATAATTAACATTACATTTAAAGCTGAAATACATTGGAAAAGCAGCGGTAAGGCAGTGGTAGTAATTTAGGTTTAAAGATTATTTATTCTCATTAAAGACAATTGTAAAAGTAATACCTAGTTAGTAAGTGTGGTTATTATTTTGAAAGTTGTGCTCCTGAGAGTTTATTGCCACTTTTTCTCCTCAGCGTTGGCACCTTTTCCTTGCAAAGTGGTGTAAATGTAAATTCAAAAAATATGTTGACGTTCAAAAATTTACACAACGTGCTTACTTGCAATAAATATATTTGACTTTGACTTTGAAAGTAAGTCAAAAGTATACATTCACTTCGATCCATAAAAATACAAGTAATTATTACACTTCACTATTAAATTAGTAGGTTATTTATTTAATTAATAGGCTACCTTTCTAAAAGAATATGTTGTGATAACTGGTTATTTTAAATTCAATAAAAGAGTTGTTTATTTTATTTGGAGACAAAGAGTTGTTTTTGAAATCTTAATACTAAATAAATTATTGCTTATAAACCAGTAGCCCTAATCTAAGGTTTCATTATTAAAGACATCTAATAAATGGTATAAATTGAAAGTAAAATTGAAGTAGAAGTCGCATCTAACGCATGAAACTCTATGAAAGATGGCAGACTGAAAAAACCTACGAAACCCTTTGCATTGGTACGGACAACGGCAGATCAATGGTAACACTTGCCGTACGATTTTAAATCTTACGACGCAGATAATAAAAGCAATTCAAAGTCCAAAATGTTACACTTGATCTGCTGTACATGGTTGACCACCTTTTAGATACATATATTTATTCATAAAATTTAAATAATTAAAATTAAAATAATCAATTGAGTAAAAAAAAATATTATAAAAGGTACACGTCGTCGTGCAGCTCCCCTCCACAGGGCCTCGTGCCAAGGACGCTGGCTGCATCACCTCTCTGTATGGCCAGGCTAAGCCTTTGCGAGAAGTAAGCGCCAGCCCTCAGGTCGCCGGAGGCGTGGATCAGTCTGGTCGAGATTTCATGCACTATTTTTTTGTGTCAAAGGACCACGGGCCCATCGTTTCCACGGCAAGCGCCGCAAACTCATGGTGGTCAGGTGACAAACATGAGTATTTTATAGTATTTAGATACATAAATTAATCAATTTTATTAAAGAAGCTATTTACAAAACTAAAAACAATTTAAAAAATTCGGCCCTCTTGGGAGGGTGCCCATCACACTGGCGGCATTCCCGCGCTGTATGGCTAGGCTCAGCCTCTGTGCGAGAAAGCCGCCAGCACGAGGCTCACCCGTCGCCTCCCTCAGGCGCTTGCTGAGCTCCTTGTGGAGCGCGTGTGCACTCGGGCCAAGTGTCTCGACGCCAAAGGGAACAAAGTCATATTGGGCGCCGAGACACCTGTATTTGCCCCTCTTAATGCGCTCACGAGCCTCGGCCGCCGCGCCCGCGCGACTGGCGGTCGCCGGAAGATAGGTCGCAGCCAGAGTGTCGGAACACGTAGCGTCCCACACCAGGGCGCGACCCATCCTCCAGGGTATCAATCAATATATTTGTATTATGTAGATACATTGTTTCTGGTTCTCTTGAAAATGGCGGGAAACGACGGTTGCAAAATTATTTAATAATTTTTGTTTTATTGTCTACAGTGGTTATTTTGAGATTAATATCACGTTAAATTAATCAGAAAATGTTCGCGAGTGACAGTATGGTGAATTTGTTGGATAATTTGAGCAAGATCTGGGGTTTCAAGCTTTTATCAAGAGTTCCCGCTACAAGCTCGGGAGTGAACGTGACTGTCGAGCTACTTCGTCCAGAGTGATGACGCTACGGCGTCTCCTCTGGATGAAGACATGAAGACGCGGCTACCCAGGGTGAAGACGCTACTGCGACTCCCCTGGAGGAAGATAGAAGACTATTATATATTGAATTTTCTGTAACATGACATTGGCAAATGACGAACTGTCGAGTCCATTAATAAAATAAATAAATAAATAAATACATTGTTTCTACATAATATAAATAAACATAGCAGTCCTCAAATAAATAAGTCCCACAAAACATTGCTCTACGCAATTACTACAAAGAATCAATACAGCCCCCCCCCCCCCCCCCCCCCCCCGCGCTGAGGAGGGTAAATAGTGGCGTATTATGTTTCTGTTCATAATTTCTGTGAAGGTCGGCGTGCCTGCCAGCGCCTCCCACACAGTCAGATAACAAATATTGATATATAATAATAACAATAAAATAGTCGTAACTGTGAACGGGTAAATAACGAAGAGTCTCGACCAACATCTTAAGAAACTCTCGCTAGACTGGGTCAAGAGCCGGATGCAGAAGGCAGTGCTGCTGGACACGCATTGTGAGGAGGTTCCTCTCTCTGGGATCCTTACCTCCGGCAGCTTGGCTGCACATGCATTCCGTAGCCGGTTTGTGGCTATTTTTTTTATAATTATATATTTTTGTAATTTTATTTTTGAAATGTATAAATATATATGTGTAAATAAAGAGAATCATAATAAACATTTTGTAAATAGCTTTTTAATCAAATTGATTAAATTGGAAGATATTATTTTTTCAAGATTGGCGGCGCTAGTTTGCTCGTGGAAGGCCCTTAATAAAGAAAAACGCGATGATTTTAAGGGCCCTACTAGAGCGAATGACCTTGGCATATGGCACCGCCCACTGCCCCCGTTTTCCTCTGTTCCCTCGGCATAAATCGTATTTTAATACAATAATCCTAAAAAATCACGTTTAATAATAATAAGCGTATGCTAGCTCATAAACAAGGTACAACGCCCTACGAAATCGTCATCCGGTACCGTCGTTACTACGTTACGTACTACAGATCGATAAGAAGTATTCCCGGGCCAAGGATAGTACGTGCGCGTACCAGTGCGTGCCAGCCCTCAGGCTTTTCATAGCCACTCGTACACAACTATCATCGTGTTTTGATTCATTAGGGGTCTAATCTATGCGAAAGTAAATTATAAATATTAAATCGGGATTTTTTTGTTTCGTCCGTCACGACCGGGATTCGAACCAGGGACTTCGCCATTCCGTGGCACGCTCTATTCCAACAGAACTCTTTCTCCGTTTAATGCTTATTTTTTTTCTCGTGTGCTTTAGTGATTAGATCTAGTTATTTAAAATATGTATCTATCAAATCTATTTATTTCACACACAACTTAACAAAAGTATAATTAAAACTTACGAAATATATTAAAACTTACGAAATATATTAAAACTTACGAAATATATTAAAAAGTACTTAATAATATTCAAAAGTACTTAATAATATTAAAAACTATCTAAAAATACTTTAAAACTACTACCTAGAAAAAAACCTTACCTAAAAACAGTCTAAAAAATTCGGCAATCTTGGAAGGGTGCCTCACACTGGCAGCATTCCCGCGCTTAATTGTAATTGTTATATTACCTACCTATTATAAATATTATTAATATTTTTTTTTAAATAAAATCCATTTTTGTCTTTTTCGACGTTGGCACCTTTAATACCTATGCAAAGTGATTTAACTGAAAAATCTATAAAAAAAATACTGAACTCAACAAATTAATACGAAATCAGGAAAAAAATCTCAATTAATGGGGTTTTTGTGTACTTTACTCTAAGTACCGTGCAAGTACGTAGGGCAAGTGGGCGTCAGAGCTGCGCAGCTCACTTGCTATTGAATTATTCATGAGCCCCGGGGCCTGCGCTTTTGTTACAAAAACACATTGAGTTTTCCTGTAATTTTATCGGAAAATATGGAATTTTTCCGATGTCAGACTGCGTTACTACAGACTATAGATTTTCGCTTGGCTGATATACAGTGACACTTTTTCTCCTCAGTGTTGGCGTTCCTTGCAAAGTGGTGTAAATTCAAAAATATGTTGACATGCAAAAATGTACACAACGTGCTTACTTGCAATAAAGAAAAGACATTGCCACATTTCAATGGAGCTTTACACCTACAAAACTACTTCACCATTTAAGCTGTACCTATCATTTTGTTGGGGACTTATTACAGGTTTCATATTGCATAATCATAATCAGTATCATTTTCTACTACTCTCGCAACTCCTATAGAAGAATAACAAAAACAATGAATAATTCGCTTCGATTTCATACTATTTTCTGAATTCTTAATTAAGCTGTTTTTTTCGAATCGCAAGTTGTACAAAACTTTATTTTAAACCAAATATTATTAATAAAAAAACGGAGATATTTTTTACATTTATTCGTTATCTTGTACAACTTGCGGTTGATCGTGGGGCAAGATCTGGCATAGTCATTTGCAACTTCGACAAACTTGTGCTCGCTGCGCACCACGCGATAAACTGCGAAATTTTGGGACTTTTTTCACTTTTTGCTCTAATAATCATAAACTATGCATTTCCGACAAACAGTATTCTGTATTCTTACAAAGTCAATTAAATTATCGATAATTTAAGCTAAATCGCAGCTATATAAACCTCATACGGACTTAGCTATAGCCCTTCAAAGATGGTCAATTTCATGCGTTCCGCACCTACCACCAGGTACAAAAGTGGCTGGGGACCGAGTGGGATTGGGAAATGCGTTCCTACTTTATCACATGATTTCCCTGAATCATTCCTATTAGATGAAAACCTACCTATTAGAAATTGAGTTACAATTTCTCTTGGCCATGAAACCCTAAAAACATGAAAGAAGCTTGGTAAATCTTTCTTCCCCGAAAGGCATAAAAGGTGTTGACGAAAAATTTCAAAGACACGTGTATTATATTTATCTTTGGGCGCTCTGAAAAGTTTGTAGTGCCGGAATATTAATAAGTACAACTCCTACACCTTGTCTCGGGAACGTGGGGCGAGTCACGAGCGGCAGCGGGGTGAACCAGGGTAAAGAATCTACCTGAAGTATCGTGACTTTCTTCATAATCGTTTCCATTTTATCACATCCCAGGGGCCTTCCATGAGCCAACTAGCGCCGCCAATCTTGCTATTTACAAAATTGGGGAGTATTTTACCCAGCGCCTGAGCCTCGCGCTGGGCACCCTGCCGCGCGGAACGGGCCTTGACGAGGTGTAGTGTTGGCTAGATATATTTTTTATATAATATGTCATTTTTATAAACAGTTTTACAAAATGTTTATTAGGATGAATACTATTTTTCAATTTACAATAATTACGACAAGCTAAGTTGTAGTTCACAAATGTGCCCAAAAACGGCCGTTTTTCGCAATTATGTGAACTACAACTTACCGACATTGAATCACGTTATAAATAAGCATTTTAAAAAATAGTATTTATCGTAAGAAACATTTCGTAAATAGGTAGCTTTTTTAATAAAATTTATTAAATTGGAAGATATTATTTTTTCAAGATTAGCGGTGCTAGTTGGCTCATGGAAGGCCCTTAAGTCAATCCCACACAGGCGCGATCTGCACGCGGCTTGCGGCCAGTTGAAACGCATGCCCCGCCCCATTTTCTCCGACGTTAACGACGGCTGGCGGATGACTTTGATTTTCGATAACTTCAGGTTCCTATTCCCGCTACAACTCACACTGTAAGCCACGCCACCTGCCTACGCAAGGGGGGTTCATTCTTCATTGATACACGTGGCACCCCCACCCCCTACGCTAGGCACGGCAACCCCCTTACGAAGCCCGCGGGGTGAGGGGGCGGCAAGCCCTGAGCTGGCTATGAATCACTCCTATACACAACAACCTTCGTAGTTTTAATACCTACATACACGACGGTATATGAACGGTAACATTAGAAATTAAGAACAATACAATAAAGTTACAGTTGTGTTTTCGACTGTAATTACACTTGCTCTAGTATATTATTATGATTTACGTATTTATTGCTTATAAATGCACTACTTCCCCTCTTTGCTTTACAGAAAATGTTCGCGAATGACAGTATGGTGAAGTTATTGGAGAATTCAAGCAGGATCTGAAGTTTGGTGCCATGGTCAAGATTCCCACTACGAGCTCGGGAGTAAACGTGACTGTCGAGCTGCTTCGTCCACAGTGATTGACGCTACGGCGTCTCCTGTGGATGAATACAAGAAGACGCGGCTACCCAGGGTGATGACGCTACGGCGACTCCCCTGGAGGAAGGTAGAAGACTATTATACATTGAATTTTCTGTAACATGACATTGGCAAATGACGAACTGTCGAGTCCATTAATAAAATAAATACAATAAAGCTCGATAAAGACATCAACACTTGAAGTACGATTTGAACTCTTATAGCGCATACAACAAGAATGGTGCTTTGATATGCTGTAGGTACTGTAATGTAGGCTTCTTAGATAACGGTATTTATTCATAAAACAATAAAAAAATAAAACAAACTATTATAATATTAACCTAGAAAATATAAACTAAACTAAAAACTATATATACAATAGGTCGGTTGAACTATCTGAATGGCTTAGCATTACAGATAGTTCAACCGATCCCCGTTGTCCGGCAACGTGCCCAAAATGCTGGCGGCATTTCCCCTCTGGATCGCTAGGCTGATCCTTTGGGCGAAATACAGGCCAGCATTTTGGTCACGCGTGGACTCCACGAGCCGCGCCGACAGATCTTTCAAAATTTCCATCGGCTTCTTGGATTGTATTGAAAAAAGAAGAAATTAAATTAAGTTGTCATTATTGTTATAGTAGAGTTGAAGGCAGACATTAAAAGCCCGAGACGCTACAGTACCTATGTTTATGATAAATGGAACTTTCGCGCTTTGTACAACGGCCAAGGGCGAATATTCAACTGCGAAACAATGAATTTATGTTTCTGACTAGCGAGCCCACCTGGAGGCTTAACAGGGGGAAGGGACCGCCAAAGCCTTCGCAACGGGTCGGTACACGTAGTCTGTTGCTATTATTGTATCATCATAACAACCTCGCTGAAATACCTTAGAAACGCCTTCAATGTATCTGTCCTAATTTCCATGGAGGTAAACAAACCAATAACCGTTCTTACTTATTTACTAATGATCACGATCATTACTTTAGCCAGCTTTGGCCAGCACGACTCAAATGAGTAAAAGATCATTGTTGATTATTGGGCGCAGGTCAGGTTGTGATTGAAATTTGTATTGATGTGTTTCGATGCTTCATTCTTGTCTTTTACAATTTTAACTTAATTTTAATAAAATATGGATGATGGATCGGAGCCACTGTTCTTTTTAGTCTGTTGTATCGACGTGTCCTTGTTTTCTCCTCCACGTTCAACAGATGGCGCACCTAGTCCTTAACAATCATAAATCACGCGGTTTGATTTTTTTTTCAGAGCGGTTCGTAGTGTAGTTGCGAGTACACGTTAAGCAACGTTGTGCGAGGTCAGTACCTGGATGGGTGACCACTAGTGACACTTTCATCTGAGCCCCTCCGTGCCTCGGAAAACACGTTAAGCAGTTGGTCCCGGTTGATATCGCTCGACAGCAGTCGTTAGGCCACGTCACGCCTACGAGCGGCCTGAATAACTCTGACAAATAGCTTTGGTCACTAAACCACACGAGAAAGGAAAGGAAGGATTTCTTTTTAACAATGTTATTTTTAATAAACTCAGAAACCACTCATTTTCGACCCCTCGTTAAAAGGGCATAATTTGTTGCAAACCACCTCTAGTATCACCCCTTTCAAGGAATGTATCGAACTTCCAATCATCCTGTATACGAAGATAACCTAACCTAAACCTACGCACAACCCTCCCAAACCCCTAAACGAAATTACTCACTGATCCACGCCATCATCGAGTTAAGCAAGGCAACCTTGCTAAGAGCACAAAACTTCACAAACACGACTTCTTTCGAGCACTCCAATTAATAGAAACGTTCGCTCACTAAATACCACGGAACCTATTTAATTAAAATTTTCACTAAAAAGTAGCTAATGGCGCTTCGCGCGTTTTTCAAGGAATCGCATAGACTTACGTTAACGAATGCAATTGTCTATGGAAATCAGTTTCTTTCTTTTTTCAATTTGTACAGTCGACAACAGATCAATGGTAACACTTGCAGTACAATTTCAAATCTTACGACGCAAATAATAAGAACTGTCAAAAGTAAAAAGTGTTACCATTGATTTGCTGTCGACTATACTTATATCTGGTAACCCTGTGGACTTCGGCATACGAGTACATATCACTCGCTTATAAAATAACCTGGCATATACTCGTACATATAAGGTTAACTAGTCGACAAGGCGACACTTCCTGCATATAGTTTAAATTATGTACATGCCTATATGAGTACGGAGCGTCAATGTCACCCACTATTCTTTTAAGTGCTAGCCTTGCTTGTGAACTCTGTGTGCACTATATATAAAAACAACCTTAAATTAAACAAGTTAAAATTGTTTTTGTTTCAAACCGGTTTAAGTGTACGGGCTTTAGTCGACTGCTGAAAGAAGGGATATGTTTTTCGAGTTTGTGTGTAAAGCCTTGTATCCACTAGGTTTTAACGCATAACAACATGTTGAAGGGAAAGAGTTTATATATGTTTGCGATTTTTTTCTATCGAGCGAAGTTTGTCCAATCATGTATCGGTATTCTTCGGTCCCTAAATAGACACCCCAAGATTGCTATATATTTTTTTCAGATGTTCAATTTTAGTAGTTAAGGCCGTATGCCTTCATAGAAAAACTGAAAATCCACGCATCTTACAAATTATTAATTTTGATTAAAAAAGCTATTGTACACAATCTTTATTAGGATAAACACTATTTTTTAATATACAATACATGGCATAATTGCGACAAGCAAAGTTGTAGTTCGTAGTTAGCGAACTACAACTTACCGACATTGAATCACGTTATAAATAAGCATTTAAAAATAGTATTTATCGTAATAAACATTATGTACATAGCTTCATTAATAAAATTTATTAAATTGGAAGATATTGTTTTTCAAAGATTGGCGGCGCTAGTTGGCTCATGGAAGGCCCTTAATGAGTATATAATATTGACTTAACCGGAATAATCATAAAATTATGAAACCATAATCTATTCCCGGGCCAATGTTTAGCGTGTTAAAGTATTACACTGTACCGTGTAGTCGCCCACTCGCCCACTCGCCTACTGTCGGTAGTCTAAATGAGGCTCTATTCAGGGGTAGGGGCGTAGTACGCTGTTGCCAGGCAACGGTACACGTGCCCCGCGTCTCACCCCTCCCGGGGCAACCCCAGCCCCCCGCGAATTCGCTGCAGCCCTGCTTGAACGAAGGAGCGGATATTTTTTTAATAATAAGAAACGATAAGGAAGTTATATTGATTGTACGAAATGACATTGCCACATTTCAATGGAGCTTTGCCCCACCTACAAAACTACGTGACAATTTAAGCTGTACCTATCATTTTGTTGGGGACTTATTGCAGGTTTAATATTGCATAATCATAATCATTTTCTACTACTCTCGCAAGTCGCAACTCCTATAGAAGAATAACAAAAACAATGAATAATTTGCTTCGATTTCTTACTATTTTCTGAATTTTTAATTGAGCTGTTTTATCGACTCGGCTTGATGTACAAAACTTTATTTTAAACCAATAATTTTAATAAAAAACGGAGATATATTTGCATTTCATCATTGTCTTGTACATCTAGTAGCGGTTGATGGTGGCGCAGAATCTGGCATTGTCATTTAAATTGTAATATTACACAGGGTGTAACAAAAAGGGTTTATGAAGCCGAAGGAAGGGTTTTCAGTATCGGTAACAGAACAACTTTTGTTCTACGACTTTTCGAATAAAAAATAAATTAATGTCTCATACAAATCGATCAGCTGACTGGAACGAAAAGTGTGAATAGTCAAAAAATAAATTCGCGAAAATCGAAAAGTTGTAGAACAAAACTTGTTCAGTTACCGATACTGAACACCCTCCCTTCGGCTTCATTTTTTCGTTACACCTGTTAAATTATTACATATTATTTTGAGATAAGCTAGCCCTTTGTACAGTCCACAGCAGTACGATTTCAAGTCTTACGACGCAAATAATAAGAACTGTCAAAAGTAAAAAGTGTTACAATGGTAATGGTATGTACAGTCGACAGCAGATCAATGGATGTATTTCTCTGTGTTGTGAAATAAAGTGTAAAACAAATAAACAAACACAAAAAATCTGATTTTAGCAGAAACTTATCTTGATATGATATTTTGCAAAACGAACTTAGTATGGAATTTGTATGGAATTAATGAGGCTTCACGTTATTTTTCAACTTTCAACTGTTTTCCATCAATTTATGTATATTGTGTAAAATAACGAAAATAATTTAACTTTTATTGTATTTTTTCTAGGTTTTATTTATATTTGATAACCATAGCTTAGTCAAGTAAAAATACATAACAAAATAAAATAATAAATCTTGGGGGTGCTACGCCGATACTCGTAGCCATGTCAACGCTCGTAGCGGGCGGGTGGCCCCTCTACGCCTCTACGACGGCGCTACCAAAAAACCGCTACGCCCACCACCGCGCGTAATTTCGGGGACTCTCTTTGAGATTTTACGCAACAATTATTCCGAAACTCACTAAATTAAAGTTTCTAATCCATATTTCATGGATTACTAATAATAATAAGGTAATTTTCTGAAGTTAGAAAAGGTAAAAAGATAAAGACTTATAGACGGGCGGGCCACGTGTGCCGCATGCAGCCGGACCGATGGGCCTGGACTGTCACAGAATGGGTGCCATCGGACGGTCGCCGGCGTCGGGGCAGACCTCGGCGTAGGTGGAGAGACTATGTCGTTAGGGATGGGTAGCTGGAAGAGGCTTAAGTCGGGGATGGATGGAAGAGGAGGGGGGATACCTTTGCCCAGCAGTGGGACAATTTATAGGTTAAAAAAAAGAATTTGAAAAGAAAGTATCGTGAATTCATGACAGAATTTGGAAATTTAGATGTTTTTTTAGTAAAAACAATTCGTGAATAAATGTACCTATATTCGATTCACACATAAAGATACATCAGGAGATATACAGTGTATGGATATACACATACATACAATTATCATCTAAATTCATATTACCGTCGACATCTGGCCCCGAAAAGGTCAAGACCATGTAAACACAATTAAAGTTAAAGCAGAATAATAATTACTTATTGCTATTGTAGTGACTGATGACGTTGCCTAATAAGGCAGGGTTTAATATAAATTGTGCTATAATAATAATAATTCTTTATTGCAGGCATAAAAAATACAAAATAAATAAAATAAAGCTTACATTTGGACCTAATGGTCCTTACGTCAGTCTTAACCTACTTTCGGTTCTCGCTCCGGTGCACAGACAGCCAATGCCGAAATATGGGGCTGGAGAGGTCGTCACTCACCATCATCAGTATGCTATTGTCAGAGCTACGCAGTCTGCTCCAGAAGGAAGCAATACGAGCTCTGACAATAGCAAAGAAGCTATTGACAATAGCTATGATCATTTTTGTTTCAAAATGTATTGTGTATTCTGTAATAATCACTTTGTAATACATAAATAATAATAATAAATAAATAATATCGTAACCGTGAACGGTTTAATAGCGAAGAGTCTCGACCAACACCTTAAGAGACTCTCGCTAGACAGTTGGGTCAAGAGCCGGATGCAGAAGGCAGTGCTGCTGGACACGGCACGCATTGTGAGGAGGTTCCTCACTCTGGGATCCTAACCTCTGGCAGCTTGGATGCGCATGCATCCCGCTGCCGGTGGGTGGCTATTTTTTATATTTGTATATTTTTCTATTTTTTATTATTAAAATGATCTGATCTGCTGTTCACGAGATCACGAGGCGGCTTAAGTTATGTCTAAGTTACCTCTACTTACGTAAGGAGGTAATTTTATAATATATCTCGGAACCCGACCTCCGACATAGAAAGTTATCGGCATAAATTAATACCTAC
Source organism: Tachystola acroxantha (assembly GCA_963506565.1). Classification (NCBI taxonomy): domain Eukaryota; kingdom Metazoa; phylum Arthropoda; class Insecta; order Lepidoptera; family Oecophoridae; genus Tachystola; species Tachystola acroxantha. The sequence goes on along the minus strand of OY735876.1, from coordinate 14,713,167 downwards.
TTAATGCCTTTCGTCGCCATTGCCTTGGCAAATCACTTTCGCTTGGAATATAGTTATGAGATTCATAACTTCTAAGGCTTTACTTTAAACTCAACTTCGTCGTCAAAACCTATCAATCCACTGGACGCAGCCTTACGGTAATCATTTTTAGGATGAACATGAGCTAATTAAGGCTTTGTATGCGCGGATTTCAGGTCTTCTATGAAGGCACTAACTACTAAAATTAAAAAATATATATTACTATTTAAATTATACTATTTAAAGACTGATGAATACCGATACACGATTGGACAAACTTCGCTAGATAGAAAAAAAAATTCGCAAATCGCTTTTAAAATTATGTCTAAACCGAAATAGTTATTTATACAAATAGGCATAGTGTAAGCATATGTATGTAATTAGTAATTATAAATTGACATGTAACGCACGTTTGGTTTAATTAATTTATTTATTTATTTTCATAACAACACTTACAGTGTTGTTATGAAAATAAATAAATAACAAAATATATATCTATAAATATGAGAGCTTCTATTAAAAATCTGATTACTGGCGGATTTTTATATTTGTTGAAAACAACCACTGTAGGTAGACATTAAACTGAAAATTATCAAATAATTTCGCAACCGTCGTTTCCCGGCATTTTCAAGAGGACCCTCAATATTGTTTCTGAATCTAGTCTTATGACGGGCTTTTTTGAAAATGGCGGGAAACGACGGTTGCGAAATTATTTAATAATTTTCAGTTTAATGTCTATAGTGGATGTTTTGTGTTTAATATCACGTTAAATTATTCAGAAAATGTTCGCGAATGACAGTATGGTGAAGTTATTGGAGAATTCAAGCAGGATCTGAAGTTTGGCGCCATGGTCAAGATTCCCACTACGAGCTCGGGAGTGAACGTGACTGTCGAGCTGCTTCGTCCACAGTGATTGACGCTGCGGCGTCTACTGTGGATGAAGACAGGAAGACGCGGCTACCCAGGGTGATGACGCTACGGCGACTCCCCTGGAGGAAGATAGAAGACTATTATACATTGAATTTTCTGTAACATGACATTGGCAAATGACGAACTGTCGAGTCCATTAATAAAATAAATAGTCTTATGACGTAACATAATGTTTGTTGGCACCTGGCGGTCCAAGTACCTACATTACTATACCTATACACTCTGTAGTTGCGTAATGCCAGGCAAAGGCCACGTGGGCTGAGGCTTTGCGGCGGATGACTCTACTCATGGTCGTCGGAATTGCTTTTTAAGAATATTAGCAATGTTTTTATATTTAATATTCTCATCACCATATCCTAAGCATCCAGCATTCGATTATAAATATTATATAAAAGATAACCTAACCTAAATCTACGCACAGCCCTCCCAAACCCCTAAACGAAATAACTCAACGATCCACGCAATCATCGAGTTACGCAAGGGAACCTTGCTAAGAGCAAAAAACTTCACAAACACAACTTCTTTCGAGCACTCCAATTAATAGAAACGTTTGCGGACATCGCCTGATTAACTTAACGTGATCACTAAATACTACGGAAACTACTTAATTAGAATTTTCAAAAAAAATTAGCTAATAACGTTTTGCGCGCTTTTCAAAAAATCCTGCATATTTGTATTATTTATTTTATTAATGGACTCGACAGTTCGTCATTTGCCAATGTCATGTTACAGAAAATTCAATATATAATAGTCTTCTATCTTCCCCCAGGGGAGCCTCAGCAGCGTCTTCACCCTGGGTAGCCGCGTCTTCATGTCTTCATCCAGAGGAGACGCCGTAGTGTCATCACTCTGAACGAAGCAGCTCGACAGTCACGTTCACTCCCGAGCTTGTAGCGTGAACTCTTGATAAAAGCTTGAAACTTCAGATATTGCATAAATAATTCAATAACTTCACCATACTGTCACTCGCGAACATTTTCTGATTAATTCAACGTGATATTAAACACAAAATAGTCCCTGTAGACAATAAAACAAAAATTATCAAATAATTTTGCAACCGTCGTTTCCCGCCATTTTCAAGAGAACCAAAAAACCTGCATATTTGTATATGTGCCTTCCAAATTCAAATGCCAAATTCAAAATCCGCATCTGTCAGTTCGGACCAATAGCAACAGTCGTTTTATTTTTACACTCGGCTGTGACCTCAGCCGCTGAATGTAGTGCCAATGTCAGCGTAACTAGGTCTCTGTCAGGCGGTCCGCGGCCTCCCGCCGCCGCAACGTTGGTCGGACAGCTTCATTGCCATATTTGGACGGTTTTAACGTTTCCACGTCTAGCGTAGGTCTATTTACTTTAATAAGTTGACAAATCTTAAAGAATTCCAGAAAAAATTGACCTTTTACCACCATCATATAGGTATACTGATCGCTTGGTTTATATTTCTAACATAGTGATTTAGTTTATATTTACGTAACATTGATCTCTTATAAACAACTAGATACACAAAGGTCTTACTAAAACAATTTAAAAAACGTCGAAATAAGTCCATTGTTAACGTCCAATAAAGCAAATGACTGACGATATTACTAAATATTTTATTGTCTACCTATTTATATAACTACATAAATAATGTATGTGATATATAGGTACATATTATGCAATCTCACAAATTATTGAGGCCAGCCATTTGATGCGAAGATAAACATTGTGCATGATTCAGAATCAGAACAATATCATTCGTCGAATTGAATGTATTATTGATTCAAATGAAAACTGTAACCACTAAAATATACAGAGTGATTGGAAATTCTATACATTCCTTGAAAGGGATGATACTAGAGGTGGTTTGTAACAAATTAGGCCCTATTAACGAGGGGTCGAAAATAAAAATAAAATAAAAAAATAATAAAGGACGAACACGTCGTCAAGATCCCCGTTTTGCGGAATGCTGGCCAGGACGCTGGCAGCATTTCCTCGCTGTATAGCAATGCTTAGTCGCTGAGCGAGGTAGCTGCCAGCCCTGGGATCGCCCGAGACATGGACCAATCGGGTAGAATTATATTATAGAATCATCTAATTACCTGTTGGGATGTAACACTGAAGGAACTAATTGATCGAACCCGTTCATCATTGTGAAAATAAAGTGATACGATGTGTGAAAAGAACTATGCAATAATCACAAAAAAGCTTAGAACGTTAGTAGATTTTTGTTTACAAATAAAGACACTTTATTTGGGCTTCGGTATAGTCAACGTCAGCCTTAATGTTTGTAATGACTTCGATCTATAAAAATTATATCGCTATTTTTGATGCGTTCGATTTGTCAGCACGCAACGCTAGTTCTTGGCCATGAGTGTAGCCTTGTTGCTCCTCTCTCGCTCTAACACGTGCTCGTTGTCTATCTCCATCCCTGTCTAACTGAGCGCAGTAACACTACCGGATTCCTAGCGGTTGACTATTGAAGCAATTTATATTTAGTTGCAAATGTTATTTTGATAGCTCTACTTATTTTATTAGGTCATCATCATCATCATCATCATCATCATCAGCCCGTATCAGTCCACTGCTGGACGTAGGCCTCTCCCAAAGCGCGCCAATCAACCCTACTCTCGGCCCTCTGCATCCAGTCCCTGCCAGCCATTTTGCGAAGGTCATCCCTCCATCTGGTCGGGGGGCGTCCCACACTACGTTTACCCGTTCGTGGCCTCCATTCGAGAACTCGTCTACCCCATCGGTTATCGGTTCTACGACAGATGTGACCAGCCCACTGCCACTTCAGTTTACTGATTCTATGAGCAATGTCAACCACTTTTTTTTATTAGGTATTGTACATTATTTGTTTATTTCAAAAAGGTACAATATAAAATAAAAAAGAACCATTCAATATTTAAAAAAACCTAATCTAAACTATTTAAAAAAAATTAGTTGGAGGAAGAGTACCCAAGACACTGGCAGCGTTACCTCGCTGGATCGCGATGCTAATCCGTTGGCGAGGTAGCTGCCAGCTCTTGGGTCACCAGTGGCATCTACTACTCGTTTGCTAAGCTCTTTATAAAGCGACCAAGCGCCGGGACCCCACGGGCCGAGGGTCTCGACACCAAAAGCAACAAAGTTGTAAAGGGTGTCGAGACCCCTGTATTTTAGAGCTTTACTCTTCTCGGCCACCTCAGCCGCCGCGCCAGCCTTTCTGGTAGTGCTCCGTATGTGGGACGGAGCCAGCGTGTCTACGCATATTAGGTATTGTTACATAGTCCAGTCATGAATTATCGTTTTATTTTTATGTCTCAATTGTTCGGGCACATACCTCCCCTTACATCGAGGGAGTTGGGGCCATGATACACTACAGCGCGGATTTGTGGACTTTGGACCATTCTTATTATCAGCGTCGTAAGAGTTGAAATCGTACTGCAAGTGTTACTTCGTACACCAACGTAATCGAACCCAGGGACTCCTTGCACAGAAGGCTGTTTTCTTTAAGATCCTTCCATGAGACAACTAGCGCCGCCAAAAAATAATATCTTCCAATATGATAAATTTTATTAAAAAAGCTATTTACAAAATGTTTATTACGATAAATACTATTTTTTAAATGCTTAGTTATAACGTGATTCAATTTCGGTGAGTTGTAGTTCGCATAATTGCGAAAAACGGCCGTTTTTGGCACATTTGTGAACTACAACTTAGCTTGTCGCAATTATGCCATGTATTGTATATTAAAAAATAGTATTCATCCTAATAAACATTTTGTAAATAGCTTTTTTAATCAAATTGATTAAATTGGAAGATTTTTTCAAAATTGGCGGCGCTAGTTACTCATGGAAGGCCCTAAATTGCATTTGCATTAATAATCACCCGTATAATATAAATACAAATATTAATTACAACCCACTTAAATACCTATCACATCGCGAAAAATTTCCACATCAAAAATCTGGGGCAGGTTGTGCAATTGCATCACTTATTGTTCAGTCGATCTGCCTATAGCGCGCACTGGCTGCGCAGGCGCATACATAGTGCACTGCAAGCGATATTGCATTTCGTAATCACGTGTACCTACCGCCCTAAATTTTGACAGCATTCGATTTATCAGCATATGTCGAAAGTAGGTAGGTAAGATGAAAACATTGCTTTTTTTTCGAGATTACTTAGGCCGATAGTGGTAAGGCCCAGAGCCCTTTTAACACTGGTAATTGGGAGTTCTGGACTGATGATTAAATTTGTAGACTGTATTACAAACTCAGTATATTTAATTTGAAAATATATAACGTGGAGGCACAGCCACTGATCGAACGTTAGTTCAAATATTGAATGACATTCTTGACAGTTTTTTTTCCACATGGTCTCGACACATTGTGCCATTTGCCACACACAAGTTGGGGAAACGTTGTAAGTATAGAATTAATAATTTGGAATCGGGAATTTAGGAATCGGGTAAGGATCGTGTACAGAGGAAAGCTAAAGTTTTATCTGGTTTATAGATATATAGGTTCTTGACAGTTACTTTTTAACTCGACAAATGACAATTGAATGCGTTTACAAAGACGCTTCCAAAAAGATTAGTTTAAAAATGGTGTAAAGTAGAAAAATAAGTAATAATGAAGTAATGTTTATATATAAAATTATGGACCAACCACTGCGCTACCAAGCTCACTCGATAAGTCTCCTATTGTTAAACAAATACAAATAATAGCTATTTAATTCTCGTGTTCCTAGTCAATTAAATCTCAATTTAAACTGTAACAACCTAGCAGGTAGCCTTGAAGAACCTAACAATCGGTATCACTAACATTTTTGACGTACAATCGACAGCAGAAGTGTAGTTTTAATCGACGGTAATACGGCATACATTACAATAGTTTCGAGTTTTTGATAATTACTAATAGAGTAGACTGTACATGCTAGTTCAACACAAATAATTACTTATTTATTCCTTTAACAAGGCCAAGCGATTTGATGCAATGTGCGGGCTCTAAAATCTTCAAATGTGTACTTATGTGTTATGTGGTGATGAGGTATATATACCAGTACTCATAGGCCACTATGAAACAAAGTAAATATAAAGTGCTCTAAACATACCAAGAGAGATTCGTCGTATTTTTAATTGGATTTTTAGAATGGCAGAATTAATTTATTATTCGTTTACTTTTCTATTTACATGAATACTCTAAATAACTTGACATTGGCGAAATTATCTCTTGAATAAGAGTAGAAGGGCATTCAAATTAAAAGTAGAATAGAGATTCGTCATTCGCGCAACACGGAATAAACCCTATTTCGAAAAACTCCTAATCGAATTACCGAATACTTATCTAACTTTTAAACAACGGTCTGATGTTCAAATGATTGTAGTCGACCAACGGAATATCGAATGAACTTTTAAACGAAAATGACAATGCCAGATTCTGCTCCACCATCAACCGCAAGTTGTACAAGATAACGAATAAATGTAAAAATATCTCCGCATTTTATTAAAATTATTGATTCAAAACAAAGTCTTGTAAGTATCTATTGCTTGCCCACAAAACGGGTAGGTTATGTATGAACATGTAATAATTTAAGACCTACTTTGTATCCCGTAACCGATTGCAATAAAGACGCTTTGACTTTGACTTTACATCTAGCGAGTCGAAAAAAGCAGCCTAATTAAGAATTCAGAAAATAGTAAGAAATCGAAGCGATTTATTCATTGTTTTTGTTATTCTTTTATAGAAGTTGCGAGAGTAGTAGAAAATGATACTGATTATGATTATGCAATATGAAACCTGTAATAAGTCCCCAACAAAATGATAGGTACAGCTTTAATGGTCACGTAGTTTTGTAGGTGGGGCAAAGCTCCATTGAAATGTGGCAATGTCATTTATAAAGCGAAATTACACTTTCGAAAAGCTTGTTTAACTGCATGCGTGTTTTGTTTTATAAGTTACTCTTTCTACAGGAGTTGTCGGATTAGTTCTGGTTAGGTATAGTTCGCAAAATCGGCCGTTATTCGCAATTATGCGATCTACAACTTAACCGAAATTAAGTCGTGTTTTTAATGTCCTTTAAAAATAGCATTTATAGTAATATACATTTGGTAAGTACCTTTTTTGTTGAATATTCCGTTCGTCGAAGAAATAATCATTCGTACTGCCGTGTGTCGAGCAAATGTTTATTCGATATTCCGTTGGTCGACTGCAATCATTCGAACTTCAGGCCGTTGTTTAAAAGTTCAGTAGATATTCGGTAATTCGATTAGGAGGTTTTCGAAATAGGGGTTACTTGATTTAGCGTTTAGGTATCGCAGTAGTGATAGTGATACGCACCCTATTTTATAAGTTACCCAATCAAAAGGTTTCTCAACATTTTCTCTTTAAAATCATCGACAAAATTACGCGTAGACCCGCAGATCTGAAGTTCTCAGAATTAATTTTAAGTTAGTTGCCAATTCCGTGGTTTTCCTCAATGCCTTGGGGTCTGAAAGATCCGGCTAATTGAAATATACAGATTATTAAAATACCGTCAAATTGAAATACACCTATTATAGTAAGATAGAAAGCATTGATCTCCTAATCCTGAAGCATTGATCCTATAAACAACTAGATACACAGTCTGCCTTCTAAAAAGTATAAACCCTGAACAAGGTATGAAAGTGACAGTTTAAGTAAAGTTTTATTGCTAACCTATGCCGTACGTTTGGCTCAGCTACGACCACGACCTTTGCCTTCCTTCCAACCTTCCATTTCTACTAGTATTTCTTCCCCACTGGTCCCGGCCACAGCGCTCCCGAGTCGCGCCACTCTGTGACCTTGGGCCGGTACCTGCGCGGGCGCAGCCTGGCCCTCGATTCAATTTATTTAAACTTAACCCAGTGATCATGACATACTTTCAGCGATTACGCATGCGCGTGTGTGCGCCGGCGCACCGCACGCACGCCCTACTCGCTTTTTGGTGATGCGTTTATGACAGATTTGTACAGGTACCTAAAGATGAGATTCGAGAACAATTTTAAGCGCGATTTTGCTATGAGATCGGTTTTACAACTGTCAAAAGTCCTGAAACTCAAGCTAAATACCTTACAGTCATAAAAGCGACTTACGACTGTAAGGTAGAGCTTTAAACTGCCTCTGAATTTCACTGTGACAATGATTATAATATTAGTTTTGACAGTTGCAAGAGCGAATTTATCATTTTATAACGTAGTTAATATCTTGAAAAATCGTCCACAATAACAAGCAACAATATGACTAGATACTAAACGTTTCACCAAAAGGTTTCTTTCCGTTTTGGTCCGATTCTGTAACAAACAATTATGTTTCTAGACGTAATAAGTAATTATTTTATAATTTTACGTCAAAAGTAATTTTAATATTAGTAATCAAGGCTATGAAAAAACAAAAACAACACAAAAACACCCAAAAATGTATTCAAAAATAAACCACCCAATAAAAATACTACTTATGACGTTTCGATTCGATTCGGCGAAGGCGGAAAGAACGGGCGCTAGATAGAGGCAAGGCCAGCCCCCAAGGTTGACCGGCAAGCCGCCGAGCTAGTTATCAACCTTATTGCATACACGATAATGTCGATAATTGATAGACCCAACAAGACAATGAGCTGGGTGCTTTAACGTAGCATTTTTCAGTAATAGCCAGAGATCAAGGTTCTTTATCGAATAGTACTTTTTAAAGGTCGTTTAGACGTAGTGTTTTGGGAGGGCAACCGTGTTTGGTGGTCTTGTATTTGGATATTACATAAATCAAATTATGTAATTTGGGTGACATATAATGTGGGCAACTAATTTAATGCAATTTGCTATTAGTTTAAGGTGGTTGGGGTAAAGAAAACGTTACAATTTTTCATTAACAGTGACCACTGTCAGTGACCACTGACACAATACAGTGGGTCTGCTTTTGCCCTTCTGCCTCTTTGTATATCGAGCCATGTAATATACAGTATTAAACATGTATGATCACAATATTATACAATGTATGACGTAACCAAGTGTTCCCTGTGGACCTAAGGTTAAAATAAATGAGTATGTGTATTAACGCCAAAAGTGGAGGCCAGATTCAGGCGCCTAAACAAAAATTAACAATGACATTTAAAAAAAGTTACACTGTCTTTCTCTTCGGAGCCAATAATAGCTCAGGACCAGTTGTAGCTAACAGCAGATCAAGGACATTGGCAAATGTTGAACTGTCGAGTCCATTAATAAAATAAATAAATAAATACATGAATCAACAAGGGGATTCCTTGTTAAGCGCGCGAAACGCCATTAGCTACTTTTTTGTGAAAATTCTAATTAAATAGTTTCCGTGGTATTTAGTGATTAATGATCACGTTAGGTTAATCAGGAGATGTCCGCGAACGTTTCTATTAGTTGGAGTGCTCGAAAGAAGTCGTGTTTGTGAAGTTTTGTGCTCTTAGCAAGGTTTCCTTTGCATAGCTTGATGGTTGCGTGGATCATTGAGTTATTTCGTTTAGGGGTTTGGGAGGGTTGTGCGTAGGCTTAGGTTAGGTTATATTCGTATCTATGTATGTATTTATAAGAATTCAGACATTTATTTTTATTTTTCGTATGGTCACGGCGACGTGACAGGAGATCAGACCGTGAGTGGGAGGCTGTACAGCCACTCAATCACGTCCTCGTCAGCCTTATGGATCAGTTTATTAGACATTCTACTAACATCAGACCAGGCTGTATGCCCTAGTTTGCTTTGCCTTTCCCATTGGGAAGAATCTTACAAAAAAAAATAATCAATTACCCGAATCAACAAAGAAGGAGGGCATATTTTTTTCTTTTTTAATAGAAAGTCCTTTGTAATTAATCGTACCGAAAGAAACGATTAATCACTCCACCAAATTAAAATGTCGCAGTTTTAATCACGGTCCAAACATTTTACAAATACAGCTTATTTTTTTTAATTATAATTTTTATTATTTTTTTTTAAAATGACAGGACTAAAAACACTGCATTTCCTAGATCAAAGATAAGAAAATAATGGCACTATTTTTAGGTCCATTTTAGCTTTCTTAAAAACGCACCAGAGAATCGCTTAGCAATTCTATCGATTTAACAAGCCTATAGTCATAGACAGTTTTGAGCACGAACTCAACGTGATCTCGCACTTACAACTGTCAAAATTTTAAAAACTGACAGTTGTCAGACCGAACTCATATTCAGCGCGCACTCACGATTGTCAGTGACACTCGGCCTAAAAGTAGTGCCATGGCTTTTTCATAACTTTGTTATAGGAAAGAGGAGATAACATTTTTAGACCTGTCAGATAGGTTAGTTTTAAAAAAAACGCATCCTAATAACTAATATAGGTTCTCTTGAAAATGGCGGGAAACGACGGTTGCAGAATTGTTTGATAATTTTTGTTTTATTGTCTACAGTGGTTATTTTGAGATTAATATCACGTTAAATTAATCAGTAAATGTTCGCGAGTGGCAGTATGGTGAATTTGTTGGATGATTTGAGCAAGATCTGGGGTTTCGGGCTTTTATCAAGAGTTCCCGCTACAAGCTCGGGAGTGAACGTGACTGTCGAGCTGCTTCGTCCACAGTGATTGACGCTACGGCGTCTCCTGTGGACGAAGACAAAAAGACGCGGCTGCCCAGGGTGATGACGCTACGGCGACTCCCCTGGAGGAAGATAGAAGACTATTATACATTGAATTTTCTGTAACATGACATTGACAAATGACGAACTGTCGAGTCCATTAATAAAATAAATAAAAAAATAAACTAATATATTAAAGAAACAAAAACAACGGTCTGCCAAAAATTTCCGCCGCTTTGATTAAATTTTCATAGCCCATGTCACTTCTACAATCAAGACGAATCTAACGACACCTCATGATATTAAAATCCATCAAGCCGCAGCGCGTGCTAAAGAATTAGTTATAGTAGATACATACACTCGAAATACATACCCCTCCTTCTTGCACAGTCGGATAAATATGACGTCAAACATTAAAAACAAATTGAGACGCAGTAACTACACTTCCAAACTGAAAAGTAGGTCACGGATGCCCGAACTGTCTCCCATTATGACATCAATTAATGTGTGAATAGGTCGGCAACAGTGACAAATGACGGTAGCGGGCAACAAAGCGAGTGCGAGAGGGACGGGTGATAGCCGGTGGCAATAACGCGCCCTTGGTACAACTTATAACTATCACTTATTTATTTTTTAAGGAGAACCTGAAGACGAAATGTGCCTTTAAGGGTGCTAACTAAGGGTTGTTAAGCCTTCGGTATCCATGATACATGAAACATAAATGAATCTCTATATCTCTACATACAAACTTCTAGAAAGGACAATGGGCATTTTCGTATGGAGAATGGTCCTTTCCATTTTTCGCGCGGCCAGAATCAATTTAATATGTAATATGTAGGAGACCATATAAAAAGAGAAATAAAGTTGTTCCTGTGGTTCTAACCGCACTCCGAGCCGAGATATTACAGTTTAAATGACTAAAGAGAAGAGGCGTGTGGTGTAGATGTCGCATCTGCCATGTAAATTCGGTTTTTAATTTAGTTAAAAGTACAAGCAAGGCAGTTTATTTATACCTCTGTAGGTGAAAATGTAGGCTGTATAAACTTTTACCTTTGCCATTCTGCCGAGACAAACTGAAAAGCAATAACAAACAAAACACTAATATTTTTAAGCGTCGTTTACAGTTTGGGTTTTATTAATTATTCATAACAAATTACGCGCCATTTACCTTCAAGATATAACCCTACATAGAGACACGTTTGTTATTCATGCGGAATATTTTTTTAATCCGGTGATATTTCCACGTGATAACGTGATAGATAAGGAGCATTATCATCCAGCAACAAAAAAAAACATTTGGCATTAGGAATATCATTTATCAGGGCTGTCCAGCTATCTCTGGGAGGGGGGACCGCTATCAAAGTAGGCCAAGGTTAACGCAGGCGCGGAAGCTCCGACCAATTGAGCTTGAACTGTAGAAACAGAGAATACGCCTCCTCTTTCAATAGATACTTAGTAATAGTGCGGGAGGATGGAGAGACCAACATTACTTGGTGGCGCGATATTACGGCCGAAAAGCGGCGAAGGTTACCGAAGATAAAAATTCGCAAAAATTCAGCTGTTCACGGATGGTCAGTTTCGATATACTTAAGTAACAAGGTTACAGATAGATATATACTCTCATATCATAAAAAAAAATTAGACTAAAGTTAGGCCCGATTTTGCAATTGTCAATTTTATCTAATTGAATTATAACTGTCGCCGTTAATTGACAATACTGATAACGACTATTTGACTATTCCAAAATCTAAAATCTTGGTCATCTGTCGAAATGCTAATTGACAGTTTATCTGGCAAATGAAAAATCGGCCCTTAGTGGAATAAACCCTTCTACTGTCAAATATAATAATAGTTACAAACTTTCTCCAACCCTTTTTAAAGAGATAATGAAATATGGCCTTAAAATATTCGTCAATTCTATGAAACCAACAACTAAAGAAAGTTATTGGACAATTCCAAAAAAAGGTAAAAGGGACTTTTGTGTTTACAAAAATAAATAAATATTTTTTTAGTCATGGTATTGTTTCCCACGCAAAGAACTTACAGAGTATCTGCTACCATTTTATGGTACCCATAAAATACCCATAAAGCGTAAACGTTTGCGTTCAGCTTATTTTTACTGTCAATGTCAACCCTTCACTGGCGCGGATGTCGTAAAATAATTACTAAAATTAACCATAGCTTTGTAAAATACATGTTTCAATAAAGTTTAAAGGTATTTGAATTAACAAAGATTTTAGCGTTTAAAAAAAGTTTTGATCACTATACAAAGTTTATTGTTGCTTTGTAACAAGCTATGGAAGCTCCAATATTTCGGTCACATTATGCGGAACCTCCGATATAACCTGCTGCAATTAATAAGCCAGGGCAAGATTTGTGGGAAGAGGAGCGTTGGCAGGAGACACTCTTGGCTAAAGAATTTCCGTGATTGGTTCAGCTGCAGCACCGGCTTCTTGTTCCGGGCAGCCGGACAGAGGGGGAAAATTGTCATGATGTTGTCCAACCTTCGATGAGAAGAGGAACGTTGAGAAGAAGAAGAACATGTAGTAAGTAAACTACAACAAGTACTAAAAGTTACCTAATTGATCTAGCTAGTTTTTCCTTAGCTAAAAATATATATTCTTTGTGGCAAGAGCAAGCAGTCCTCAAATATATTATTTTATTTTTATATTCGTCTAGAAAGTGTCAAAGGCTGCTTTTGCTGTTTCATAATTGAACTACAGAATTTCTCGAACACGACAAATGATATGGATATGTCAAAAGAAAGTTATATTTACTGTCATAATTCAACATTATGAGATCAATAAAAATATCGAAATCTCTCGTTTAATGAATATATTATAATGAATTCAACTTTTACATCATGTTATTCCCAATTTCTTAACAGTAAAAATTAAAATGTTTAAATTCATTTATGGTTTAAAGATGTAAAAAAATCAAGCTCTTGTTAAGGCGCTGACATGAGCCAACTAGCGCCGCCAATCTTAAAAAAAATCATATCCTCCACTATAATCAATTTTATTAAAAAAGCTACGTTCACATTGTTTATTGCTATAAATATTATTTTTAAATGCTTATTTGTAACATGATTAAATGTAGGTAAGTTGTAGTTCACAAATGTGCCAAAAACGGCAATTTTTCGCAATTATGTGAACTACAACTTACCTACATTGCATCACGTTACAAATTATATTGGAAGATATGATTTTTTTAAGATTGGCGGCGCTAGTTGGTTTTAAGAAGGCTCTTAATAAAACATTATGTATTATTTTATCTGTTTTATCACACCAACCATAAATGGTTATAGCATGAAATGATAATGATGTTACAAATAGCTAATAATTACAATGACATGATTTTATTACTGTAATGAATAACCAATTGAAGAGTTAAGGCTGTAAAGTCGATAGTCGTCGGAAATACTGCCAAGAAATTGTGTAGCGTTTGTCCTTAGTAATAAAAAATTTAAAGTACCGAACATAAGAGTAATTAATATTTTAGAGTTATGTTTGTATATCGGTTCCTTTTTAGTCTCCTGTAGCCTATAAACGAATGATGTTTTGTGATTGGTTTAGTACAGGAGAGTTTTAAATGTTGAATTTTTATCACAATAGTATTTGACTGATTTGTAAAAAATATTGACATTGTTAATATTTATGCTTATTTCTATTGACTCAAAATCTTTATTAATAAGTTGTTATTTGTTTTGACCATTATTAGTACTCAATGATTTTTATCCCATAAACTTTTTGACATACTTAAGTATAATTTAGATTGTTTCTATTCGTAATTATATTAATTTAATAACACTTTTTAAATGTTATATACCTAACATTAATTTGTATTCATTTTGACTAAGCTATTTACTCTATTATTACCTGACGATCATTTTTACAAATATGACTATATTTGACATAATGTACTACCTATATTATTGTATAGTATTTTATTATGTAAAAATGAAATAAAAAAATCTAAATCTATTTACAATTACATAGTGTATACTCTAAACAAGTAAAATATTATTTTACTAATGGCCAAATAGTTTTTGAGAAAATCTCAATCTTAAATACTCTCCTATACACGTATATTTTGTGTTAGATCGTATCATTATGGCGTCACTTCACTTTGCTATTCGTATTCGCTATTGGATGTTTGTCGTATTTGTCAAATACTTGACGTACATACAAATAAGACGAATATTTTGTCAAGCATACCAACCACACATGGCAATTATGACAAATACGCAAATACTAATAGCCAAGTGAAGTGACACCATTAGATTCGTGTTAATCACGAGATGACACATTTAAAGTGAAAAAAAAATGTTTTTTTTTGTATATTAATAAATAATTTACAAATAATGAATGATACTGAAAAATATTTAATTACCGATACTTGTCAAATAGCTACTTACTCTATTCTAATCTCAGTCTAGGCTGTCTGTTCCAAATGTGCTTTGCATAATTCGCATTTTTTTCTATTTGAATTGAACCGCAAATTACGTCAATTCAATAAATCGTCTGGTGCTCTCACCATCACCCAGTTTCGGACACAGCAAATCTTGCACGCGACATGTGCAAATTGGGGGCACTCATCACATCAAGGCTGAATCTGTATTGCTTGTTGGTTAGATGCGAAAAAGGTCTTCAGTAATTTTTTTTTTTCAAAATGCAAGAAAATGTACCATACTTTTATGGGCCTTGACGGTTATGCTATAACAACATGCACAAAATGAATGAAAATTGTTGCTACCCATAAACCTCACTTCCCCTAACTGTGTGGTTGTGCCTTTAACACTACGTTAAAATAGAAAGAGACAGAATGCCTAAACGGAGGAATAACTTTAAAAAACCATTTATGGCTACAAAATCGCCTACCGCCTGCAGCTACAAGGGTGAGTATGTGTTTAATTTCAATTTGTGTGTATCTATGGTGTGCTGTCTATCTATGGTCTGAAACAATGCCTTTTCTTTCTTTCTTAGTTATTTCTGACTGAATCAAAGATCCACCGATTTGGCGACAAATTCAAGCGATTCTTTAAAACCATGACGTAATCCACCGCTAAACTAGGTTATAAACGGTGGCTTAATTTGACAGTTA
Organism: Tachystola acroxantha; assembly: GCA_963506565.1. Taxonomy (NCBI): domain Eukaryota; kingdom Metazoa; phylum Arthropoda; class Insecta; order Lepidoptera; family Oecophoridae; genus Tachystola; species Tachystola acroxantha. The sequence goes on along the minus strand of OY735876.1, from coordinate 14,697,572 downwards.
CCAAACCGTCGATTTTGTATAATGTGGGTTACTTTTTAATTTAGAATTTTTATAGTAGTTATCACATCCCCACTTGCAATATAAGATAACTCTAGAGTTAGCGACTTAACCCTATCAAAATGCATGGAGTTTTCTAGGGTTAACTACTTAACGCAGGCTTATCTCTATATTGCAAGATACCCTAAGGTAATTAAAGTGAAGCTTATACAGACATCTTTCAACTTTTAATAAAAATGTACCTCTAGTCTATGTTTCCAAGAAAACAAATGCGTTATTCGTTTAGATATAATCGTGTTTACAACAGTTTGAGTTTCCCTAACGTTATCTTTAGATATTACGTTTCAGGTTTATTGATTTTATATTATTTTTCGTAAACAAAATTGCGAGTTTGTTTATCTGTCAATGTTTTGACTTTACTCTGATGCTACCGAATGTGTGTAGGCGGGTAAATACTTAGATAGGTGGTAGCCAATATTTTAAACCACCGTTTAATATTTAATCTCGCGTTTATAAAGAGCAGAAACAAAACCCGAGATATGTTGACAAGTAATATTTTTTTTCCATAATAGATATGACGAATGGATTTAGAATTTCAAAAAAGGGTGGAAACACACAATATTCGCGTGAGATCGCGGGTTTTGGTTGATAATTCTGAGTGCACCGTAACTTTCTGAGAGCGTGGTCTATGGGGCGCGTAGTGATAATCGTGATTTAAAGTTATTCCACCATCTAGACCTTTTGTTCCTTTCTACTTAGTTTTTTTTAAGAAGTGTGAAAGTGACAAGAACTCGGTTTAAGGGAAGTGAGGTTTAACTAAGGCCCGTATTAATAAATCACTCTCAGCTCAAAAGTCAATCTTGAGAACGACCTCGCGATGGTGTTCCTATTAATAAACGTAACTTAGATGCGCGTTTAGGAATCGGTTATCACGTGAGTAACGCCGTGTTCATAAATAAAACTCACTTCTCAAGAGAACTGTCAAACTCACACTTGAGAACGTATTTGCTGATTGCAGGCGAACCGCGACTTGAGAAAGAAATCACGTGATACGCCCTTAAGAATGTCAAGTATGTATAGGTACCAATCTTAAGGGCGTATCCCATGATTTCTTTCTCGAGTCACGGTTCGCCTGCAATCAGCAAATACGTTCTCAAGTGTGAGTTTAACAGTTCTCTTGAGAAGTGAGTTTTATTGGTGATCACGTCTAGAGAGTGTATCAGCTGAATTCGCTCTTGAAGGCGGGTTTGAACTTGACTATTATTATTATTATTATTATTTCAAAATAACTTTTACTACATACAATAATCTTTCATTTAGAGACCCTACGTGATAGTCCCAACACCCTTACACGTTCATGGACAGTAGAAATTACGAAATGACAGTGAAAATTCTCAACTACTGTCATAACCGTGGGGGATTCTAAGTATGTGCGTGTCAAGACCGACAAAAATGTACCTACAACCTTTATTTTGACAGTACACATACCTATTTTCTACACAGAATGACAGTGAGACCGCTCCACAAAGAAAACCGCCTACGAACGCCGCGGGAGATGCCGTTGTGTCTTTTTAAATGCATCAAAATCCTACGTCATACGCCGTACTGTCATTTTCCGAATACTCAAAGTACGGCATATGCCGCCACTGTCCATGAACGTGTACGGGCCTAGGTTTATGTCTATCAGCATTGATGTGTATCGCCATACACTCATTTCGTAGGGGGCAACCCTAGCCAGTCGCAGGCGCATCATATGTGTGTCAAGGATGCACGTGGCAGAGAAAAATTCGCGGACCTTGGCTGTAGATTAGAATTGCTGGCCGACTTTATTTATTTTATTACCACTACACTACATCTGCACAGTACCTACATTGAAAGATTTATTAATGCCTTGTATGCGAAATTAGCTCTGATATTTTAGGATCATAAATGCTTGGGAATTAGAGAAATTCGAATTTACTATGGACTCTCTTACTTACCACTGTCAAACAAACGCCTATGGAATGTGTAAGAGCTCGAGCCGTTTTCTCTGAATTTCGACCTAAACCCGAGATTTAGACTCAGAATCAGCTCAAGCTCAATAAATGTAAAAATATTTCCGTTTTTCATTAAAATTATTGGTTTAAAACAAAGTCTTGTACATCTAGCGAGTCGAAAAAAACAGCCTACTTATGAATTCAGAAAATAGTAAGAAATCGAAGCGAATTATTCATTGTTTTTGTTATTCATCTATCTGTTATAGCTATAAGTTTTCAATCAAGAAACTCTGTTCTTAAATTCTTAAGTCAATAAAAACTTTTATTATTATTATTATATAGGAGTTGCGAGAGTAGTAGAAAATGATACTGATTATGATTATGCAATATGAAACCTGTAATAAGACAACAAAATGATAGGTAGCTTAAATGGTCACGTAGTTTTGTAGGTGGGGCAAAGCTCCATTGAAATGTGGCAATGTCATTTTCTCAACAAGAAATTGACTGATTATTTTTTTTTATTAAAATACATAGTATGTACTCTAAGCTATCTACTAGTAGTTTTATTGTACAATCGGTCAAATAATTCTTAAGAAAATCTCAACCGTATTGAGGCCCCCTGGATACTTATCTGTCTTCGCGTGTACTTTTTGAATTTGATTTTCTATTTTGTAACTACATACGTGGTTCTCTTGAAAATGGCGGGAAACGACGACGGTTGCAAAATTATTTGATAATTTTTGTTTTATTGTCTACAGTGTTTATTTTGAGATTAATATCACGTTAAAGTAATCAGAAAATGTTCGCGAATGACAGTATGGTGAATTTGTTGGATAATTTGAGCAAGATCTGGGGTTCAAGCTTTTATCAAAGTTCCCGCTACAAGCTCGGGAGTGAACGTGACTGTCGAGCTGCTTCGTCCAGAGTGATGACGCTACGGCGACTCCTCTGGATGAAGACAAGAAGACGCGACTACGCAGGGTGAAGACGCTACTGCGACTCCACTGGAGAAAGATAGAAGATTATTATATATTGAATTTTCTGTAACATGACATTGGCAAATGACGAACTGTCGAGTCCATTAATAAAATAAATAAATTAAATAAATATCATCTTGCGTATTTCCTCTAGGAGAATACGTGTTTGTATGTTTTCCGCACAAAATGTAAATGGGAGCCACTGTTTTGTTTACCACACGTAATGTCGTATTTGTATGCAATTAGGAACCTCATTTTGGCGTCCTTTCATGTTCACCATTGAATAAACGTAATTCACAGAATATATAAATAAAATCATCACAAAAAAAGATATTGTATATACTATGACAGTAACCCTCAATAAAGTTGAGATTTTCATAAGAAATACTTCTTAAAAAGGACTTGGTCCTATGATTCTAACTAATGGGACATAACGGACCCAAAAGCCCCAACAAAAATTACTTTAATAATGTATAAGATAAAGATCTGTTAAGATAGTTATTTATTTATTTTATTAATGAACTCGACAGTTCGTCATTTGCCAATGTCATGTTACAGAAAATTCAATATATAATAGTCTTATATCTTCCTCCAGAGGAGTCGCAGTAGCGTCTTCACCCTGCGTAGCCCCGTCTTCATGTCTTCATCCAGAGGAGGACACCGTAGCGTCATCACTCTGGACGAAGCAGCTCGACAGTCACGTTCACTCCCGAGCTTGTAGCGGGAACTCTTGATAAAAGCTTGAAACTTCAGATCTTGCTCAAATTATCCAATAAATTCACCATACTTGTCATTCGCGAACATTTTCTGAACGTGATATTAAACACAAAATAGCCACTGTAGACATTATAACAAAAATTATCAAATAGTTTTGCAACCGTCGTTTCCGAACCGATTTTGTAACAACTTATGTCAAATAAAGAATTTAGAAATTGAAAAGGTATTCTTGTGACGTCGTAGACGACTCTGTCAGTCATACTTTTCCAAATGTCCAGAATTTTCTATTTCAGACTAGGTATGCTGCCCCATCAATCAGCGGTGACTCTAATCTAACTATAGCCCACAATTAATCTAAATATACAACAAACTAGGTATTTGTTTAGGTGGCCGGATGACGAAGGCGACGACACTCGCAGGGCATCGAACTCCGCTCCCAACGAAAATAATTCCGATATAATTGCTATTCCGCCAAAGTTTATCAGAGAAAGTGTAGTTTGACCCCAAGCAAACTAATTCGGTCGCTGGGCACAAGAATTATCAACGATGAATGACTCTACGTAGTCCGCGTCTATTCGCAAAACTGTTAATTATAATTTTAACGTGAATTATGTTGAAACTCTTTGGAATTGTTGGCTGTATGGTTTGAGATCATATGCCTTTAAATTAAAAAACCACAACTAAAAAAGTGCCTGTGATGTCCCATATCGTCCCTTAGGTAATAACACCGCCATTTTTACCAACTTTACAGGAGACGAAAAAAACTGCTAACTGTGGAGAGGCCAATCGACTTGCGCGCTGTCACTACTTTTCGAATTACGGCTTCTGATTGGCTGAAATCTATATCATGTGACCAATGGTTAGACGCGCAATGAGCAGCTCCATCTAAAGGCATTAAAATTTTCCTTATTCTGGACTCTGTGCTAATTCAAGCCACCCTTTCTTTCTCAGATCAGTGTTTCTTTAAACATGTCCGTCCAGGATACCTACATTTCGTAATCGTTTTAATTTTGACACATTTATGATATACATTACTGCATTACTTTATCAAAGTAAAAGTCAAACTTTATTTGCAAGTAAGCACTATGTGTACATTTTTTCACGTCTTTTTTTTTAAATTTATATTTACACCACTTTGCAAGGAAAAGGTGCCAGCGCTGAGGAGAAAAAGTGGCAAAAAACTCTCAGCAACACATCTTTTAAAATAATGATAACACAATCACAATTACTCAATAACTAGGTATTGCACAACTATTACTATTATTAGTAATCTAAACTCTATCCTTCATCCGGAACCGGCGACTCATTTAATAAAACACTTGCGAGAATATTGAAGTATGTAACGCATCCGCTTATGAAAATGATTCAAAAACTATATACGTCGCGATCCTTTCCATTCTATTGTTGCAAACATCCAAAAACTATTATGTAAAATAACTAAAGTCAGATACGGTCCAATTCAAGGTCCACAGAGCCTAACATCCGTAAGAATATGACCTTGATCAAGCATCTCAAAAATGTCGAGGCCGAAACAAGTTCCCGGCCAAAGCAAGATCCAAAAAAAAAGTAAACATGACTAGAGCCGCGGCACGTAACGTGACGTTCCACGTTTGAAATTGGACTTTCACTTTCAGCTGCGCCGGCGCATAGCAGCGGCGCAATTTGGGTGACACACCGCCTGATTTGTCGGGCGATGATAAGATAGTTTTTGGTAGATGGGGAGACTGACATTGTCTATGGCTCGATTGTCTTTAGTGATGAGGTATGCCCATAATATACTCTTTAAACCACTCTATGAGGCGAAGTAAATCTAAGGTGCTCTAAAAAGATATTGATGAGTCACCCATCATGCCAAAAATGGGCGGTGATAAGCCGCGTTGAATGTGGAGATATACGAGATATGATGAGTTTGAAAAAAATGTTTTATGAAAGACTTAAGGGAGACGGGAATAAGTTTATGTATGTAGGTCTAGAGGAGAATTAATAAGTACCCATTACAGACCATGTGTACTAACATGGGCAGCGTTAGCGGTCGACGCAACGCCGCGGAGCTGTCAGACGAGGCAATACGAATGGCAGTGAGCTGGTTACATCTGTCGTAGAATCGATAACGACTACCTAGATGAAATGATGGCCTAAGTAAGGCTGTCAGGGGCTGGATGTAAAGAAGCAGATAACCTTTCTAAGGGGCTTGGGATATGCCTATGTCCGGCAATGGACTGATACAAGCTGATGATGAAGACAATCCCTGAGGGAATCTTGTAAATTCTGTACCTGTCTGACCGAATCAGACCCTTATGACTGTATGTTATGACTGTAGACTATTACTGTGTGATTACTGCACGGCGCATACGCAGCGAATGCGACGTCGTCGCCATGCGGAAACACATAATTAGTGTTTGATTGAATAATGTGTGTATTAGCTGTCAAAGAGGATATATAACTGATTGAAGCGAAGTGAAATGGAGAGTGTAGAGCTAATTCTAGCAATTCTTCACGCCTTTCGCTCAGTGACCCGAAGTGAATCTTGACCTCCGCACGTAACGAAATGGCAGGTCCTCCAGGTCCAGGAACCGACAGTAGCACGTGTGAGCAGTTGGTGCATCCCCCTAGCACACGCAGCGGCAGCGATCGGCACTGCGGAGCACGTCTTGTCATAATGTCAGGAGCTCCGTGGTGTTACGCCGATCGCTGCGGCTAGCACGTGCTAGGGGAGCAGTGTCTTATTATTATTTTTGTTATCTATCACTTACACCGAGGTCGAGATTCAGATACAATTTTGAGCTCAAGCTTAGACTGAGCTCGCTCTCACAACTGTAAGAGCAATCTTAGACTTTCGCCAGTCGTAAAGGTAGCTCACACAAAATGATCAACCGCAAGTTGTACAAGATAACGAATAAATGTAAAAGTATCTCCGTTTTTTATTAAAATTATTGGTTTAAATCTAAGTTATGTACAATTTGCGAGTCGAAAAAAACAGCTTAATTAAGAATTCAGAAAATAGTAAGAAATCGAAGCGAATTATTCATTGTTTTTGTTATTCTTCTATAGGAGTTGCGAGAGTAGTAGAAAATGATACTGATTATGATTATGCAATATGAAACCTGTAATAAGTCCCCAACAAAATGATAGGTACAGCTTAAATGGTCACGTAGTTTTGTAGGTGGGGCAAAGCTCCATTGAAATGTGGCAATGTTATTTCATTTCAAAGATCTCGCTCAAAATTTCTTTTAAATTTCGGCCTCAGACTTAACTTTTCGCTAGAATAAAAACCGCCAAAAATACCGATTCACTACCAAGTGAAAGTAAAGGCGTATGGAACGAATTAACAACATGTGATCCGATCGTTTTAATACATGGACGCGTTCGCCTCGCTCGAAACGAAAGTCACTCGAATTCGAGTTAGGCTGGCGGGGCCGTCGATGACGACAGAAATTATTGACGAGCTCCTTTAGTTGGTAGTACGGACAACATCTTATCATTAAAATTAAATCCTTAAATAAGGAATATATTCTTAAATTAAGTAAAATTTTAATTAAGTAGGTATTTGCACAAACGAAAGCAAATCAAGTGTAACACTTTGTGCTTTGGACCGTCCTTATTATCTGTCCATTAAATAGAAATAGTACTGCGAGTGTTGTCATTGATGTGCTGTCGAGTGTGCTACCAGTGTAAAACTACTAAGTAAGAGAGCTACGCCAACAAACTGCATTGCAGTTTGGCGACAATTGTAACATTGCAATTTTGGTAAAAATTAATAAATAAATAAAAAAAAAATTGGTAACACTTGCAGTACGATTTTAAATCTTACGACGCAGATAATAAGTACAGTCCAAAGTTGATGTGCTTTGTGTACGCCTGCCTTCTTTGCAAGGGATCCTGTGTTAGGAGGTCTGTCATTCCATGTTGCTGTACCCTACAGGGTGCATGTGTCATAATCTTAAGACCTAATGTATTAATGTACATTCTGACATGTGTATGCAATTAAATATATTGAAATTGTTATATTTCAGGTAACTTAGATGCTTCACGAAGACGGAGAAAAGTATACAGCAGGCCTCAATAAAATTAAGATTTTCTCTAAAATCACTGGACCGAATTTAGTAATTATTTTATAGTTACATAGTATTAACTTTTATCTATCTAACAGTGAAAGAATTATTGCGATAGGGGAAGTAGTTTTTAAAATAATCTCAACCTTAAAAAGTCTCCGGTACAATTTTCTCTGTAAAGCTATATGTACCCAAGGTATAATTTTCCAAATCTGGGTGTAATTTGTGATATTTCTGTCTCTATGTATAGTATACCCATAGCACGGAGAATATTAGTTTGAGTTTTATTTTTATTTATTTTAAAGGAGTACCAACATCACAGTCATAAAAGCTTTTATAAGCTTTTTTTAAAGCTTTATTTTATTTATTTATTTAAGAGTTTATGAGTATGTCTATTTTATTAATAAAAAATCGAAGTCTAAATCCCTATTCCTTGTATTCTAACCAGATTTTTGGATTTAATTGGATTTATTATTTTAATATTTGTTTTAATTTTTTTTTTACATGGTAAAAATATCAATTTATTCAGTAATAAGCTAAAAATACAAACTAATAACAATAAAAACTTAACTGTTTTAATTTCTATAACATCAATTTATCTTTTAGAGGTTCCCGATAATTTTATACCAGCAAATCCTCATGTAACAATTCATTAGTCAACCAAAGAGATACTATTATGTTATTTAATTTCACGTTTCAAGTTACGTAAAGATATCTCCATCGTCTGTATCAGACATTGAAATGAATGGGTTTCAATGTCAATATCATGTTATGTACAACAACGCAATAACAAACTAGCCTAACGTAAACATGTGCATCGCAGTAGTTGCGCCTGCGCACCGATAAGGCCAAGGCTGCTGGAGCCATTCGCGCGATATCATATCTTCCCTTCGGATTATGTCGGACTGTTCCGTGATTTGTAAAGTCCGAGGAAAGTCTGCTAAAGGCCTATTTAAGGTGATTTTTCCAAAAATTAAAGCTTCTGTCTCGATAAACCCTGGGGCACGTATTCATTTTATAAATTATTTAAGAAATATGAATTATAATGAGACAAATTGAACATAATATATATTAAATAGAAGGTATTTATTCAATAAACAATAAAAATAAAAAATAATTATTATAATATTAACCTAGAAAATATAAACTAAACTAAAACTAACTATTCATTTTATAAATTATTTTATTTTATTTCAACAGGAAAACCAACAGCAGAACAATGACAATACATAAACTACAATAGTAACACAAAGCCTATTACAGGTTTTCACAAATAGTAGTGTGACGACATCAGCAGTACGTTGCTAGGTTACTGCTTGTTTATTGTGTACTCTGTGCTTTTGCTATTATTCAATTCATTTATTCAGTTATTACAATTTCATTACAGATTAAGTTCCAAAGCGAAATTGTATCCATACAATAGTAATAAAATATTTTAGTCAAAAACTAATCTAACATAATCAATTATTAAATTGTATCAATGTCAAAAACAATAAAAATAAATTATTAAATAAAATTACAATACAATCAAAATACAGATTATAAAATTATTAAATATTATTATCCCATAATGTCTGTCCTTATTGTAATGTGGTATATTAGTCTGATAGTGCTTATAAAGCCTTGTTAGACTTGATAAACAGCATAATAATAAATACAGCTAATTTCGACAACTATGGCAACACATTCATATGGATATAATTATAATTAAATTACACTGATACCTACATAAACGTGATTTAAAGTTACGCCACCGTTTAGGCGCCATGTCCCTTTCTATCTTAACCTTTATTAACGAAGTGTGAAAAGGATAGCAACACGATTTAAGATAAGTGAGGTTTAATTAGGTTTATGAATAACAGTATGGATCTACAGTGTCCATGTCTTTTAAAATGAAAATTATGTCTAAACCGAAATAGTTGTTCATACAAAATATATATCAAAATGAGGGTATAATAAATAGGAGAGCTTGTTTAAAAAAAAAACTGATTTGTATTGGCGTATTTTTATTTCCCTGCCAAAATTCATCTAAAATTAATAAAAATACAAATATGGAGTCACTATGCCGTGCTCTTCACACCGCCGCTGCGAGACATCTTGATCTGGAGTTTGACAGCTTTGACAGACCCTTAACCAACGAACGAGGAAATGACGATAATGTGTGTCTTAAAAGATGTGCTGCTGAGAGTTTTTTTCCACTTTTTCTCCTCAGCGTTGGCACCTTTTCCTTGCAAAGTGGTGTAAATGTAAATTCAAAAAATATATTGTCGTGCAAAAATGTACTCAACGTGCTTACTTGCAATAGAGAAATTTGACTTTTGACTTTGTGTCAATCCCATCCCATTTTTCTTTATATTCTACTAGCGTAAACGAATGTCACTTGGCTAGAGGGTTAGACAACAGCTAAATCCACCGGTATTTTGACTGCGCAATTATCAGATAAATCACCAAGGTCGCCCAATGAAAACACTTTGCTAAATACGAATGGGTTACTCATCGGCGACCTAAATATTTGCTATGGGATTGTTACTCGCTAATGCCCTTGAGCCCAAACTAGTGTATCCTACTCCTATTGTGCATCAAACAGGTCACTAGCAAGTATGTCTAGCAGTTGTATTTACATATTGTCACATCAGAATCATTATAGGTATAAGTAACGTGTCTGGTATAGAGGCCCTCAGATATACAATGCCCTTCCGGTTGAGATCAGAGACGGTGACTTGTCCTTTGCAGTATTCATTAAAAAATTAAAAATATTTCTGCTTAAAAAAGCTTACTATACGCTGAATGAATTTTTAGAAGACAATGAAAAATGAATTATATAAGTAAAGGTAATGTAATATGATTTGTAAAATGACTTATAACAGAATATGTTATAAATAAATTTGATTATGATTATGTAAATATACGTTATTTAACCATATAAATATATAAATTCAAAAAAAACGAGGCTTCCGTGCAACGCAACTTAACCCCGTAACTTTGCTCTAACGAAATCGACATACTCCGGATTAGTTGATCATCAGCAAATATAAGTTTGTAATATGAAATAAAAATATTTATGTAATTTCTAATTTACAGTTTTCGGATTTTTTTCCCTTACTTGTGCTATAAGACCTAGCTTCTTGCCAAAGATTCTAGGCCAATGGGTAGTACCCTATAGGTTTTGGTTTTCTTGCATTTTAAGACACATACAAATATGCGAGAAAATAAATAATAATTTTTAATAATAATAACAGTAGCCAACACAATTATTTTTTAAATGCGACATAAACGGCCATATCTTTTGATTGTGTTGACGTAGAAGTTTAATTTTCGGCTGCATGAGTTTGCAGACCTGAGTATTTGGTATTAATTTCAACTTAATCCGTCCAGGCATTTATGAGATGTAGGTCTTGCTTGACAGACAGACAAACGGACAACAAAGTGATCCTATAAGAGTTCCTTTTTTTTCCTTTTGAAGCACGGAACTGTAAAAAGTATGGTTTAGTTCAAACTTTATAGGTAATATAAGATTGATGCCGTATGTTATGTATAAGTTTATAAGGTGCTTTGCGAAGAATATAATATACACACAATTACTATAAAGTACAAGTACCTATTATATTAATTATCATACATAATGACGCTATCTATGGCATTGAGCGAATGGCTTCCTTATTAGCCGCTCGTAGAGATTACCTCTGAGTAATAACAGAAATGTATTTAAATTATGGGTTTATAAATGGTGCTTTGTTTAGTTACTGAAAATGCAACGTGAAAAGACATTGCCACATTTCAATGGAGCTTTGCCCCACCTACAAAACTACGTCACCATTTAAGCTGTACCTATCATTTTGTTGGGGACTAATTACAGGTTTCATATTGCATAATCATAATCAGTATCATTTTCTACTACTCTCGCAACTCCTATAGATGAATAACAAAAACATTGAATAATTTGCTTCGATTTCTTACCATTTTCTGAATTCTTAATTAAGCTGTTTTTTTTCGAATCGCAACTTGTACAAAACTTTATTTTAAACCAATAATTTTAATAAAAAACGGAGATACTTTTACATTTATTCGTTATCTTGTACAACTTGCGGTTGATGGTGGGGCAGAATCTGGCATTGTCATTTTAGTGGTGGTTTTCCGGCAGGATGATTTGCCCTCAGTAAGTACTATTTAATCATAGAGTTAAACTTATAAAATAAAAAGTTTAGTTTTTAATTATCTTTTCCAACTTAACTATTTTATGGATGTATTCGACCCTAAGAATATTCAGGCCAACGACGAATAAAAACTTAAATTAAAAAACAAAAAATCCGACTGCCAAAATTTCAGCCGCTTTGATTAAATTTTTATAGCACGAAAAACATAACCCTCCTTCTTGCGCAGTCGGGTAAAAACAAGTAGACATCAATGTTATATGTTTCTATCTTTATAAGTATCTATATATGCCTACTATAAGCAAAATGATCTCTATTCTAACTCTATTTATGTAGAGTTAATTTATGTTTTATGCGAGTGGTATAACGCGTTAACGTGGCCCGTAGAGAAAGTGAAAGAAACTTAAGTCGGCTAGAGTCAATAAAACTACGTAATTATTACGTTAAGTTTCATATATGTGTTACAAAATAACGTTATTTTGTACTAAGTACAGTTTATGGAAAATTAAGAAGAGTTAAGAAAAATAACTATTACTTACCTTTGTAACTGTTAACCGCATTTGTTATAAAATGGTAGAGTCTATGCTATATTTGATGTACGGACAACAGCAGATCAATGGTAACACTTGCTGTACGATTTTAAATCTTACGACGCAGATAATAAGAACGGTCCAAAGTCCAAGGTGTTACACTTGATCTTCTGTTAGCTGTACAGTCCAGTAGTTTCCTACCTTTTGGGCAATTGTCCTGGAGTTGAGAAGTTGCTTGTACAGCTAACAGCAGATCAAGTGTAACACTTTGGACCGTTCTTATTATCTGCGTCGTAAGATTTAAAATCGTACTGCAAGTGGTACCATTGATTTGCTGTCCGTACCTAAAGTTCAACCACTGTTCCTAAGTCTGGGTACGTACCTATAATTTGTGATCGTATTTGTTTTTACACAGTAGAGAATCCTAGTTTGGGGCATGGGTCTTATTATTATACAGAGTTAAGGTTGAGAATGGCTCGACCATAACTTTTTATAATTAGTTACATTCTGATTTTTACACTATTTATTTACAATCATTGATCTCCTATAAACAACTAGACACACAAAGGTCTTACTAAAACAATTTAAAAAAACGTCCAAATAAGGGTCCATTGTTAACGTCCAAATAATGCCCAATAAAGCAAATGAGCCATTCATCCGTTTGGACCTTCTTTGGGCTCGGGCATTTTTAGAAGGCAGACTGTGTATCTAGTTGTTTATAGGAGATCAATGTTTACAATTCTTGAAATCTCAAACCTAATGAAACATGTATTTTTTTCTTCTTAAACTGTACCTAACTAGTATCCTAAAATATTTCATCAGTATCTATAAAATATTTATTGCAATTTAAAAAGGTATTAAAATGATTGCACTAAAAGTGAATGCGTTGATGTCTTTTGTATGCACTATTTTGCCTTGAATAGTGACCTTGATAAAATAATTTCATTTAAGTAATAATAATAAATGAAGTAACTTAATAATACAACATTGAGTTATGTAGTTTTCTATGTAATTAAAAATCTTTTGATACAACTCTAAAATATGACCTCTTCATAAAAATATCGGAAAAATAAAACAAGAAACAACTCATTAATTGAAGACAGATTAGATTTAGTAATGCTAATTAAAATAAATAAGTAATATTTTTTCAAATTATTATATATGTTTATATATTACTCACTTATATTGTTGAAGTCTAATTGCCGTCTTCAACAATATAAGTGAGTGATATCTGTTTATATATAATAATTTGTAGTAATTCAAAAATTACTATTATTTCCTTTTCTATACGATTTCATTTTTCCAAAAATAAAAGACAGATTACTTATATAAAAAAATACAGATTATAAAGCGTCGAAATTAAAACTATAACTCACCAAGTCCAAAACGCAATCCAATCCAAAATCCCACACTAAAGATCCGTCCACATGCACAATTCCAAAAGAAAATTATAAGTTTGCAAAAAATTCCCAAAAAAACACACAACACTCCTGTCACTGAACGTTCAGTTCCAAATTCGAACGCTGGGTTCCAAAATCCGAACGCTCGGTTCCACGCTCGGGAGTTCTAGCACGAACGCACGTACGTCCGTCGCTCGCCGCGTACCAAGAGTCACTGACTGAAGCAAAGTTCACTGATCACCCCGCGCCGCGACGCGAACGTTTTCTGTACATGTGTTATCATAGCGAAGCCCTGAAATGGGGATTTATGAAATTGGGTCACATAGTGCTCGCTGTAAATGTGGGTTCACTAAATATGATAGCCAAAAACAGCGTTTTCAACATTGATCTCCTATAAACAACTAGATACACAAAGGTTACTAAAACAATTTAGAAAACGTCCAAATAAGGGTTCATTGTTAACGTCCAAGTAAGGGTCCATTCATCCGTTTGGACCTTCTTTGCGCTCGGACATTTTTAGAAGGCAGACTGTGTATCTAGTTGTTTATAGGAGATCAATGGTTTTCAGACACAATTTCCGCACCAGCAGCCTACGTTTTTTGAAAATATTTGAGATAGATAGCTTAGTTAGAGTATACACACATTCATCATGAGTGATCGCCCCTGGTCCCGCCGGACTACAACTCGGGTCCAACAGAATACCAGCGTTGCCGGCATCCTGTCGACAGCATCATGCTGAGTTGAGGCCCTGACCGCAACGGCAGCACAACCGCTCTTTTTGGTGTGTTATCTTGTTAGCCACTATAATGTACTACAATGTAAATGTCTTGCTTTGCGAAATAAACGGATTACTTACTTACCATCATCATCAGTCTATTTATTGTTCGGGCACAGACCTTCCCTACATCGAGGGAGCTGGGGCCATGATACACGCGGGCTCAGTGCGGATTAGCGGATTTCACATGCTTTAGAATTTTTCTTCTTCTACGGCATGCAGGTTTCATTACGATATTTTTCCTTCACCGTTTTGTGAGCACCGTGAGCACTCAGTAAATACCGAGGATAACTCATTGGTACATGGCTGTCCTGGCTGGGAATCGAACCTGGGACCTCCTTATTGCAAGTCCATTGACCCAACCACTGAGCCACCGAGCTGTCACACCCACATATGCAACAGTATAGATTTAAACAAACGATCCAGTACTATTTCACAAAATCTCAACCTTAGAGTTAGAGACTCTTACTTTTCTGTATGTTAGACCGTAGAAGACTCTCGATTCCAGCTCGAAATTAAAACTCGGTACTGACTCTCTCTGGTCTCTCTCTTGTATTGCTGTGCCTAGACAAGGTCCATAAAGAACATTGTAACATTCTTAATGTTAATTATATGAACATCTGTATTATAACTTATGGAATGCAATAAATATATTGAGTATTGACATAGGATTTTTGAGTCAAAAATGCAGTCGTTTTTCGTTTTTAGGGCCTTCATAGAGCCAACTAGCGCCGCCAAACTTAAAAAAACAATATCTTCCAATATAATCAATTTTATTAAAAAAGCTATTTACGAAATGTTTATTACGATAAATACTATTTTTTAAATGCTTATTTATAACGTGATTCAATGTCGGTAAGTTGTGGTTCGCATAATTGCGAAAAACGGCCGTTTTTGGCACATTTGTGAACTACAACTTAGCTTGTCGCAATTTTGCCATGTATTGTATATTGAAAAATAGTATTTATCGTAATAAACATTTTGTAAATAACTTTTTTAATAAAATTGATTATATTGGAAGATATTATTTTTTTAAGATTGGCGGCGCTAGTTGGCTCATGGAAGGCCCTCGCGTCCCGGTTGCTGTCGCTCGGCAGCAGTCACGAAACTCTGACAAATAAATAGGTTTGGTCACTAAACCACACGAAGAAAGAATTAAGATTTTTGTACACAAGATTGACGATGTCTCGCCGTAGGGAGTAGGTAAAAATGTGCATTCCGGTAATTATGAACGCTAGGTAGAGTTTGCGGAAAATTTAGCGTGGAAAATGAGAAAATTCGAGGAATTTGTATATAAGCAAATGTTGATGGAAGTGTCTGTAGAGGGAGAGAGAAGGACGTACGGCGACCAAATTGGCAATATGGTTTTAAAAAGTATCTTCAAAACTAATTATAACCTTATTAGAAAATATGTTTATTGCGATACACCAATTACATAAGCTTACAAAAAAGCAATTAAGCAATAAGTTATAATCTAATATAGTTATGATAAGTGGTGTGGCAAAAGGTGCATGTTTCAGCTGAGCTGACACCGAGGTGTGCAGCGCTGTGACTCGACCTATAAACCTTCGAGCATGCACGAAGATATTGATGAATGTGTATGAAGCGATCGGTGTGTGGCAGGATCGCAAGCAGATGGAAATCCATTGTCTCTGCCCCGTGTTTATAAATGTATGTAAGTATTGTATAATTTATGAATTTGTTGAGTTTCAGAAAATGTTTTCGAAAGTCGAACCAATAATACCAGAGAAAAGTCGAGGACTTATTTTATTTATTTTATTAAATGACTCGACAGATCGTCATTTGCCAATGTCATGTTACAGAATATTCAAAATGTCATATCGTCTTCTCGTCATCCAGGGGAGCGTCATCGCCTTGGGTATCCGCGTCTTCCTGTCTTCATCCAGAGGAGCCGCCGTAGCGTCATCACTCTGGACGAAGCAGCTCGACAGTCACGTTCACTCCGGCTCGTAGTGAGACTCTTGACAGTGACTATAGCGCCAAACTTCAGATTCTGAATACTCCAATAATTTCACCATACTGTCATTCGCGAACATTTTCTGATTAATTTAACGTGATATTAAACACAAAACAACCACTGTAGAAATTAAACTGAAAATTATCAAATATTTTCGCACGTCGTTTCCCGCCATTTTCAATAGCCAATACGGGCCTTATATTAGTGGCGGCTACAGCTACAATCTCAACCTTAACAACTCTGTACACTTTTCTGCGTGTCAGACCGTACGGCGGAAACACCCGATCGCCTCCGATGTTCGCCGATCGTTCGCGGCCGCGAGCGAGGCCAGGCGCGGGAAACGTCATTCAAGGTGAGATCTTTTCCCGCCAAACTACGTCATGACTTTGCATTGTATCGCTGGTTTCAATTAAAGAAAATACCAGCCATAATACGCCCACCATCTCCGGGTCTAGTTAAGGGGCTGCCAGCTGTCCGTAGACAGAGAAGCCCAGCTGTCACACTCAAGCGCGAGACAGAAGATGTCCCGCAGCGGGGCGGAGTGAAGAGCACGGCACAGTGACTGCTTATTTGTATTTTTATTATTATGGATGAATTTTGGCAGGGAAATAAAAATACGCCAACAGAAATCAGATTTTTTTAAACAAGCTCTCGTATTTATATAATACCCTACATTTTGATGTATATTTTGTATGAATAACTATTTCGGTTTAAACATAATTTTCATTTCAAAAGACATGGAAAGGGGTATGTTTGCGATTTTTTTCTTTCGAGTGAAGTTTGTCCAATCGTGTATCGGTATTCATCAGTCTGTAAATCACACCAAGATTGCTAATTTTTTTTCAGACGTTTACTTTTAGTAGTTTGTGCCGTAGCTTTATATAAAAACTGAAAATCCAAGCACACCCAGCCTTAGGCTGCCTTTCCACCAGCGATGTGCTATGCTACTTGCTATGGATGCGTTTGATATCCACCAATCATATCCATTGGTCCACATATCATAGCTCTGGCTGAATGAATATGATTGGTGGATATCAAACGCAGCCATAGCAAGTAGCATAGCACGTCTCTGGTGGAAAGGCACCCTTAGGGTTGCAGATGTGCTTCTCTATATCCGTTACATGCAAGCGCGGATTGAGCCCTCAAAAAAGGTTGTGGTAGCTACCCGAAAATTAGTCAAGTGCGAGTCCCTCTAAATAATTATTTTTAAAATACTTACATGTAAATAACGGATAATAACTTTTGCGCCTCAGTTGGGATATACTAAATACATACAATGACTATTACTATATAAAAATTTGCACGCCTGCCAGCAGGCTGAATACTGCGACACTCCTGTAATTTATAACACCTCATATGACTGTATTCAAGCAAATAAATATTTCATTTCAGTTGAAGTGTGAACTCGCTTGTGGTCGATATAGTGCATTCTTAGAAGGAGAAGTTTACAAAATAAATATTAAACAGAATTTTAAAAAATCGCTAGATTATATTTTGAGAAAATCTCCACCACAATGTTTCTCCTATAGATACACTTTTATTTGTGTAAAACCGTACACATCAAAGGATCAAGTGTAACTTTGGACCGTTCTTATTATATGCGCCGTAAGAGATAAAATCGTACTGCAAGTGTTACCATTGATCTGCTGTTGACGGTACTATACAAATATTTAAGGATGTGAACACATTGAGTGCTCGCGAATTGCGTTACGAAAGTTTATCGCTCGGCCAGCCCTGGGAAAGGTCGCCAAATGTGAGGTCGGCGGGAGGTCGCCCCGCGAGGCGAGGTGCGCTAAGGTCACGGCGCTTCTTATGGTGTTAATAGCTAGGAAAACTTGCCAGAATTGGCAACGCATCGATCATTTTATTGCTTACTACCTGTACCCCGCAACTTCGTTTGCGTAGAGGAGGATGGAGGAGATCAGGAGGCAGATCTTCCTCTCTGGATCCTTGTTTCCACATCACATACCGTCATGGCTTATAGCCTATGAGCTGTCCGGATATTTCAGCTATCTCCTAGCGAAACTCCCGTCAAAATCCCTTCAGTAGTTATGGCGTGATACTTGCACAAAGTCACAGACAAACAGACAAAAATTCTAAAAATTAGTGTTTTTGCATCAGTTTCGATCCTAAAACACATTACAATTATTATTTTCAAAAAATATCCAATGTACAGACACAACTTTTTTACAGTCTTATTATATGTATAGATAGATATTTTATAATTTTGAGGTAGTGTAAAAATTAGCAAAACAGCGCTGCATACCTCGGTGTCAGCGCTGAAACATGCACTTTGCCACACTACACCAGTCGTATTTGTTTTTTGGAACATCAAATAAGTTATTAGACAAACTTACTTTTGACAAAAACGATACTTATTAAAAATAAAAATACTTATAAATAAATAAAATATTCGCATTTTTACTTGAAAATATTTATTCATAAAACAATAAAAATTCAAAAATAACTATTATAATATTAACTTAAAAAATATTGATTGTAAATTTGATTTTTGTTATTTGATTTTTGTAAACTTGTATTACAAAGATTTTTGTAATCTTGTATGTGAAGATTGGATGATATGGGTACTTATTTGCTTTTTTATTCTATAAATGATTTTGAAAAACACTCATAAATAACAGTCTCCGATATAAGATCTGTCGTGGAATAAATTTTATAATCGGCCAATTAAATTAGTTCTCAAATATTGAAGACCACTAAGCTATTATTATATTACTTTTATCTTTTTTCGACGGTACATATTTGCAAATAAATTATTCTTTTCTTCTTCTTCTCATTTATTTATTAACGACAAAATATTTAACAAAAGACAGTTATATGTAATTAAAAAAAAACTATAAATAAAACAATTTGCCCCAGGTCAGCGACCGCGGGGAGTGTACCCAGAAGGCTGGCTGCATTCTTCTTCCTCCGCAGCACACCGCAGCCCACTCCTGAACATGCCTCTCCATGACTCCTTCATGTGGCCCGATCCCAAGCTCTGGTCCACACCGAGCCAGCAACCCTCTTGATGTCGTCGTACCATCTTCTTGTCCGGGGTCTTCATATCAGTACGCACTTACTCCATCGCCCATCGATATTATTATATCATTTTAAATCAATTCCGCGATATCGGAGTATCGACGCCGATATCGCAATAGAAATGGCCCGTTATTACGCAAGAGGGTGCGTTGGCTGCGCCTGCGCCGCCGCCGTGAGAGAAACGCGGCAGATCTGCGCCTGCGGTTTTGGTGTGGTCTTACACGAACAGAAACAGGACACGAGTGAACTTTTCATACATATCATAAACATATTTCAAAATTTCATAATACTCCAAGAACCTTTAGAAGAATTCGCCAAAAACAAAAATTAGAAAGAGTCATAATTGGAGGGCCTTCCATGAGCCAACTAGCGCCGCCAAACTTGAAAGAATAATATCTTCCAATTTAATCAATTTGATTAAAAAAGCTATTTACAACATATTTATTAGGATGAATACTATTTTTCAATATACTAAACTAAGTTGTAGTTCACAAATGTGCCAAAAACGGCCGTTTTTCGCAATTATGCGAACTACAACTTACCGAAATTGAATCACGTTATTTATAAGCATTTAAAAATAGTATTTATCGTAATAAACATTTTGTAAATAGCTTTTTTAATAAAATTGATTATATCTTCCAGATATTATTTTTTTAAGATTGGCGACGCTAGTTGGCTCGTGGAAGGCTCTAGTCAAAATATTTATTTCCTTGAAAATGGTACAATTCAAATTCAAATGATTTATTGCAGTCACAAAGACCATATAAGTGTTAGTAAGTACTTAAGACTATGTTAGTGTTTACACGAGGTGTATTACGCGCTATGACATGCGACTTAAGGCTAGCGTACAACGTCACGGAGCGGCGTCGTGCCGTCGCATGGCTTGACGTGTCACGGCGTCTGCCGGCACCATCTACCGGTGCACGATGTCGGACCGCGCCGTCCACTGGTGCGGTACACCGCGTCGTCCGCCGGCGCCGTTCTGTTGTACGCTAGCCCTTAGGCCCGACTCATCTACATGCCAGGGTCTCACCCGGGACAGGACCCCGGCATGCCTCCGCAAAGAGGCGTGCATGGCAGCTCCAAGAGAGACGTAATTTTATCTTTCGAAGAAACCGAGAAAACATTAGTAGTTAGTGCCGTAGTCTTAATAGAAAAACTGGGTGGGATGGACTGACATTAGGGACTTACCTCGTCGTATCTCTCTGTCCATGTTCCCGCCTTCTTGTCCTGCAATAAGTGCGTCTTTCACTCAAGAAGCGCTCATTTTACATTATATGTCAATTTATGAACAAGTTTTAATAAAATATAAATTAAGTTTACTGCCCTAAACTAGATTTGCAAATATTTGTAATTGGCTTTGCTATTTATAGCCTATAAAATAGATTATAAGATGTTAAGTAATTTTTAGTTAAAACTGAAATATACTGTAACTAGCATAATTTACATAAATAAAGAACTTAAACTAATAGAAAAACTGAAAATTCGCGCACATCCTGTACCCGGATTACCGCGAGTTCAGAAACAATACCAAACTACTGCCTTCTAGCTGGTTGCATGTAATGCAATCGTATTGTGCCGTTTCCTGCGTACCTATTGTACGAGCTTAAGGCTTCGTATGCGCGTATTTTCACTACTAAAATTAAACGTCTGAAAAAAATATATAGCAATCTTGGGGTGTCTATTTAGAGACTGATGAATACCGATACACGATTGGACAAACTTCGCTCGATAGAAAAAAATCGCAAACATACCTTCCATATCTTTTAAAATGAAAATTATATCTAAACCCAAATAGTTATATCAAAATGTAGGGTACTATAAATACGAGAGCTTGTTTTAAAAAAATCTAATTTTTGTTGGCGTATTTTTATTTCCCTGCTAAAATTCATAAAAATACGAATATCGAGGCACTGCGCCGTGCTCTTCACTCCGCCGCTGCGGGGCATCTTGTGTCTCACTCTTGCTTTTGACAACCATGTAGCGCCTTAAGGACATTCCATGAGCCAACCAGCGACGCCAATCTTAAAAAAATAATATTTTCTAATATAATCCATTTTATAAAAAAAGCTATTTACGAAATGTTTATTACGATAAATACTATTTTTTAAATGCTTATTTACAACGTAATTCAATGTCGGTAAGTTGTAGTTCGCATAATTGCGAAAAACGGCCGTTTTGGCACATTTGTGAACTACAACTTAGCTTGTCGCGATTATGCCATGTATGTATTGTATATTGAAAAATAGTATTCATCCTAATAAACATTTTGTAAATAGCTTTTTTTTAAATTGATTAAATTGGAAGAAATTATTTTTTTCAAAATTGGCGGCGCTAGTTGGCTCATGGAAGGCCCTTAATAGAAAATAATCACATTAGTACGTACTTTATACTGCACTGGCTGTTATACTTCGTACTTGTAGAATAACTTCTATGGAGTCGCGTAACTACCATAGGACTATACGGGGTGCCCTAAGGCTCAGGAAAAAGTACTTGATTGATTTTAGAAAATTATTTACAATGAAGGGTTATTTATTTATTTATTTTATTAATGGACTCGACAGTTCGTCATTTGCCAATGTCATGTTACAGAAAATTCACTGTATAATAGTCTTCTATCTTCCTCCAGGGGAGTCGCCGTAGCGTCATCACCCTGGGCAGCCGCGTCTTCTTGTCTTCATCCACAGGAGACGCCGTAGCGTCAATCACTGTGGACGAAGCAGCTCGACAGTCACGTTCACTCCCGAGCTCGTAGTGGGAATCTTGACCATGGCGCCAAACTTCAGATCCTGCTTTAATTCTCCAATAACTTCACCATACTGTCATTCGCGAACATTTTCTGATTAATTTAACGTGATATTAAACACAAAACACCCACTGTAGACATTAAACTGAAAATTATTAAATAATTTCGCAACCGTCGTTTCCCGCCATTTTCAAAAAGCCATGAAGGGTTTTCAAGGTTACATTTAAAAAAGAACGAAAGTAGGTACCGATAGTCCCGGTAGATGGCACTGACTGGTCTGATGTCAACATTAACGTGACGTCTGACGTCCACTATGTTCGCGCACGCGCATACGGACGGGTTCGCCGCGATCCTGCGCAAGAAAAGCGCCTCCCTCTTGCACAGAGTGCGGGGCAGCCCCAACAGCCTCCTGGAGGTCATCGCCGGCAGGTGGGATTGCCCGCTGCTGAGGCAACTTATAAAAAATACCAAAACTAGTCTAGTGATTAAGTACTAACATAGGATAAGGCACCTGTTACTAACACAAAATGGACCTAAGTTGTTCGGCAATTAACGTTTTATTATTATTATTATTATTAAATGCGTTGCTATTGCTTGTAACTCGGGCTTTTCGTATTTCATACCTAGTATTAATTTGTACTGTATTGTTTAAATTACACAAATAAACAATTAAAAAATAAATTATTCAGCTGACATTGAAATTTTTTAATGGTGCTGTGTTTTTTTACGATGATACCGCACTTCGGTGCAACGCCATCGGATAACTAAAAAGAACTAACACCCGAACAAAAGAAAAATAAACCGTATACGAATAATAAACATAACAATAACATAATATATTCATATATATGAGAACGAGAGAGAACTCGATGAACATTTCTATTTCGGAAACCTCAAAAAACTAGATAAATAATAACATGCATGAAGGAATAAGATAAAGGAAAACAAAACAACATTATTATGTACAGTCGACAGCAGATCAATGGTAACACTTGCAGTACGATTTCAAGTCTTACGACGCAAATAATAAGAACTGTCAAAAGTAAAAAGTGTTACTATTGATCTGCTGTCGACTGTACGTAAGATAACGCCATCTATTATCAACTTAAAAAGGCCTATTCCAGTTTGCCCCACCAAAAACGCCCCACTGGTGGGGCGAAGTGGAATCGCATTAAAATCCGTCCATTTTGCCCCACCAGCGCCCCACTCACAGTTCAGTGGGGCAAATTGGAATATTCTAATGGTTATTCCACATTGCCCTACTCGTTCTTGTTGTCAAGTACAGTCACGACGCAAAGTGTTTGGAATAAATAATTATTATTGTGTTTACATAAACTTTCGTAACATAACTGTACAATTGCATAAATTAAAACAAAATTATGTTATTTTTAATAGGTAATTATTTTATTGTACTGTAAGTAATCATAGTTTTGGTGCATGTCACATATCATCTAAGATTTGTTTTAGATATTAGGTACTATCTCTCTGATATAAAAGGAACAATTGGCACGAATAATTATTATGATAGAGGAAGAGAGCTATTTTGCTAAAAAGTGTGTGTGTTATATTTCCGTTAACTTCTAGTATAAAATTATAATCGCAGGTTTGGTATCTTAAGGTTGTTTTTTTCCCTTACAACTGTCACTTTGAAACCCCCTCAATGTGATCGCACTCGATTATTTCTAAACTATCTACTTATACTATTTCTAAAATATCGCAAAACTGATCACTGATCCTGAAAGTGCATCAGGAGCTCTATCAAATGGTATCAATCAATAATAGTTTATAAAATAAACTGGATCTATCCGAAAATTCAATGTTTCCAGCTTCCATGCATATAAATTTAGTATGGCGACCAATTACCCGTCAATTTTTTCGCAATTCAATTCTCAGAAAGGCTATAGCGTCAAAATGACTTCTCAATAGGTATGCCCAATTCTCCATGCCCTTTGCCATTTTGAGAATTGGGCCTTCTGCGCCTAAACCGCTTTCTTCTATACTCAGACATGCAGGTTTCCTCGCGAAGTTTTCCTTCATCATTTTTAGATAATTATAACAAAAATATGGATCATTCCTCTCTGGAGACAGACAGGAATAAAAAGAAAAAGTTCCGTCTGTCCCCCCGTCAGCAATAGGGGGACAGATCGAACTTTTTATTCCAGTCTGTCACCCAGTGTATAAAAATATTTTATTTAACAAAAAAATATTGACTAGATTAAAATAAATATAGAGTGAGTACGATATGAGACCGAAGATGGTCACATATTGCGCTTCGAACTTTTTTTTGCTGAGAAATCATGGGATTTTATATTTGGAGACCATTCCATATTTAGTCACTTTCCTCTACTATTAAAAAATTACGCCACGCTTCTATGCCAACGCATAATCTCTATACAAAGAAAGTTTTCAGAAAAACTCGCAGCAATTTCCATCCAACTAAGAACCCAACGAAATGCATTAGCACACACACGCGCGCACGCACACAGGCGCACCCTGCGCGAGAGCACCTTACGTAACAACGGCGAGAGTGCATTCACTCTGCGGGGGCGGCAGGGGCGAGGCGGGGGAGACAGGAGAAATGCATCGATGCACCGCACACAGCGATACTGTATCAGATGGATTAGTAAGATTTGCAATAGGGTATTTGACTCAATTTTTTTATTGCATCAATCAACTCTCAATTGCAATCAATTCTGCTGAAAAGAACTGTGAAATCAGTTTTTCGATATCACAACTAATACCGAAGATATCGGTTAAGTGGTGGGGGGATGCTCCATATATTTTTAGTAAAACGGTCTTTAGTATGAAGTTTGTATGGCGCTACCTCAGTATGACGTCAGAACCACAATGTGGCGAGTACTGTTTCTGTCTCTTACTAACACAACTTGTCTAAATGCCTGCAATTACTACATTTTTCAACTAATTTCAATTTCGATTTCACAGTTTATCTTGAATTTGTGTCTATTTTGTAATAACTTGTCAAACATCGTATTGTTTCAGCATCATGAATTCACGATAATAATCCAAAAACCACGACAGCTTTTATCATTTGCCAATACAAATTAATGAGTATCTCGATCTACACTAACATTATCTAGGTAACATATCATGGTATCCCTTTCTTCCTCAAAAAGTCACTGCAAACCTGAATGAAAAAACTCAGTCATTTTTAAGCATTGGACCCTCAAGCCAATAGTTTGCGGGCTGACTGTTTGCCTATAGATGGAGCGGTTGTATAGCGTCCTGGGTTATACAGCGTCCTGGGTTATACAGCGTCCTGGGTTATACAGCGTCCTGGGTTAAACAGCGTCCTGGGTTAAACAGCGTCCTGGGTTATACAGCGTCCTGGGTTATACAGCGTCCTGGGTTATACAGCGTCCTGGGTTATACAGCGTCCTGGGTTATACAGCGTCCTGGGTTATACAGCGTCCTGGGTTATACAGCGTCCTGGGTTATACAGCGTCCTGGGTTATACAGCGTCCTGGGTTATACAGCGTCCTGGGTTATACAGCGTCCTGGGTTATACAGCGTCCTGGGTTATACAGCGTCCTGGGTTATACAGCGTCCTGGGTTATACAGCGTCCTGGGTTATACAGCGTCCTGGGTTATACAGCGTCCTGGGTTATACAGCGTCCTGGGTTATACAGCGTCCTGGGTTACAGGCATTTATAATTAGTTCATTCAAGTAGTTCATGCCACCACCTGTAAAACTCTGCACAAACGAATTATTTGCACTATTTCTCGCCAAAAATTCAATTCAAATTCAAATACACTTTATTGTACAGTTGAAGACAGAGATAAGTATACAGGGGGCCTCAATAAGGTTGAGATTTTCTCAAAAACTACTGGACCGAATTTAATATTTCTTCTACAGTTACGTAGTTTAAACTTTTATCTATCAAACAGTGAGAGAATTCTTGCAATGTCAAGTAGTTTTTGAGAAAATCTCAACCTTAAAAACTCTACTATACACCTTTCTCTGTGTTCCACCGTACACAAAAATATAAAACATAATGTACAATTTTGACAGCCTTATCGCTAAAAGCGATCTCTTCCAGGCAACCAACTATTCAGGGAAATTGATATTATTAAATAGAGAAAAAATCTCACATCGAGAACTTGAGCGCTAGTAAAAGTCGTTGCTGCTATACGGTTTTTTTCAGTGCCTTTTCGTCAGTCAGTCGCAACCTATTTTCCTAATGGGTCCACCCACTGCCTAAACCAGGGGTCGCCAAATGGCGGATCGCGGTCCGCATCCGGACAAAAAAATGACATTTTTCTCATCAAAAAATACCTCTGTTTTTTCGGTAATTACATTTGTTGAATAATTATTTTTTTCTATAAAATGTGCGGACCGCGATGGTCATTTCATTTCTTAAAACGGACCCCGAGCGAAACTAATTGGTGACCCCTGGCCTAAACTACCGATTAACATTTTTTCCGAACACGAAACTGCTAAACCAAACTGTCGCTTTATTACTACGAGCCTACGTCTGTATCTATGGAAAACATAAAAACAAATCCAACTCGTAAATATTCATAGCCGTCCCGCTGGCCCAGCTAGATAATAAAGCTGATTTTGCAAGTAAAATTGCAAATCCACGGTGCATTTTGCTACTTTCTCGAGTGCAGCGCGGCGGCGGGCGGCGTAAATCCCAGAGGAGAAAGCTATGCAGGCAATGATCTCGCAGCGGCTAGATACCATCCGATTGTACAGCAGTGTTTGCATTGTTGCTGTTAAAAGATCTAACAAAGGTACAGTTCCCGGCAACTAAAGTTGACCCATACATAAAACAAACTGTCCGATGATGTGGCATCTGCACCACCAATAAACTCTTTTAAAAATCACCTCAACATGTGGTTAAAAGAAACATTCTATAAACACGCGTATGAAGGTATCATTATGAACATTAGACAAGAAAGTAGATTTTTGTTTATAATTTGGCCACCATTTTTAATCAATTTAGCTGTCTCCTGTACCTATATGTTATACCTAGGAATAGCTCTTAGGCCGACCCATACTCAACAGTCTATGACTGTTGGCCTTAGACAGTTTTGAGTGTGACTGGAGTATGAGTTCGGTCTTACAACTGTCAGTTATCATACAATTTTGTCAGTCGTAAGTGCGAGCTCACGCTGAGTTTGTGCTCAAAACTGTCTACGATTATCAGTCTTGGATAAGTGTGTGTTATTAAGGGCCTACCATGAGCCAACTAGCGCCGCCAATCTTGAAAACATAATATCATCCAATTTAATAAATTTTATTAAAAAAGCTATTTACAAAATGTTTAATAGGAAATACTATTTTGCAATATACAATACATGACATAATTGCGACAAGCTAAGTTGTAGTTCACAAATGTGCCAAAAACGGCCGTTTTTCGCAATTATGCGAACTACAACTTACCGACATTGAATCACGTTATAAATAAGCATTTAAAAAATACTATTTATCGTAATAAACATTTCGTAATTAGTTTTTAGTTTAGTTTATATATTTTTTTAGGTTAATATTATAATAGTTATTTCTAATTTTTATTTTCGTAAATAGCTTTTTTAATAAAATTGATTATATTGGAAGATATAATTTTTTAAGATTGGCGGCGCTAGTTGGCTCATGAAACGCTCTTAAAACTTTTATGCAATTTTTTCCACGCCATCGCGTTGCCTGTCTGATCTAAACAGCTTAACCAAGCCTTGCGATCTATCGAAGGTAATTGGACCATCTGGCTGGTAATCTGCCAATATTCCCTTCTAGTCTGGTACAGTCGACAGCACATCGAGCATTGCAATCTCAGCCATATTACCGCCACGTAGAGTGCCTGTGTGTTTCACTTGATCCTTCGTTCGTGTTGTAACATTATACTAATCTAATCTTCATTTTTACAACAAAAGCCCGTAAAGCTGCATACAGTGTTGCCAACTTGACGGATTTTTATTAGATCCAGCGGAGTGGGAGGTGGTGAAAATCCATAATTCTAGATGCAAATGACATTGCCACATTTCAATGGAGCTTTGCCCCACCTACAAAACTACGTGATCATTTAAGCTGTACCTATCATTTTGTTGGGGACTTATTACAGGTTTCATATTGCATAATTATAATCAGTATCATTTTCTACTACTCTCGCAACTCCTATAGAAGAATAACAAAATCAATGAATAAATCGCTTCGATTTCTTACTATTTTCTGAATTCTTAAATAAGCTGTTTTTTTCGAATCGCAACTTGTACAAAACTTTATTTTAAACCAATAATTTTAATAAAAAACGGAGATATTTTTACATTTATTCGTTATCTTGTACAACTTGCGGTTGATGGTGGGGCAGAATCTGGCATTGTCATTTGCAATTTAGATGACAAATATGAACAGTCATTCTCATTTGTTTATCATCTGTCACGTTGCAATAAAATAGATAAGAAGTTCCAATGCAATACGACCTCAATGATTACATATACATTCTTCAGTAGGCGCAGCGCACGGCCGAAAGAGACGCGACACATTATGCAAAGTCCTACAAAGCTGAAGACGATTCAATGCCCTATGTGAATTGTATCCGTAGCAATCAGTGGGTCTACGAGAAATAAGTCTCCCTCGTGGTCCCACTAGTGGGTCAACTTAGTGGGTCCACGAGAAAACGGCGATATTTTGTATATTGTATTGTAGGTACCTATCTGACAATTAAAAATACATTTTATTTAGCACGACTACATTTTTCTTTAAATTAGATAAAATATACAGCACTTTGCAAGGAAATATATGCTAACAAACCCACTAGATTAAACTAAGTTTGCAATGATTGTGAAAACCAATCAATTATGTACAGTCGAAGACAGAGATAAGTATACAGGGGGCCTCAACAAGGTTGAGATTTTCTCAAAAACTACTGGACCGAATTTAATAATTCTTTTACAGTTACATATTTTTAGCTTTTATCTATCAAACAGTGAAAAATTTCTGCAATAGGTCAAGTAGTTTTTGAGAAAATTTCAACCTTAAAAACTGTCCTGTACACCTTTCTCTGTGTTCCACCGTACATACATTCACTAAAAAAAATCGATAAGCTTGTTGTACAAAGGTTGTACAACACTTTAAGTGAGGGGCTCGTAGCCCAGTTGCGAGTACACGTTGAAAACGATCGTACAAGTTAAGCAACGCTGAGCGAGGTCAGGACCTGGATGGGTGGCCGCTAGTGACACTTTCATCTGTGCCTCTCCGTGCCTCGGAAAGCACGTTAAGCAGTTGGGTTGATGTCGCTCGGCAGCAGTCGTTAGGCCACGTCAGAGGCCTATCGGGCGGCCTGAATAACTCTGACAAATAGGTTTGGTCACTAAACCACACGAAAAAAGAAAAAAGTTTAAGTACACCTGCCTAATTAATTTAAGTCTTCTGTATTGCAGCTGACGTGTGTCAAATAAATATTTTAAATTATAATTCAAAATAACCGAATTCCGAAATTACAGGTTGGTAACATTGGATGGCTTTACAAAGCCTGTGCATTTGAAAAGCGCAGCCGCAGCCTCTTGCGTGTGTGCGTGCCTCTGTGCGTGTGCGCACGCTCTAACACCAACACAGGCTCACTTTCACTCGGCAAACTATTCGTAAGGCTTGCTCATACTGTGGGAAAGCTAAGAAAATGGCAGTACACACGATGGTACACAGGGGGCCTCAATAAGGTTGAGATTTTCTCAAAAGCTACTGGACCGAATTTAATAATTCTTTTACAGTTACATAGTTTTAACTTTTATCTACCTAACAGTGAAAGAATTTTTGCAATAGGTCAAGTAGTTTTTGAGAAAATCTCAACCTTAAAAACTCTCCTGTGCCTACACCTTTCTCTGTGTTCCACCTAATTCTGGTGGCAGTATTCTAAAAACTAATATAAATCTGACAGGTCTAAATAGGCTGCCTCCTTCGTACACTAATGTTATAAAAAGGATATAAGTAAATACTTTTAGACTCTAGTTATATTAGATTGAGAAATTGAATTACAGAATCGCTAAAATTGAACTCCTATTACACTCCTAATACTCTTATCGCGGAATCTGTAATACTCCATTTATAAATGACTGACTCTATCTTTATATCTGTGACATATTTCACCATACAAAAATGCGATCGGTGTTTTTATGTCCCTTTTTGTCCCTAAACCTCTTTTGTCCAGTCAGCCTTTGTTTCTTGAATCTGTTATTAATGTAATAAATTAATTTAGTGATAATATTAACGTAACCAAGTGTTCCATACAGTAAGGTGTAATAAATGAGTTGAGCATCAAGCAGCGTCTATCCTCTGTAGTTCAGGCTCGCATTCTGACGTTCTTTGGGCACGTGTCTCGGCGTGGAGTTGAATCAATTGAGCGACTGGTGGTCCAGGGCAAGGATGACGGTACCCGAGCGCGCGGCAGGTCGCCGACGCGATGGACGGACCAGATCAGGGCAGCTGTGGCCGATCCCTTACACGTCTGCACCAGGAGGGCAGTCGTCAGAGACGAGTGGCGACGTGTTGTGAGGCGGGTCTGAAATGAAATGACGACCACGACCACTCTGCCAAGAGTGTAACGACTGAGAAGAAGAAGATTTTTTTTTGTTAACCTATATATTGTCCCACTGCTGGGCAAAGGTCTCCCCCCTCCTCTTCCATCCATCCCTGTCCTGAGCCTCTTCCAGCCACCCATCCCTGTATCTAAAGAAGAAGAATAAATGAATATTATTCGGAGTCTTCAAGACCTGATACACAGTCCATGAAACACTGCATGTGAATATGACTCACTGACTAGAAAGAGGATGATTATTCTGGGGGCAGCCTATCCAGAACCAGAAGACTGTAGACTACTTCCCATGAGTTGCCTAGCGGATCTAATAAGTTACATCTTTAGGGAGGAGCGTGTAACGTAAAGGGAAACGCACACAAGATCCTAATGGGTAATGCATGGGTCGATGTGTCGCCACAATGGCACCCCATCAGAAAATGAGATAAGACGCCGTTAAGCAGTTTTTATCACTACGAGGCAATTAAGTATATCGATTAAGCCGTTAGTCATAAATGACTTACAAGTTATTCCAAAGGTATAAAGTCAATTTAAATCATTTTGCAACTACAAATTTTTTACGAAGTTTGAATAATTGAAAGTGCCAAATCACGATTTAAGTGAAGTGAGGTTAAACTAGATTTATGACTAAAACTTAAGAGATTCTAGACTCCTAAACAAGTGTCCAGTGTGAACGCATGCTGCGTGCATTAGAAGTGCGTCGGTGTGCGTGGATTGCACTCGTGCGCATGTGTGCGTCTAATGCACGCTTAGAGATTATATCATATAGAGCTGCGCTAATTGTTATGCAACTTCTATCTTTGCCGGACAACGTGTTATTGTTCTAACTACGATTTAATTACCAGCGAATCGTACATTATGTACATAAAAATACGCCTTTCACCCCTAGGAAAAATGAGTGATTGCGAATTCTCTTTTAGGCCTATCATAGCCATAGAAAGTGTGGAGTTTGAGTTCAGTATTAGAACTGTCAGTTTTCATACAATTTTGATAGTCGAGCAACATGTGAGCTCCTTACATACACCACCTTCGCATCGTCCACATTCATCAATCTCTTCATCGGTTTCTAAACCTTGGATTTCAATTCCGGTCAACTTTTTCATACAAAATACCTTACAGGACTTACAAAGACGCTTTTAGCTTTCTCCGGTACACGAAAATAGAGACGATGGACTTTGAATGGTCTGCTGCAATCTTTGCACGCTCGTCGGTTTCTAAACAATGCTTTTGAATTCTAGTCAACGATTTGTCATACAAAATACCTTGCAGAGCTTACGAAGGGGGTATGCACATCTCTATATTCTACGTTCCCCTAGCTGCGGGTGGCGGGGAGTGTGGAGTACGTTCGCAAAGACGTTCGTTGCCCCGGCGCAGGTCGTCGACTCTTTCACCGGCGCGCGCGCACGCGACCGCCACTTTCGCGCGATAACACGCCGAGGGGAAGACACTGTACTATGGAATGCTATGCCTCTGTTAGATAATCCGTGATTCTGTCGTGGTCGCGAATCTAAACCTTAACGCGTAGGAGTGAGCAGGACACCCAGCCTCGTTAAGAAAAACGCAAGCAATTCGTCTAAAATAGAGGTTGATTCTGTTGAGTTTAAGCGGAGAGCTCGGTGGTGTAGTGGACTAGTGGTTGAGTCACTGGGCTTATAATACCGGGTCCCAGGATCAATCCAGGTCAGCCATGTATCAATTAGTTTTCCATGGGATTTCGTAGGAAAAACTTACATACATTTACCGAATGCTCTCAAAACGGTGAAGGAAAACATCGTGAGGAAACTTGTAAGCTGAAGAAAAAACTCTAAGGTATATGTAAGCGCCTTTAAAATTTATTTATTTGTTACCCTCCTTCTTTGGTCAGTCGAGTAATTACCAGTCGGGAAATTTACCGACTTTACACCACCACTTGAGAGTTTAGTGTGAATTTATGCCACCACATTTACTTTTCAATCACGTTAACTTCACATCTACGAAAATGGAAAGTTGATGCCCCCCTAGCGGGTATTAGGAGAAGCTTCAACTGCACCACTGCTATAAGTTGCTGTTGTAAATTCGCTCGCTAGCGAGAACGTCACTATTCCACCGCGCCAACAACAGCAGGCACGTCCATCTACACAACCTCGCACCCTTGCAAGGCCACCGCTTCCAGAGGGAGTTGCTGCGCTCCCCGTCGCCTTAAGGCCTCGTATGCGCGTATTTTCAGTTTTTCGATGAAGGCTACGGCACTAACTACTAAAATTAGGCGTCTGAAAAAAATATATAGCAATCTAGGGGTGTATATTTAGGGACTGATGAATACCGATACACGATTGGACACACTTCGCTCGATAGAAAAAAATCGCAAACATACCCCTTTCATGTCATTTAAAATTAAAATTATGTCTACGTTAGTTATTCATACGAAATATATATTAAAATATAGGGTATTATAATTACGAGAGCTTGTTTTAAAAAAAATCTGATTTTTATTGGCGTATTTTAAATTCCCTGCCAAAATTCATCCAAAATTAATACAAATACAAACATGGAGTCACTGTGCCGTGCTCTTCACTCCGCCGCTGCGGGACATCTTCTGTCTCGCGCACGAGTTTGACAGCTCGCCGCCCCTTAAGCGGCGGCGGCGGGTTTAAGTTGTGCACCAAACGGACGCGCCGACGTGCATAACTCCCCAACTCCCAAATCCCGGCGAATACAATCTCACCGTCGGATCAACCTCTGGCGAGCCTGCCCGGCTTGCGGCTCTACAGAGGGTATACCTCAAGGCCCGCACTTCTCCTCCAAGGTTAGAAGTGAAAATACTTGGTCGTCGTCATAGATTTTAGGCTGACATGAAATAAAATGAAATATGAAATGAAAACACGTTTATTTAATATAACACACACTTAACAACAATTAAAAACAAACTAAAGATATAAGAAACAACATTTGGTGGTGTAGTGTTGTATCAAAAGGGCGGTCAGCTCAGCATAATGTTGTGGCCGAGGCCACAGCGCTGGTTTTCAGCTGCCCCCAGTAAGTGGTTACACGGACGCAGGTAACATTGTGTGAGCGTGGGTGTTATGTTTGTGAGCGACTGTGAGAGGGTGATCCTTGTGTGAGCGTGATTATGTGTTCTGTGCGTGAACAACTGTGAGGTGTGAGTGCAAGAGTGGCATCGCACCAATTAAAACCCTCATAGCTATGGTACTCCGTCGTTAACGATCGAACTTACTACAGCAACCCTAATGGTACTGATGAAAACGGCAGTTCACTTTCTCGTGATCGAGTAACGACCACTCGATGGACCTCGCACGAAGCACACTGACCTATCACAAACGAACGTAGTATATGGACCACCTAAAACGACTCGTTGATTTGAAAGAAGACAACAGCACATTTCGCCAGCGCGTTAGAGAGAGTCAGATATATTGTTGATGAAGACTGTGGGGAGAAAAATGCGTCTAATTAGTAATTAATGAAAGTATTGCGTGCGGCGTCAGAACGGACACTGCCTAATTCACGAAATGTAGAAACTATTCTCGTAGTTGTATCAACTGTTGTTTTAGAAGGCTGTTTAAATTAAGTGTCTTATTTTGTAAACTAATATGATTGTCTACCATGAACTCTTATAGCAAAGAAGGCGTATTACAGGATAGATGACTATTTAAACGATGAACATGCATGGTGTGTCGCCGGTTCCGCATGAGGGATAAACTTACTAACAATAGTAATAGTTACGTACTGTATAGTTATTAAGTAATAATTGTATTATCATTGTTTTAAAAGATGTGTTGCTGAGAGTTTTTTGCCACTTTTTCTCCTCAGCGTTGGCACCTTTTCCTTGCAAAGTGGTGTAAATGTAAATTCAAAAAATATATTGACGTGCAAAAATGTACTCAACGTGCTTACTTGCAATAAAGAAATTTGACTTTTGACTTTTTAGCAGGATTACTTCAATACCTTATTATTTCGTACCATGACGTCCATAATAAGCTTACCTTAAGGTCGTCATGGTACGAAATAACAAAGTATTATTGAAGTAATCCTGCTATAAGACTTCATGGTAATGGTAATGGCTGGTTTATGTAAATAATAGCGAAAATCGCAAGAAAATCATTTATGTAAAAAATCGCCCATCTAGATTGATTGCATGTAAGATCCATCGTATGTTGTTAGTTGTTAGCCATAAAATGTGAATTAACGTTATTCCACTGCTCAGGCCATTCGGTTCCTTTCTAACTTAATCTTTTATAACGAATGAAAGTGACAAAACTAGGTTTATGGCTAAAAAAAGTAGTAGATTGATCAATAGCATTTTGTGACTTATTAATTCAAGAGCCCTTTTCTCGAAATCAATCATAGTCCATCGACGTTAACTTTCGATTTAAAACGTGTTTAGCCATCAAGAAAGAATAATAATTACAATACATAATATAATTAGCATTTCAAAAACATTTTTGAGAGCATTCGGTAAATGTATGTAAGATTTTCCTTCGCGAAAACCGAGGGAAACTCATTGGGTCGAAGACAGAGATAAGTATACAGGTACAATAAGGTTGAGATTTTCTCAAAAACTACTGGACCGAATTTAATAATTATTTTACAGTTACATAGTTTTAACTTTTCTCTGTCAAACAGTGAAAGAATTTTTGCCATAGGTCAAGTAGTTTTTAAGAAAATCTCAACTTTAAAAACTCTCTCTGTGTTCCAACGTACATACATAGCTGACGGCCGGGAATCGCACCTGTGACCTCCAGTGACCCAACCACTATGCCACCGAGCTCTTATTACAATGATTTTTGTTATAAAATAGTTAAAAATTCATTCGTGCAAGCCTCAAGCGCTTTTTACAAAGCGTTGTTGCATTCATCGGTCGCCGTCGCTCCTTTCACTGCGTATCGCATGACAGAAAGTGACAGTGTGACGATGCGATGACGTTGCATGCCTTATATTGCTGATGATGTTGATTGGATTCACATTTGAAAATACCTATCGCTAATAAAATACTTTTCTGGTGGGTTGGGCGCCATTAGACAATGCTACTTAATTTTAGTTGATGTTCCGTACTTTAGCTTGTCACGAATTCACAATGTTGGCACAAACCAGTCTTTAAATGTAACGTTAATTTTATCTCTAATGAAAGTATCTGTCACTTTGCCGATTGTGCTGCCCTCTGCCGCAGCCTATGAGAACTACGCTCTAACCGTCGCTAGACTACTGCGCGCACTGTGCGAACCGCTCGCCAATAAATAAATTCCTTAAAAATCGAAACCTAATCAAATTCGGGCCAAATCCATGCAAAGTATCTACATAAAACCCAAACAGAACCAGAGGATTCTATCAAATTTATTAGGATTCTATCAAATTTATTATTAGTCTATTTATTAACAAAGTAAAGCGAACAATAATAATAAAAAAATAATTATAAATAAAAAATTGACACCAGATCGCTACCCTTTGGGAGAGTGCCCAAAAGGCTGGCGGCGTTACCTCGTTGTATAGCCAGCGATATACGCTGGCCGAGGTAAGCGCCAGTTCATAAGAACCATTATGGCTTAAAGAAAAAGCCTTACACAATTTCACGCCCCAAAATTGTGGATACATTCCTGTTTTGTCTAGTTGTGAACGCAGTAGAAGAAAACTTAATGAAAACTAAAATTAAAAAATCTTCGGTTTGTTCTTTTAGGATTTACATGTCAAAAATACCAGTCTTTTGTTTCTGTAACAATCCATGTTTCCCACCCACACGTGGGTAGGACCGTTTTACAAAATAACATAGTTTTAACTATTTTAATCTTATTGATAAAGTAAAATAAAATAGAGATCTCTCAGTGATGTTTCCTTGAGCGCTTGAGCGCAACAAAAGAGCTCTTTGTAGCATTGAAATACAGACTCAAAAAGAAATCTCCAAAAAAGAGTGTACCTACTATTATCTAAAGATTTTTCGCCGCGATCCGGGTCACGCTTGGCTCTTTATCTTAATCTAAAAAAGTGAAATTTCCTCGAGAAGTTTCTTCAAAAGTAACGTCAAGGTTTTTTGGTTATGGGCCTAGGTCTTATTCGAGGTTAGGCAAAATACGTAACGGCATTGATAGATGGGTAATAGGTACATATTACTTAAATAAAAACAGGTAGAGTTTATTTATTATTTAGCTAACGGAGGTCATTTAAATTTTTACATAATACAAGGTTTTGATCAAGGAATAGGTAACGATGATCTCACAATTCAATCTTTTATTCTTGTAATGATTGCGTGTTTTAAGACTGATTTAGATCTTAAATCTACGACAATTCGTGCATCATACAATCGGCGTTCAAAAACTCAATGTTTTAAAATAATTACATCGATCAACAGATTTCGTTCAGCCTTGCCTCAAAGATAAGCAGACTCCTTTGAATGGAGAATTAATGTGTGCTCTTTCCGACGTATGATATATGATAGAGATGGAATGATTTCGAGTGGAGTCGAGTTAACATTGTACCTACATACGTGCGAGTACTACGTGTTGCTGTTGACCTTTGTTGGCGGCCGCGGTAATGTCTGCATGTGTGTTTTATTTCATTTTATTTTTACATGACCCTATATTTATACAAGTGTTATTTATATTTATTTAACACCTCATGTTTTCTTACATACCTACATTTGATTAATCACGACTTTTAATACGCAGTTGTTTCGTTTAATGCCTAATTTAAATTCTAAAATGATTTACGTGTGAGCAGTACCTATAAGTAATTGTTTAAACTATTAATTACACAATAATAAGGTCAGGATCGTTTCATTGTGTTTTTTTTATGAAACAAAACAATCGGCACCATCTGAGCCATGAAACATCCGCTGTTCAGTGTTAAAACATAAAAGCACTCGGTAATCTAGCATTTACAGCACGAAGGTCGAAACACATCAATATTTACTAGTATTAAACAAAGTAGGCCGAATGCAGTTCTGTGCCGTGCGCGTGTGACCTAAAAAAAATAAAAACGCAAACGTCAAATTTTGACAGCGCGCGAAAAACTAAAAGATGGCGTCGCGATGAGCCGATTGCATACGAGTTGCGCAAATGTGCGAGTAAAGAGTTTTGCTCGCTGTATTATTTATTGATTGTTGAAAAACAATGGCGGGCGCGCGGCGGTGGCAGTGAGTCAGTGGGTCA
Organism: Tachystola acroxantha; assembly: GCA_963506565.1. NCBI lineage: Eukaryota > Metazoa > Arthropoda > Insecta > Lepidoptera > Oecophoridae > Tachystola > Tachystola acroxantha. The sequence continues at coordinate 14,659,546 of OY735876.1, read as the reverse complement.
AGGGTGCGCTGGCCTAGTTACGCAGCCCCGCGCGCCGAAATTCGCGGGCTTACCAGTTGCTAACCTCACCGAATAGAGAGGGGCTATGGCTCGACACTTTTTGCTGATTTTTTGCTTAATTTGCTAATTTTATGGGCTTGTTGCTGCACATAATGCTCGAGCTGTAGTCTTTTGTTTTCATTGTGTTTCTAACGTGTTTTATTTACCAGAATTAATAAATAAGTAATTAAACATTTCTTTGTTGAATTTTCAATTAGACAGAATTGCGCCCATCGCGAACTAAAGGTAAGTTAGCGGATTAGTAACTTAACATAATGATCCTATCGCCCTAATTATTTAAAGAGAGAAAAAAAGTGAATATTGCCCTTCATTCAAGGTAGACAACGAAACGTCAACCTCTGCCAGGTATATCTAGGCAACGATGACCACTTACCATAAGCTGTCTCGTCTGCATCTGTCCCCTTTCTCATAAAAAAAACTTTAATTCATTAGATAAGTATTAAATACTCTGAAACGACCTTCATTGCAATCGTCATCGACATACATCATCGTTTTTAACGTTTCAAAATCAGGTACACCACTAGCGGGCCCGGTCGCAACGACATTGGACCGACATCCTTACGTAATCCAAGTTTAAGGTCGGCTAGCTTTTAAAACGGCCACTGGACAAGTGTACCGACTGCAGTGAATGTGAAACACCCACAGTTATTGGGAACATAGGCCCGCCCCGCGACTCGCCTTGTTAGTACATCGACGAGGTCGGCAATCCAACGCCTAGAGAATTCGTGTGCTGTTTAAGGCGCTTGGTTGTCAAAAGCAAGAGTGAGACAAGATGCCCCGCAGCGGCGGAGTGAAGAGCACGGCGCAGTGCCTCGATATTCGTATTTTTATGAATTTTGGCAGGGAAATAAAAATACGACAACAAAAATAAGATTTTTTTTTAAAATAAGGTCACGTATCTATAGTATCCCTACATTTTGATATAGCTATTTGGGTTCAGATATAATTTTCATTTTAAAAGACATGGAACGACTTCTACGAAGGCATTAACTACTAAAATTAAACGTCTGAAAAAAATATATAGCAATTTCGAGGTGTCTATTTAGAGACTGATGAATACCGATACACGATTGGACAAACTTCGCTCGATAGAAAGAAATACCAAACATACCCCGTTTGGTATTTCTTTCTATCGAGCGAAGTTTGTCCAATCGTGTATCGGTATTCATCAGTCTCTAAATAGACACCTCGAAATTGCTATATATTTTTTTCAGACGTTTAATTTTAGTAGTTAATGCCTTCGTAGAAAAACTGAAAATACGCGCATACGAAGCCTTAACCCAATGCTGGTTAAATTCGAGTATGTAACACTAATATTGTATAAGTTCAGAAGATTGCTCTCTAGCGAGTAAAAAAACAGTCGAGTACAATTTTAAACTATCCTTTAGTGAATGACTCACTGACTACAAAGCGAAGAGTCTTCTGGGGCTAGCATATCCTGAACTAGAATACCATAGACTCCTTCCAGTGAGTAATAAGTACGTTGCATATAGGAAAAAGGATGTGTGCCTATAGGAAAAGGAATTGCACAAGATCCCAATTGATTCCAATATAATCACATTGAATGTAGTCATTAGAGGACGTTGTGGTCTAACAGAAAATGTAGTAAATAGGATTGAAAAGGGTAGGTTACGATGGTTTGGCCACTTTTTATTTATTTTATTAATGGACTCGACTGTTCGTCATTTGCCAATGTCATGTTACAGAAAATTCAATATATTCAATAGTCTTCTATCTTCCTCCAGGGGAGTCGCAGTAGCGTCTTCACCCTGGGTAGCCGCGTCTTCTTGTCTTCATCCACAGGAGACGCCGTAGAGTCATCACTCTGGACGAAGCAGCTCGACAGTCACGTTCCCTCCCGAGCTTGTAGCGGGAACTCTTGATAAAAGCTTGAAACTTCAGATCTTGCATAAATAATCCAATAAGGTTTGGCCACTTAGAGCGGATGAGTGAAGGAAGAGTGACGAAAGAAATACACAGAGCGAATGTTAACGGAAGGGTCGGCAGAGGTAGACCGAGGAGAACGTGCGTCGACCAAATTGGCGAGGTCTTGAAAAAGGGCCAAGTACGGTATACTACAAACCGACGAGCATGCATGAAGAGATTGATGAATGTGGCCAGGATCGCAGCAGATGGAAGTCCATCGTCTCTGCCTACCCCTACGGGAATCAGGCGTGAGTTTAGAAATAAAAAATAAAAAGACATTGCCACATTTCAATGGAGCTTTGCCCCGCCTACAAAACTACGTGACCATTTAAGCTGTACCTATCATTTTTTTGGGAACTTATTACAGGTTTCATATTGCATAATCATAATCAGTATAATTTTCTACTACTCTCGCAACTCCTATAGAAGAATAACAAAAACAATGAATAAATCGCTTCGATTTCTTACTATTTTCTGAATTCTTAATTAAGCTGTTTTTTTCGTACTTGTACAAAACTTTACTTTGAACCAATAATTTTAATAAAAAACTGAGATATTATTACATTTTTTCGTTATCTTGTCCTACAAGTTGCGGTTGATGGAGGGGCAGAATCTGGCATTGTCATTTATTGCCACCATGTGCCTGTATACTATAGTTAACTTTTTGTTAGTGAGATATAAATAAAAAGCGAGTGGCTTGCCTTGTCACATTAAAATTATGCTAACTACGTGTTACACATGTGAATTTAGACTCGGTTCATTAATTTTTTGTCCTCCCACTTACATAATGTTATGAGTTTGGAATGCAGTTGATCTAATCTAATACATACTTACCCCGCTGGCTCAGAGATTCAATTGGATTGCCTTCTGACATCAAAAAGGGACTCTGCTGTTTATCACAAAAGCCAACGTTTCACGGTAATATTATAACGGTGGTTCCAACTTTTTTAGGGGTCTCTGAAAGGTGGATTCAATTCAGCCAAAATTTTGTGGGATTGGCATTTTATATATTTTATTATATATTTATGGCATAACTGTATTAATAACCAAAGCACCACAAACGTAAAAGAGTGCTCAGCTCATGTACTTAATTAAATTATTATAAATAGCTAAACAAGCAGATTTCCTTGCAGACTCGAGATTTAAATACCTGTCATCCATCAACTCACAAAACTTCAGGCGTTTACAACACACAATTGTCCGTCCACTCGCAAACACATCACACTCTAGTGATGTTGGCATGAAAAGTTGGCGACGCCATCCGCTGATGGGATGGTGTGCAATTTGTGGCGATAATAGTAAGTAAATCGAAGTGATATAATTTGAACACAATCTTAGTGTGAGTGACTGTCAAAATTTTATAAAATCTGATAGTTGTAAGACCGAACACAAACTCATCTCGCTCTCAAAACCGTCTATGAATATCAGGCTTAGACTATATCCTACCTAACCACAATACTTATCTATAATTGTTGTTATTCATAAACCTAGTTAAACCGCACTAACTTAATTTAAATCGTGTTGCTATCACTTTCACACTTTGTTTAAAAAAGGTTAAGATAGAAAGGGACAGGGTGGCTAAACGGTGGCGTAACTTTAAATCACATTTATGAATAACTGCCATTGTATTATATTATAACCACAGCCTTGTCCCTGAATCATGGAAAACATGAAACCTTAAAACACCTTTTATTGCCGTAACGCCTTTCCAATTAGGCAGGTACTTAATTGATTAAAGTATTTTCGTCCAGGGACTTTACAAGTAAGGTAAGTCACTATTCTTTTAAACCTATCTACGAATCGAAAACAAAATAGAACCTCGAGGCGCCTCAAGGTTGAGCTACAAATTAACTACTATTAAAATGGAAGAAGTTCCCGTCGTGTTGACATTGACAAAGACCTTGTTGCATCTGAAGGTAATCCAGATTGAACTAGGTACCTAAGTTACACGTTGAAAACGATGGTAAAGAAGGCGAGGTCTATACCTGGATGGGTGACCGTATGTGACATCTTTAACTGAGCGGTCGAGCCTCGGAAACCACATTTGGTTCTGGTTGATTGTTGTCGTTTGACAGCAGTCTTCAGGCCATGGCAGAGGCCTACGGGCGGCCTCAACAACTCTGACAATAGGTTTGGTCACTAAACTATACGAAAAGAAGAACCTCGGTGAATAAATAGGTAGTTGTAAACCCGAGCGAGTCTTATAAAATGTCTTCGCACGTCATGTAACACTTTGAACGTTGTACCCTTCTTATTGTGTACGCTATAAGAGCTGGAATCATATACTCAAGTATTACCATTGTTGTGCAGAGCTATCGAGTGTACATACTAGGGTTGCTAACGCCATCTATCTTCGAGTAGCGGAACTAATTCTAGTTGCTCGAAGCAACAAAAACATTGATCTAACAACTTTGTCTGATATTTGACGCTTACACTCCTATGATAAGCTCATTCCTACATATTTTTTTCCAATACAAAAGTGACTCTTGAACCGTAAAAACAGCAACAATGGAGGAACAGGAGAATAAAATCAATGTGCTCTGTCTGGGACCCAAGGGATCGGGGAAAACTACTTTATTGAAGAAACTTCAAGAGGCAGAAGGTATAGATAATACCTACAGTCCCGTACCAACCATTGGAACTAACATTTTTGATATACATTACGTAAATAAGAACGGGAAAAAGCAAACGGTGTTGGTTCGAGAAATTGGCGGAGAGATGGCGCCACTATGGACCAATTATTTGAACGGAGTTGAAAAAGTAAGTTGCGTGATTGCTGAAATTATAAAGTGTACTTAATGTAGGTACAGACGACAGAGATAAGTATACAGGGGGCCTCAATAAGGTTGAGATTTTCTCAAAAACTAGTGGATCGAATTTAATAATTATTTTACAGTACATAGTTTTAACTTTTATGTATCAAACAGTGAAATAGTTTGTGAAGTTAAAAACTCTCCTGTACACCTTTCTCTGTGTTACACCGTACTTACATCATTAATCCCTCTAATGTTGACAGATAATCTTCGTGGTGGACACCTCAAATTTGTGTCAGATCTCAGCTGCAGCGGTGATGCTCTACACCCTACTCGCAGAACCTCGCCTTAAACGTTCTAAGGTGAGCCGTACTAACACTGCGTAACGAGGATACCTCATCAACACAGAAAATCGAACCATTATAATAGCCAAACTTCAGGGCTGTTTCTCATTAAATTTGTAACCACTGGGGGACGAACTGAAAACCAGCGCTGTGGCCTGCCACAGCACTATGCTGAGCTCGGCCCCTTTTACCACTGCATGCTGCATACTGCTGCTCGATAGTATCTGTTTTTATTATTATTTTAAGTATCTAGTCTTGATTAATCGGTGTGTTTATATATATTATTATTATTGTCTTGTATGATTTTATGTAGTGTTAAATAAATCTGTTTTTCTTTCTTTTTCTTTTCTTTCTTTCATTAATCATTCCCTCCTCCCATTTGTCCGGATAAATCTCTGCTCTTTTCCAGTTCATCCTAGTGCTAAGCAAGATGGATGCAGCCTACAGACAGATGCGCAACGAGGCGCTGCTGATGCTTCAGTACAAACGGCTCAGCACAGAGTTGCGGCATCCGCCCACGCTGTTAGAAGCAGCCCCACTGCAGGGCGAAGGCCTAGCCTCTCTCAAAGCCTGCCTCGCGGAGTCCAAGTCTGTTAAGCCTAAGATGATACATCAAATCCAATAAACTTTGCTTTTGTTGTTCAACACATGAAACATTACTTACAATAGTTCAACGTGATTATTTTCTGTAAATAATGTTTATTTTTCTTGAAATATACACGTGAACGTAGCTATAGCCTTATTTCTCTGAGACTATAACAATGGTTAAAAATGTAGTGCATCGAATTTGAATCACATCCGAAAAAACTGTATGTTCCAATAAGCATTGCCTTTTTTTCTCGGATAATAATAAAAATGTAATATTGCTCAGGGTTTCCAGATAGGGAGTTTTCTCGCAATTTTGGGTAAACATTTGACTGTTGGGGTAATTTTGGGGAAGTGGCATTGCTGGGGAAAAGAATTAGAAAATCCAACTTAGAAAAGGTGTCTCTTGACATAATGTAGTCTCGTCTACCGTCGTTTATGATATGAAAAAACTTTAAAATCGCAGTTATTTTAATTGCATTTTGTGGGGAAAAAATTGTCAATCCGGATTCCGGGGAAATCGGAAAAATTATATCTGGCAACCCAGTTCCATGTTGGTTTATTTTGAATTTTGGTCGATTTGGTTTGGTTTGATTTACCTAATTAAACCCATATTACAAACACAAGTTTTGTTGGAAAATGGATCCTTCAACGTTGTGCCGTGGTTGTATGAAGGAAGTGGCTTCGTGGGACATCCATACCTTCGATCAGAGGATCGCTGATATGTTTACATTTTGTACTCAAATCATGGTAAATATACTTAAAGTATTATATTATATTGGCTTAATATCATTTAGTTACTGAGTGGTAAAGGCAACAAACACAGTTTTACTTAACTCGGGTGAATTAGTTTAGAACTCGATACATTCCAAGTAAAAAAATGTTATTAGGTTACCTTTGGACCATCTTTAAAGCCCTATCCATCAGGCAGGGCTCCTTTAACTTTTTCTTTACGTCTTTTCGACATTAAATCAATGAATCAATCAAAGAAGGTCGATAAATTCAAATTATTGCAGTCACATAGACCATAAATGTTAGTATGATGCAAATTGCAAAGAAAAAATAAATAAAATCAGTGATATGGCAAGATCCTTGGCTTCTGAGCCTAACCATCTCATACTCATTTATTAAGATCGTAGGAACACTTCGGTACACTTGATCACGTCAGTAAACTAACAATACACTTGTATACAAATAAAAATCCTGTAGCAGGTCAGGTATAAAATGAATAGATGCAAAACGTGGCCGAATGCTCCATGTGAGGCATCAGTGTAGCATCTGTTCCGTTTTGTATCCTTTTTTCCTCCTTTCATGCCCTTTATTACCGATATCCTCAACCCAGGCATTAGTTAAAAAAAAATTGTTTTAGGGATCAATTTAACAATAACATCACAGATTAAATATGAAAAAATAAGGCACCATACCATAAATAATAACATTAAGATACTGTTTTGCAAAAAATACGAACTCAATAAGTTGAGAACCTCTTCATTTTTGGAAGTCAGTTAAAACAGATTATATTTGTGGTGGTTTAAAAAATCTTCTTTGCCATGCCCCAGTTTATCTGGGGTCGGGCATCTTCGTACTCCTGCGCCAGGACAATCTGTCTTGAGTTGTCGACTGTGGGTGTTCTCGAGCCTTCTTCTCTCTGTCGATACTGGACCACCACGCAGCAGGTGGTCTGCCTCTGCCCCTAGGCTTAGTTGGTATGTTTAGTGCCTTCTTTACGGCGTAATTTTCATTTCTACGCATCATGTGTCCATACCACCTAAGCCTGTTCTCCGAGAGCTTTTCTGCAATGGACGCTACCTTGAATGAGCCTCTGACATATTTATTACACAGTGGTGATTTAAAAAATATCATAATTAGATCCGTATTGTGATGTATTTTTAATATTTTCAGATCTTACACGAAGAAAAGTTACCGAAGCACTTCTGCCTTGAATGCCTGGTTCAAATTGAATCCTCCTACACATACATAAAGAAAGCTCAAGAAGTCGATATTACCCTCAAGAATCTGGTATCCAGGACTTTTAATAGTGTTATTATCAAACCTAACACTCAATCAAAACATTTAGTTGACGAATTTGATATACCATCATATAGTAACGTTGAGAAGAATATAGATCATTGTGCTATGTCTAATGATAGCTTTCATTTACCAAATGACATTGAAACAGGAGAAGAAAGTACTGGAAATCTTAAATCAACTAATTTAAAGAATAATGATCAGGAAAATGATAAACTTGATAGTGGACAAGAGATAGAGGAAGAACTAAATGTGTCTAAATGCAATGTATGTCATAAGATTTTTGTGAACGGTAAATGGCTTGCGAAGCATATGCAAACGGTACATTATGTAGGTGTAAGAATTAAAAATGTGGTATCAAAAATCAATGTGCAATTACACGAAACGGGTAAAGGATATATGTGTACAAAATGTCTGAAAACATTTTCCTCAGAAACTTGGTACACAAAACACATGGAGACTGCACATGCACCAAATAAACGGTATTACTGCCCTCATTGTCCAAAAGGTGAGTGCTTAGCTCTTTGTATAACCATTGTCTTTGTATAGAATGAAAATTGTCTCTGCTTCCAAACTTACATACGAATGTAAACTATTGACTAGTTGGACTTGGCGTATAGTGATACAGCTTTTTTTTATTTTATTAATGGACTCGACAGTTCGTCATTTGCCAATGTCATGTTACAGAAAGTTCAATACATTCAATAGTCTTCTATCTTCCTCCAGGGGAGTCGCAGTAGCGTCTTCACCCTGGGTAGCCGCGTCTTCATGTCTTCATCCAGAGGAGTCGCCGTAGCGTCATCACTCTGGACGAAGCAGCTCGACAGTCACGTTCACTCCCGAGCTTGTAGCGGGAACTCTTGATAAAAGCATGCATGGTGTGTGTCGCCGGTTCCGCATGAGCGATAAACTTACTAACAATAGTAATAGTTACGTACTGTATAGTTATTAAGTAATAATTGTATTATCATTGTTTTAAAAGATGTGTTGCTGAGAGTTTTTTGCCACTTTTTCTCCTCAGCGTTGGCACCTTTTCCTTGCAAAGTGGTGTAAATGTAAATTCAAAAAATATATTGACGTGCAAAAATGTACTCAACGTGCTTACTTGCAATAAAGAAATTTGACTTTGAAAGCTTGAAACTTCAGATCTTGCTCAAATTCTTTAATAAATTCGCCATACTGTCATTCTCGAACATTTTCTGATTAACTTAACGTGATATTAATCACAAAGTAAGCACTGTAGACATATACATTTTTTAATGGGGCGAAACCCTCATGAAACTTTCGCGTTTATAATATTAGTGGGATGTTTTCCAGCAAGCACAACCTACGACAAGCACCGCTATCATCTCAACCAGCACCCGGAGCACCGTGTGCACCCGTGCGAGAGTTGCGGCAAACGGTTCGCCAAGCGGAAGCATCTGGCCGCGCATCTAGTGTGCCACGACTACGCCAGGCCGTTCCCGTGCCACGTTTGTGACAAGACGTAAGCTTTGGGCTGTACGTAAGTTATGACAGGGACTTTTGGAAATGGCGGAAATTAAGGCCAGTACTACCTTTTTTTTTTTAGTGGGGAAATGCTTGTGCATACCCGCCGCCTCAGGGTAGCGACGGGTTATGTCGGACTCGCACCGACTAAAACCCCACGGTGGCCTCCTCCGCGCATTGTGGGGAACTCTGGGATCTCTGTTGAACTACACCAGAGTTTCCCACGCGCTTGCTATTACGCACTCCCCGGGCCGCTCGAGGCGGGCCCAGCACGCCCGCAGCGCTTGGCTGCAGCGGGACAGGACCACTCTGTACCCGCTGCCTTCCGTGGGTCGCAGGATTTATCCGACTGGACGGCCAGATAGTCTAGAGACACATTATGCGGAAAGTACGCGACGGAATTCACAAACCTCAAGTCAAAAACAGAACTTCTGCTTATAGCTGTAACGCTGCTTTCAGTCTGGTAGGAATGAGTCCGGCGTCGAAACAAAAGCGGGTCACCGCTACAGGCTAAAAGCAGCGTTACAGCTATAAGCAGAAGTTCTGTTTTTGACTTGAGGTTTGTGAATTCCGTCGCGTACTTTCCGCATAATGTGTCTCTAGACATAGGCCAGTACTACCTAGGCCTTCAGATACAACCTCCTAGACTTCAATAAGGCAATGTTTAATATGACAGACACACGACCGTTGAGAGGACACCACATGAAATTAGACTGCACCTTCAGCACCAATGTCGCTTGTCACTTCCTGAGCAACAGAGTTGTTCAGACCTGGAACTCACTCCCGGACGACATTGTCTCTGCCATCTCAGTTAACGCATTCAAAAACAAATTGGACAGTTATTTTAAAACCATTAACAAGAGTACTACTACTAAGTGATAGACTTTACAAACACTGTGAAGTGGACATATCAGCGATGAGCTGCCTGTCTATAATTAAATAATAATATTAATAAATCACTCTCAGCTCAAAAGTCAATCTTGAGAACCTCAAGATGGCGTTCCTAGTAATAAACGTAACTAAGGAACCGGGTATCACGTGAGTAACGCAGTATTAATAAACAAAACTCAGTTCTCAACAGAACTGTGAAACTCACACTTGAGAACGTATTTGCTGATTGCAGGCGAACCGCGACGTTTACTTCAGTTCTTCCACTTGAGAAAAACATCACGTGATACGCCCAAGATTGGTTTATTAATAAATGACATACTAATTGACATGTTCTTTATGTGAGATGAAATAAAGACTTTATTTATTATTACTATGAATCTCGGCCAAAATAGTCTCCTATATTTCCCTAATTTATTTTTCATCATTTTGTCTACAGGTTCAAACTGAAAAGTGTTCTGACGAGTCATTTAAAAACACATGAAGCTGAGAGATCGCATTTGTGTCATATTTGCGGCGCTAACTTTAGAGTCGGTAAGTTGACTATTTGTTATTCAAAACTTTGTTTCATTAGACTTTTACAAGTTATAGGTCGCATTTGCGAAAAACGACTGATTTTGGCATATTTGGGATGTAAAACTTAGCTTGTCGCAATTATAACGTATACCGCGGCCCAAATCAAGTGCCTTATTTTGTAAACAAAAACTACCCCCTCTCCCCCCCCCCCCCCCCCCCCCCCCTACCATTTTAAGCTATTATGTTGTTATTGCATAGTCATTTATACATTATTAGATCGGATTAGTTTATTTTCACAATGACAAACAAATTCAATGAGTTTCAGTTTTACATCACAACAGATAATTAGACGATCATATTTGTTTACAAAATAAGACACTTGATTTGGGCTGCGGTATACTGGTACACTATGTAATATTACTATAGAAAAAAAAAAGATATATACGAGTGTACAAGGTGTAACGTAAAGGGTATATGAAGCCGAAGGTAGGGTGTTCAGTATCGGTAACTAAACAACTTTTGTTCTATGACTTTTAAATTTTCGCGAATTAATTTTGAATTTTCATACATTTCGTACCGGTCAGCTGATCGATTTGTATGAGACATTAATTTCTTTTTTATTCGAAAAGTCGTTCAGTTACCAATACTGAACACCCTCCCTTCGGCTTCATATACCCTTTACGTTACACCCTGTATATATTATTATAGATAAAGATATATCAATCAGCCACTGTACCTAACAACCATACAGTTAATACAATCCGGTATTCGCTCCCACGGGACAGCCCTAGCCTAGTGTGGCAGTCGCCGGTAATCTTTGATATATGTAAATCTGTACTGTTAAGAATAACCTTTTTTATTTAAATGATAAATGGAGAAAAATTTTCATCACGACCGGGATTCGAACCCGGGACCTCGCCATTCCGTGGCACGCTGTATTCCAACAGAGCCATCGTGATTCGTATCCAGATCGTGAATTTTGTCTCCATATTCTCGTCTGAGGGACGGTAGCGACATCTATCCAGTAATTGTGCAATTACTCAAATTCATGTCTAACATTGCAGTTAGAAAACATGTATTTTAATTAATTTTTTTAATTAATTTTTTTTAATTTCATCTCCCAGCGGATATCCTAAATGTGCACATGCGTTCTCACACCGGCGAGAAGCCGTTCGCGTGCCCGTTGTGCCCGTACCGCTCCGGGCACAGCACCGTGCTCGCGCGACACATCCGCTCCCAACACACGAAGCAGCGGCAGCACACGTGCCCGCTGTGCAAGAAGCAGTTCCACGAGAAAGGAGATCTGGTCAGTGCTTCAACAGAGTCCAATCCATGCGTAATCACTGGAATACTGGTTATGTAATCGTTCGAATCAAATCAAATCAATTTTATTGCCAGTTACAGGTTATAAATACATCGAGATGACATTTGATACATTTTGGTGTCACTGCAACTTACCGGGGTCGGCATGCAAATAAGTTATAATATGTTTCATTTAACTAGAATATATATAAAAAATACCTACACTATTATCTAGTTATAATATGTCAACTGTGTTCAATCCAAATCTCTTGGCAGAATCATCATTTATTTATTCATTTACGGGGTGTAACGTAAAGGATATATGAAGCCGAAGGAAGGGTGTTCCGTATCGGTAACTGAACAACTTTGACCTAAGATTTTTGTTTCACGTGTGCAAGAAAATATCAAAACAAGCCTGTTATGGTTATGAGAAATAGCATAACTGCATATGGCAATTAGATTAAGGTAAGTAAAAGATTTTTTTAAATAATAATCATCATTCTAATGTGATTGTAATATTTGTACAGAATGCAAATTAATTAATTGGCAACAAAGATTAATTATTATGACATATGTATATATATCCGCTGTTATTATATGACAATAAAAAATTACAAATGTATTCTCCTTATTTGTATACTCAATTAAGGTAAGTAACTATGCCTACCTACCTATGTCTCAACAAAGGAAAAAATATATTCACAAATTCTCTCTCATTCCCATTGATCTCCTATAAACAACTAGATACACAGTCTGCCTTCTAAAAATGTCCGAGCGCAAAGAAGGTCCAAACGGATGAATGGATCATTTGCTTTATTCAGTTCAGTAATTTAGTAATTTATTAATAAATAAAAATTTACAAGTCATTTTCTTAACAAAATAGGTGATATTAAACCATACAGATTGTCTTTATAATTAACAATTTCAATACTTAAACAATAATATTTAGTTTAATTAATTTACAATTATTATAAATTATTTTATTATTATTTTATTTTACAATTTTAGGAATTCTGGACTAATAATGGAATAATATTGGACATTGTTTGGACGTTAACAATGGATCCTTATTTGGACGTTTTTAAAATTGTTTTAGTAAGACCTTTGTGTATCTAGTTGTTTATAGATCAATGCTCATTACCAAGTAAATTCGCATCTCAATCCTCCCTTCGAAGAAACCGAGGAAAGCTCATTGGTACATGGCTTACCCGGCTGGGTATCGAACCTGGGACCTCCGTATTAAGTCCAGTGACCACTGCTCCACTGAACTCTTGTTGACGACAAGGCTATAATCATCAAAGTTAAGTATCGGTACGCTACATATGTGTATTATACTTTTGGATTACATTCAACATTTCTATTTGAGCATTCACTTTCAAATCATCACGTATAGACTTAAATCTATCGTATAAAGATAGCAAAAAATGCATATCACTGTCACAGTACTGAAACGGATCCACAGGTCCCTGTGAAGGTGCGGCAACACGATCGCTCAAAGTACTTAGTTGTTGTTTGTTTACTAAAGTATATTCAGCAGCATCTTCTTTCTTTGGAATTATTTTTGACCTCTTCCAGGACTCAGAGTCACTGGATTCAGTACTACCCCCATCTTCGTTATCAATTTCTTCATTGTTTGCTTTGCTTTGTAATCGTGGAGAGTATGACGTTGCTCTTTTTTCGGATAAAGGCTTTAAGAAAGCCAATTGATTATAGTAGTAATATCTCTTGGAACTAGTTTTCCGCGTAGTTTGATTTTTTAAATCCCTGTTGAAAGAGTCTCTCAAGCTTTTCCATTTTCTTTGCAACTTGGAAGCTGAAAAAATTGGGTAAAGTTAAATGTGTGAACAAGTTGTAGGTACTTAAGTTTATTTATTAATAGGGGGCTAGTGTACTTCAATAGAACGACTTGCTAAACAGGATAACCTAACTTATATAATATTTATAACCCTAAGTGCTCCCGCACACGGGCCACCGGCCACCGGCCACAAAACGCCGCCACTGGCATATTTCCTGTAATTTTCATACATTTTATATGGACTCGCCGCACACGGTTGTCGCCAGTGGCGGCCACACGCTACAAGCTTCTTGCTTCTCGTGGCGGCGTTTGTGGCTGTCGCGTGTGGCCCGTGTGCGGCGACACTAAGCCAATGTAATTATGTGCTTTTTTATACCATGTAACATCAGTTCCATCAATAAAAATTATTATTTTTATTTAATTATTTTAGGGTAATAAAGTTTTATTTCATTCGTTTAATAATAATTGACATTTTTTAATAATAATTTTTGTTACAGCGATATCAATAACTTCATGATCTTGAGAACCGAGTAGATTCGGTAGAAATGAATTTGCCGACTATTTTGCAAGTCCTGAAGGTGAATTATGGTGGTAATACAAAGCTGAATAGGTACATTATTATTTAACTAAGCAATTAACTAGTAATCAATAAACAATTGCTTACCACACTGATTTTTTTCTTTATTTCCCCTATTATCAAAATCTTCATAAAATTTCTTGCAAAGGCTTTCCCATGTCTTGTATTTCAGTACGCGATTGGAAAATTCGTCTGTCCTGTAGTCCCAAAGGCACGGCAAATTACGGATTTCCTCAATAAATAAATCTGTGTCAAAAGACTCCGTGTAGTCTGCGTCGGACATTTTGTTTGTTTACTTTTTTTACTAGTATTTGACGTTTGTCAGTGTTGCCAGACTGACCTAGCCGGGGCGCCAGACATTGAGCATCTTTGCAAATTCACAGTTTTGTGGTGTGTCATGCGTGGCGCATTATGACGTCATCTGACACAAAAATAAACACTGCATTCACTTGCTGTTATTCATAAACCTAGTTAAACCTCACTTCCTTTAAATGCTATCCCTTTCACACTTCGTTAAATAAGGTTAAGATAGAAAGGGACATGGTGGCGTAACTTTAAATCACGTTAATGAATAACAGCCACTATGTCTGGCTGGATTAGATTCACATTCCTCTCGTGCGTGTGACGCCCCATCAAACCGAGTCCCTCTTTTAATACCAGTCTTGTTTAATCTTCATTATACGTATGTTCGTTTATTTCAGACCCGTCACTACTTCGTTCACACGGGCGAGCGGCCGTTCAAGTGTCCTAGTTGCTCGCGAGGCTTCACAAGCGGATGGAAGCGCAAGATGCACCTAATGCACGCGCATCTTCTCTCCCTCAACGAAATACCCAGAATGAATCGCGACGGAATACCGATAAGGAAGTGAAACTGTTGAACACTATAGTATTAGGCATAAATATACCTAGTTCACTCACATAAAACGTGTTTACTTTCTCACTCCGTAAAAAACGTTAAGCCGGACGCTTGCCTTAAAACATGGACTAACTTTAAATCACGCTTATGGCTAACAGCGTATGTGATTGACTTTACAAACACTGTATGGACATATTGTCAGCAAGTAAAATAATAATAAACAATAGGCTCTCGGCAGCCTACTTGTACCACACAAATATACATGCATGATGATAAAATGTGATAAATACTACTAATGTACTTACCTTCTTTAAATAATAAAGATAAAGAAAAGCTACGAGATATTCATTTTTATTACGAATTAAATGTTAAGAAATAAATGGAGTACAAACTGAATCTTCCCAAAAAATTTAAAGTCTGGCATCCAAAAATAGTAGCTTTTAATTTTCAAAAATACCTAGAAAAACTTGCCAGTCCAAAAATGGCCGGAATCTCGAACTCCACAAATGTTTACCTAGCTTAGCTATACTAAACTTATAGCGCCGCCGCTATCTACTATCTATGTGCTATCCAAAGGTGATAGATGTACCCTACTTTGGAAATACTACATACTATATATCATCGAACGTTGCACTTTGTGTACATTTCTAGGCTAAAAACAATTTCAATGTTAATGCCTGGCAACTCTGCTTTTGGTCAAAATGGTTGGGGTCTTTGAAAAGCGCGGCTAAACGCTTTTATAATTTTATAGTTTATCATAGCACGGCACGGTACGATTTTATCGTCACGCACGATACAATAGGAAGGCAAAATGTATGGAATTAAGTATGGTATGAAGACTCTTATAATTCCCGTCTACGATAACGTCATGCCTTACACGTCTATTCCATACATTTTGCCTTCTACGATAAAACCCTGAGATAAAACCGTATGCCGTGCCGTGCTACGATAAATTATAAAAGCGCCCATTAGCTGTTTCTTTGTGAAAATTCTAATTTACTTGGTACCTATTTAGTGATTATGATTAATGATCATGTTAATAATAAGTTAATCAAACCACGTCCGCGACCAATCTAGTTATTGGAGTGATCGAAAGAAGACGTATGAAGTTTTGTGCTCATATCAACGATTGGCGTATGACTCAAGGATGGACGTGTATGTATCGTTTATTTCGTTTTGGCGTATGGGAAGGATTTTTATTTATTTTTTATTTATTTAAGCTTTTACACATTGTGTACAAAAGGCGAGCTTAATGCCTTGCGGCATTATCTACCAGCTGACCTTTGGGCATGCGGAGAAAGCAGAGGCAGGTGTAATAATAATAAGATACGAGTAAGATAACACAATTTAAACCAAAAATAATTCCCATGTAAGGTTAAAATATACTTATTATAGATAACAAAACAACATACTTACTTACAAATAAACCTCAATACATACTGAGCATAATATAAGATAAACAAATTTACAATATCATAATATACATACATACACATACAGTATACCTACATACAATATATAATTTAACACTAACATAATACTTATAAAATTAATAATGAAGATTACAATAATTAAACATACCTACAATACTCAATAAATAAATACCTGATTATTTGTGACAAACAGTGACTCGTGGCAAGAGACCTTAAATTTACGGAACTGAGGAGGAACTCAGAAAACGGTCACGGACTAGCTTTTTATAGCTGTATCTACTTTCGGCTCTTCTAATATCCTCCGGAAGATCATTCCACAGCCGTGCTGAATAAACAGTGAAAGAGTAAGAATAGAAAACATTTTTAGATTATCTTCGTATAAAGTATAATATTGTATGTATAAGAAAAAAATGTAAACATCAAGCCAGGCTGTGTGCTCTATTTAGCCTTGCCTTTACCCCTTAGAAGAATTTTCTTAAAAAAAAATCAAAATGGCTGTTCTTGCTTTGCGATTTTCAATGTATTTTTCAAATTTCTAATGATTCCGTTGAAAAATGGATACATCAACGTTGTGCCGCGGTTGTATGCACGAAGTGGCTTCGTGGGACATCCAGGTCTGTGACAAAAAGGTCGCGGAAATGTACACATTTTGTACAAAAATTAAGGTAAATAAACGATATGTTTTCCTTTCTATATCCATTATCCGCTATCTTTTGAGTACTGAGACTATACTAACTAATTAGTAATTACTCAGTCTACTGTAGTCTTTTGGCAAGAAGAGCCCCATTTTTACCTGTAACTTGGTTCATAGGTTACCGTTTATTGATAATTAAAAAATCGATATTGTGGCATCGATAAGCAAAAACTTGTTCCCTTCATGACGTCGCAATATTTTGAAAGTTTCGTCTTTGATAGTATCGTCCGGTAATAATACTTCAGATATTTTATTATCGTAGCATAGTATGATAGTCAAGTAGGTTGTTGCAGTGAAAAATGACGTCACACAGATGTTGAAATCTGAATGATATTGGTAATTAAAAGTTATTGGAAGTTACCGCCGCGCCGTTGATGATGTAAAAAAAACCTATAATAACACACACATACAAACCTGATCTATAATGGTATCTAACATCTTTCCCCTGGGAATTGTAATACACTGGTAGCGATTCTAATTTAGCATTTTACATTAGAAGACTCAACTTGATACTGATGCTGTTATTCATAAACCTAGTTAAACCTCACTTCATTTAAATCGTGTTGCTATCCCTTTCACACTTCGTTAAAAAAGTTTAAGATATAAAGGACAAGGGGTCTAAACTGTGGCGTAACTTTAAATCACGTTTATGAATACACACCTTAGTGTCGTATTATCATACTATCCAACCTACTACTACTATCCTATAGGTACTTAGTAATAAGAAGTTGTTAACATTTTCAGATATTGGAGAATGAAAAACTACCGAAGCACTTCTGCCATCAATGCCTACTTAACATTGAATCCTGTTATGAGTACATAAAGAAAGCCCTGGACGTTGACACTACCCTCAGAAAATTCATTGCCGAGGCTGGGTTGGACGTAATTATCAAGTCTGATACTCAATCAGCAAGCGACACAACAGATGCACCTTTTGTTAATAAAATAGAGATCAAAGTTGAACCTCTTAATGAAGACTACGATACAAATTCTAATGACAGCGATCGTTTTTTAAATGAAGTTAAAGTCAAACAAGAGAGTTGTCTCGCTAAATCAACAGTCAAGCAAATAAAAGAAGAAATTATCGTAAGTCCTATATCGACACAAAAGTCTTCTAAAAATACAGTTAGACAAAATGTTAAAAAAGGTAGACCTAGAAAAAAACATACTCCGAATCCAAAATCAACACAAAAGTCTCCGGATAACAGTGATACTGAAAAGAGAGATGATGATGATATTGAGCCTGGAAAAGAAGGACCGGAACCGAAGAATACTTGTGACATATGTAAAAAAGTTTTCATACAGCCCAAATGTCTTGTAAATCACATGAGAAAGGCGCACTCGGCGAATAAACCAGTTAAAAGTGAGGTTGTAGCGAGCACTGAGCAAGCTACAGACGATAGGCAATATAAGTGTCCAAAGTGCAATAAAACGTTTAGATCTAAAACCTGGTACACGAGACATATGGAGAATGCTCATTTGGAGGTTAAGCGGTATGCTTGCCGGCATTGCCCAAAAAGTAAGTATGCTACATGTCTGTTTTTATATAATTCGTTATTCTTAGATATAAACTATGTATCAAATCTCTATAAATCGATTATAAAACTTAAATGGTTTTGGTATACGCACAGATTTACGAGATAAAACTATGACAGTTGCATTGCTGTCGAAATATCAATACCTCACTCCTTATTCCCAATGTTTCCATTTTATCTTGTTAAGATCTCTATATAATATTAAGATCTAGATCATCGTAGAAGAAACCTAACAAGGTCTACGCAACTTACGCGAAATTAACCACAAACTAATTACTTGTGAAGTTGCGGCGACTCCCGCGCCGCTGCGGACAAAACGTCTTACTTTGCACTCGTTCCTCGGCACCGACCATTACTTACATGTATCAAGC
Organism: Tachystola acroxantha; assembly: GCA_963506565.1. NCBI lineage: Eukaryota > Metazoa > Arthropoda > Insecta > Lepidoptera > Oecophoridae > Tachystola > Tachystola acroxantha. The sequence continues at coordinate 14,640,395 of OY735876.1, read as the reverse complement.
TTATTTTACTACAATTCATTAAAACATAGTTGAAAGTGATACCATCTTTTATTGGAGATCACATCCTCAACAATTGGTTTAAATTTAATTTTATTGTTGCAGCCTTCCTAACGTACAGCCAGCACCGTCACCACGAGCAGAAGCACCCCGAGCACCGCAAGCACCTGTGCGCGGACTGCGGCAAGCGCTTCAAGAAGCGCAAGGAGCTCGCCGCGCACTACATGCTGCAGCACGCCAAGGGGCAGCCATGCCATATATGCGACATGTCGTGAGTGATGCAGTTTACTGGCCGTTGCCCAGCCATCATTACCCGGTCTTCAATACTCAGTATATAGCTAGTTCGCAAGTATCGAAAATTAAATTGATTATTACCTTATAAATATAAATAAGGCACATCGAAAATTAAATGTAATAATAATAATAAGTTAATAATAACTTAGCAAGCCGGCCAGAGTGGAGTCGTTAGAGCTATAACTTACATCTACAATAGCTCGAAGGGGTGGAAGTGTTAAAGGCATAAAGCCGGGAGTAGCCCACTTTCTGGCATTCCAGTAATGGTGAAACTGCAGCACACCTCTCGACACCCCTTAGCCGCTCACACCGGTGTTGCTCTCAGTTGTCTTTCTGACGACCATGTTGAGGGCCCATCTAGTGAGCGCAAGCGCAAGGAGCTCGCCGCGCACTACATGCTGCAGCACGCCAAGGGACAGCCATGCCATATATGCGACATGTCGTGAGTGATACAGTTTACTGGCCGTTGCCCAGCCATCATTATCTCATCGGTTCTACGACAGTGTGTGGCTAATTCACTCTTTGAATCACGTAGTGACGGGCCAACTCGGAAAAAACATAAATTGATTTCATCATCATCAGTCTATTTATATTACCCTACTGCTCGGGCACAGACCTTCCCTTACATCGAGGGAGCTCGGGCCATGATCCACCACGCGGGCCCAGTGCGGGTTGGCGGATTTCACATGCCTTACATTTTTTTTATTCTACGACATGCAGGTTTCATCACGATGTTTTCCTTCACCGTTTTGAGAGCACTCGGTAAATGTACGTAAGTTTTTCCGTCGAAAAAACCGAGGATAACTCATTGGTACATGGCTGCCCTAGCTGGGAGTCGAACCTGGGACCTCCATATTGCAAGTCCATTGACCCAACCACTGAGCCACCGAGCTCATATTATAAATTGATTTAACCCGAGTTAAAATTCACGCAACTCGGGTTGAACTCGAGTTACGTAACGTAACTCGAGTTAACTGGATGGAAGAGTGAATGTCTTTTTTTAAATTTTTACTAATTTAGTCCCTCAGCTTCGCATTACTAGTTAAAGAAAGAACATACCATTTTTTTATCTGTTAAACAGATAAGAAAATTGTCAGTTCTTCTTCATAGTTTTTGCGTGAAAGAGTAACAAACATACATCCATACATTCTTACAAACTTTCGTGTTTATAGTTTTAGTAGGATTGGAAGAAGAGTATTACTGACTAAAGTAAAAATCCATGTCGGTTCCATTCGGTTTTCGAACACGAGTCAAAGAGAATTCAGCTCGAGTTGGCTCGAGTTACGCCTAACTCGAGTTAACTCGTGTTAGTTACTCGAGTTGACCATCACTAGAATCACGGCCATATGTAGACTATGGATCATTTATCATAGTTTTGAGTATGACTGGAGTTTGAGTTCAGTATTACAACTGCCATGTTCCATACAATTTTGACATTCGGTATATGGTTGACCCTTGTTCATTATCGTCTGATATTCATTTCGTTCTTTTCACAGATTCCAAGAAAAGGCTGAGCTGGACAGCCATATAGAAGAACACAAAGGTGACAGGCCGCATTTGTGTGAGGTCTGTGGCGCCGGCTTCGGGCTGGGTAAGTTAGTACGGTGGAACACAGATAAAGGTGTACAGGAGAGTTTTTAAGGTTAACATTTTCTCAAAAACTACTTGACCTATTGCAAAAATTCTTTCACTGTTTGATAGATAAAAGTTTAAACTATGTAACTGTAAAATAATTATTAAATTCGGTCCAGTATTTTTTTGAGAAAATCTCAACCTTATTGAGGCTCCCTGTATACTTATCTCTGTCTTCGACTGTACATAAGATGGTACTATAACATTATTTTATCAGAATTCACAACAATGTTGGTTCACGCACTGTCATTCTGACGCCGTGACATGGCTATGGCTAGGGGTTTAGTAATAAAAAGTGGTTACACCGAAAATGACAAAAAATATATGAATCTTTCTCTCTCACGCTTACGGATATCCATATTATGTTGTTCTTGTCTCTCGAGAAAACCACATTCCGTCTATTATTAGATTAACTCTACGATACCATGCCACGCCATGCAACGGTAATAGCCCCACAGTTAATAAGAAGTATTATTACGTTAATAATAAAACACAGTTTTGCTTGAGATGTCTGAGTACACCTATCTCAATCTCTCTCGCACGTATCGCAGGTCGCGCATATTACGCTTCTCTCTTATTATAACACTTGTTCGTTGAATCCTTCAAGCGTTGCAAGTAATCCATACTTTTATAACAAGTTGCCAGAAAGTGTCACGACGTTGACAGAGAGGAAATTCAAAAATTTCACTAAAGGAACACTTGTTAAGAAGGCGTATTACAGGATAGATGACTATTTAAACGATGAACATACATGGTGTGTGTCGCCGGTTCCGCATAAGGGATAAAGTGCAGATAACTAACAATAGTAATAGTTGTGTATTACCTAGTTATTAAGTAATTGTGTTATTATTATTTTAAAAGATGTGCTGCTGAGAGTTTTTTTTGCCACTTTTTCTCCACAGCGTTGGCACCTTTTCCTTGTAAAGTTGTGTAAATGTAAATTCAAAAATATGTTGCCGTGCAAAAATGTACACAACGTGCTTACTTGCAATAAAGAAATTTGACTTTTGCGTTCTCTCTCTTATCGTGAATCGTCAGTGAAGTATATGAACTAAAGATATGGTGACAAAAGTGAACGAAAGATATATTATTTCAGTGTAGGTCAAGTACTTCGTTTGTGTCTTTCATTCGCGAACTAACCAAGTCTTCCAAATAATCTATGGTACGTTGTTCGCAGCGGTGACCCTAATGGTTCACATGCGCTCTCACACCGGCGAGAAGCCGTTCGCGTGCGACCAGTGCCCGTTCCGGTCGGGCCACAAGGGGCTGCTCAACAGGCACATGCTGCGACACAAGCAGGACCGCAGATATCGCTGCCCGTACTGCCCCAAAACGTACTTTGAACCGGGATGTAGGGTGAGTCACTATGGCGTATACACTACAATCTGGGAGAGTGCATCTGATTTACACTTCTAGGAACCGGGGAAGTGCATCTGATTTACACTTCTAGGAACCGGGGGAGTGCGTCTGATTCACATTTCTAGGAACCCGGGGAGTGCGTCTGATTTACACTTCTAGGAACCGAAGGAGTGCGTAGCTTTACACTTCTAGGAACTGGGGAAGTGTGTCTGATTTACATTTCTAGGAACCGGGGTAGTGGGTCTGATTTACATTTCTAAGAACCCGGGGAGTGCGTCTGATTTACACTTCTAGGAACCGGGGGAGTGCGTCTGATTTACACTTGTAGGAACTGGGGGAGTGCGTCTTATTTATCTACATTTCTAGGAACCGGGGGAGTGCATCTGCTGTATACTTCTAGGAACCGGGGGAGGGCGTCTGATTTACGCTTCTAGGAACCGGGGGAGGGCGTCTGATTTACACTTCTAGGAACCGGGGGAGGGCGTCTGATTTACGCTTCTAGGAACCGGGGGAGTGCATCTGATTTACGCTTCTAGGAACCGGGAGAGTGCGTCTGATTTACACTTCTATGAACCGGGGGAGTGCATATGATTTACACTTCTAGGAACTGGGGAAGTGTGTCTGATTTACATTTCTAGGAACCGGGGGAGTGCATCTGCTGTACATTTCTGGGAACCGAAGGAGTGCGTAGCTTTACACTTCTAGGAACCGGGGGAGTGCGTCTTTTTACACTTCTAGGAACCGATTAGTGCCTCTGATTTACATTTCTAGGAACCGGGGGAGTGCCTCTGCTTTACTTACACTTCTAGGAACTGGGGAAGTGTGTCTGATTTACATTTCTAGGAACCGGGGAGTGCATCTGCTGTACACTTCTAGGAACCGAAGGAGTGCGTAGCTTTACACTTGTTGGAACTGGGGGAGTGCGTCTTTTTTACACTTTTAGGAACCGATTAGTGCCTCTGATTTACATTTCTAGGAACCGAAGGAGTGCGTAGCTTTACACTTCTAGGAACCGGAGGAGTTACACTTCTAGGAACCGGGGGAGTGTCTGTTCTACAGTGCTACAAACCGCGAGCACCTTTGTTCTACACTTCCACTAATCAGGCGGCGGGCGACAACGCAGATTTTGACGGCGCGGCTTCGCAATGCGGTGTTGTGCAATGCAGTAAAGTTGTATAATGTTTTATGTTGTATTGATGCTTATGTATGACTGAACTATTATGACTAGAGACCTTGTATTTCAATTATTATATATTTTGCATGCCAATTACTTGGTGAAACATGTACAGTTCAATATATAAAAATAACATTAAGATAGATGGAATTGCGTAACATACCCTTTAAGTATGTATATAGCGATGAAGATTTTCGGTGGGCTCGGCGTGGCTTGTGGTGGCTCAGTTGGTAAGAGCGTGTCACGGAATGACAAGGTCGCAGGTTCAAGTCCTGCCCACGGCAAGAGTTTCTTCATCATGTTCTAATTTATTCACCGAGCATGGATAATGCGTAATTCAAATTCCAAATAAATATCATTTCATTTGTGTTTCGGCCCTCATCATCATCAGTCTATTTATATTGCCCCACTGCTCGGGCACAGACCTTCCCTTACATCGAGGGAGCTGGGGCCATGATCCACCACGCTGGCCCACTGCGGATTGGCGGATTTCACATGGCTTAGATATTTTTTTATCTTCTACGGCATACAGGTTTCACCACGATGTTTTTCCTTCACCGTTTTTGAGAGCACTTGGTAAATGTACGTAAGTTATTCTTTCGGAAAAACAGAGGATAACTCATTGGTACATGGCTGCCCTGGCTGGGAATCGAACCTAGGACCTCCGTATTGCAAGTCCATTGACCCAACCACTAAGCCACCGAGCTCTGTTTCGGCCCTAAACCAAGCTATTTGTTCCAGACGCGTCACGTCCGCTCCCACACCGGCGAGCGGCCGTACAAGTGTCCGAACTGCCCGAAGGCATTCTCCAACGCGTGGAAGCGGAAGCTGCACCTCATACGGATCCATCATCTCGTGCGCGAAGAGATACCCACGCTGGATCGCGACGGACAGGCGGTCAAGGGGTGAGACTAACAATACAATCACTTCTCATTCTCAGATTTAATTATTGTGCTCGTCGAACAAATTAGATGATGAAAAATGACTGCGACATTTCAATGGAGCTTTGCCCCACCTTTGGTCACCTACGTGACCATTGAAGCTCATATATCATTGGGGGAATATCCGCCATCGTTGGAATGGCGGATTGATTTTTTATTTAAATGATAAATGGAGAAAAAAAATTCATCACGACCGGGATTCGAACCTGGGACCTCGCCATCCGTGGCACGCTCTATTACAACAGAGCCATCGTGATTCGTATCCAGATCGATTTTTTATTTGTTCGATTTTCTATTTACATGAATACTCTAAATAACTTGACATTGGCGAAATTATCTCTTGAATAAGAGTAGAAGCTATTCAAATAAAAATAGAATAAATAGAATCATTTTGTTGGGGACTTATTACAGGTTTCATATTGCATAATCATAAATCAGTAGGAGTTGCGAGAGTAGTACAGGACTTGAACCTGCGATCTTGTCGTTCCGTCACTCTCTTACCAACTGAGCCACCTCTAAAAAAGTACCTACTTGGATATTGTATACTGGCCTCTACCAGTCACAGGTAGAACACCGCGTCCAAGTCGCTCCCATGCGGCAGGGTGCCCAAGAGAGCGGCTGCGTTACCCCTTTGTATGACCAAACCTATTCGTTGGCCGAGGTTGCCGCTCTCTTGTCACCCGTGACGTCGACCAGACGACGACAATTCTTTGTAGAATTGCCGAGCGTCCGGTCCCCACGGGCTCATCGTCTCCACCCCAAAGCACAAATGTATAATTCTGACTGAGGACAGCATATTTGCGCCGTTGGTCCAGCATTAAACTTACGCATTTTGATGAGAAATATTTTTCATTCACAGTTTCCGCAACTTCAAACCAAAATGGGTTATCGAAAGGGAATTGGAAATGCGTGACAAACGACATCTCTGCCATACCTGTGGCACTGAATTCAATTCGGGTAAGTTGCTTTGGTATCTATCTATTTATTTATATAGGAAGCCAACAAGACACCATAATTAACAGAGTTAAAATTCTTATTTCACTAACATGCATATACAATGCCTCAATCAATGTATTAATGAAATGTTAAAATAAAACGTACCTTACTATGAAATTACACATACAATCTTTACATATAATATGTACATGAGATTATATTTAAGAGCCTTCCATGAGCCAACTAGCGCCGCCAATCTTAAAAAAATATCTATTTACAAAATGTTTATTACCATAAATACTATTTTTTAAATGCTTATTTATAACGAGATTCAATTTCGGTAAGTTGTACAAAAACTGCCGTTTTTGGCACATTTGTGAACTACAACTTAGCTTGTCGCAATTATGCTATGTATTGTATATTGAAAAATAGTATTCATCCTAATAAACATTATGTACGGTGGAACACAGAGAAAGGTGTACAGGAGAGTTTTTAAGGTTGAGATTTTCTCAAAAACTACTTGACATATTGCAAAAATTATTTCACTGTTTGATAGATAAAAGCAAAACTATGTAACTGTAAAAGAATTATTAAATTCGGTCCAGTAGTTTTTGATAAAATCTCAACCTTATTGAGTCCCCCTGTATACTTATCTATGTCTTCGACTGTACATAGCTTTTTTTAATAAAATTGATTAAATTGGAAGATATTTTTTTCAATATTGGCGGCGAATTAGCTCATGGAAGGCCGTTAACCATAGTTGTTTGTGTGCAGTTGACTCGTTGCGCGTTCACATGCGTACTCACACCGGCGAGAAGCGTTTCTCGTGCGAGCTGTGCCCGTTCCGCGCGTCGTACCAGTGGCTCATCACGCGCCACATGATGCGTCACCGCCAGGACAGGAGACACAAGTGCCCGCAGTGCGACAAGGCGTTCTACGAGGCCAGCGACTTGGTGAGCAATCTAGACAATAATAATACATAATTCATTTATTTGGCCTTGCTTTATGTGGTAACATGGTTCTTAGATAGTACAGGAAGTGCTCACATAAACCCTGTAAGGGCACCGCCACATTAAATACTAAATACTATGAATAAATGAAATTATTATGAATATAATAAAACGTTTATTTTCGAACAACATAGGTCCACTTTTTAAACTTACACGGTTTGTATATGTCGCAGTCAACTGGTTGGAATAGACGTGTGTATATACATACATATTAATTAGATAAAAACGGGAATTACCGTGTTAACATTCATTGATTGATGTCTCGATATTTCGACAGCATTGCAGCCATCATGGTCACGAGTAGACATGATGTAGTAGTCTACTCTTGACCATGATGGCTGCAAATGTTATAGCTCGGTGGCTCAGTGGTTGGATCAATGGACTTGCAATACGGAGGTTCCAGGTTCGATTCCCAGCCAGGGCAGTCGTGTACCAATGAGTTATCCTCGGTTTTTTCGACGGAAAAACTTACGTACATTTACCGAGTGCTCTCAAAACAGTGTAGGAAAACATCGTGATGAAATCTGCATTCGTGAAAAAATCTAAGGCATGTGCCCGTGTGGTGGATCATGGCCTGAGCTCCCTCAATGTAAGGGAAGGTCTGCCCGAGCAGTAGTGACATATAAATAGACTGATGATAAATAAAACGTTTATTTTCGGACTACAAAGGGTCATTTTGAGTTAGTAACGGGTACCTTATCCTATGTTAGTAATTAATTACTAGATTAGTTTTGAACATGATTAAAAATTTCTTGCCGTGGGCAGGACTTGAACCTGCGACCTTGTCATTCCTTGTCATTCCATTGATGGAGTTGCGTAACATATCCTTTAAGTATGTATAATACGATGAAAAATTTCGGTGGGCATGGCGTGGCCTGTCAAGTCCTGTCCACGGCAAGAAAATTTTCATAATGTTTAATCAAATTATCTTCTATTTCGTTCTAGAACCGTCACATCCGCACTCACACGGGCGAGCGCCCGTTCAAGTGCCCGAGCTGCGCGCAGTCGTTCTCGCACGGCTGGAAGCGCAAGAAGCACCTCGTGGCCGCGCACCAGGTCGCGCCAGACGACATACCCAGGATGAACAGGGACGGAGTGCTGCTGCAGGACGGGGAAGGGATCCTCGTGCAGAATGACAGCGGGGTGCTCATACAGGATAGCGAGGAGCTGGAGCCTCTTGCTTAGTTAACTATAAAGAGTATCACATATTTTACAGATCAGGTTTCTAATTGTCAAGGTCTAAAAATGATTAGGGCCTGACATGAGCCAACTAGCGCCGCCATCATCATCAGCCCGTATCAGTCCACTGCTGGACGTAGGCCTCTCCCAAAGCGCGCCAATCAACCCTACTCTCGGCCCTCTGCATCCAGTCCCTGCCAGCCATTTTGCGAAGGTCATCCCTCCATCTGGTCGGGGGGCGTCCCACACTACGTTTACCCGTTCGTGGTCTCCATTCGAGAACTCGTCTCCCCCATCGGTTATCGGTTCTACGACAGATGTGACCAGCCCACTGCCACTTCAGTTTACTGATTCTATGAGCAATGTCAACCACTTTTGTCTTCTGGCGGATATACTCGTTTCTTATTCTATCTAACAGAGAAATTCCAAGCATAGCTAGCGCCGCCAATCTTAAAAAAATAATACCCGGGACGTAACGCAAAGAGGGTGCTATAAATTTCAAGCCTTCAATTTTCAAGGGGCTCATAGGCGAGTTGCGAGTACACGTTGAAAACGATCGTATAAGTTAAGCAACGTTGGGCAAGGTCAAGACCTAATAAAGAAAGAAGTAATACGCAAGTCTCCCTGTGACTCCGCCATAAGGCGGCGGAGACGGAACACCGAGGGATTTTAGTCGGTAAGAGTCCGACATAACCTCTTCGCCTCCCCGTGGCAAAGAGGTATCCATGAGGATTTTCCCCTCTATTAAAAAAAGGTCAAGACCTGGATGAGCCCCTTCGTGCCTCGGGGCGCACGTTAAGCAGTTGGTCCCGGTTGACAGCAGTCGTTAGGCCACGTCAGAGGCCTACGGGCGGCCTCAATAACTTTGACAAATAGGTGTGTCACTAAACCACGTGAGAAAAGAAATAAGTTTCAAGCCTTTGTCTGTCTCTCGTAGTTTCAAAACGGATGGTCCGATTTGAAAGTGGTTTTGAAGGTGGTGTTGGCCAGAAGGTTATTAGACATAAAAGATCCACGGGTCTGATGGCGCAATTTCATTAGTCGATATCTCGGTCGATATACAGCATACGGGGACTCCCCGCAAGCGAGATAACGACCAATGAAAGTTAAGTCGATACGCGTTCGTTACACCGCCTGTGCGGGTCGAGAGTCGAAGACAGCTTCACCATATTTAGTAGATTTCTAGTCTTTTGGTAGATTTTGAGGAATTTGTAACAGTGTCTAGTAAAACAAAGGTGGTAGATATTAGTAGATTTCTTATTCTTTTAGTTTATTGTGTGTTTCTCCGCCACACCCCGCATGCAGGCCTCGACTAATGAAAACGCTTCCCCGCATACGGGCCCTATCGACTAATGAAATTGCGCCATGATGATGATGAAAGATCAGAGGCTTTTTTGTGTCGTTTTTTAACTAGTTCTCTTAAGAGCTTTCCATGAGCCAACTAGCGCCGCCAATCTTGAAAAAATAATATCTTCCAATTTAATCAATTTTATTAAAAAAGCTATTTACAAAAAGTTTATTGGAATTAATACTATTTTTCAAGATACACAATTATGCGAACTACAACTTACCGAAATTGAATCACGTTATAAATAAGCATTTAAAAATAGTATTTATCGTAATAAACATTTTGTAAATAGCTTTGTTAATAAAATTTATTATATTGAAAGATATAATTTTTTAAGATTGGTGGCGCTAGTTGGCTCATGGAAGGCTCTTAACTTATGTCAAAATCTGGTTTAGGACAGTATAGAATAGATTATATTGTAAATGATTTATGGACTATTGTTTATATCATATAGTTAATTGTAACATAATATTTAGCATAATAATTTGTTAAATTATAAATTGATGTTATATGTTTTACTAGTATAACAATCAATGTATTGTAAGTATTTATGTAACATTCGTCATAGGTGTAAACGTGTAGAAGGACGGGAAACGGCAAATATACTGTTATTTATTACTTATACTAGTTGTATATGGAAATATCGACCGATACTATTCTCATTCCGTCGATATATCGATATTTTAGAGGACTTAACATCGATGAATATCGATCATCCCTATATTCTATCAAGGGCTCAATTATATTAAGTTAGAATTTGAATCACACATTATCCATGCTCGGTGAATAAATAAGAACATGATGAAAAAATAGGAGCGCATCATCATAAATCATGTTTCTAACCGAATGTTAGACATGGTTGTCGGAATACTACTACTATTGTCCGATAGATGGAATTGCGTAACATACCCTTTAAGTATGTATAAAGCGATGAAGATTTTCGGTGGGCGTGGCCTGTGGTGGCTCAGTTGGTAAGAGTGTGTCACGGAATGACAAGGTCGCAGGTTCAAGTCCTGCCCACGGCAAGAATTTTTTCATCATGTTCTAATTTATTAAGTTACATCTACTTACGTTAACGAAACGATTCTAGCTCAATGAGGGGTTTCAAAGTAACAGTTGTAAGAAAATAAACAAGCTTTTTAAGTTGATAATAGATGGCGTTGCACCGAAGTGCGATATCATCGTAAAAAAAACACAGCACCATAAAAAAAAAACAATGTCAGCTGAATTTATTTTTATTGGTTTTCTTGTGTAATTTAAACAATACAGTCATTGATCTCCTATAAACAACTAGATACACAAAGGTCTTACTAAAACAATTTAAAAAAACGTCCAAATAAGGGTCCATTGCTAACGTCCAATAAAGTAAATGAAGGGTCCATTCATCGTTTGGAACTTCTTTGCGCTCGGACATTTTTAGAAGGCAGACTGTGTATCTATTTGTTTATAGGAGATCAATGAATACAGTACAAATTAATACTAGGAATGAAATACGAAAAGCCCAAGTTACAAGCAATAACAACGCATTTAAATGTTGACATCAGACCAGTCAGTGCCATCTACCGGGACTATCGGTACTTTCTTTCTTTTTTAAATGTAACCTTGAAAATCCTTCATTGCAAACTATTGCTGCAATAATATACAATTATTACGACTTTGTCGTTCTTATTTCCCACGCCATAAGAGTTGAAATTGCACATTTAATAAATCAAATCATTTATTACTCTGCCACATGGTTAAAATGCTCTTACATTTTCATATTTACTATTGTAGCACTATTTACTTATAGAAAAAGAAATTATTTATTTGACACAAAAGCATAATAGGGAAGTATATTATATTTACAGGGTGTAACGTAAAGGGTATATGAAGCCGAAGGGAGGGTGTTCAGTATCGGTAACTGAACAACTTTTGTTCTACGACTTTTCGATTTTTCATACATTTCGTACAGGCCAGCTAATCGATTTGCATGAGACATTAATTTATTTAAATTTTTTATTTGAAAAGTCGTAGAACAAAATTTGTTCAGTTACCGATACTGAATACCCTCCCTTCGGCTTCATATACCCTTTACTTTACACTCTGTATAAGAATAGAATAGGTACTGTTAAATAATATTATTGTAAAATCGAGAGGTTTGGAGGGAATTGTTCTTTGCCCATCAGTGGCAAAGCTAATGAAATAAATACATGGAAACAGGACTTCATAGTGATACAATATTTATAAATTATATTAGGTACTATTTGAATGCAATGTATAAAGGTTCAACTTTTTCTCTGTAAATTTTGATATATGTATAAACGTTAATTTTACATTAAGAATTACCTTCTAGACACAACCATGTAGCATTTAAATAAGACTTATTTTTAATTCTTTCAATTTGTTTTTATTGTTCTCCTTTGCCTAGCTTGTAGGTACAGCCCAAAGCACATCGAGTGCAACACTTTGGATTTTTTTATTATCTGCGTCGTAAGAGTTGAAATCGTACTGCAAGTAAATGTTGTTGTACCATTAAAGCTGCTGTTGTTCGTAATACGTAAAGAACCACGTGTAAAATGCTTAATTAACCGTGGAATCACAAATTACTAAGAGGATATTCTCGTGGAATTTGAGTTAGATTCCCTATATGAAGATCTAAGTTATTTGGAAAAAACTAAAATTTACAAGTTATTAATTAAATACGTTAAAAACTAAACTAAAACTATAATGTACAAATAAAAATATATGTATAGAAATTAAAGGTAAAAAACTTGGCCAATTGGCAGCGTGCCCAAAAGGCTGGCCGCGTTGCCCCGCTGTATAGCGAGGCTAACGCGTTGGGCGAAATAATCTAAGCATTCACATTTTTATGGTGTGTGTGTGACGTCATGAAGCGCCACGACACCTGTGGTGCTATTACGATTCTTAAAACGATCAAATCATACCATGTCATAGCGGACGTGACAGGGACAGCGCTATTACGTTGGTATAGCGGCGTCTCTGTTTGGCGCCCAATGATATGGCATGATTTCATCGTTTTGAGAACGGTACAAAAATAAGAACCGCTACCGCTTATCTACCGGAATTGGCAAGACTTTAGTTACGCTACTAGCTGGAGGTGCAAATCAAACGTCGCAACTTTCTCTGAAGTCGCAATTACTGTATTTCAAGATCATTGCATGCGGCTCACCCTCGGGTGGACGTGGATCGTCAAGTTATTTCGTTTAGGGCTTAGGCTGATTTCTCTGAGAGCTTAGGGTATGAAAGGCTTGTGTTTAGGTTAGGATATTTTCGTATTTATTTATGTATGTATATCACATAACAATTAACATTTATCATAGTGTTACATTACTTTTGATACAAACATCAGACCAGGCTGTATGCTCTAATCAGCTTTGCCTTTCTAGAATTAAAAAAATTGGCTCACTTTCTTTTTCAAGTTTTCAAGGGAGCTTAGAAATTGGGCTGGTACTATTTTCACTTTAGTACTTATAACTACCTACGTTCACGTTCATTCGCTTACGACATGAAGAAATGTCATGTATCCGCCAATGGGATCACGGAGTCTCTTTTGATTGGTTAAAAAGTGACAGTAGTCTATAGAAACGTACATCTACGAACAGCTGCGAAAGTGGCCGGAGCCACGTAGATTTGTTTACATTCAATGTAAACAAACCAATGTTTACATTCAATGTAAACAAACCAATGTTTACATTGGTTTGATTGAAAATGGATTGAAATCAATTTTCCAAACACCATTATTTTTGCAAATTGCTATGCTATGATATGATGTTCTAATCTAAAGTAATATATCTACGATGACCTAATCTCTTATCTAAACATAAATTATATATTAATATTATGAAGAATGTTTTATGAAATTAAACAAGTGATCATGATGGATGACAGATGTGATGGGTCGCGGAGTGCCTGTAGGCCAGTCATTCTGGCGAGCGTTTGTATGGAGACCCCAACAATAACTCCTCTATCGATGAAACTTTTTTGTATACTTAATAGCATATTTATAAGAACAATTGTCAGAGAATCCAATAATATTTCGAGGCGGAAGTTACTTATTTTAATTGAAATTCAACATTATACCGTATCTTTTTCTGGAACAATGTTATGGTCATAATTCTTTTTCTATAAATTGTATTTTATTAGTGTGCTTCTGTACATTCATAAGTAAAACTACTTTTTAATTCGAAAGTGTAGGTATTTTAATAAAATGTCTTTTTTGGCCGTAGTTTCCATAGGATAATTGCTCCGCCGGGTTTCTGTTTTTAATATGCCTTCAAATTATTATTTCTAGTATAAGTACGAAAATCCAACAAAAAAATCCAAATGAAACAATTCATTATACAGAATTTGTCTTTTAACTATCTCTGGAAAATTACTCTATCAGATATTTTTTACAATTGTAATGAGATACCCACAAATAACCTGATTTCAAAAGAATCCAACAAAATATCCAGGCGGAACACCATTATTTCGAAATACCTATCAAGCGCAGGTCAGCGCGGGGCCCGAGGCGGGCGAGGGGCGTCGAAAACCGGTCGAGCGGCGGGCGAGTTTCTTCAAGTAGGTTAATAGGTACAGCTAACAGAAGATCAACACTTTGGACTAAGTACCGTTCTTATTATCTGCGTCGTAAGAGTTGAAATCGTGCGAATGCGAGCGAGTATTACCATTGATCTGCTGTTGTCCGTACTATACGTATGTATGTATGTAGGAGGTTGATCTAAACATCGCAATTTAATTATTATTATCGTCATCGTTTCGAAACATACGAACGCAGTAAATGTAATATGCGTATTGCCTTGTATAAGTTGAGTATATAGTGTGTGTTTTCTTCGCGACACGGGGTCTAGGATAAACTAACCCAGAGATTCCTTTAGAGTGTCTTTAACTTAATTGGGCGCTTAGTGTTTTTTTATGTTACTTCCAGCTTTAAGAAACGCCCCTGTTGTGAATCTGTACTAGATTATTTGCAATTTTGTCGAAATCTAGTCGCGTTCATGTCTCACGCTGGTGCATGAGATAGTGTTTGCTAATTTCGCCACGCCAAACAGCGGGCGTATTGGTCGAGTGGCTGGAGCGGTCGCCTCCCGTGCACGCGGTTCCGGGTTCGATTCTTAGCTAAATATATATATTTTTTGTTTTGTTTCGTGTTTTATTTTGTATTTTATTTTAATTGTGTTTCGAATTTGGTTAGTATTTTATCAAACATCTTGTTGTCATCTTTGAATTTTATTTGAGCATAAACTCTGAACTCATTTATACCGAAGTAGGTGTATTAGGAGAGCTGGGAATGTGTCTGTACTAGATTACTTGCAATTTTGTCGAAATCTAGACGGAGCGGTCCGTTCATGTCTCACGCTGGTGCATGAGATATGCTTGGTAATTTCGCCGGGCTAAACAGCGAACGAATCGGTCTAGTGGCTGGAGCGGTCGCCTCCCGTGCACGCGGTTCCGGGTTCGATCCTTAGCTAAATATATATTTTTTTTTGTTTTTTTTATTTGTTTTTTTGTTTTGTATTTTGTTTCGTGTTTTATTTTGTATTTTTAACCGACTTCCAAAAAAAGGAGGAGGTTATCAATTCGTCGAATTGAAAAAATAATTGTGTTTGGAATTTGGTTAGTATATTAGGCAGATCACCCTCACTTGTAGATTTTTGTGGTTGCAGTTGCGATTACATATTATTAGTAGGTGAATATCTCACGCTCATCGTACAAGTGTAGAATTTAAATTTGCTTAGCTGTAGTCGTCAGTATGACGTAAGTAATAAGACCTATGCCGCACGCAAATATACCCGTAGTCGATGTGCGAGCGAGTTGAAAAATAACAAGCTGTCTTTGTTACTCGAGGGGGTGAGGGGGGTCCGATCGCATGTAGCACGGCGCACCGTTCCGCTGAATCACTTATTGACTGATAATCTATTTTGATTCTAATAATATCACAATACAGTAGGGTTTTATATAACAGATAATTATAATTTTAAGAAATAATTTGATACACGCACACCAAACGAGATCCCACGGCGAAAAAAAAGTGTTTTGCCATTGTCCGTACTAACCTTGACATATGTTGTCGTACTTATGCGTTGATGATACGGGCTAGATTACGTTTTGTGTTTGTTGGCGTAGGTACTATCGTCTCGGTCGAGCTTACTTAAACATTCCACGTAGTAGGTACCTAGTAAGTACACATAAAAACACATCAAGTTGTAACACTTTGGGCCGCTCCAATCTATATATCTATCTGCGTCGTTAGAGTTGAAATCGTACTGAAAGTGTTACTATTGATCTGCTTTTGTCCGTACTAACCTTGACTTGACATGTTGCGCTTATGCGCCGATGATAAGGGCTAGATTACAATGGTTTTGTGTATGTTGGCGTAGGTACTGTTGTGTCGGTCGAGCTTACTTAAAACATTCCAAAATCAGATCAAGTGTAACACTTTGAACCGTTCTTATTATCTGCGTCGTAAGAGTTGAAATCGTACTGCAAGTGTTACCATTTGTTTTGCTATGTCCGTACTAACCTTTTTTTTTTTTTTTTTTGTATGTTATGCTTACTATCCCCCGACATGATGATCGGAGTCTTTGTTTTGCTTAACATGGTTTGTCTACATTTTTTAATTACTACCTTTTTCTGAAAGACAGGTCCAGGGCACACATATAGCGTACACTGGTTACCTGAGTGTCCAAATCTGTACTATTTATGTGAATTTACTTTTTTTTTTTTTACTAATATATTTTGTATTCATGCTTTTAGTAAACAGTATATATATATGCTATCTAGTGTTATAATCTAATATATATCTATGTATGTATAAATAAATAATTAATAATAAATAGATCAAATAAGTCGACTTGCTACAATACATCACGTACTTATCTATGATACATTTTTCACAAGTGTTATATCACTTGTTCTTATATTTATTACTACTAATGAATTCTACAGTATAAAAATTTTTTTATACTGTAGAATTCATTCGTTACGTAATGTTTAGAAAAAATACATTTTTATGCTTGCTCCTTTATCTAGATAACATTATTTTTGTTCCGAAATATAGCTTACCTTACTTTGTTACTACGAGCTGCTACTTGTCTCTTTTACCAAAATATGTAACATTGAATCTTGTATTACGCATGCTTTGTTTGCCTTCTGGTTTTAGTCTTATATGCTACTTATTATTTGATACAAAAACATATGAAAAATGTTTGCAATTGCTCTATTTCGCTACTATTAAGTTTGTTATACTATTTTCTTATCCTATTTATGGTGCTGTTGCGAAAGGGGTTTCTATCGCTTTACTTCTTTCACTGCTTGGTTTTCTACATGTTTTCATCTTCACACCTATTGTACTATTTGTATCCATATTTACTTGTATGATAATATTATTACTATACTTTATGGTGATTTGTGTTATGTATTATTTATTTACTATATCATATGTTATCTTTTTATTATTTATACATTTATATAT
Organism: Tachystola acroxantha; assembly: GCA_963506565.1. Lineage (NCBI taxonomy): Eukaryota > Metazoa > Arthropoda > Insecta > Lepidoptera > Oecophoridae > Tachystola > Tachystola acroxantha. Next base: position 14,623,051 of record OY735876.1, on the reverse strand, counting down.
TATTATCTATACGTCATCATTTTTACTTGTCATGTTCATAATCTTATATGATAGATTTTATATAATTATATACTCTCATTCACATTATGTTCCTGCGTTGGGTGGTTTTATATCTGTTTACGCTTTTATTATTTACCTACCATGCTATTTGCTGCACTCGATTATTTACAATGATTAAGACAAGGTACTTAAAGGTTGGACTGCTTAATGCGGGTTCACTGGGTACTGGCCAGGATGATTTTAAGGTAGCGGTTGAGGACAGTGGAGTTGACGTTCTGGCTATCAACGAGACGTGGGTGAGGGACGGTGAGGTAGCAAAGGCACCTAAAGTTCCTGGATACCGATTCCGATATATTTCTCGACCTACACACATGCGTGGTGGCCGTGGTGGTGGCGTTGGTTTCTACTTTAGGAGCACAATCAAACCCAGGGTACGCTCTCATCCTCCATCGGACATAGAACAGATGTGGTTAACTCTCAGAGTTAATAACATTCGTTTATTCATTGGCACAGCCTACCGTCCGAATTGGAAAGACGTCGACACGTTCTTTGACGCAATAACTGATACCATCACTGCATTCCATAATTATGATTACGTCGTCTTATTGGGCGATTTCAATATAAATGTATTGGATACCAAGGACTCTAAAACCTCAAAGTTTGCACAATTTATACATTCCTTAAACCTCACACAGGTCACGTCCGCACCCACACATTTCACCCAACACAGTGAAACTCTAATAGATTTAGTTTGTACGGACGCCCGGGTCAGGGAAGTTGACGTGTCTTTGGTTCCTACTCTGAGTGCACATGCCTTCGTATATGTAACCCTTAATCTGAAAAAGGAAAAGCCTACACCTAGGCGCTTTACTTGTAGAATGATTAAGGATATTGATTTAGATCGATTCAACTTTGACCTGAATTCTATTGCGTGGGAGGACATAGCTGGTCTCTCGTCTGTTAATGATATGGTATCAGCGTTTAATGGGTATATATTGGACCTTTTCAATCGACATGCCCCTGAAAAACGCATTATCTCAAAGGAGAGACCCAGTCCCTGGCTTACTAGTAACGTAAGGTTAATGATGAGATTACGTGATGCGGCCCATGCACGGTCCCGCAAATCTGGATTGGCTTCACATAAAGAATACTATAAAAGTTTAAAAAAGCAGGTCGTAGAAGCACTGTTTCAAGAAAAAAAGGCATACTTTAAGCATCACATTGACGCACATATTAAGGACTCTAAAACCCTCTGGAAGAATCTTAAAGATAACGCACTGCTGAGGGATGAGACATCTTCTCAACTACCATCTTATTTTAATAATCCTGACCTAATAAATGCACACTTCCTAAAGGTCCCTGGTAGCGAATTTGTTAGTATCTCTGAGCTCACTTACTTTGAATTTCATCAGCATCCTTCTGTCGCATCCAGCTTTCAGCTAACACCGGTGTCTGAGAAGGTAGTAGGCAAAATTCTCCTATCGTTTAAATCAAACGCAAAAGGACACGATGGGATCTCTATGGATATGCTACTACTGACTTTGCCGCGCACTTTGGAAATCCTTACCTGCATCATTAATGCATCTCTTTTTACTTCTACCTTCCCAGAGGCCTGGAAAATTGCAGTTGTAAAGCCGATACCAAAAAACCCGAATGCAAATGATTTGTCTGAACTGCGTCCTATAAGTTTACTACCATGTATCTCCAAGGTGTTAGAAAAAATTGTACATCAACAGCTTTCTTCTTACCTGGAAAAATATAAACTCTTACCTGATCGCCAATCGGGTTTCCGTAAGGGTCGAAGTACAGCCACCGCTCTTCTGGACGTGATGGACGGTCTACTTACTGGGCAGGATCGTGGAATGGGTACTATTCTTGCTTTGCTTGATTTCTCCCGAGCTTTTGATTGCATCAATGTTTCGCTACTCCTCTCTAAACTGAGGTTTTATGGTTTTGACTTATCGGCAGTTAAATGGCTGGATAGTTACCTGTCACATCGATCACAACTGGTGGAATTGAGTGCTGGGGACGGTTCTAATATCAGATCTTCATTGCTGGGTTTGACGAGGGGTGTGCCTCAGGGTTCCATCCTGGGACCGCTTCTTTTCATTCTCTACAGTGCTGATATTACGGATCACATCGTTAATTGTCACTATCATCTGTATGCAGATGACGTCCAATTGTATATATCGATACCGCCTGGGAGCACCGAGTCTAGTATATTGCTTATGAATCAGGATCTTGCGCGAATCGCCGGTTGGTCTGAGCGTAACTGTCTCGTTCTTAATCCTTCTAAGTCCAAGTACTTGATCACAGGCACACGTGGACAAATCGAAAGTGTATCTAGTAGTATAGTCACCCCAGTTTCCATACTTGACAACCCAGTTGCTAGAGTTTACGAAGCACGTAACTTAGGTCTACTGTTTGACTCCGGTCTTAAATTCGAAAGTTACGTCCTGGACGTAGTTAAAAAATGCTTTTATCGCTTGCATCTGCTTTATAAGATCCGTCCACATCTTAATACTGACCTGCGCCTTAAACTTTGTGAAGCTCTCGTATTGTCGAAGGTCAACTACGGTGACACAGTATACGGACCATGTCTACTGGTTAGGACACAGCGCCTTCTACAGAGAGTACAAAATGCTTGCGCTCGCTTTTGTTTTAACATACCATACCGCACCCATGTCACACCTTATATCAACAATGTAAATATGCTAAAGCTATCCTCGCGCAGGGAACTTCATTTGGCATGTCTTCTGTTTGGGATTGTCAAGAGCCAGGAGCCGGATTATCTCTACCGCAAGTTGCCCGACTGGTCGGGTAGAGACCCCTCGCGTGTGAGATCCGTTGTGGGGAGGTTGTTTGCTCGTCCCAAATTTAAGGCAGCCGCTTTCAGGGGTAGTTTCAGATACGCGGCAACGAAATGCTGGAATAATATTCCTCCGCCAATTCGTCAGTGTGGGAGCAAGTCGGCTTTCAAACGAAAGCTGCGCTCTCACCTGCTCTTCTTACAACTTTCGTTGCCGTAGTGGGAGACTACTCCCTGACCCCTAGTGTAGGTTTATTGTTATTATATGTATTTGTTATCATGTATATGTAGTATGTATGTACATATAAGTAATATAGTATACTAAGTATTGTATCTTTTTTTCGTATATATCTATGTAAATATTTATTTGAATATAAATCGTCGGTATTTCTATATTTCCACTCTAGCTGAAGTGAGTGTTCGTTCCTGGTCCCGCCGGACTACAACTCGGGTCCAACAGAATACCAGCGTTGCCGGCATCCTGTCGACAACATCATGCTGAGTTGAGGCCCTTTTCGCAACGGCAGCACAACCGCTCTTTTTGGTGTTATTTTGTTAGCCACTATAATGCACTACAATGTAAATGTTGTTGCGAAATAAACGGATTACTTACTTTTTTACTTACTTACTATTACTTAGTGTCTATTTACTTCTAATGGAAATTGCCAGGCCTTTTTTTTTTTTTTCTTTCTTTCTTTTTTCTTTTTCTTGTTTTTCTTGTATTTAAATTTTTTTTTTTTTTTTTTTACTTGGCTTACACATATTATTTTCTTAGTATCTACATACATTGTCTGAAAATTGTTCAACAATTTCTCAAAAACAATTATTTATTACTACACTTATCTTATATTTATTATGATTACACATTTATTTAAATACTGAAGTTATATATATATCAATATATACACCCAGCATTTCTTTCTTAAACTATTTATTTCTTTTTATTACTCTGATTGCTATTTTTCTACAATATTCCAGAAATCTGTCTCTACATCCATCATCTGCTAATATTTCGTGTAAATTATTAATCTCCAATTTTTGCTCTATTTGAGCTTCTATCTCGTGTCTCTCCTTTCCGAAGACAGGGCAATCCAATACGACATGTAGAGCCGTTTCTTTCGTACCGGGTTCACAAACACAGGATGGGTCCTCCTTGCATTTAAAGCGGCTGAGGTACTCCGAGAACCCGCCATGTCCAGTCATCACCTGAGTCAACACATTGTTTAATTTTGTGCGCTTTAATATTTTGTGGGCGTGTATTACATCCGGGAAGAAGCATTTCGTGACAGCCGCGGTCTCTCCTTGTTTGTACCTCCGATTCCATTCGTCGAGCGACTCCAAACGGATTTGTCGCTTGACGAATGAGATCGGGCATCGGTCGTAGTCCGGCCTCGTCTTTCTTTTCAATGCTGCCTCCTTCGCCAGCTCGTCAGCGCGCTCGTTCCCCTCCAGTCCTGCGTGTGCTTTAATCCAGAACAATGAAACTTTCTTCTGTTGGCGTTTGCATTGTTCTATATTTTTGCGTATTTCAACAGCTAGGGGGTGAACGGAGCCCGGGTTTGTTATCGTCTCAAGCGACGACCTGGAGTCGCTGTAGATTCCGAAGGTTTGCTCGGTGCGTTTTCGGATTTCGTCCGTTGCTTTATATATTGCCAGTAGTTCGGCCTGGTAGACTGTACAGTACGGCTCCAGTTTAAGTTTGAGGGTTTTGATCTCGGCTCCTTCTCTCCATAGGGATAGTGCCGCTCCGACCTTACCCTCAATCTTACTACCATCTGTGTATATGCGGACCGTTTGGTCGCTGTACTTGTCCACTTGTTCTTGGTCCGCCAGGCTGGCAAACTCCACGGACTCTCGCTCTGCCGGGTGCGGCAACTTCGTGTACGGCACTCTCTCCTCGACTTCTCGGTCCCCTATGGCCGGCCAGGGTACTCCTCGCTTCGCTTCATACAGGGCGGCTGCCTCATGTATCCTGATATCCAGCGGGAGCAATCCGGCCAGCAACAGAGCCGAGTTTAGGGATACCGTGCGATATGCTTTGCAGATCTTTTGCGCGAATCCTCTTTGCACCGTATACAGCTGTTTCTTCACCATCAGTTTATTGGATGCCGGTGCCCATACATTTGCCGCGTACATTATTACCGGCTCCACCACTGCCGTATATATATTTTTTATTATTTCGGGGCCGTACTAACCTTGAAATGTTGTCGTACTTATGCGTTGATGATACGGGCTAGATTACGTTTTGTGTTTGTTGGCGTAGGTACTATCGTCTCGGTCGAGCTTACTTAAACATTCCACGTAGTAGGTACCTAGTAAGTACACATAAAAACACATCAAGTTGTAACACTTTGGGCCGCTCCAATCTATATATCTATCTGCGTCGTTAGAGTTGAAATCGTACTGAAAGTGTTACTATTGATCTGCTTTTGTCCGTACTAACCTTGACTTGACATGTTGCGCTTATGCGCCGATGATAAGGGCTAGATTACAATGGTTTTGTGTATGTTGGCGTAGGTACTGTTGTGTCGGTCGAGCTTACTTAAAACATTCCAAAATCAGATCAAGTGTAACACTTTGAACCGTTCTTATTATCTGCGTCGTAAGAGTTGAAATCGTACTGCAAGTGTTACCATTTGTTTTGCTATGTCCGTACTAACCTTGAAATGTTGTCGTACTTATGCGCCGATGATACGGGCTAGATTAGAATGGTTTTGTGCATGTTGGCGTAGGTCGGTCGAGCTTTCACCACTCGGTAACGAGTTAACCTAAAATAAACCTTATTCGTATAACTGTAGGTAGAGTACAGAATCCTATCTCCAAAATATTTGTTCAACTTCCAGTCCACGTTACCGATGCGATAGATATTTTCTACTTGTATAGGAATAAGGTTTATTATAAATTGACTTTGACTTTGAAGAACAGTTCGACTAAGATCGTAAGTATGTTCATAATGATAAGAAAAATCGAACTTAGCATTTTTCTCAACTCTAATTTTTCGTCGATTTCTAGAAAACGCTTGTCCGCATGGATCTTTACTGGACTTTAGTAAAGAGTTAATCTACAATTAACCTTATTTGTATATGAGTAGACAACAGAATCCCATCTCCAAATATCTCCTCCGCTCCGTCCAATTTCTCGTCCGCGTTCCCGCTGTTCTGTACGTGTAATAGGAATAAGGTTGTTAATCGGCCGCAGTAGCGATCCGCGCGCAGCGGCGTATGCACCGCTGCGTTGATTAGAAATATTTGAATACAACTCTATTTGATATTTTGTGCTTCGCCTGCATTTTTTATTGGAAAACTTGAAAAGCAGTTTTAATAAGATAGTCTGTTCATAATGACAAGAAAAATCGGGCTGAGCATTTTTGGAAACCCCCATTTTTCGTCAATTTCTGGATAACGCTTTTCGGTCTGGATTTTTTATTGGAAATTCATAACTACTTTCGAAAGTAATATTTTAAATACATAATTAAATAGAAATTGGAGTGAGTAATTATCCCTTGGAAATTACGGCAAAAAAACACATTTTATTAAAATATATATATTTCCATATGGAAATATGGTTGGATATTCTGTCAACACATGCCTATAGGTAACTAGAACTTGTAAAAAAAGAATTTTGGATAGAGCAATTTTCCTGTAATTGATACCACGTAATTTAAGTTTGACCTTGAAAATACCTAACTTCCGTTTCTACAAATTATTGGATACTATGTCAATTTCAATCTACATATGGTACTCTATCACTGTGCCAAATTTCATAGATAGATGAGTTACTGCTAGGGTCAACTCCTTTAATGACTGGCCTACTGGAAGATTTGTTCAATCAAGGGAATTATGCAAGAAGGTGGATCACAGTAAACACTATCATATTGAAGACCCTGATATGATTTAAACAATAGTATTAAGTATGAATATGGTGAAAATTATTTGAAAAATCTATAATACTTAATTAAATTAAAATGGTGATGTAAGTTAATACAAATACACTTTATACATTAATTAATGATGCCCGGCATAGTCCAGTGGAGCGGTAAGAAGTTGTGACACGAACACCACAGTTTCATGGAGTAGAGCGGCAAAGACATGCCACAGTATGTACACACAACTATGCAGTATGCTCAGCTAATTCCATCTTCTTGCTATCAATTATGTTCGAATGAGTTGCACAGTACACACAGGGGAATCCGAGAGCACATGAATCTGCTGCTGACTGTGGTGGCCAAATTTGATATCTCGCATCGATTATCGATACAGCATTTGAGAGTTCTGTAAACAGAAAACAATGAAATATCTTACGCGGAACATTACATCGCTGGTGGGTCAGGGGCTGCTTAATTTATACTTACACAAAACGTAACAGTGATGTTTCTCTCAAAATTATTAACATTTTAGTAGATTATGGCCAAAAGGTCCCTGGATGAGACGCTCCGTTCGTCGCCGCTGGCAGCGCCCTGTTGGCCTCCATGAGGTGCAATAGCTCCCCCAGCTGGAAGGATGGGGCCTTAGTCCGGGGCACTCCAAAATGGGTGTGAGAATAAGTAAACCTTAACTTTACACAGTCTCGTTACTCTTATGAAGTCGTTTTTCAGCGATTTTTTTTTTTTAATTTTGTTTGTACCCCCTTAGCGACACTCTGCTGACCAATGATCCTTAATTTCTTATATAGAATTAAATAATTAATGTAGTCCTCACGTTACTTTATTATTTACGATAAAATAAACATATTCATATCATAATAACCTCTAACAAACACCGTTTTGAGCGAAACTTGTTGAAGGGAATACTGCGAACGAAAGAGTGAATATATCATAAATTGTATAGCGCTATCTCTTCTTTTCTGTAACATTTCTCTTAAATATCAAGAATTTCCTTCACAAACAAATAAACCGATTTTGTTTGGAGAAGTGAAAAGCGAAACACTACAATACAATGAATAAATCATCGACCGCCTAGTTAAAGGCGCCTAACCCTCGTTTTCATTTCATCTGACCAGGCTGTATGCTTTAGTAAGCTTTGCCTCTCTCTGTTAAAATAGCTCCTTCGTAGAAATTGTGTATTTTATGCTCAGAGAAATAATCCTTATTTCTCTGAGATTTTATGTGTTATTTTCAATGTATTTCCAAATTTCTTTTGGAAAATGGATACATCAGCGTTGTGCCGCGGTTGTATGACCGAAGTGGCTTCGTGGGACATCCAGATGTGCGATAAAAAGGTCGCGGATATGTACACATTTTGTACAAAAATTATGGTAAATAAAGATTTGTTTTTCATTTTTATCCCTTCTGGCTATCGTTTTGTTATAGATAGAAGATACTGTACTGTTTAGTCAATATCCTCATGAGGTCTTCTGACAGAGCAACTTTTTTATTTTTTGTGCCACATAATGTGTTACTTAAAAATCGATATTTATTAATTTATACATCATTTCATCAATAGCATGTATCACTGTAGTGGCACAGGCCTTTCCTTACATCCAAGGAGGACGGGCACGAGCCACCACGCGATCCCAGTGCGGATTATTGGACTACACAATTTTTATTGGCTAGGTTTCCTCACGATGTTTTCCTTCACCGGTTTGAGAGCAATCGGTAATATACGGTAAGTCGGAAAACTCATCGGTAAATGGCAGGCAAGCTATGGTTTGAACCCGGGCCTCTGTAGTTGAAGTCTAAAGTCGCAACCACTGCACCTCAGAGCTTTTTTAATATGGGAAAATGGATTTACGTGTGGTTTGTTATTATTTCTAGATCCTAGAGGATGAAAAACTACCGAAGCACTTCTGTCATCAATGCCTGCTTAATATAGAATCCTCATACACATATATAAAGAAGGCCCAAGATGTTGATACTACTCTCAGGAACCTCATATATAAGATTGAGACAAATGTCTCGTCTAATCCTCGGTCAGGAGACGCAACATTTGATGTACCATTAGATAGTAAAATAGAAATTAAGGTAGAACCTGTTAATGATGATTGTGACACAAATTCAAATGACAGCGATAGCTTTTTATATGACGTTAAAATTAAACAAGAAAGTCTTTTAAATTCCAAATCAACACACAGAGAGATAAAGGAAGAGATCACTGTTAGTCCTATATCAACACAAAAGAGTAAAAACACTATAAAAAAAGGTAGAACTGTAAAAAAGCGAACTATAAACCCTAAATCAAGAAGAAAACCTAAAACTAGTGAAGAAGATAAAAAAGACGATGACAATAATGATTCCGGAAAAGAAACATCAGAACTGGACCCAAAAAATACTTGTGATATATGTAAAAAGGTTTTCATACAGCCAAAATGTCTTGTGAATCATATAAGAAAGGCGCACTCGTCAAATAAAACAGTTAAAAGTGAGGTTGTAGAGAAAACTGAGGAAAGTGAGACAGAGACAAAACATAAAGACGGTAAAAAGGAACATAAGTGTCCGAAGTGCAACAAAACTTTTAGATCAAACACGTGGTACACGAGACACATGGAGAATGCACATTTAGGAGTTAAACGATTTGTTTGCCGTCATTGCCCTAAATGTAAGTATGCTGCTACACCTCTATATCAAAATAACATCTTGATCTTTTGCTAAAATAGCTATGCTTGGCATTTCTCTGGTGGATAGATTAAGAAATGAGTATATTCGCCAGAGAAGCAACAGTCATAGCAAATTCAATTCAATGCTTTATTTGGTGGCAACTGGCATCGAATGCGTATGCACAATTGACAAGGTCTATTTTTTTTACCCCTCTTTATATTTTTTTATGAAAATATAGGTAAAATTAAGAAACTCATATTTTTTCTTTTTTTTAAAGCCCTTTTTAATTTTCACAATCTTAACTTAATTTTTAAAATAAGTGATGATGACGTCACATTACTGAAATAGTGTCGTTCCAAAATCGGTGAATACCTATGTTTCGGACGATTTCGGTATTTGTACGAGTGTGTTCATTGCCATTTTTAAAACTGCAGTTGAAAAAGTGTTACAAACAAAAATACAATATATTACTTGGCTGTATGGGTTAGATTCCCTGTCCCTACGACGTCGCAGCCACAGTTGAATGCCTAATTTTACAGAAAGCATTTTTTTTCTCGGAATTTATCAACGAAAAATTCTGAAAAATAAATCTACGTATTCAGAGAGACAAAATCTTGAAATAGTATTTTTCTTTTAGGATATTAATAGTTTTTAGACCTTTTCAATTCCGCCAATGTCACGTAACGAAGCAAATACATGCTTAGGATCAGGTACAAGACCGAAAGGTGTTTTGATGATACTGCTAATCAAATCCTCTAAAACAACTCAGTCAGAACGGCACAAAATGTCTGTAGCAGACCCTTTTTCGACATGATGATTTTATTTTTATATTTTCCCAAAATAAGCTAAGACAGATAAAAAGAAACCTTAAACAGGTTGCTTCCCCCTACTTATAGCTAAAAGTTCATTGTACGTTTTTCCGCCCCTACACTGACAGACTGTACTATTAAAGTAGCATATTACTCTAAAATGAAAGCGTATAAATTAGTTTCCTTCGTATTGGCCAGCCTTCCTAACGTACAGCCAGCACCGTCACCACGAGCAGAAGCACCCCGAGCACCGCAAGCACCTGTGCGCGGACTGCGGCAAGCGCTTCAAGAAGCGCAAGGAGCTCGCCGCGCACTACATGCTGCAGCACGCCAAGGGACAGCCATGCCATATATGCGACATGTCGTGAGTGATGCAGTTTACTGGCCGTTGCCCAGCCATCATTACCCAGTCTTCAATACTCAGTATATAGCTAGTTGACAAGTATCGAAAATTAAATTGATTATTACCTTATAAATATAAATAAGGCACATCGAAAATTAAATGTAATAATAATAATAAGTTAATAATAACTTAGCAAGCCGGCCAGAGTGGAGTTGTTAGAGCTATAACTTACATCTACAATAGCTCGAAGGGGTGGAAGTGTTAAAGGCATAAAGCCGGGAGTAGCCCACTTTCTGGCATTCCAGTAATGGTGAAACTGCAGCACACCTCTCGACACCCCTTAGCCGCTCACACCGGTGTTGCTCTCAGTTGTCTTTCTGACGACCATGTTGAGGGCCCATCTAGTGAGGGGCGAGTCACCGCCTGCCAATTTTTTCATAACTTCGAGACAATGTGATCATGGCAGGTGTCCGACGTCTCGCTCTATAGACCAGACTGACTGACCCACCAACACCCCAAACCAATAGCCCCAATTAAGTTGTAATTTCCAATCACTGCAATAGTTTATGCACCTGACGGGGTCTGTCATTGAGTGCAGTCAGATGCGCTCAGAGACGGGTCGCGCTAGGTGCATCACATATCCCTTCAAATTAAAGTTCTCTAAGGGGCCTCTACGCGTTGGACCTATGTCTCCGTGCAAGCCTTTCAAAGGACCGGGTTTTCTTAAACCCGTGAAACCTAGAGAGATACATAATAATAAAAAACTTTATTTATCTCACATCAAAGAATGGTAGGTACAAGATACAACTAGCAATAACAATGTATGGTTCTAAGATGCGAGAGTCTGGTGTCTGTGCTAGGTGTAAGCCTGTGTTACAGATCACCAGGCCCTCCCCATGTTTTTCATTATTATTACAAAATAGACACAAATTCATGGTCAACTGTGAAATCAAAATCAAAATTAGTTTAAAAATGAAGTAACTACAGGCATTTAGAAAAGTTGTGTTAGAAAGAGACAGAAACAGTACATGACGTATTGTACCGCTAACGGTATGACGTCATACCGTGGTAGCCATACAAACTTCATACTAAAGACCGTTTTGCTATAAAGAGATGGAGCATGACCACCACTTGACTTAATCGCTTAATATATTCGGTATTAATTGAGATATCGCAAAACTGATTTTACAGTTATCTTCAGCAGGAGCATGAGAGTTGATTGATGCAATAAAAAAATGAGCCAACTAGCCTATTCAGAATTTGAATTACGCATTCTACGCAGCTACGTTCACATTGTTTATTGCTATAAATATTATTTTTTAAATGCTTATTTGTAACGTGATGCAATGTAGGTAAGTTGTAGTTCACATAATTGCGAAAAACGGCCGTTTCTGGCACATTTGTGAACTACGACTTGCCTACATTGAATCACGTTACAAATAAGCATTTAAAAAATAATATTTATAGCAATAAACAATGTGAACGTAGCTTTTTTAATAAAATTGATTATATTGGAAGATATGATTTTTTTTAAGATTGGCGGCGCTAGTTGGCTCATGTCAGCGCCTTAATAATTTTATATTTTATATTCCTTTCCAGGTTCCAAGAAAAATCTGACCTGGACAGTCATATAGAAGAACATAAGGGTCAGAGGCCGCACCTATGTGAAGTATGCGGCAGCGGCTTCGGTTTGGGTCAGTGCCGGATTTATACTTTTCTTAAGTCTATAGGCCTTTCATTTCCACCTATCTTAATTAATCACTTGTATCTAAGTAGGTGTAAATTAGGGCACCTGGATCAACACTATTCGATCGATTTTATTATATTTATTGAATAATCGATTCAATGAATCGATTAATCAATACTTCATCCAGGCGCCCTAATTTACAATTTATTTATTGATAATTGATTAATTTCATATTCGAATAAGTAACGAATTGTAGAATGACACGATCAACTGATGAGTTGATCAACTGATAGGTTGATCAGTTGATAACATTTGATTACAGTTAACATCAATGTTATACCTTTGACAAATTGAACATTCTATAAATCGTTATTAATTCAAACATGAATCGATTTAGTTCTTGAACTGGATGCATTGAATTATTTAATATCTATAAACGGAATCCATTAACCAATAAATAATAAATAAATTGTAAATTAGGGCGCCTGGATCAACACTATTCGATCGATTCTATTTAAGTATTGATTAATCGATTCATTGAATCGATTAATCAATCGCGTGCCAAATAATATACGTAGATATAATAGATATACATATATATATATATATATATATATATGTATATCTATTATACAGGTTGTAACGTAAAGGGTATATGAAGCCGAAGGGAGGGTATTCAGTATCGGTAACTGAACAACTTTTGTTCTATGACTTTTCGATTTTAACTAATTTATTTTTTGACTTTTCATAAATTTCGTACCGGTCAGCTGATCGATTTGTATGAGACATTAATTGATTTCTATTTTTTATTCGAAAACTCGTAGAACAAAAGTTGTTGAGTTACCGATATTGAACACTCTCCCTTCGGCTTCATATACCCTTTACGTTACATCCTGTATATCACTTATACGCGATGCTCCGGGAATGATTTTGAATAATTCCCGGAGCATCGCGTTCTCTTAACGTCAACTCTCGCAGCGTCGCGTTCCCATTACTTCTCTACGTGTAATACACTCGAAAAACATAGCTCCTTCTTGCGCAGTCAGGCAAAAATAGTAATTATCACGTTATAGTGTTGTTACCAAATGTACCTTTTCCCAGCGGTGACCCTAATGGTTCACATGCGTTCCCACACCGGCGAGAAACCATTCGCCTGTGACCTGTGTCCGTTCCGCACGGGCCACAAGGGCCTGCTGACGCGACACATCTACCGCCACCGCCTCGAGCGACGATACCAGTGCCCGTACTGCCCAAAGAACTTCTACGAACCGGGTGACAGGGTGAGTGACTCTGTTTATGAACTGGGTTATCGGATGAATGCCTCTGTTTTACACTTTATGGATCGTGTGAATGAATGAGTGCATCTGCTTTACATTTTATGAATCAGGTTACCGGGCCTATGTTATACACTTCTATGAATCGTGCGACCGGATGAGTTAATCTGTTTTACTCTTGTACGAACCGGGTGACCGGGTAAGTTCCTCTGTTTTACACTTCATGAACCGTGTGACAGGTTGACTACCTCTGTTTTATACTTTATGAATCAGGTTACCGGGTAAATGCGTCTGTTATACACTCTATAAACCGTGTGACAGGGTGAGTACCTCTGTTTTACACTTTATGAATCAGGTTACCGGGTAAGTGCGTCTGTTATACACTCTATGAACCATGTGACAGGGTGAGTACCTCTGGTTTACACCTAATGAACCGTGCGACCGGATGAGTGCATCTGTTATACACTTCTATGAACCGAGTGACCGGATGAGTGTGTCTGTTTTACATTTTGCGAACCGGGTGACCGGGTAAGTTCCTCTGTTTTACACTCTTATGAACTGTGTGACAGGCTGAGTACCTCTGTTTTACTTAATTTTTTCTCTCTCCCTCTCTTCATGTTTCTGCTTCGTCGCGACCGCAGGCTTGGCTGCAATAAACGACTCTTGTGTCGGACGGTTGGAGTTTCGTCAGCAGGGTGATGTCCAATGACCTCCATTCCCATGTTCTCTTATTTTGTGTTCAACCGTTATTTCGCTAGGTCCAGTACGCTTAGCTTATCCGCTTTAATCGCCTATAGTCTGAGGCTCGGCTTGTCACCAGAACAGTTCACACCTAATGAACCGTGCGACCGGATGAGTGCATCTGTTTTACACTTCTACGAACCGTGCGACCGGATGAGTGCATCTGTTTTACACTTCTACGAACCGGGTGACTGGATGAGTGCCTCTGTTTAACACTATATGAACCTGGTGACCGGATGAATGTCTCTGTTTTACTATTAAGCTAGGGTTGAAGAGCACATTCAGATGTTTGGGCTCCTGCCCTGCACAAAGCAGTGTCAACTAATACATAGGCCTGCTCGACTCCACCCAGAGGTATTATCTTCCCGTTCAAAGAGTCTCCTGTGACTAGGGCTGACACCTTTCAAAAAGAACTGACCCGGAGATTTCGGAAATATCGCAAATTTTATTAAATATAACAATTTTTAATGCGTTTTTTTCATCGACTTTTCTGACCCATTTTCTGTACTTCTCATTTTCTAACCACGATTGTTGAAAATTAGATTCGTATTTATTTCTTTTTTTTTTGTTTGCGATTCTCCGTCTTCGATTATGCCAAGCTAATTAAATTACACTAAATACTTTGTGCGTGGCGTAGCTTGGAGATATCGACGTATTAGATATTGAATAATATCTTAGCAGAGCTGTGTTGTCGTGTAAAAGATTAAAAATATAAAGCGAAATATATTTACAGGGCGACAGCCATAGTTAGAGACAGAACTGGTTGCCTAGAGACATAGAACAATAATTCAAACTAGAAAAGGTACTTAGAATATACAATTCTAACACGACATCAAACCCGAAGCCCGAAGCCGTCAAACCCGAGCCTGCACCATTCAAACCCGTAGGCTCCGGGTCAAACCCGGAGGGGTGGTAGCCCTGTGACGCATAATAACTCTAGTCGTCTGTTCCAGGCCCGTCACGTCCGCTCCCACACGGGCGAGCGGCCGTACAAGTGTCCCAAATGCCCGAAGGCGTTCTCCAACGCGTGGAAGCGGAAAGTACACTTGATACGCGTGCACCATCTCGTGCGCGAAGAGATACCAACAATGGACCGCGACGGACAGGCGGTCAAGGGGTGAGACGAGTCTATACTTTACTTATAATAATACTGTAAAAAAGTAGAGTCAGTACATTGGTCAATTTTTGAAAAGAATAATTTGTACGGTGGAACACAGAGAAAGGTGTACAGGAGAGTTTTTTAAGGTTGAGATTATCTGAAAAACTACTTGACCTATTGCAATAATACTTTCGCTGTTAGATAGATAAAATTTAAAACTATGTACCTACTGTAAAAGAATTATTAAAATCTGTCAAGTAGTTCTTGAGAAAATGTCAACCTGATTGAGGCCCCCTGTTTATCTCTGTCTTCGTGGGTACTAATGATGAATATTAAATTGATAAGGTTTTTTTAGTAAATCAAAACTGCAAAAAAATGTATATATTATAAAAGCAGATATGTAATAAATTATTAATTTGACGTGCATTTTTTAACACACGTCGTTATTGTGCTTTGGAATTTTGTATATTTTAACGTAGTTTAAATTTTTTGTAATGTTTTCTTTCACAGGAATTTGACGTAATGGTAATTATTATCATTTCTAAGGATGTGACGTACTTAATTCAATTTTTTTTGCAGTTTTGACTTATAAAAAACCTTACCAATTTAATATTTATCAGGAGTACGGTGGAACACAGAGAAAGGTGTACAGGAGAGTTTTTAAGGTTGAGGTTATCTCAAAAACTACTTGACCTATCGCAAAAATTCTTTCATTGTTTTATACATAAAAGTTAAAACTGTGTACTGTAAATGAATTATTAAATTCGGTCCACTAGTTCCTTAGAAAATCTCAACGTTATTGAGGCCCCCTGTATACTTATCTCTGTCTTCGACTGTACAACCCCCAGTTTCGATTTGTCGAATGAATTCAAGGAGAACCTGTATGTAATATTTATTAGTATTATTTATTTAACACTTTATTGTACATAACAGAGTATAAAAAATCGTAATAAAAATAATTAGTACAAAGGGCGCACTTATCTCTTAGAGATTTCTTCCAGCTGACCCGATAAAAATGGAAAGTTGGAAACAGTGGAAGACCTCAAGTATACGCTACTGGTAAAGTCGTATTAACTTATGGAATTAATGTTAAAATAAATAGATGAAATACGAATAAGCATATAAGTAATATTAAAATAAATTCTTTTAAAAAAAAATATTCGTTGCTTCACAATGAGGTCGACAACATGTCTGCCTTGGAGCAGATGTCGCTACAGGTGCCTGTTCGCGCGGCCCCTGACGCGCACGCGCCGCGCACGCAACGCGCCCACCGCGCGCGCTCGCTCGCTGCTCGGCGACGTGCTCGCTGCTCGCGAGGACGTCGACATATTTGTCATTAGAACTGGTGCTTTTATTGGGCACGTGTATAGATATTTAAGTGGATGTTTGTAATGTTATTTTATGTTTGTAATGTCCATTTATATTGATTAAATTGATTATATTGTGAATATTATTAAAGTGACATGTAGTGTTTTAGAGATATATCTCTGTAAGCTATATTGTATGTGAATAAATAAAATAAAATAATAAATATATTATACAATACAATAAATGCATATAGCTCTGCTTTTCAACCACGTTCAATGTGTGTAGACAATAACTTAATATTACAGGTTACATTACTGTATTAACCGTATGCTCATGATTTTTTCCAGTTCACGCTATTTTAAACCTAAAAAATCACTGGACAAGAGTTTGGAACTACACGAAGGACCGCACCTATGCCATACTTGCGGCGCGGAATTCAATACGGGTAAGCAAGCCACATTGTAACCAGGTTCTGCTGTTCTGATTTTTTTACAGGACTCGACAGTTCGTCATTTGCCAGTGTTATGTACAGAATATTCAAATTATCAGTCTTTTTCTCCAGAGGAGTCGCCGTTGCGTCATCACCCTGGAAATCCGCGTCTCCTAGTCTTCATCCAGAAGAGTCGCCGTAGTGTCGTCACTCTGGACGAAGCAGCTCGACAGTCACGTTCACTCCCGAGCTTGTAGCGGGAACTCTTGATAAAAGCTTGAAACTTCAGATCTTGCACAAATAATCCAATAACTTCACCGTACTGTCATTCGCGAACATTTTCTGATTAATTTAACGTGATATTAAACACAAAATAGTCCCTGTAGACATTAAAAGGAAGATTATCAAATAATTTCGTAACCGTCGTTTCAGATTTTTTTAATAAGCTAGGTGCTTATAGAAAGAACGAACGCGCCGCGTAATTTTTAGTTGCAAAAATATTGTATTGCAAAGAAATGGCAAAAAATGCGTTTTCTTAATTATTAATTATATTATTATTATTCGATAAAAGTACTAGATAAGATACTTAGTAGGGACGTTAACAGCTGCCCTCCCCAGCCCCTACCTGGGTACGCCCATGCACACTGCCATCTGCCCTTCTTGTTGTGCCCAGTTGTTGTGTACAGTACTGAGAAAATACTCAATTCATATGTGGTGTCACTGTAAGCTGGTTTTTCGACTCGCATGTTATAATTTTTTTTTAAACCAATAATTTTAATTTTACTAAACAACGGAGACATTTTTACATTTATTCGTTATCTTGTTCATCATGATGGTGGGGCAGAATCTAGCATTGTCATTTTAATAGATATTTATCTCCAGCGGACGCGCTTAAGGTGCACATGCGTAGCCACGCGGGCGAGAAGCGGTTCACGTGCGAGCTGTGCCCGTTCCGCGCCACGCAGCGCTGGATGGTGACGCGGCACATGCTGCGGCACCGGCAGGAGCGGCGCTACCGGTGCCCGCAGTGCGCCAAGACCTTCTACGAGTCAGGAGACTTGGTATGTCGTCAATCGTACAGTCGAAAGCAGATCAGATTATCATTGTTTTAAAAGATGTGTTGCTGAGAGTTTTTTGCCACTTTTTCTCCTCAGCGTTGGCACCTTTTCCTTGCAAAGTGGTGTAAATGTAAAATCAAAAAATATATTGACGTGCAAAAATGTACTCAACGTGCTTACTTGCAATAAAGAAATTTGACTTTGACTTTGATCAATGGTAACACTTTTCACTTTTGACAGGTTTTTTTTAGTTTTTTTATTTATTAGGAAAACATACAGCTAAAACAACACATATAGATTAAACAACTAAGCAATACAGAAGCCAGTGAAGTTTTCACAACTAACTTTAACTAATCGAGTTAAAAACATAAAGTCGCTTCGCTTGATAAATTAAAGCTATCAATTACGCTTTTGATTGCAGAATATTATAATCCCATTGTTAGAATGTGCCGTGAATACAATGAGCTGGCTGATGCTAATGAAGTTTTGGATATCTTCGACTCAAGACCTTACACATTTAAAAAATGTGTAAAGGATCTTCTAAAATAGTATATGTGTTTTCTTATATAAAATATGTATTATGTATATAAATTATATGGTTTATTGATATGTAGTTTATTTATACTCATCAAAAATGTAAGTATGTAGTTTATTTACACTAAAAAAATTTTCATAACAATATCGTGTGTATTATTATCATGCTGTGTGTACTGTGTTTGGGTAACAATCTAGATTTAAACCACTGTTCTGTGTCCTGATTACTATGTATTGATTGTCACTTGTTATGTACACCTAAATAAATAAATATGTCCACCTAGTCAGCACTCTTGTTATATTTGTTCTTATCATTTGCGTCGCAAGACTTGAAATCGTACTGCAAGTGTTACCATTGATCTGCTGTCGACTGTACATACTTATTATTATTATTTATTTAATCAATGGACTTGACCTATTACAGGTCTAGGAGGTGCTCTGTGATGTACAGTCGACGACAATTAAGTATACAGGGGGCCTAAATAAGGTTGAGATTTTCTCAAAAACTACTGGACCGAATTTAATAATTCTTTTACAGTTACATAGTTTTAACTTTTAGCTATCAAACAGTGAAATAATTTTTGCAATAGGTCAAGTAGTTTTTGATAAAATCTCAACCTTAAAAACTCTCCTGTACACCTTTCTATGTGTTCCACCGTACCCACAGGGCCGGCAAATCATTCGCCCAGGGCGCATTGAAATATGCTTCTGCTAACCTGAGTCCTTCGTTCCAGAACCGTCACATCCGCACTCACACGGGCGAGCGCCCGTTCAAGTGCCCGAGCTGCGCGCAGTCGTTCTCGCACGGCTGGAAGCGCAAGAAGCACCTCGTGGCCGCGCACCAGGTCGCGCCAGACGACATACCCAGGATGAACAGGGACGGAGTGCTGCTGCCCAGTCACGATGAACCAATCCCTTAGGTCTTTAAGGATAGACAAGGTCGTTTTTCTATAAATATTATTTGGTTTACCTAAATTGGTGGTGTGATCAGGTTCCGTGATTAAATTGTAGTTTAAATGACATTGCCAGATTTCAATGGAGCTTTGCCCCACCTACAAAACCACGTGTACATTGAAACTATCATTTTGTTGGGGAGTGATTACAGATTTCATATTGCATAATCATAATCAGTAGGAGTTGCGAGAGTAGTAGAAAATGATAACAAAAACAATGAATAATTGGCTTCGATTTCTTACTATTTTCTGAATTCTTAATTAAGCTGTTTTTTCGACTCGTTTGATGTACAAAACTTCATTTTAGACCAATAATTTTAATAGAAAAACGGAGATATTTTTACATTTATTCGTTATCTTGTTCATCATACGGTTGATGGTGGGGCAGAATCTGGCATTGTCATAATCAGTCGTCAGTGCCGCCTCCATCTAAATCCGAAGCCCAAATCTTAGTAGTCTTATTTTATAAACAAAAACTACCCTACCTTACATTGTATGCTGTTCTGTGATTATTGCATAGTTATTATCACATTATTAGATCGAATTACTTTATTTTCACAATTATGAACAGGTTCGATCAATGTTCCTTCAGTGTTACATCACAGGTAATTAGACGATCACATTTGTTTACAAAATAAGTCACTTGATTTGGGTTGCGGGTATGCGTATCCAAACAATTGACAAGGTCTAATTTTTTTATTATATTTTTTTTATGAAAATCTAGGTAAAACTAATTAATTTTATACCCATATTTTTTCTTTTATTAAAATAATGTCTTTTTCATTATTTAAAAGTTAAGATAAGATCGTGAAACTTAAAAAGGGCGTAAGTGACGATGACGTCACATTACTGAAATAGTGTCGTTCCAAAAGCGGTGAATACCCATGTTTCGGACGTTTTTGGTATTTGTAAGAGAGTGTTCATTGCCATTTTTCTTGTGGACTCGCCAAATATGATTCTGACTACCTAGAAAGCATTGAAAAAGTATTACAAACAAAAATACGATGTATTACTTGGCTGTATGGGTTAGATTCCCTTTACCTACTACGTCAGAGCCACAGTACTTCCTGAATGCCTAATTATACAGAAAACATTTTTTTTCTCGCAATTTATCTACGAAAAAATTCGTATTCAGAGAGACAAAATCTTGACATGGTATTTTCATTTTAATAGTTTTTAGCGATGGTTTGGAATTTCAATATGTATTGTTTGGATACGTAGCTGGCGACGTCGCACTGGCGTCCCGGTAAAGTAGGGCTCTTAGTGTGTTTTAATTGTAAATATTGGACATTTGTTCGTTTGTATGGGTTTGGGGTTACATTTAGTGCAATTATTGTAAAAATATCATCATCTACAGCCGAGTTGGGGTGTAGGCAGACGCGGATTAAATGTCGACAGCGCCCTAGGCTACCACCTCACCGGCGCCCCTAGGTTTTTATATCTTACCTACTTCTGTTATGGAATCTGGCCACAGACCACTTACCCCGTAGACGTGAAATCGGTATAAACTTGCAAGCGAAAAATTCTGCCAAGCGATAGGCGCTATTAGACGAAGCGGGGGGCAGGGGCGCCATATTAAACCCGTTTCGATATCTCAAGGTTACGCGTGTCGCGAAGCAATTTTGCGCTCATGTGCAGGCAGAAACGGGCGCCCTCCTGTTACAGGTCTATGGGGTAAGTGGTCTGTGAATCTGGCGATGTAGGTGTAATGAAGTAGACGGGCCGCACTTAGGAAGCTCTAAATGTGGATTTAGAATCACAAAAAACACTGAAAACGTCATAATATTAGCGAAATCGTGACAATGCCTGGCGTGAAAACGCAGGTTTTACCAGAGTCCGAATCTAGCTTTATATTATGACATTTTTATTTTATGTAAGTACTAAATATGTACTTATGTTAGGTCTTCGTCAACTGAACGCCTTCAGTGCGCGCCCCTTTGTGACCTCGCGCCCCTAGGCACGTGCCTAGTTTGCCTTTAGGATAATCCGCTACTGGGTGTAGGTTAGCCAGTACCTTTACCACGAGTTCGGGGGATCCCCATGAGATCCGCCAATGCGGCATGTCTTAGATTTTTATTATTCTTATAGACATATTTCCTGGCAATGTTTTCCTTCATCGTTTTGAGAGCTTTAAGTACATGTTGGTACATTTTCCTTTCGAAATAAACCCCTAGGAATTATCATTGATACATGGCCGAAATGTACATACTCGAACGTTAAATCATGTTATTTATTTTGTTTTATTAAGGGACTCGACAGTTTGTCATTCGCCAATGTCAAGTTACATAGCCATTAAGGCCTCTCGTGCACTAG
Source organism: Tachystola acroxantha (assembly GCA_963506565.1). Taxonomy (NCBI): domain Eukaryota; kingdom Metazoa; phylum Arthropoda; class Insecta; order Lepidoptera; family Oecophoridae; genus Tachystola; species Tachystola acroxantha. The sequence goes on along the minus strand of OY735876.1, from coordinate 14,601,161 downwards.
GCAGCCTGGCTGCACAGCCAGGCTGCGGCGGCCAGTAAAACATATGACGTTGTATGGGAGTCCGCGCACTAGGCAGCCGGTAGCCATCATAGTTCGACTGGCTGCCGTAGCCTGACTGCCGCAGCCAGGCTGCCTACTGCGCGCGGTGTCTAACTTGACCCTCATTCTTTTCTTAATACTGTACAGGTTTGGAAACCCACTGGAAGGCACTGGTCTCCACAACACGGGGAATCCTAGTGTGGAGACCAGAGACCAAACATACAAACAAGAATAACAATTTTTTTCTTGTATTTTGTACCTACCTATTTTAAGTTAAATTGTTGTTGCGAAATAAATTAAAATTATTATTATTATAATTGATATTCTGTCGTAGTCTTCCTTTCTTCCTCCAGAAATTAATGCAATAAATGTATGAAGTTTAAACGTTTCTCTCTCAAATGTTAATTTATAAAGAAAGCATTTAAATAATAAGTATATTTAATTAATTCAATTTGTTTTATTGTGCCCTATCTTTTAAACAATTTATGACATCATCATTCTGGAGTTACGATAACGCCGACATACACACAGATATACATTAAGAGCGTTCCATGAGCCAACTAGCGCCGCCAATCTTAAAAAAATCATATCTTCCAATATAATCAATTTTATTAAAAAAGCCACAAATGTGCCAGAAACGGCCGTTTTTCGCAATTATGTGAACTACAACCTACATTGCATCACGTTACAAATAAGCATTTAAAAAATAATATTTATAGCAATAAACAATGTGAACGTAGCTTTTTTAATAAAATTGATTATATTGGAATATATGATTTTTTTAAGATTGGCGGCGCTAGTTGGCTCATGGAACGCTCTTAAGCCTGAAATATGTCACCCATTTTAGGATCTTAAATTGACTGCAATTTATTATTGGGTAATCCCCTTATTTCTCTGAGGGGTAATCCTGTTAAAATTGTCAAAGTCAAATTTCTTTATTGCAAGTAAGCACGTTGATAACATTTTTGCACGTCAATATATTTTTTGAATTTACATTTACACCACTTTGCAAGGAAAAGGTGCCAACGCTGAGGAGAAATAGTGGCATAAACACTCAGCAACACATCTTTTAAAACAATGATAATACAATGATTACTTAATAACTATACAGTACATAACTATTACTATTGTTAGTAAGTTTATCCCTCATGCGGAACCAGCGACACACACCATGCGAGATACGATGAGTTTGAAGGTGTGACAGGATCGCAGCAGATGGAATACCGTTGTCTCTGCCAACCCGCTCCCACGTGCGGTTATGTATGTACAGATTTTAGAACACAACATTGCGATTATAAACGAATACTTAGTAGTAAAACCACTTCCTTCGTTAAACGCCAGATAACGCTTTCGTGTGAACGTGGTGTGGTGATAAAGCGTTGTGTATAATAATTATTAGTAAGGCAACTGTCGCACCGCCAGCGAGTAAGTCTCGGCTATTTTATCGCAAAAGAAACATATATTATATACGAATTGATAACCTCCTCCTTTTTTTTGAAAGTCGGTTAAAAAGAGACGCGAGTATCGCTGCGTCTCTTTTGTTTAAGGGGCGGCGAGCTGTCAAACTCGAGCGCGAGACAGAAGATGTCCCGCAGCGGCGGAGTGAAGAGCACGGCACAGTGACTCCATATTTGTATTGATTTTGGATGAATTTTGGCAGGGAAATTAAAATACGCCAATAAAAATCTGATTTTTTAAAAACAAGCTCTCGTAATTATAATACTCTACATTTTGATATATATTTTGTATGAATAACTATTTCGGTTTAGACATAATTTTAAATGACATGGAAGGGGTATGTTTGCGATTTTTTTTCTATCGAGCGAAGTTTGTCCAATCGTGTATCGCTATTCATCAGTCCCTAAATATACACCCCAAGCTTGCTATATATTTTTTTCAGACGTCTAATTTTAGTAGTTAGTGCCGTAGCCTTCATCGAAAAACTGAAAATACGCGCATACGAGGCCTTAAACGGAATGTGCTATACGTACGTTTCTTTCGCGAAAAAATAGCCGGGATTTAAAAAAAATTAAATATTTTTTATTGGATATAAAAAGTAATACTTACATAATAATGAATATAAAATATATGAATGAATAAAAAATTAAACTATTCCATGCGCTAGGCAGCAGGCTCAGCATGGTGCTAGTAGGACACGCAGTGCTGAATTTAAGCCTGTCCTTACACAATATGACAGTCTTTTGTGATGGTGTGATTGTTAAGGTACAATTAATAAAAAAATGCATTATATAGAATACTAGCTGTACCCCCCAACTTCGTTTGCGTAGAGGAGGAGGATGGAGGAGATCAGGAGGCAGATCTTCCTCTCTGGATCCTTGTTTCCACATCACATACCGCCATGGCTCATATCCTATGAGCTGTCCGGATATTTCAGCTATTTCTTAGTGAAACTCCCGTCAAAATCCCTTCAGTAGTTATGGCGTGATACTTGCACAAAGTCACAGACAAACAAAAATTCTAAAAATTATTGTTTTGGCATCAGTATCGATCCTAAAACACATTACAATTATTCTTTTCAAAAAATATCCAATGTACAGACACAACTTTTTTACAGTGTTATTATATGTATAGATAATAATTATGTATGTATATTGTATATGTATAAAAAATATATCTGTAAGTATCAATGCGTCTATACGGCCGCCCACAGACCACTTACCCCATAGACATGAAATCGGTACAAATTTGCAAGCGAAAAATTCTGTCAAGCGATAGGCGCTATTAGACGAAGCGGGGGGCAGGGGCGCCATATTAAACCTGTTTCGATATCTCAAGATTACGCGTGTCGCGAAGCAATTTTGCGCTCATGTGCGGGCAGAAACGGGCGCCCTCCTGTTACATGTCTATGGGGTAAGTGGTCTGTGCCGCCGCCTAATGAAGCGGCTCGCTTTTTATTTACTCGCTTACTCGCCGGCGGCGGGACAGCTGCCTAATTATTTGACCCCAATGATATTGTGCAGTCGACAACACATCATTTGTAAGACTTGTATATTAATAATCAGGGAAACCCCCCGCTAAACAACCGCTAGCTACCACGATTATTATTTCCGCTCAGGATTTTGCCGAAAATAGTACAAAAAAGACATTGCCACATTTCAATGGAGCTTTGCTCCACCTACAAAACTACGAGACCATTTAAGCTGTACCTATCATTTTGTTGGGGACTTATTACAGGTTTCATATTGCATAATCATAATCATTTTCTACTACTCTCGCAATTCCTATAGAAGAATAACAAAAACAATGAATAAATCGCTTCGATTTCTTACTATTTTCTGAATTCTTAATTAAGCTGTTTCTTTCGAATCGCAACTTGTACAAAACTTTATTTTAAACCAATAATTTTAATAAAAAACGGAGATATTTTTTACATTTATTTGTTATCTTGTACAACTTGCGGTTGATGGTGGGGCAGAATCTGGCACTTTGACAGGACTTAGCGCCTAAAAAAGGACTTGCGGCTAGCCCTCCAGCTCTTGTTGTGACTCTCACTCACTCTCATGCGTCAGAAGAGACATCTGTTGTTTCATCTTCTATTGAAAAGCAATAGAAAATCAAATGCGCTAAGTCATTCAAGAGAACAGTGTCTGCGATATAAAGATAAGTTAAACATTCTTTATTGCAAAAAAAGAATTACACAAAAGATATAGGGTAATGCAGTTAGTATCACAATTGGCGGTCTTATCTCTTAAAGCGTTCTCTTCCATACAACCTTTGAGTAGATTCAGCGGATGAATAGGTAGAGCAATAATTAAATACCTATCAATATCTAACTGGTAAATATGGCTCACCGTAGTAAATTTATTTATTTGGTACACAAAACAGATTACAATCATTGTATAATTGAAATATCAGAGTCATAAATGTATGGTCTAGACAGTAATCCAAAAATATGTGTACACATTGAGATTTGTATAAGAGGGCATAAGAGTGAATGCAGGCAGAGCACCGCCGACAGCACATCAGTGGTAACACGTTGAACTTGAATAGAGTTCTTAATATATGTAATTATGGAGGCATCAGATAGTCAACGTGACACCACCGATACGACACCGACCGCACAGTACCCACATTTTTAGAAAAGCAATCAGTAAAGTAGCTAACAAACAAAAAAGAGCAAATTAGATATTACTTAAATAAAATAAAATGTGCATCCACCTCATTCACAATGTGAATTCACACACATTCCGCTTAATCTAATCTAAGCAGTTTGGGATAGAGGACATTCATGACGCATCTATTGAATGTGGCGAAATCTGACATTGATGGGACTTGAGCGCTAGTAAAGTTCGTCTCGGCTCACTCTCCTGTGATACAATATACATAAGAAGGGTCTCTCCACAGACAACTTACCCAAGTGGCAAGGGCGTCGCCAAGGGGGGGCAGGTAGGGGCAGCTGCCCCCCCCCCCCCCCCCCCTAGAGATTAGAAAAAATATCCAGCCCAATGCAAAGTCCTTAGTTACTGGCAAGGCGATGAGGCGAGAGCGAGCGGGGAGAGGAGAGTGCTACTGTCTCTCCTATTCCGTCCACGCGGACGCGTCATCGCCTGTTCTCACACAGAGCTGTAATTTATATCGACTTGCCCCCCTCTGGGCCATTGGCTGGCGACGCCCTTGCCAAGTGGTCTGTGGCTCTCTCCAAAAGCGACGTTTTTCCTTCATGGGCTAACATTTGTGCTGATACTGATAAAACAACGTGACATCAAACATCATAATCAGTATTTGCATACTATGTAACAGCTTGCGGTCACTCGTGTCGCACCAACAATACAATTAGGGCGAATTTATAACCGTGTCCAGTTTTAAAGATCTTAGAAAATGGGTGAGTAAATTGTGTTTTACGCTATTTTAATTTTAAAGAGTTGAAAAAGATTTAACCGACCGAAGCCCAGACCAGTACAGTATAATTTTTTTAAGGTTGAGATTACCCGAAATACTATTTGACCTATTGCAAGAATTATTTTACTGTTAATCATTGATATCCTATAAACAACTAGATACACAAGTCTGCCTTCTAAAAATGTTCGAGCGCAAAGAAGGTCCAAACGGATGAATGGAACCCTCATTTGCTTTATTGGACATTATTTGGACGTTTTTAAATAATTTTAGTAAGACCTTTGTGTATCTAGTTGTTTATTGAGATCAATGCTGTTGATAGATAAAAGTTATGTAAAGTAGTTTTTGAGAAAATCTCAACCTTATTGATGCCCTGTATATTTCTCTGTCTTCGTACGGAGTAGGTACAATTAATTAATAATAAAATTAATTAATTGTGGCTATGCACCAGTTCGCAAACTCGTCCCTCTCCCCACGGATTCTTCGCTCTGAGGGGTGCCATGTTGCGGATGCAACATCTCTATGAAGTAGAGTAGTAGAGTGTAGTTTTCTAATCATACATATTTTTAAATCTGTTTGTTTGGAATGTTTGGTTTTTATTTTTGTGCATGGGTTATTATTACGTATGGAATTAGGAAAGGCCTCGCCAATAAACAATACAATTTAATAATTTTAATAGGTACCCATTGAACTAGATACACAAAGGTCTTACTAAAACAATTTAAAAAAACGTCCAAATAAGGGTCCATTGTTAACGTACAAATAATGTCCAATAAAGCAAATGAGGGTTCATTCATCCGTTTGGACTTCTTTGCGCTCGGCCATTTTTAGAAGGCAGACTGTGTATATAGTTGTTTATAAGAGATCAATGCGTGCAGCCTTCTAAAAGTAGTTATTGTTTCAGATAAATTGCTCATTGCTTCAATACTGTCCATATTAGCCTCAACGTCAGGCGACAGGGGATGCAAGCTGGTCCCACAAGACGCCAATCAATGCGTCGCTAATATTCAATGCTTCTTAACACTGGAGAATATAATGAATGAAGTAATCAACTGGCCTTGCGGACACTACACAAGCATAGACTACGAAGATAATGGACACAAGTCTATAAAGTTTGACAAAGTTTTCTCAATAATACTGACAATTGATTATGGGAATGAACAAGACCAAGTGAACTATCAAAATCCAATAGATGGATTGCAAGATCGAATACGTAAAGTCATAGCAATCAATATATATGACCCAGACATTCCAAGGGAGATAGTATATGACGTACCACGTCTAATTGATGTTGAATTACATAATAACTCATTTTTTTACTTAGATTTAAAGAATCTGCTATCGCACCCCAACCTAGAAATGATTAATGCATCACATAATACTATAGAAAATGTTGGGGAGGATTACGACCAAATCGAGTATTCTAGTTTTAGTAAGGTAAAAACAATTGATTTAAGTTACAATAATATACAAAATATACCTCATAATATGTTTGCCAATGCTATAGAACTACGATATTTGAATTTATCACACAATACGTTAGTTTTACCTGAAATATCTTACGCAGGACTAACTGACCTGATTTCTCTTCGATTGTCGTATAATCCGATATCCTCAACCCAGTTTATATCAAACCTCGTAAATTTAAAAGAGCTTTTGTTAGATCACAATAGGATTAGTGAAATAAAAGAGTCTATTGGATTTATGACGAACCTAGAGATATTAGACTTAAATTCAAATTTAATAAAGTATATTGAATTTCCAAAGCCTATTGAACCTTAAAATTCTGAACCTGAATAACAATAAAATTAGTTACATTAGTAACACAATGTTTAGAAATAATAAAAAATTGTACTCCCTCTCTCTTCTACAAAACGATGTTGAGATCAAAGCAGGTGCATTGTTAGATAGTTTAAATGTCCAAGTGTTGGAAATCGACAAATTAGCAAAACAATTCGAGGGATTGGTTAACGCAAGTAATTTTGAAGGAATTGAAGGCGTTACAGAACTAGACTTAAGTGGTGGGTCTATAACTGATTTACATTCAGAAGCTTTCCTAACATATCGACATACAATACGTTCTCTGAATTTAAGTTCCAATTTAATATCAAAAATATCTAATACAACATTCCAGTCGTTGGAAGTGCTGAGAGATTTAGATCTGTCGAATAATCGTTTAAACAATATAAATTTTAAATTCAACGAATCTTTAAGTCTTAAGACGTTGAACATCAGAAATAATAGCATAGAAACAATTACAAGAAATTCGTTTATTAATTTGAGATCGTTACAGAAATTAGATTTGTCTCGCAATAAGATATCTGAAATAGAACCTTACTCATTTAAAAACTTACGGGAATTAAATTTACTTGTAATAATCCAAAATGACCTCGTCTCTATAAAGAATAATACTTTCTTTGGATTGAATTTATTTAGATTTGAATTGGACCATCTCAAAATTAGGTTCTTAGAAGATGACGCATTTTCTGGATTGCAATCGCACAGTGTCAACATATCTTATGGTGCGCTTACAAATATTTCTTACAATGCATTCAGAAACTCCAGCGGTATCAGCATAATAGACCTGTCACACAACTTATTGCGAGACTTTTCAATCAATACAACAACTATTTACGACGTTCTAGAATTGTATTTGAATAACAACAAACTCACTCAAATAAGCGACCAAATATTTTCTGGTTTAATTTTTCTACGCAAACTGGATTTATCAAGTAATAACATAGTCGAAATAGGTTCTAAAGCATTCTTTACTTTAAAGAGATTGAATATTCTGGAGCTGTCGTCGAACGTTGCTTTAGAGTTTAGTGATAATATATTTGAATTGATGTCACCATCAATATTATACTTGAAGCATGTTAATTTTACAGAACGTTTAAATTTTGGGCACGCTAGAAACCAGTCTATAAAACAGTTAGATTTATCGTATTGTGAAATTCAAAACATAAGTACAATAATTGTTTACAATATTAACTCTTTAATAAGCTTAACTCTGAGCAGAAATAAAATAGAATTTATAGACGAGGTATCGTTTCAGACCATGCCCAACCTCAGTTTGCTTGATTTAAGTTTTAATTTGATTTCTTTTATTAAACCTGGTTCGTTTCTTCACACTAACAACGTTAGAACCTTGAATTTGCATAGCAACAAAATTCCCTCTATACAGTTTGGTGTTTTAGATGGTCTCGCGAATTTAGAGACTTTAAATATGTCGAGTAATAATTTACATAGTTTCAGTGCCAATTTGTTGCATAATACACCACGATTAAGTACCTTAGCTCTTGACGATAACTTTATTAAAAAGATTGCATTTAAAGATTTTACATATGCATATATTAAAGTTATCTCAATAGGTGGCAATCTCATATCTTGTCACGATATTATTGATATAAAAAAGATAGGTATTAATTTTGCTATAACCGCGGACAGCCTAACTCAGCTTTCAGAACATGCATATGGAATAAGTTGTATCTCCAATTCTGGAACAAATAGCTCGGTCACATTCGGCGACGAACGTATAAATGTAGCCGACAATTCTGTCAAAACCACGAAGAATATTGGCTTTGATGAAAGAGCTGCTGACAAAAACGCCATGAATATAATTACGACATATTTTAACAATTCTCAAAACGTTATGAACGGTTTCATGAGACAGTTAAAAGATATCAGTGTTCTTACTAACTTCAATATAAAGCATAACGATGAATATATAAAGAATCAGACCAAAATAGCGTCAGATATGGTCGATATTAACAAAAATCAGGCGAATATAACTGAAAATCAATTACAAGTGATAATAACCGAATTGCGAACTGTTCTGGAAAACATGAGAACTGCAAATAAAGATGTAACTAACGTAGATTTGAATCAATCTGAATTTATTGAGAATCAATTAAAAGTTATGACGGAAATGCGAATAGCTTTAGATAATATGAAGAATACTAATACTCGTATGAATAATTACGAATCCCAGAGTTCAAAAGAACGATATGAAATAGGTGACGTGAAAGCGCTGTTGTATGTTATTGCAATATGTATGATCATGATCGTATCTGTGTTTGTAGTAAAGTTTGTCCGCAAACTTAGAAGTAAGAACTCCTTTATACGTAGGAATGGCCTTGACAATGGTAATCAGCCGATTGTCAATTTAGAACTATAAGGGGCCTATTCATAAACGCACAAGGTAACGCGTACATTCTTGAAATTGGTTAATTTTAGTTTTTATATTGTTGTATAACTTTTATTATATTTTGCCATGAAAAAGTATTCATAAGGATCTATTTTCAGAATAAATATTAAAGTTTAATGAAACAAATAACCACGTCTTTGGTAGACCTCGACTTTCGGAATAAAATGTCCCATACTCGGCAGTCATTTTATTATTTAAAATTACTTCACTTCATTTTAAATAATAAAATATCTTGGGGGAGGATAGGAAAAAAAAACAATCCTCCCCCACGTGGGAGAGACCTCATGGGGGATGTGAGGTTCAATACTAAAAGTCATTACTGAAAGAATGTCCTCTTCGCTCTACTGAAAATCTTTGTCTTTACCTTCCCTGTTCTACTACAAAATTCTATCGTCAATCTTTTACTTCTCAAGCTATCCAACTTTGGAATTCTTTACCCGTATCTATAAGATTATCACAATCTCTACATATCTTCAAGAGTCAGGTCAAGGAGCACTTTCTTTCACTCTGATTTCTATTTATTTTCCTCTGATGCTGTTGTTGTTTTTCTTTCAAATGCATAAACTCTGTCATATCATAATGATATATTCATAAGTAATGTATTTATTTATTCTATGATATTATTATGTAGTATATGTACGTGGTATATGTAGTATATGTACGTGGTATATATGTACTATGTGTACGTGGTATATATGTAGTATATGCATTTAATATTTGTAAGTATGTAGTGTAAACTGTAATATTATTATTTATCCTTTTAAATGTAGCTGTATTATTCCTACTCTCTGTGAATACCATTTATTTTTTGATTGTTTTTCTTTTTATTCTTCTTGCATTTCTAGTTCTACCTCTCGCTATTTAAAATTCTTAATTTCCCTAATTAGTTGGTTGCCTGGAAGAGATCGCTTTTAGCGATAAGGCCGCCAAAATTGTACATTATATTCTGTAATCTTTTTCTGTAATTGTTGTGTTTTATGTACAATAAAGTGTATTTGAATTTGAATTTTGTATGGCAACGAATCACTGCAAAATCGTTTAGGTTATAGTTTAGAATATGTGATATTTTATGTACATGTTATGTTATAGTTTTATTAAAGGGCTTAATATAATAAAAGATATATTATTAAATAAAACATATTTTATTTAAATCTGCTATACAAGCCAACATCCAACAATTACATACATTTGATACGATGTAATATAATTCATTACTAATATATATAGCTCGACTACCACTGACTGACTGACTGACTCACTGATTCACTGATTGACATGCCCGTTTAGTCTGAAGGAGTTCCCGGAGGTGAAAGTCATGTAGGGGGGAGTTGTATAGTTTAGTGATTGGACCAGAGGAAAACTATAGGGAAGTGAAAAAAACAAAATGGCGGCGGGTCACGTGATGCCATCTCCGCCATTTTCCAACCGATTTCGTTCAAATTTGGAACACGCGTCACATGGTCGACCTACTTTGTGATGAAATTGAAAAACAAAAGAAAAACAAAATGGCGGCGGAAATATAGCCGATTGAAAATTTGGACATTTCAGACCAAACTTTGACGAATTAGCTAGCCTAGCACGAGCGCATGAGGAATATCCAACCAATTCCACTTCGTAGCACATATGATGTAGTATACCAGAAAATTGTCATTTTTGAGAAAAACAAAATGGCGGACGAGCAGTAAACCATAATATTTTCTCCATATATTTTCCTATACGAAACGAAAGGATTACTGGCGTGCGGTAAATATCTATCAGTAACTATAGCGAGGCCGAAGGCCGAGCACCCTCCGGCGAGGCCGAAGGCCGAGCTCCGCGTAGGGCGAAGCCCGAAGCGTTATAACACCGCGAGGCCGTAGGCCGAGCTCCGCGTAGGGCGAAGCCCGAAGCGTCCCCTTGCCAAGCAGAAACAACCCTCCCACCTTCCAAGTAACTTTTGCGAGGCCGAAGGCCGAGCCGGGCTGCGAGGCCATAGGCCGAGCTCCGCGTAGGGCGAAGCCCGAAGCGTCCCCTTGCCAATCAGAAACAATTCCACACCTTCCAAGTAACTTTTGCGAGGCCATAGGCCGAGCTCCGCGTAGGGCGAAGCCCGAAGCGTCCCCTTGCCAAGCAGAAAAAACTCCCCACCTTCCAAGTAACTTTTGCGAGGCCGAAGGCCGAGCCGTGCTGCGAGGCCATAGGCCGAGCTCCGCGTAGGGCGAAGCCCGAAGCGTCCCCTTGCCAAGCAGAAAAAAACTCCCCACCTTCCAAGTAACTTTTGCGAGGCCGAAGGCCGAGCCGGCTGCGAGGCCATAGGCCGAGCTCCGCGTAGGGCGAAGCCCGGAGCGTCCCCACGCTACCAAAGGCTGAAAGATGCTTCTGCCTTTCGAATTATGAACAAAGTTATGGAAATTGTGTACAGCTAGCAACGTTTGGCTTTTGAAAAATTTCTTTAAGTTTCTGGCATACGGGCATTTCGAGCATTGTTTGCTTTAAAAATCACAAAAGTAACCTACTTTAAATGAGCAAACTCTTTTCGAATAAATGTTTTTCACAGAGTTTTGAACTTGCAACTTTCGGGTGGTGCTTGATATAATTAGTGGATTGGCTTGCACGAATTATTTGCACAGCGAACAATCCGGATAATGTTTATTTAGTTGCGGCGTCCACAACACGAAAACAAAGCAGTCTCGCGGGCCGCGCGCGGCCCGCGCACCATGCAACACCTAGTTTAATAAATATTATTCTTTCATCGTAAATTTTTAACAAATATAAGCTTTTATAGAAATTGAATCAAGTAACAACGTTTTTAGGTTGAGATTATTCTTAATTTTTCATCATTTATATTTTGCATTATAATGTTGATCTCTATATTTGAAATTGTTATTCTTATACAAGTTTAGATCTACTATAGTATGCTGAAAGTTTATCTATTATTATAGTATAATTAATATATCTTATAGAGAAATAATATTTTAGGATCTATAAAATCTACCCTGAAAATATTGTACCAAAAATAACATTTTAGAAGCACCAAAGAATCTAATACTTTGTTTCCATGGAATAGGGTTGAATTGCCAATTTGATACATAGTTTTTTTTAAATATGACCCATATTGAAACCAGTGGGGTGACCGCGACTTCCAATCGTTATCGCTTTCAATTTGGCACATGGACGCTATACATTGCTGCTATGTTTTTGCAAGTTTTAACAAACGACAACGAAACGCAGCAATGTATATCGTTCAAGTGTCAAAATGAAAACGATAAGTATAACGATTGTAGTCGCGGTAACCCCCACAGGGAAATGACATTGCCACATTTCAATGGAGCTTTGCCCCACCTACAAAACTACGTGACCATTTAAGCTGTACCTATCATTTTGTTGGGGACTTATTACAGGTTTCATATTGCATAATCATAATCAGTATCATTTTCTACTACTCTCGCAACGCCTATAAAAGAATAACAAAAACAATGAATAATTCGCTTCGATATCTTACTATTTTCTGAATTCTTAATTAAGCTGGTTTTTTTTCAACTCGCAACTTTAATTTAAACCAATAATATTAATAAAAAACGGAGATACTTTTACATTTATTCTTTATTATTATTGTGGGGCAGAATCTGGCATTGTCATTTAATAAAAAATAATAATTTATTTACACAACAGAAAAGATTACAGCTGGTAGCTTTAATTTGTCTTTTGGTGAAGTACGACTTTGTATGGCGCCAGCGAAAATCCTTAAACCATGGCTTAAACTATCGCCTAACTTTAAGCCACGTTTATAGACAACGCCCTATGTATTTGCTATTCATTAGAACATTCAAGGCTTCAAACTCTGGCCAACCCAAATGACAAAATTAAAAAAAAATTAACCCATAGTTTACATGCTATAACTATTTTGTATTTCATGTAATTTCGAAGTATTTGATATTTTCTTGCATATCCGCTATGCGAAACGAAAATCTAAATATTCTTATGTTAAAGTAGCTCTGTTGCAAAAGAGCGTGCCACGGAATGACGTCCCTGGTTCGATTCCGATTCTGACAATTTTTCTCGATTTAATATTTAACTAAGTTCGATTCTTATATATAAACGGATATCACCCACTTTTTAAACTTTCACGGTTTGTATACATATTAATTAGATAAAACGTCTACTCGTGACCATGATGGCTGCAATGCTGTCGAAATATCGAGACATCAATAATATATGTTTAACACGGCAATTCCCGTTTTATCTAATTAATATGGATATCACCCTTACATTGTTGAAGTTGGCAATTAGATCGACAGTTTCGACCGATTTCGACGGTCTTTTTCAAGGTGAGCGCGCCACGCCCGCGTCGCCGGTGACGTTTCTTCGCGCACTGACCGCGCCCGTCACCGTATTATATTATATATTGTTGAAGTCGGCAATTAGATCGCATCTAATTGCCGACTTCAACAATATAAGTGAGTAGTATCCGTTTATATAAGGGCCTGATATGAGCCAACTAGCGCCGCCAATCTTGAAAAAATAATATCTTCCAATTTAATCAATTTTATTAAAAAAGTTATTTACAAAATGTTTATTAGGATGAATACTATTTTTCAATATACAATACATGACATAATTGCGACAAGCTAAGTTGTTGTAGTTCACAAATGTGCCAAAAACGGCCGTTTTGCGCAATTATGCGAACTACAACTTACCGAAATTGAATCACGTTATAAATAAGCATTTAAAAAATAGTATTTATCGTAATAAACATTTTGTAAATAGCTTTTTTAATAAAATTTATTAAATTGGAAGATATTATTTTTTCAAGATAGGCGGCGCTAGTTGGCTCATATCAGGCCCTTAATTCTAGGTTCGATTCTGTTCACATTTTAACATCAAATTAATGTTTAGGTTTTAAAAGTGTCAGTTAAAAAAATTAAACAAGCTTTCATAAGTGGATAATAGATGGCGTTGCACTCAAGACAAGTGTCATCTTTAAAAAAACAGCACCATAAAAAAAATGTTATACACGGTGTAACGTAAAGGGTATATGAAGCCGAAGGGAGGGTGTTCAGTATCGGTAACTGAACAACTTTTGTTCTACGACTTTTCGATTATCGCGAATTTATTTTTCGACTTTTCATACATTTCGTACCTGTCAGCTGATCGATTTCAATACTCAATATATTTATTGCATTCCATAAGTTATAATACAGATGTTCACATACTTAACATTAAAATGTTACACAGTTATTTATGGACTTTGTTTAGGCACAGCAATACAAGAGAGAGACGATATTTCTTCTTCAAATATAAATATATCAATGTCTCATAGATTTGTATGAGACATTGATTTATTTTTAAGTTGTTCAGTTACCGATACTGAACACCCTTCCTTCGGTTTCATATACCCTTTACGTTACACCCTGTATATTAAATTGTATTGTTTAAAATTACTCAAACCATAAAATAAATTATTCACCTGATATTTCTGTACTGTGTATTATAGTGACTGCATCTATTATCAACTAGAAAAGAAAGTTTTTTTACATTGAAATGAAATGGAAAATTTATTGATAACAAATGTTACAGGTCGTGGTTTGGGCACATTAAAGAATGTAGTTAGGTACATAATAATGTCACTTTGAAACCCCCTCATTGTCGATACTGTCCTTAATATTAAACCACAACCTCCTTCCTACCTCGGGAAAACGCGTTCCCATGATAACGTGACAAATAGTGACCAATAGTCTCGTCATTGCGTTCATACCGTTACCTGAACGTTTTGCACTATGTTGGACCACTCCACTTTGGACGGCACCAGGTAGAACGCTGGAGCCACCTTCTGTCCGCAGGGGCACTTACAACCTGCGACAAGAGGAGCAAAATGCAAATTGAAAAAAAAACCAGTGGCATCCCAGAGGAAGCACGCAAAATACACCGTGCCGTTTGCTGTGGGGACGGCGGGACCGTGGGGCTCCGAACCTAGGTGTTTAGTGAACGAACTGGGTCGCCGGCTAAAGGATATGGGTGCTCCACCTTCTTCCTCATTCAGAGGATTTCCCTCGCTGCCCAGAGGCAATGCGGCCAGCATCATGGGCATATTCGGTCAGGGGACACTCTGCGGGGGCCTATTTAACGAGCCTCCTAGGTAATCAATTATATTAAGAACCTTACATGAGCCAACTAGCGCCGCCAAACTAAAAAAAATAATATCTTCATAATTAATCATTTTTATTAAAAAAGCTTTGTACACAATCGTTATTAGGATAAATACTATTTTTTAATATACAATACATGGCGTAATTGCGACAACCTAAGTTGTAGTTCTCAAATATGCGAAAAACGGCCCTTTTTCGCAATTATGCGAACTACAATTTAGCGAAATTGAATCACGGTAAAAATAATCATTTAAAAAATAGTATTTATCGTAATAAACAATGTGTACATAGCTTTTTTAATAATGTTGATTAAATTGGAAGATTTTTTTAATGATTGGCGGCGTTATTTGGCTCATGTAAGCCCCTTAAGTAATTGTAGTATTTCTTAAGGTGCTCCTCACCGGGGGCATTCGCATGTAATGTAACGTTACAGATTCGAGCATTACATCAGTGAGGGAGAAAAACAGCGTCAGTCAAGGAGGTTGTAATGTAATGCTCAAAGTCGAATCTGCAACGTTACATTACACGCGAATGCTCCCGGTGAGGGAGCACCTTTATAGTTACATAGTTTTAATTTTATCTATCAAACAGTGAAAGAATTTGTAGTTTTTGAGAAAATCTCAACCTTAAAAACTCTCCTGTACACCTTTCTCTGTGTTCCACCGTACCTAAACTTTATGTGACTTGGAAGGACCGATCGTTGAGGCCTGCCACTCACCCATGACCCAGTTGAAGCTGCCGGACCGAATTTAATAATTATTTTACAGTTACATAGTTTTAATTTTATCTATCAAACAGTGAAAGAATTTTTGGAATAAGTCAAGTAGTTTTTGAGAAAATCTCAACATTAAAAACTCTCCTGTACACCTTTCTCTGTGTTCCACCGTACCTAAAACAATGTGACTTGGAAGGGCCGATCGTTGAGGCCTGCCACTCACCCATGACCCGGTTGAAGCTGCCGGACCGAATTTAATAATTCTTTTACAGTTACATAGTTTTAATTTTATCTATCAAACAGTGAAAGAATTTTTGGAATAAGTCAAGTAGTTTTTGAGAAAATCTCAACCTTAAAAACTCTCTTGTACACCTTTCTCTGTGTACCTAAAACAATGTGACTTGGAAGGGCCGATCGTTGAGGCCTGCCACTCACCCATGACCCAGTTGAAGCTGCCGATCTTGTTGCTGCACTTGGGGCAGTGCAGCTTGCCGTGCGTGTCGTGCGTGACGCCGCGCATCCACGCCATGGGCTCCACGAACCACATGGCGCGGCAACGCTCGGCCGCGTCCGCGCGGGCGATGTGCGCGTCCACCAGGTTATGCTCGCTGTAGCCGTCCACCATCTGATCGCACGGAAACAATATTCACATGGTTTATTTAACAAGACATACAAAAGTATGAAATAATCGTAATAAACATTTCGTAAATCACTTTTTCAATAAAATTGATTATAATGGAAGATAATATTTTTTTAAGATTGGCGGCGTTAGTTGGCTCATGGCGGGCCCTTAAGCACTACATATTATCACTCCCTTATTTCAAATAAATTATTTACGCTTTTAATATTATAACATTATATGCTTATTATAGGCTCTCGAACTAAGTTTCGGTTTCGGACGTAGTTTAGGCCAGATAGCAGCCGAAACCCGTTATTTGGGCGAAACTAGGCCGACCGAAACTTCGGTTGGACACTACCTGACTGGGTCCTCCATCGCTGTCCGCCGCGTTGCTGTCGCACTGGCTATGGCTCCGGCCGGGGCTGTCATCGCTGGACGTCTCACTCTTGGCCGAGCCGCTGGAGTCCATGATCTGGCAGGCCAGGCTCTTCAGCTTCTCAATGAGCAGCTGCCCGTTCTCGGCGCAGTTGAGGCCGGTTAGCTTGCTCGGTGGAGGCCGGAGACCTTTCTTTGCGAGCTCTATTTTGATCTGCAATATAAGGAATACCAAGAATTTTAAAGATTAAGATAAAATTCATTTATTGTCATGGCATACCCAATAGACATGAAATCGGTACAAAAGACATTGCCACATTTCAATGGAGCTTTGCCCCACCTACAAAACTACGTGACCATTTAAGCTGTACCTATCATTTTGTTGGGGACTTAGTACAGGTTTCATATTGCATAATCATAATCAGTATCATTTTCTACTACTCTCGCAACTCCTATAGAAGAATAACATAAACAATGAATAATTCGCTTCGATTTCTTACTATTTTCTGAATTCTTAATTAAGCCGTTTTTTTTCGAATCGCAACTTGTACAAAACTTTATTTTAACCAATAATTTTAATAAAAAACGGAGATACTTTTACATTTATTCGTTATCTTGTACAATTGCGGTTGATGGTGGGGCAGAATCTGGCATTATCATTTGCAAGGGAAACATTCTGTCACCGATGAGCTCATAGAGACGAAGCGGCGGACAGGGGCGCCGTATTAAAAAGATGCGTCCATGTCAATAATATCTCTAGGTGACACGTATCGCGAAGAAATGTTACCGGCAGACACGGGCGCCCTCCTGTTACAGGTCTATGGGGTAAGTGGTAAGGGGCCATCCATAAAGTACGTCACACGTAAAGGGGGTGGGAGGGGGTCGACAAAGTGTGACATGGTGTGACAAGGGGTGGGAGGGGTCCTAAGTTTCGTGACATCACATTTCAAAATATAATATATCTAGAGACTGAAGATGATTGAGTTTCTTTCTTCTTCTTTTTCTTTATATTCAATGGTTTATTGCTTTGTTATTGTTTCAAATATTTGATATAATGTTGATTTCATAAAAAAAGTACTTAATTTAAATGGAAATAAAACTAATTTCGGAACTGCTGTTTTAATTTAATAATTTTTCGATGTGAAATTGCAAAACATGTGACGTCACACTAGGGGGGGGGGGGGGGGGGTGTCTCAGAAATGTGACGACCTGTGACAAGGACGGGGGGGGGCTCAAAAAATCATGAAATTCGTGTGACGTACTTTATGGATGGCAATAGCTACTACTGTTTACTCACCTGTTTGGGCACGTGCGGTATGATGTTCCCCTGCGCGGCGACCACGCGGCGACACCGCCGGCACCGGTACACGCTGGGTTCGGGGCGCTCGCGCACCAGCCCGGGGTCGGCCTTCACCAGGTCCGCGAACAGCTGGGGCAGGATCTTCACTGGAACACACCACAAATGGAAATGTTACACATTTTTGAGAGAGTGCATGGTGTTCTGTGAGATAGATGGATGAGTGTTGTGTCTTTTTATTTGTAAAGTTTTGTCTATATGTATATGTTAGATGTTTTTTTTTTGTATCACAATCAATCAATCAATCAATATATAATTTTATTTTCTCACCACAATCTTAAATATCAGGCAACAATTTCAATAGTTGTACATTGACATTTGTGGGAGACTGGCGCCTGAACTAAGTTAATAACTTGTATTTCAGGTCACCAGGCCTCCGTCCCGAGTTATATTAGGTACATGAATATGTTGTTTGTTTTATTGACAAGTGTATAACGCATAATTGTTAATGTGGACCTATTTTTAATGTAATATTTTAATGTGACTGAATTTTATATTATTATTATCTATAAGTAGACTAAGTTATTATTATGAATTACACAGCGCATTGGTGTTACTGTAATGCTGTGTAATATTTTTATAAAATAAATAAATAAATTTTATGGTGATATGACTCCGTGCATTCCTCCTCAGTCTACACTCCACTATAATCTGTCAACGTTGTAGTCCTCTTCTTTCTTTTTTATTTATTTTATTAATGGACTCGACTGTTCGTCATTTGCCAATGTCATGTTACAGAAAATTCAATATATTCAATAGTCTTCTATCTTCCTCCAGGGGAGTCGCAGTAGCGTCTTCACCCTGGGTAGCCGCGTCTTCATGTCTTCATCCAGAGGAGACGCCGTAGCGTCATCACTCTGGACGAAGCAGCTCGACAGTCACGCTCACTCCCGAGCTTGTAGCGGGAACTCTTGATAAAAGCTTGAAACTTCAGATCTTGCATAAATAATCCAATAACTTCACCGTACTGTCATTCGCGAACATTTACTGATTAATTTAACGTGATATTAAACACAAAATAGTCCCTGTAGACATTAAAAGGAAAATTATCAAATAATATCGCAACCGTCGTTTCCCGCCATTTTCAAGAGAACCGTAGTCCTCTTCTTTCTTTCTTTTCTCGTGTGGTTTAGTGACCAAACCTATCTGTCAAAGTTATTCAGGCCGCCCGTAGGCCTTTGACGTGGCCTAACGACTGCTGTCAAGCGACAACAACCAGGACCAACTGCTTAACGTGCTTTCCGAGGCACGGAGGGGCTCAGATGAAAGTGTCACTAGCGGTCACCCATCCAGGTCCTGACCTCGCCCAACGTTGCTTAACTTGTACGATCGTTTTCAACGTGTACTCGCAACTGGACTATGAGCCCCTCTAGTTCTCTTGATAATCATAGACAGTATTAAGCACAAGTTTAGCGTGAGATAGCTCTTACAACTGTCAAATAGGCCGTATTTATGCAAGAAGACTTCTGCGATTAATGTTCAGCAGTCTAACTGTCCACAGCTTGCAAGTGTGCCGCTTGGCCTTTACAAACATGCTTCAATATAAAGAATGTCATATCTTATACATTGTTTCAACTTCTGCCCGGCCATTTTGAGCCAGCCCTATTACCGTTCTCAAAACGATGAAATTATACCATGTCACGGCGCGCCAAACAGAGACGCCGCTACACCAATGCAATAGCACTGTCCCTTTCACGGCCGCTATGACATGGTATGATTTGATCGTTTTGAGAACCGTAATAGCCCCACAGTTCTGTTTGAACCTAGGGTCATCCCTGTCCAGCCGACGGCCCGAATAGCTTCAAATGCGCCACGAAACGGCGCTTGGCCTTCACCAATATAAAGAATACTCATACTCGTTTATTAAGATCGCAGGAAAACTTCGGTACACTTGATCACGTCAGTAAACTAACAATATACTTAAGTATACAAATAAAAATCTTGTAACAGCGATGCGAGACGTGGCCGGAGAATGGTCCATGTGAGGCGATGCGGCAGGCATCACCATGATAGACCAGACATTAGGCACATTACATTATAAACCCTTCATAAATTGAAATAGCTAAGTTCAGTTGGTAAGAGCGTGTCACGGAATGACAAGGTCGCAGGTTCAAGTCCTGCCCACGGCAAGAATTTTTTCATCATGTTCTAATTTATTCACCGAGCATGGATAATGCGTAATTCAAATTTTGAATAATTTTTTATATAAAATGTAGTACCCAATATACTTTACAGTAGGTATATGTACAAAGAAAATTCTAAGAAATTTATAAATAGCTGCTGTAAATTGGCGTTGTCACTATATAAAATATAACACACATATACACCTATAATGTCAAACCGTTACCTTGTTTCAACTTCTGCCCGGCCATTTTGAGCCGAAACTGTTTGAACCTCGGGTCGTCTCTGTCCAGCCGGCAGCCCATGTGGCCGAACAGCTTGAGCTGCGCCACGAAGCCCACGTTGGGGCTCACGTAGCGCCGCTTGGCCTTCACGAGTGAGAGCGCGTCGTCGTAGCACAGTCCGTACTTGGACATTACATAGGCGACCACGACAGCGGCGGAACGAGATACGCCGAAGTAACTGAAGTCAGAAAGTAATCTGTTATCAATATTGTTACATACAAAAGCACAGAGATATAATAATGCCATCATACGCAAAAGAGTCGCGTCCCTGATGCGACGGGTTCGCGGCAGCCCTAACAGCATCCTGAAGGGCATTGCGGATACCATGGACAGTCCGATTCTGAGCCACTGGGTGCACTTACATGTCCCGGGGTCTCGGAGTCGGACCTAAGTCGCATGTATGGCGCATAATACACCTCATGTAAACACTAACATAGTTTTAAGTACTTACTAACACTTATATGGTCTTTGTGACTGCAATAAATCATTTGAATTGAATTGAATAAACATAAATATTATGTATTATTTATTCCAAGTAAGCACGTTGTGTACGGTGGAGCACAGAGAAAGGTGTGAAAGGAGAGTTTTTAAGGTTGAGATTTTCTCAAAAACTACTTGACATATTGCAAAAATTCTTACACTGTTAGATATATCGAAGTTAAAACTATGTAACTGTGAAATAATTATTAAATTCGGTCCAGTAGTTTTTGAGAAAATCTCAACCTTGTTGAGGCCCGCTGTATACTTATCTCTGGGTAGATACACTTTGTTAGAACCTGGATTAAAAGTGTACTTACCAATGCACCAGCACTGTTCCTCCATCGCCGATGGCCTGCCGAATGAACTCATTGGTCAGGGGCAGGTGGCTGATCAGGTCTTCCTTTGGTACGTCAGCCACTGGGAATAATAATACTGATCATAAACGCATATGCATTTCTTCCTAAAACAGTTTCAAGTCACATATTCGCATAGGGGCTCGTAGACCAGTTGCGAGTACACGTTGAAAATGGTCTTACAAGTTAAGCAATGTTGGGCAAGGTCAGGACTGGATGGGTGACCGCTAATGACACTTTCATCTGAGCCCCTCCGTGCCTCGGGACACACGTTAAGCAGTTGATCCCGGTTGTTATCGCTCGACAGTTTTTTGATTTTGAATAATAGTAGAAACAAACAGATTGTTATGTATTAAACAATTTTAGCCTTTATAGCGGGGGACTGTCAAAGTGTTAAACTCTACATATGACCAGGAAAGACAAGAGACAATCAATACATTTCTTCAATCTTTAGATCCTAGCATTTTATGCAATTAAATAACATCAATCAAGACTGAGGTCTGATACTCACACTGGACATACTTGAAGGTGATGTGCGGCCGCTCCAGCAAGCTCCTCGGCAGCGGCACCAGGTCTATTGTCAGGATGTGACTGATCTGCAGCTTCTCGAGGGTCTTGGTGTCTCTGGCACATGCCAAGTTACCTATAGGGATGTAAGACAGTTTAAGGCCGCTCCAATCATTGATATATGAACTCTGTTAGCATGATGTAAACAGGACAATGAGAGCAAAACTCTCCCAAACCCTCTCAATCACATCACATACACACACATCTTAGTTCACTCTGTCTCGTCTAGCCTCAAATAAATACTAAATACTTCTATCAATGTTAGCTACTGGCCATAAAGGTTTTTTTAGCTTATTTTTCATATATTTTTAAATTAGTGATCTTTTTTGTTTTGTCAGTTGCGTCCCTGGCCCCCTACTAAATTGCCTATTTTTACCATTTTTAAGTTATTATATTCAGTTTTCAGTCTTTTATTCACCAGCAAACCTAGCTCCTCAATAAATGTATTTAATAAATAACATATTAAGTGGGTCCTGGTGTCATGAAACACAGGCTAAAGCCTAGTTCTGGCACCAGTCTCACACAAATAATTATTTTGTATTGAAGTAATTACCATGTATGTATAACTTGGTTGTGTGAGTGCTCTCAAAACGGTGAAGGAAAAACATCGTGATGAAACCTGCATGCCGTAGAAGAAAAAAATCTATGGCATGTGAAATCTGCCAAACCACACTGGGCCCGCGTGGTGGACTATGGCCCGAGCTCCTTCGATGTAAGGGAAGGTCTGTGCCCGAGCAGTGGGGCAATATAAATAGACTGATGATGATGATGAATTACCATGTATGTATAACTTTGTTGTGAGAAAATAAAGAATATTTATTATTATTATTAAAAGAGAGAAACGCAACCCTGTTCTTAAGAGCAAAGCGAGCTATCGAGCTACATCTCAACTCAACATTAGACTACTGTATCTTATACTGATAGGGGGCCAGCGTGGAAGTACTTTGACCCGTTGGAATCTTTTGTGCTCGGACTATTGTATAACTTAGATGGATGGTTTTGGGGGGGATGACCATTCACAACCGTAATCATTCCGTTATACATTGCACATTGAACCATCTCCATGAAGAAAGGTTATAAAACTCTTGCTTTTGTAAAGTTAATAGTAAGTATTACCTAAGTATAATCCATCGTCGATCAGGTCCACACTGATATCGAGGTTGTCGTCGTCAAGTGAGTCTGCGGCATGGATTTGAACGTCTGCAAGTTGCTTAGCCATTTATGCCTAAAAAGATATGAAGAAACTATCAAACAATACACAAATTCTGTTTAACCTAAGATTTCGTCGCAAAATAACGTAATAAATACTGATTTACGCAAACTAAATGTGATATTAAAGCAGAAAAGTGTATGTAAACAAATTACCTCAGCACCTGAAAAATCAATAAATGAATTATACAGACGGTCCGTCAATGCGTCACTTTTTCTATGCACGAATGGAATAAATATGTGTTAATTGATATTTTGGACAACATTATTAGTTATTTGCTCAGCTGAAATTAGAATTTAAACAAAAAATAATGAAAAATATAAAATTCACGCGCGCAATTTTCCTATTTTTTTTTCAAATTACTTTTATTTTATGGCTGTGGAAGGAAGCAACTTCCTTCAAGCAAGTTATTTTGCGCACGCACATTGAGAAGTGAGTTTGGCGTTTGCACAAGGATTTTATGATCGTGCGAAATGTGCAGAATAAATACAACACTTTGAATTGCAAATGGTTAAGTAAAAGCTCTTTGATAGCTTTAAAATAGAGATATAAAAAATTTCGCATTCCAGAGCCGTAAAATTTAAAAGAAAAATTTGAAATTGACATTTGTGAAAAGCTACCAACATGCAAACAGCGAAAACGAACTAATCGATAATTATTTCTTAATAGTGATGCTTATGATGTAATTCACACTTGGCTGAAACGAACATATATTTTCTGAACATTATTTGAGAACTAGGAATATTTTATAAATTAGTGACAATACCGAGTAGTTTTAACAAAAAGTCGTGTTGTTGAACGGATATATTCCACATTGAACAACATTGACACACATAATATTAATTTCCGTTATAACAAGGAGGTTAATTTAAATTTCGAAAAGTTGCAAAACTTTTTGTAGTTCCGAAAGTTCATTATTTACGAAATATACTGTAAAACTGCTTAATCACGTAAGTCATGTATCAATTTCCTAACCAAATATTCTCTTTCTCCATGACTAGCATAAAATGCCTATGACTCGACATATTCTGCGTAAGTATATTACACAACCAACCCCAATAGACGCGGGGCATTCCAGTGCTCCACAGCCTTGGACTTCGGACTGGTTTTGTTAACACTTACGGCACTTTCGAATGTTAGGTAGGGTTAGTAAAATAACATAAAACACACAGTACGTAATCATATTAATATAGGATCGCGCAACAATAACTTGTGAAAACTAAATATGTACCTTCTCTACTTACAATTACAAACCTTTGCTGTTATTCATAAACCTAATTAAACCTCACTTCCCTTAAATCGTGTTGCTATTCCTTTCACACTTCGTTACAAAAGATTAAGATAGCAAGGGACAGAGGGCCTAAACGATGGCGTAACTTTAAATCACGTTTATGAATACGTGCCGATTCCATTCCACTGCTGCTGCTATAAACCTTTTTGTATTGTGTTGTACGGTGGAACACAGGGACAGGTGTACAGGAGAGTTTTTAAGGTTGAGATTTTCTCAAGAACTACTTGACCTATAGCAAAAATTCTTTCACTGTTTGATAGATAAAAGTTAATACTATGTAACTGTAAAGGAATTATTAAATTTGGTCCAGTAGTTTTCGAGAAAATCCCAACCTTATTGAGTATACTTATCTCTGTCTTCAACTGTACCCGTGCATGCCTTAATTGTCTGCGAATAAAACTTTTTTCTTTCTTTCAAAAATAACCGTTCCTTTTTTATTAGATTCCTTATAATTCAATAGTAGTATGTTCCGACTTCCGATACATTTAGAGTGGTTACTGGTGTTATATTATATCTATCTAAGTATTCTATTAATAACCTATATTTTTTAATTTTTATTTCAGATTTCAGAAGTTTTACATTATGTTTGGCATTCTTATCCTTTTTATTAATATATTAGTTGTTTTTTTAACCATGAATCAGTAACTTGACGCTGGCAGTATTGTTCCTCACGACCCACAAGAGGAACCACAGTTGCTAAACCGAGAAAAAAAAAGAGCGTTTACTGGTTACCTACGGAGATTTGGTTAAGAATAACCGAGAATTAATAGGATCAAATGTTCTATGCCTCTCATCTCTGTAATGTAGTGCTCGAGGCAAAGGGTCCTTATCCCTAGACACATTTCAGACACAACACAAATCCTATTATCCTACTGACTTTGAGTAGGTAGTTAACGAAACAAAGAATGTACGCGTTACCTTGTGCGACATTGCCGCATTTCACTTAATGTTTGTAAACAAAAAATACAGGTTGTTTCATTATTAAGACAAAGCTCGAAAATACATCTGAAATACATTTATTCATATAACAATAATAAAAATTCTAAATAACTATTATAGAGAGCTCGGTGGCTCAGTGGTTGGGTCAATGGACTTGCAATATGGAGGTCCCAGGTTCGATTCCCAGCCAGGGCAGCCATGTACCAATGAGTTGTCCTAGGTTTTTTCGACGGATAAACTTACGTACATTTATTGCGTGCTCTCAAAACGGTGAAGGAAAACATCGTGATGAAACCTGCATGCCGTAGAAGAAGAAATCTAAGGCATGTGAAATCCGCCAACCCGCACTGGGCCCGCGTGGTGGATCATGGCCCGAGCTCCCTCGATGTAAGGGAAGGTCTGTGCCCGAGCAGTGGGGACATATAAATAGACTGACGATGATGATGATTATAATATTAACCTAAAAAAATATATAAAAACTAAACTAAAAACTATATGTACAATAGGTTGGTTGAACTATCTGAAGGACTTAGCATTACAAATAGTTCAACCGATCCCCGTTGTCCGGCAACGTGCCCAAAATGCTGGCGGCATTTCCCCTCTGGATCGCTAGGCTGATCCTTTGGGCGAAATACAGGCCAGCATTTTATTATAATCTGAAATTAGTTTTTCGATATCTAATCTTACCTCTAAAAATATTGTTATGCTTCATCCCTTTTGGGAACACGAACTTAGGCCGAGTCTGAGTTTTGAGTATGAGTAGGTAGTCGTAAGTGCAAGCTCACGCTGGGTTCGTGCTCAAACTGTAAGGCTGTATTATTCATAAATGTGATATAAAGTTACGCCACTGTTTAGCCACCCTGTCCCTTTCTATCTTTTTTATTTTAGCGAAGTGTGAAATAGCAGCACGATTTAAAGAAAGTGAGGTTTAGCTAAGTTTATGAATGACAGCATATATTTATTTATTTCTAATTTGGTCCAACATAACGGGTATATGACTAGCGGCACAGAATATATAATAGTACCTACAAGTAGCGGCCTTAGCTAGCTCGTTTTTTTAACGAAATTAAAAAAAATTGTGACTCCTTAGCGTAGCCCTTAGCGACCCAAAGTTTGACATGACGTCAATTCTTACTACTTATGCGATTTCTGATTTTCAAACGATTGTAATGTAATATTATTAATGTACTTATTTCTCAACTGGTCCTTCAATTTGTGTAAAATTATGATAAAACTTGATTGTCACAATATTAGCCAAATACTTAATACATGTAGATATACTCCTCATACCTCTACTTGACGACCGTGTCGTATTCATCTCACCAACTTACGTTACGAGTACGTATTTACGAGAACCTTATTACCATTGCATTACACCTGCAATTTACTGGTAAATTAGCCCAAATTAGGGTACCTTGAAATGGCAGAGCCTGTCTTTCTTAACCACGGAGAGAATTGAGAGCACGTGTTACGTCATTGCGTGCTATCGTGGTCGTGATCACACCTCTTTCACTGCCCGCGTGCAATGTAATGCAACTTGAGGAAAACAAGCGTTGGCTATTACGTCAGATGGGATAGCTTGGCTTAGTATTTGGGACACTGAAGTCATGATACTGGGGTCTCAAATTTAATTCCTCTCAGTCAATGATTTCCTCGATTTATCGAAGAAAAACAAAAGTTTTGTCGAATGAGGAAACCTACATGGCCTGCGAATAAAATTGCTTGCATTCTCTTTTAGAAAATATTAAAGATATGTGTAATCTATCAATCCGCACTAGGACTGTGTGGTGGATTATGCCATACCATTCAATAAATAAATATAGGTAAATGAATGCACATAATTGCATAGAAAATGTTATATGAATGTTGTCACATTATTTGTAATTATGGTAGTGAAGTGAACCAGTTAGATTACAATTTAATAAAAAAATATTTCTCATGCTTGTTTACGTTAAACGTAGGTACACAATCCAACACACAGAGACATATAGATCACATAGAAAGTTTTATATTCATAGAGCCAACTAGCGCCGCCAATCCTAAAAAAATAATATCTTCCAATAGAATTAATGTTATTAAAAAAGCTATTTACGAAATGTTTGTTACTATAAATACTATAAATGCTTATTTATAACGTGATTCAATGTCGGTAAGTTGTAGTTCGCATAAGTGCAAAAAACAGCCGTTTTAGGCACATTTGTGAACTACAACTTAGCTTGTCGCAATTATGCCATGTATTGTATATTGAAAAATAGTATTTATTATAGAAACATTTTGTAAATAGCTTTTTTAATAAAATTGATTATATTGGAAGATATTATTTTATAAAGATTGGCGGCGCTAGTTGGCGCTATAAAGGCTCTTAAGGTTGAGATTTTTAAAATGTACTTAACTGATTTTCGAAAGTTCTTCTAACTAAACTAACTGATGGGTACTTACCAGTAAAATATTTTTTTTTTACAATCAGTCAAGTACAGGTCTTGAGAAATTCTAAACCTTATTGACGCCTCCTGTGGCGGCCTTGAATTCATTCGACAAAAAATAGATGGTTAGGTTTGTAACATACATTAATTCTGCACAGCGTTTAAGTAAATTAAACAATTTGGGGGGGAAAAAATAAAGATATAAGTATATTTACAATTAATTCAACTAACAAAAAAATTATTAATTTGATGTGTCACTACCTCGTCGCTACTGTGCTTTGGAGATTTTTACATTTGCAACGATTTTTTTCACTGGAATTTGATCTAATGGTCATTTCTACGGTCATTGTGTGACTGTGACGTACTTAGTTATTTTTTTGCAGTTTTGATTTATTAAAAAACCTTACCAATTTAAAATTTATCATGAGTACAACCCCAATTTCAATTTCAATTCAAGGACTCTGTGTATATATCGATTTTCGACCCTGCACGCTTTTTGCATCCGGACAGCGAAAATTCAGACTTTCAAGAAACAATCTACATCTAAGATCTATATTATGAATCCACATTTACACGTATTCAGGGTCAACCGCGAAGTATTTGCGATTATCTGAATGTCTTATTTTTATTATATAAATAGCAAGTGATCGCGAGATTATTGTGAGTTAATCGCCTTGGAATGAATATGTTGTTGGTCTTTGCATATATGTTTCCGCAATTTCATATGCAGTGCCGGAGTGGTAACCTCTACATTAGTAGAAGTATATTTAGTACTAGCTGTATCCCGCAACTTCGTTTGCGTAGAGGAGGAGGATGTAG
The DNA here is from genome assembly GCA_963506565.1 of Tachystola acroxantha. NCBI lineage: Eukaryota > Metazoa > Arthropoda > Insecta > Lepidoptera > Oecophoridae > Tachystola > Tachystola acroxantha. The sequence continues at coordinate 14,572,380 of OY735876.1, read as the reverse complement.
ATGATGGAGGATATCAGGAGGCAGATCTTCTTCTCTGGATCCTTGTTTTCACATCACATACCGCCATGGCTTATAGCCTATGAGCTGTCCGGATATTTCAGCTATCTCCTAGTGAACTCCCGTCAAAATCCCTTTAGTAGTTATGGCGTGATACTTGCACAAAGTCATAGACAAACAGACAAAAATTCTAAAAATTGGTGTTTTGGCATCAGTATCGATCCTAAAACACATTACAATAATTCTTTTCAAAAAATATCCAATGTACAGACACAACTTTTTATTTAGTGTTCATTGTTGTTCTTCTTTTATTATAATATATTTCTGTTATACCAGCCCAAACAATCTCTGCATGCCCTAAGGTAAACTGGAAGAAAATGCCGCAAGGCATTAAGTTCGCCCGATACATAAAATGTAACAAAGATTAAATAAATAAATAAATGAACTTTTTTACAGTCTTATTATACCTATGTATATAGATTCTATGCCTAGAGCTAGAGTAGTAGACCAGACCTGTAGTCTGACCATAAAATGGACCAAGAACGTCTAAGCGTTGTCGCACACATATCAACCTGGCACCGCCAATGCCTCGCCTCATCAACTTGCCATTAACCAGTCAACCTAACGAAAGCACAAGTAAACGGAGAGGCTTCAGCGCCTCGGAGGTGTGGGCTCGCTGTTGGTTGGGCGACGCTGCGCTTACGGCTGAGGGACGCCGCGCTTACAGCTGGACGTCGACTGCCTCCTATTTAGGTTTTCATGTGTTGGTATGTAAGTTTTTATCTATTATAGCACTCGATGATGAAGAAGAAAATAGTAACCCTAATTAAATCCCCTCATCTGATGAATTAGAACATGATTGGTCAGATAAATAAATATTTTTAACAGTTTTTTTTACATCGTAAACTTAAGAATCGAAACCATACCAAGGGCCTTTTGATAGATTTTACTGAGGGCAGGCTTCATTCAATCCGGCACTGTTCATATTCATAAACAATGAATGACAAATGCACCGATTTGTCGGCGCCATCGATTGTGCAACGGTGCGAACGGTGCAATGGTGCAATTGGTGCAACCAGCATCTTTCTCTAGCGATCGGGCGAGAACGGTCTGCTTCCGTGTAGCTAGGTAGGTACTTACACTTACTCTGAACTTAGGTACCTACTAGTGACTCCAAAATCAATCTTTTTATACCGATAATCGATTTGATATCGATAATTCTAAATGAAACGATGAATGGAAAATTAAGAAAGGAACTGTAATGCTAAGCCATTCTGATAGTTCAACCGACCTATTGTATATATAGTTTTTAGTTTAGTTTATATTTTCTAGGTTAATATTACAATAGTTATTTTTATTTTTTATTGTTTTCGAAATAAATGATTAACCCAGAAAGGAACGAGATATTTCAGCTGAAGGGTACCTACACGATAGATAGAGCTACGTATTTGTCAAATTTTTTTAAGCGTAAGTCAACTCGCGTGATCAACCTGAAAATACCTAGGTACTTATATCTACATCTGAAATAAGTTTTTCGATATTCCAATTACCTACGCCAGAGATGTTAATGATTCAAGTCTGGAAAAACGAGCTTAGGTAGAATAGGTACCTAGGTACTACATTTTTTTCCAAATTTACCACAACTTTTTGAATCGATTATTGAAATTAGTTTTTGACAATTCGGTATCAATCTTTTTAAGGGTAGAATCTTTGTTCATAAAGTGCATTAGGCAAGCCTATCTCTACCTACTTCGTTTCATTTAAGTAATTAGTAGTAGTAGTAGCTATATTTAGAGTTGCTTTTGGTAGCCGATGTTGTGGTGCAATTCCATTTCGCGTGGGCAAATTGAATTTCCAAACCTGCCACAGCCAGACTACAGGGGATTACTCGTAGTACGGACGTTCACCGTAAATTCACATCTCATCAAGTACCAACCACCACCTCATCTTACCCTAAAGCGCGGTTTATACTGAAGTGGCGTGGCGCGGACGTATGGCGGAAGCTTGTAGTCAAGAAAACATAATATAAATCTTAATAGTACTGAGAATAGAGTCGTATTTGTCGTAAAGAGAATTGCGTGCCAGCGCATGGCGGAGGCGAGGGGCGTTTGTCGCCGTTTGCCGCGGACGCAGTTCTCTTTACGACAAATACGACTCTATTCTCAGTACTATTAAGATTTATATTATGTTTTCTTGACTACAAGCTTCCGCCATACGTCCGCGCCACGCCACTTCAGTATAAACCGCGCCTAATAGGATGCTAATTTGGCGACACTTCCACGGCATCTTTTGTGCGCTCACCTTCCTACATACTCCTTCTTCCTTCATAAAAATGATTCATAAGGTCCGCTATGCAGCTCACATAGGAAGAAGTCTGTATCTTCTGGTTCCGGATACGCTAAACATACCCCATACTAATTATGAGGTAATAAATGAATAGTTAGACCTGTCAGATTTAGGTTAATTTTTAAAAAGGCACGCCAAAATTTCTTCCAATATTTTGTTTAAAAGCATTGCGATTTCCTGTACAGTAGATACAGCTAATAGCAGATCAAATGTAACACTTTGGACTTTGGACCATTCTTATTATCTGCGTTGTAAGCTTCAAAATCGTACTGCAAGTGTTACCATTGGTCTGCTGTGGTCCGTACATTCAATTTATGTTACGTTATCATCCCAGACGTGGTCAGTAGTCACATAGTGGTACTCGTTGACATATAAATTGACTGTGAACGCTTGCTCTATCGTACCTACGTTTGAGTGGTTTGAGTGCATATGATGAACGCATTTCAACATACACAAGACCATTGCAATCTAGACCGTATTACCGAACCGTAAAGTCCAACGCTGTTTCACTTTATGTGCCTGTAGCTACTATAAAACAATATTGTATATGAGAACTGTCTGAATCGATAAAAGTACACCCGACAGCATTCCAGTGTTTAGAATTTGTGTTGTTCTTATTCTGAACGTCGTATGACATAAAATTGCATTTCAATTTCTGTGCTATCGTGAGCACCATACTTTCGTGGTTTTGTGCGATGGACGCTGCAGCCCCCTCCCACCCCAAAGCCCTGGAAATGTAAAATATAGATATAGAGCTCTCGCTAAAGGACTAGGTATGAAAACGATTTCAAAACTTATAGACCAGGCATTAAAGCCTAGATTCAGAGGCAGTTTTGAATACGAGCTTAATTTAAGCTCGCCTTTACAAACTGTTCAATTTCATTTCACTTTGAAGCTCGTCTCTATCAAAGGGATGTTGAAGAGTATGTATGTTACCTATATGTATAAAGTATTTTCATTAATTTTACAATTAGACTCAGCCATGTTTGCTATTCGGTATCGTAACAAAAATATTAACTATGATAGAATGACGATGGACTATAAAATATTGTTTATTTTATTTGTTAATTGACTCTACAGTTTGTCATTAGCCAATGTCATGTTATAGAATATCATAGTCTTCTCTTTCTCATGAGGAGTCGATGTGACGCCGTCATCCTGGATATCCGCGTCTTCTTGTCTTCATCCAGAGGAGACGCCGTAGCGTCGTCACTCTGGACGAAGCAGTTCACTCCCCGAGTTCGTAGTGGGACTCTTTATAATAGCCAGAAACTTCAGATCTTGTATGAATCCTCCAATAATTTTACCATACTGTCATTCGCGAACATTCTGATTAATTTAACGTGATATTAAACACAAAATAACCACTGAATACATTAAAATGAAAATTTTCAAATAATTTTTGAGTCTATTATAAAACAAAATAAACTGAATATTAGGCAATATTGGGCACTATAGCTCTTCTCCTTGTAGAAAAGTTGCAGTACACATCAAGTGTAACACTTTGAACCGTTCTTATTATCTGCGTCGTAAGAGTTGAAATCGTACTGCAAGTGTTACCATTGATGTGCTGTTGTCTGTACCTACCGTTGCCTAATATCAAATCATCATATACACAATTTTTCTATTTATTTCTCACGTAATATATAACATACCCATTACAGGCAACATGAATAAGGTCTCACAGCCTATTGTCGCCAAACAATAGTGATACTTGTTATGATTCTATGACAATAAAAACCGCCATATTGGAGAGTGATTGCGCCTCGATTTTCTCACAGAACTCGGGCAGGAGTGACACTAATATTACATGTACCAAGAACTTCTTCACAGTCCAGTGCCCCATATATGGAGCACGACGAACTAGCTTCACAAGCCCGTGCCACACATATGTGGCATGATGAAAAAAGTATGTGCCTACCAGATCCGCACTAAGGGTATTTTTTCTGAAGGTAAGTAAATACGATGTCCTTGGTGGATGCTGCTGTCCATTCACGTCATATTGTCTTCAGAAGAGTGCTCAGAGTGCTCCACCCAGTATTGAAGTGCTCACATAACGATGTATTTCGACTTGTATAGAGATTGAAATAATAGACGGAATTTACAAGGAAATCAAAACATTTTATGTATGGGGACTGTGAACGTGTTAAACCTATTTTGGGCCTCTTCCATTCATCATCATCATCATCCTGTATCAGTTCAGTCCACTGCTGGACGCCACTCAACTCAATTCACGGTCTTTTGCATCCAGTCTTGGCTTGTCACCTTTCACAGGTCATTACTCCATCTGGTCGGGGGGCGTCCCATCCATCCAACACTGTATTTAGTGAGATCGTCTCTCCATCTACGTCAATACCATGGGGTAAACTTCGAAATCATACGTCACTCTAAGTCTAACTAAACTATGCAAATTGACGAATAAAAACAAACACGATAAAATGTAGCGTCACATTAGATAATGTCAATGGAGCGATCAGAACCTAGGGTTGCCAACCGACCAGATTAATAGAGTTCAAAGTCAGAATATCTCTTTATAGCATGAAAATAAACATACCTATACCGGAGCCCAATTCAAGTGTCTTATTTTGTAAATAAATAAGATCCTCTAATTACCTGTTGTGATGTAACATTGAAATAACTGATTGATTTTCAACTATATCTTGATCATTTATATAATTTTAAATTTTAAAAAAATACTCTAATCTATAGTATTGCAAAATACAATAAAACAAAACTAAACAAACTAATAATACTACCTAAAAATACTTTAAAACTACCTAGAAAAAAGAAACCTGATTGATTGAACCTGTTCATCATTGTGAAAAAGCAATCGAATCTAATAATGTGAAAATAACTATGCAATAACCACAGAATAGCTTAAAATGTTAGTAGGGTAGGGTAGTTTTTGTTTACAAAATAAGACACTTGATTTAGGCCTCGGTTTATCTTTGATCACAATAGAACATACCAGTACCGATTTTTAATTTCTTGTTTTCTTTTCGTGTGTGGTTCAGTGACCAAACTTATTGTCAGAATTGTTCAGGTCTCTGACATGATGAGCAACGATCACGGAGGGTCTCAAATCAAAATGTCACTAGCTGTCATCCAGGTTTATTTATTTATTTTATTAATGGACTCGACAGTTCGTCATTTGCCAATGTCATGTTACAGAAAATTCAATGTATAATAGTCTTCTCTTCTATCTTCCTCCAGGGGAGTCGCCGTAGCGTCATCACCCTGGGTAGCCGCGTCTTCATGTCTTCATCCACAGGAGACGCCGTAGCGTCAATCACTGTGGACGAAGCAGCTCGACAGTCACGTTTAATCCCGAGCTCGTAGTGGGAATCTTGACCATGGCGCCAAACTTCAGATCCTGCTTGAATTCTTCAATAACTTCACCATACTGTCATTCGCGAACATTTTCTGATTAATTTAACGTGATATTAAACAAAAAACACCCACTGTAGACATTAAACTGAAAATTATTAAATAATTTCGCAACCGTCGTTTCCCGCCATTTTCAAAAAGCCGTCATCCAGGTTACATCGACTAACGTGGCTAAATTATTTTTATTCAAGAAATCTTACTAAGACCTGCTAAAAGATCAAGAGAACGTGAAACGCCTGAAAATATGGCATATACTTGCACTAGACCAAAGAGACTAAGTCCTCTCGACCATAGTAGACGGTGTTATTCAATGAAATTGCACCCAAAATAAAATTCCACCCCAGAACACATCTGATTATGGCTGAAGAGCCGATGGCAGATATAAATTAGAGAAAAAAAAATCTTACAAACATATTTAATAAAACTAAACTACTTAAAAATACATTAAAACTAAACTAAAAATATAACGTGGCTTGTATGATCGATATCAACACGTACTCGCTCAAGTACCGTGAGCCATTTAATATTAAAAAAAAAAATGGTACTGTAAGCTCTTTCTTTCCTAGCTCTTGATACTGAATTTTGTATTTGAGTGGTTGGTAACCCTATCCGGAGCGCAAGGCACGTTACCGCATCGCTTTCCCTTGGCGTTACCGTTCCGCCGCGTCGCCTAGTTCCGGTAACGTTACCGGTAGTGTACCGGTCAGCTGACCTTCCCACAACTATTATTTAATTTAGAATAATAGAAAAATGTTAACGGTGGCACAAAGGAAAGATGGCTGGACGAGATAAATAAAACTGCTGGTAAAAATTGTGTAGAGAAGGCCAATGACAGGGAAAATTGGAGTAAAATGGAGGAGGCCTTTACTCGTTAGAGGTCCTTAATATTAGATAATATAAATGCAAATAATTAAATTAGTATAAACACATGACATAATTAATATTTGACTAAGTTATTTTATAAATGAAATGTACAAATGAAATATATTAACGAATAAAAGGCTATAATAATAGAAAAATACTTGTAGCCAGATTCTCCTAAGTCGCCCGCGCCGGTCACTATGTGACAGATTGTTTTAAATACAAGTTTTGGGGGAATGTTCTTCTGAAAAAGAATTTGAAAACTCCAGCTTCAGTGGCGTAGCTTGCCTTAGTCCGGCCCTGTATCATGATGGGAGACAAAAAGAGAAGTAAGTATACAGAGGTTCTTTTGAAAATGGCGGGAAACGACGGTTGCAAAATTGTTTGGAAATTTTTGTTATAATGTCTTCAGTGGTTATTTTGTGATTAATATCACGTTAAGTTAATCAGAAAATGTTCGCGAGTGACAGTATGGTGAATTTATTGAATAATTTGAGCAAGATCTGAAGTTTTAAGCTTTTATCAAGAGTTCCCGCTACGAGCTCGGGAGCGAACGTGACTGTCGAGCTGCTTCGTCCAGAGTGATGACGCTGCGGCGTCTCCTCTGGATGAAGACATGAAGACGCGGCTACCCAGGGTGAAGACGCTACTGCGACTCCTCTGGAGGAAGATAGAAGACTATTATATGTATATTGAATTTTCTGTAACATGACATTGGCAAATGACGACCTGTGGAGTTCATTACTAAAATAAAATAAATAAATAACAGATTTCTTTTTGTGAAGTTTTGTGCTCTTAGCAAGGTTTCCTTTGTGTAGCTCTATGATTGCGTGGATCGTTGAGTTATTTCGTTTAGGGGTTTGGGAGGGTTGTGCGTAGATTTAGGTTAGGTTATCTTCGTATATATGTATGTATTAACATCAGACCAGGCTCTATGCCCTAGTTGGCTTTGCCTTTCCCTCTGGGAAGTATCCAGTGAAGAATCCGGAAGAATCTAACTAATAAAAAAGTATACAGATTTTTCACAAAATAAACATATTGATATGCGAATGAATCCCTATATGATATTGTGTGATGAGAAATGATGAAGTACGGATAACATTTTACGAATTTTTCCTCACTCATGTTCCCCTGTAGCTGTATACGGCGGTAGCTTACCTACACCATATTTGCTGTCGTGTTGTACAAAGGTGGGAAATACATATTCGTCCAGGCCGTAAAATATTAAAATACGCCACTGTTTGTAACGATTTCAGAATGTGGCACTTACAATTTTAAGATGACGATTTTTTGATAAATCTTTAGAATTTCCCTTCTAACTGTCGCGGTGGATTAATAGACAATACCCTACTCGATAGTAATAGAGAATTGCATCGGTTTTGTCTAGGTTGATGTGTCAACTATACTTTAAAAAATGCATGGACTACTTTTAAACAGTTACTAGGCAGAAGATCTTTAACGAAATCGTTATAAAAACTAGGCAACCACTTGCTCTCACAACCCAATTGGCGATCGTGCCACTAATCTGCGCCTGCGCCGGTATCAGCTGAGTCACGTCGACTCAGCATGTTATGAAACCGCGGTTTCGACAACATTGCCTATTTTCCACTGTAACTCGTATTCTGGTTAGGATCAGTCCGCCAGACATGTGAGCATCTTTGCAAAGTTTTAATTACCATTGAAAACTTTGTACAGAATATATAACTATGATGCATTGATCTCCTATAAACAACTAGATACACAGTCTGCCTTCTAAAAATGTCCGAGCGCAAAGAAGGTCCAAACGGATGAATGGACTCATTTGCTTTATTGGACATTATTTGGACGTTAACAATGGACCCTTATTTGGACGTTTTTTTAAATTGTTTTAGTAAGACCTTTGTGTATCTAGTTGCTTATAGGAGATGCTATGATGTCATAAAATGCGGTCAATGAACATCGAATTTGAGCATTTGAGCAAACATTTGCGCTCATATTACGTGGCGCCGGGTTCACAGTGGCGTGGATCGTCTACTGTCATACAGCCACGGGTCTCAGAAATGACTTTCATGGGTTTCAGGCTGGTTATGGGATATAATGGGGCTATGATACTGTGGCTTGAGAAGTCACACCTCAACTGTTTAAAGAAAAGAAAAAGAAAAGTATGCCGAAATTGTTATCAATCACTGTTGTGTGTGCCTTAGCAGAAAGCTACCTTCTGTAGTAGTGCCTATTGTGCCAATAATAGCTGCGGCAGAAGCGCATATAAGCGCTTCTGAATTTAGATAAAATAATAATAATTCTAAAATAAATGTTGACGTCCAAAAATATATAGGTAAATACAATGTAAGCATATGCTTAGCTACAATATAAGATGATTATAATTCTGGTATCGTATTTGAACATTGAACTGGTCTCAATAAATATGACGACCCAAGGCTTTAAATGTTTTATGCTAATATTTAAATGTTGGTGACACTTACTTAAAGGTTAGTTTAATTTTCGAGAAACTATCTCGTATCTCGCTGTCCTTAACGTCGCCTATTGCACAATGCCATGACTGATGACTGCTGCACCGACAAGGCGAGTCAGGTTACACTTTAAGGTTCATTAGTCAGCATTAATAAGCAATTATAAGTAGTAATCACTCACCCTAAAATAACCAACGTTAGTACGGACAACAGCAGACCAATGGTGACATTGCAGTACAATTTTAAATCTTACGACGCAGATAATAAGAACGGTCCAAAGTGTTACACTTGATTTGCTGTTAGCGAAAAGTTTGGGCGCGTGGGATTCACAATTCGTCACAATTTGAATTTAACATAAGCCCACCTAATTTTTACTTATAAAAAAGAATGTATATGAATAAGTATTTTAGATAATTTATTTAATAGGGAGATGAATAGTAATAACAGATATTTAATAAAATTTTGAAACAAAATGACGTGGCCAGGAGCAATAAATCAATTACCTAGGTACTTTAAGAGCCTTCCATAAACCAACTAGCGCCGCCAATTTTAAAAAAAAAGTCTGCCAATATTATCAATTTTATTAAAAAAGCTATTTACAAAATGTTTATTACGATAAATACTATTTTTCAATATACAGACATTTTACACTCTAATAGTTAAGTTATAATGATACTACGAGTTGCTTAATGGACCGCGACTATAGTCTCGTAATTCATCTCATACTTACATTATAAGAGATAGTATATAGGTATTTACCTTAAAACTTACACAAACTACTCTAAACAGTACAGTCGAAGAGAGAGACAAATACAGAGGCAACAATAAGATTGAGATTTCCTCAAAAACTACAGACCTGAATTTAATAATTCTGTTACACTTACCTACATAGTTTTAACTTTTATCTACTTAACAGTGAAACAATGTTTGCAATAGGTCAAGTAGTTTTTGAGAAAATCTTAACCTTAGTAACTCTCCTGTACACCTTTCTCTATGAGTACCGTACTCGTAGCTACATAAATTATTTATTAGGCAATTGCGGTCAGTTTAACAAAAATATTACCATAATATTAAGTTAGATATATGTGTTATGCACATTGTTGTATAATATTTTAAATTAACATAATTATTATCATTATGTTGACATGTGTAGAGTAATACACGAGCGTTCGTAACGCACTTTGCTTATTATATGGCAAATCTTTCTTAATTGTTTTCAAGTCGAAACACGTTACAATTGCAAAAAATCATTAACCGCAAGACTTAATTAATAATTAATTCTATAAGTAATAGCTTGTACCGACACTCATGTAGTATATAATATTTAATTTCTTTTTGTATAAAATCTATACAAAAAGAAATTAAACTATACACGGTGACCTGAATTCATTCGACAAATTTGAATGGATTGTTAGGCTTGTGACATACATTAATTCTGCACAGCGTTCTAGTTGGCTCATGGAAGGCCCTTAACTATAAGTTTATAAATGTAGTTTCGTTTGTCGTGTGGTTTAGTGACCAAACCTATTTGTCAGAGTTATTCAGGCCGCCCGTAGGCTTTTGACGTGGCCTAACGACTGCTGTCACAACTGCGACAACAACCGGTGCGCCCCGAGTCACGGAGGGGCTCAGATGAAAGTGTCACTAGCGGTCACCCATCCAGGTCCTGACCTCGCCCATCGTTTTCCAGACCATTCAGGTTTCGTGGCTGTAGAGTGGGGTACACTAGATGTAATTTTATTTAAATTAGATTATATTCTCATGAATGAACTCGTGGTTGTAGTAAATGTAGTGAAATTTCTTTTTTTTAATAATATCTTACAAATTATTCATTTTTATTACAAAAGCTATGTACAAAATGTTTATTGGCATGAATACTATTTTTCAATATACAATACATGGCATAATTGCGACAAGCAAAGTTGTAGTTCTCAAATGTGCCAAAAACGGCCGTTTTTCGCAATTATGCGAACATTGAATCACGTTATTAATAAGCATTTAAAAAATAGTATTTATCGTAATAAACATTTTTTTTTAATCAAATTGATTAAATTGGAAGATTATTTTTCAAAGGTTGGCGGCGCTAGTTGGCACATGGAAGGTCCTTAAATGATACCTATAAGATTATGCAGACGCATACTTCTATGACATGGAGATGTGTCAAATTCCTTAATTGAAGAAAATTCGCGATAACTATGTGGCATTTCAACCAAAACCAACAAGTGTACCTACAGACATAATGAAGCCATGTTATGACATTAACACGCATAACACACGATAACGTTAGCGTATAATTGGCTAACGCATGTAAGTGGAGCGCCCGCGCCGCCGCCCTACAAGGATGCTCACTTGCGCTGCGCCGGCGCACCACCAGAACTTACGAGGCGTACTTACAAACCATAGGCTAGTTGACGGTAGAGCTCAGTTATGCTTGTGAAAACTACCGCTCGCTAAAAATATGAAACTCGCAAACGATGTGGTAAAAATTAACTTCATTCCATTCTGTGGACTCCAAATCCAAGTCAAAAATATCTAAGCAAAGCTTCGTGTTCTAAGGTTATATTTTTATGTATGTACTCCTTGATGTACAGTCGAAAACCGATAAGTATACAGTGGTCTCAATAAGGTTGAGATTTTCTAAAAAACTACTGGACCGAATTTAATAATTCTTCTACAGTTATATAGCTTTAACTTTTATCTAGCAAACAGTGAAAGAATTTTTGCAATAGGTTAAGTAGTTTTTGAGAAAATCTCATCCTTAAAAACTCTCCTGTACACCTTTCTCTGTGTTCCACTGTTGTATTGAGCTAGGTTAACCATAGGTAACGCCTTTATCCAAAGTGTATGTGGATTTACACTCACGTAAACTACAATAATTAAAATCTCAAAAATGGGAGTGTATAACTTATCTAAGTTGAATAACGTACCTATCCATCTGCTCGTAAAATTAAGGCACCAACCCAGAGCCCACAATATAATCATAGAAGGGTCGAATAGATGGACTCCACGGAATCATTTTTATTGGTCAAACCCATAACCGGTTGGGACCTCGCATTACAATGTAGGGTCGTGGACGGGTTTGAGCATACGCTACGGCAGACAGTGAAAGTGCCTCCACACTCCACCGTAACTCCGTAACGATGTTATGTCATCGCCGCCGCCTCCGCGCAGCCTGAGCAGTCGCATTTCGACTGACGCCGCGTGCGCAGCTCTCAACGACCGAGCTCACCAAAAAAAATCGAGAAAAAACTTGACATTTCACCTATATAATGTGCCAGTGATACAACAAAAAAATACCGATATTTTTGTGCTCGTGAAAAAAAATACCAATAATTTTTTTTGGCTGGCAGCATGTGTGCCTGAAACACAAACGAAAAAAATCAAAATGTCTCGATTAGTGTTATTATTGTTAAGTGCGATAGTTTTAATTAACAGTGCTGAACTACCCTCAACAGAGCCGAAAGAAACCGCTAGAGAGGAGAAGTTAAGAAGTGCTTTAATAGACGCTTTTCAGAACATCAAAAAAGCTTCAGCTAAAGGAGATATTGACGATGAAGGCCGCAATTCGGATTTATTAGGTTCAATGTCTACTTCTACAAATCGAAACGAGAAAAACGACTTTGAACTATTCTCCGACGATGACGGTCTCACATTCGGCGAAGCGTTCGACAATATCGAAACCGAAAAACGTCCTTCCAGCACTGAAACGTCTCATAACGTTCAGCACATAGTAAAGACGACTAAGCAATCCGAAAAGACGACTACGAGGCCTAATAAGGACGGTGTTTTGAGTCGATTGAGCGACTCTATCGATTCGATACGTAACACTTTGAACGAGACTCGATTGGCCCAGAGAAAGGAGGTGTCTAACGTGACCGAGATCCTTGGTATTGAGAACATGCTTCGGGTATTCGACGCTGAGATCCTGGTGAGGCAATGGCCGCAGATGCAGCGGGTGGTGGAAGGACAGTGCCGCGAGGATATGCAGGTGTATGTCGCTGGACTGCTGGACAAAAAGCTTTGGGCTTTGAAAAGTAAGTTTTATTTAATTCAAAGAAGTAGGTGCTTGCAATGCTTTGTGATTCGTGGTCCCACTAATTTGACCCTCTAGTAGGACTTTGTAGCGATTCCGATTTCCAGGCTTGGTAACCTAATTACAGCGCTTAGGTCTAGGATTAGACTTAAGTCTACGATCGAGATTCTCGATATAATGGGGTCGACATAAATCCACTACAGTGGAAGTTTAGTAGATTTATGAGTCAATTGAAAGTTGCCCTGATTTACAATTATTGTGTTCTATACATTGATCTCCTATAAACAATTAGATACACAGTCTGCCTTCTAAAAATGTTCGAGCGCAAAGAAGGGTCAAACGGATGAATGGAACATTTGATTTATTGGACATTATTTGGACGTTTTTTAAATTGTTTTAGTAAGACCTTTGTATATCTAGTTGTTTATAGGAGATCAATGGTTTTGTAGGTAACATTCAACAATTGTGCATTGTTTCGTAATATTAGCTGGATGGACCTATGTTTAATTTTTAAACTTCCATTTAATGTAGTTATATCAGTAAAGAAAATTGCGAGAATTTAAAAATGCGGCCACATTTTCGAACCAGCACCTTCTCTAATTGGCCTTTTGACCTTCTTTCGATATCGGTACTTTAAATTATATACATAAATGCGATTTAAAATTCAAACGGTTGTTTAAGGAAATCTATACGCTTTATTATTCACACTCTTTCATAATTCATAATTCATAATTCATTTATTCCTTGCTTTATGTGGTAACATGGTTCTTCAGTAGTACATTAAGTGCTCACATAAACCCTGTAAGGGCACCGCAACATTTGACACTTAAACATAAAAAATTCAAAATTCAATTTTGAATTACTTTACTGTTATCTTATATTGATAAACTATCGTGAAAACACTTTGACTTTGACTTTGATCTTTTGTGTGTTCCATTTGTAACGTTGCACGTTTTCTGAAGCTACCTGCAAGCGGATAGTTAGGACGATTTTAGCAGCATAGCTTCGTTTCTTGACGAGCAGCGCCTCCTCGCGTCGATTGCGTCCGATTACCGCGATTTTCTCAGTTTACCTACAGATGGATTTCGCGAATGTTATTCCTCCTCCTTAAAGAAGTCATTGGGTCTGCAGCTCATGGGAAGGAGGCTGTAGTCTTCTGGTTCTGGATAGGTGAACCCTAGAAGACTCATCTGCTTTCTAGCCAGTGAGCCTTCACATAACAAGTGTGTCGTGGACGTGTATTATAACCACAGAAACTACAGGGACTCTGCCAATCCCATCCTACTTCTTCTTCTTGCAGTGCCTCTCCACTAATGAAGGCTGGCCGTCAGCTCCGCATATCTCCCTCTGTCTTGAGCCAGTCGGAAAGCTCTTCGACGCTGGCTATCGCTGTCCTCTCCCTTATATTGCGGAGCCACGATTTCTTCCTTCTGCCAACCCGCCTCTTCCCCTCAATCTTGCCCATCATTATGAGTTGGAGGAGTTGGTCCATCCTACATGACTCTACATAAATAAAATTACTCGAAAATAGACCAAATATGCTAGGCTCTCTCTCATGACCGATTGTGAAAATTATTTTACTATACTCCGTCAACGTCGTGCTTGCCGCGCCCAAGGGGTTAGCGGAGACAATGGAATACGGTCTTGGAGCTGCGGGCGGTGTGGTGGTAGGGCAAGCGAGTATATAAATAGTGGTATTTCGTCTCCGCCAATCCCTGTACCCCGTAGGCGTGGCAAGCACGACGGACTATAGTAGATAGTTTCGGGTACACGCTATGTACTGTTAATTGTAAAGATTTAAAAAAAAAATGAGTCATTTGCTTTTTAAGAAAATCTCAACCTTAAGCCTCGTATGCACTAGGCAACATTTGACGCACGACATGTTGCACAACATGTTGCTCATCATGTTGAACGGCAACGTGGAACTAGCGGATTGGTACCATTGGTCATGTTGCGCACCAGCTGGCAACGTCGCGCATTGTTATGCAACGTTGCTGATTTTGTTGAGCGTCACATGTTGTGCGTCAATTGTTGCCTAGTGAATACGAGGCTTTAATGACTCTTTGTATTCTCTGTGAAAACCGTACCTACTTAGTACACGGTTAAAACAACATACCTAATTTCCAAATACTTAATATATAAAACGGCCACTGACCACAGTTTACAACCAAGGTGGCTTGTTACAAGGCTCTTGCGCAACGGAACAGAGAATTAAAATTAATTATTACTCAAAAACATTATTGCATAAGTTGTAAACACAAAGGAACTTTCTTTCGCTGTGCTCAGTGATTATTTGCTTTTATTATTATATTTTAATATCTTAACGCCAACTTGAAGTTAAATAGGTGTAGTTAGTTTTAACTGTCAATCAAGTTTAGAGTGGCCAGTGTCGTCACGAAACACGTTTAATTATTTATTTACGTCATGTTGCTCAACTTAAAAAGTTACCGGCATTTTATTGTAAATTATTCTTCCTCCAGACTCCTCTGGAGTCCTCTCTCGCTGAAGTAACTGCAACCCTGGATAAATCTCGGCAGCCCATATTCATTCATGACTTCAGAGCTGGCAGACACATCTTATATCATACAAAAATGTAATACCTTAGCTTATGACATGTACTCCTCCACAAAATAGAAGAAAACCAACAATTCCTCCATTAAAAAGTCGGTTAAGTGGCATTCAAGTAAGCTCAAAAGAAAAACAAGAGTAATCGACCTCTCCAAGTAACTGCGCTTGCGCAATGCTGCGCGCCGAAATTAAGAACTAGGCCATCGATGCTAACAAGATCACTCGCCAGTAGAAACCGTTTATTTGCACAATATTCCAAAATGAGGGTAGTATCGAAGAAATGTGTGAAATCCAACAAAAAACCAGAGACGTACTCTCTTATGAGCAGAAGGGGCGATTTTCCGGGTTAGCTACCCGACTGAAGCCCCATTGATATTTTTTTAGATCAACTACAAATCCAGCAACTAAATAATTCCGTCTACACACGAAGACAGATAAAAGAATACAGAGACCCTCAATAAGGTTGAGATTAATTTAAAATTACTGGACCGAATTCAATTCAAATACACTTATTGTACATAAAAGACACAAACAATTACAATACAGAAATACAAAACAGCATGTACAATTTTGGCGGCCTTATCGCTAAAAGCGATTTCTTCCAGGCAACCAACTGTTGAGGGAATTTAAAAATAGTAAAGTGAGAGAGGTAGAGGTAGAAATACAAGAAGAAATGTTGAAAAAAGAATTGAAAAATTCGATATTTCAATAATTATTATTACGAATTCAATAATTCTTTTACAGTTACATAGTTTTAACTTTTATCTATCTAACAGTGAAATAATTCTTGCAATAGGTCAAGTAGTTTTTGAGATAATCTCAACCTTATTAACTCTCATGTACACCTTGCTATGCGATAGACCGTACAACAAACGTCTCATTTGTTTCTTTTAAAAAAATACCAGTTTTAAAAACAATAATTAATTTTCATTTCAACCAATCGACATAGCTAAACAAATATGCTAGGGGCGGCCGCCAGACTCGTTCATTCCACGAAACACCATCAAAATCACCCACCGGGGTGCCATGGGGTCGAGGGAGGTTTTCCCCTCGAGATTATTATTTCGGGATTCTAGGTACCCTCGTCTCTCGCATTTATACTTAGTATTACAAGCCTGTCTAGTCTACGGACGGTCAGATAAAAGTGTATAGGAGTGTTTATAAGGTTCTTATTTTCGCACTACTTGACCTATTGCAAAAATTCTTTCACAGTTAGATAGAAGTTAACCCTATGTACCTACTGTAAAATAACTATTGAAATCGGTCCATTGATTTTTGAGAAAATCTCAACCTTATTGAGGTCCCCTGTTGTCTAAGAGTAGTCCAAAATGTGAATCGAACCTTCGAAGCTTGCGCTAAAAAGTCATGCTAGGTTTTGGGTTACTGTGACCTCTCTAAATGATATTGTGATACCCTCTTGAAGGCATTTCATTTCATATAGCCTGTTATTGATATGTATGACACAAAATACTTAATATGGTAGAGACACTGCTGGTCAGAATGCGGTAGAATAATATTATATCATGGACACGATCAATTACTCTTGCGTGTCTATTTGAGCAGTAGAGTCAATATTTGACTGCGAAGTCGGGGTAATGGTCACGGCGACCAGGGACGCATCTAGGAGTGTTTCTTAGGGGCGCAAAAACAGATTGTTTCACTCCGTAGCCAACACTAGCTACTCAGACGGAAACCCATGCCAAATGACCTTGCTTTTCAGTTGCGATTGTTTTTATAAATTATTTTATGAACTAAATTAATACATTTCAATTTCTACCGTTTCGAGTCTCTAAGCTATTTTAAGTAATAATAAGTAAGATGAGATGAGATATTTTTATTTGCTTAAAATGTGGTTACAATAAAATGTGTTAAATAGGTATATGAAATATGTCCAAAGCACATCTTGCCATACAATAATGGCATGCAAATATTACACTATTAAAGCATTGTTGGAATCACTTAGGACAGTATTTAAAGAGAAACATATTTTAACTCTTACAGGAATATTTATTTTGGAAGTCTGTCTATTTGTGCGACAACATAAAGAGTTCTTCAAAAAAGGTTTCGGATATACACTCTCGGAATGTTAGGGACAAAGATAGTTTAGTGTTGCCCCACATAAAATGCCATATATACAACAAGAGTACATATGTAATGGCAATCCGAATATATAATCGGATACCTAAGGAAATAAAAAGTTTAAACAACAATAGATTTAATAATGTCCTAAAAACGTGGCTAACTCAAAATGTTTTCTACAGTCTAAATGAGTTTTTTCTTTAATACATACTTACCTAAATAGATACATTGACTGCTTATAAATTGAAAATTGAATTATTGGAATGTACTTATAAAATTGGTGGATATTGGTTAATTTGAACAATGACTTTTAATAATTATTGACATTGAATAATTGTATGCCTGATAAGGTACTTGAACTGTGAAACTGTGATGAATCGTTTATACCAACTGTTTATACTACCATGTTCATACAATAAAAATTTCTGATTTCTGATTTCTTGTAGTAAGAACGACAAGTTTCATCAAATAAAAAAAAATCAATACGAAGTAAATTTAAGGATTTTTAGCTCCGCTTTAGATTTAATTCTCAAGGCTCTTCGCTTAAATTATTTTCCTCATTACAATACAATTTAGGTAGTGCCGCCCCAAATAATGAAAATTTATTTTGGTTGCCTTGGCCAGAGGACGAGGGCCATTTCATTCGTCGACCCCGCCTAGATGCGGGTCTGGTTACGGTATGCCGTGCGTGTCTTGATTTTACAAAATTGTTTTAAGTCCTAATGGATAAAACATGGAATATGATTACACATATGTACCTATGTAGGTTTACTTCTAAATTATGTACTGACATTTTGCTCATGTTGCCATGCAAATGGTGTCAGATTTATTAGTATCTGCGATTCTAAATATTTATTTACTAGCTGTACCACGTAACTTCGTTTGCGTAGAGGAGGAGGATGGAGGAGATCAGGAGGCAGATCTTCCTCTTTTGATCCTTGTTTCCACATCACATACCGCCATGGCCTATGAGCTGTCCGGATATTTCAGGTATCTCCTAGTGAAACTCCCATCAAAATCCCTTCAGTAGTTATGGTGTGATACTTGCACAAAGTCACAGACAAAAAAAATTAGTGTTTTGGCATCAGTATCTATCCTAAAACACATTACAATTTATTTATTTCCATAACAACACTTACAGTTAAACCAAACGTGCGTTACATGTCAATTTATAAGTACTGATTACATACATATATGATGCTTACACTATGCCTATTCGACAACACAAATAAATAATACGGTAAACGCTTTAGATCTGTATCCAGCTCAAATTATTCTTTTCAAAAAATATCCAATGTACAGACACAACTTTTTTACAGTCTTATTATATGTATAGATTACGGCTTGTTGTGTATATAAATATGGTTTCCTCCATATACCGTTCTTTGCTTCATGACTACAGGGCACATACCTACTCGTATGTACCATCAACACGACATAACATTAACATTTCACGCAATGCGACCTTCGACGGAATTTCTACGAAATGTCCCAACACGTCTTCGTTTCCTAACTTCGGCGTTATGTAATGAGTCGGTTGGACATTGCACTGACACTTATACTTATTAACTTAGATAAAGCACTTAACTTTTGCAACTTGAATTCCATACAAACTGTGTATAAGGCTGGACAGTTGAGAATCAAAGTTAGAGACTAAAGGGTAGAAATTACGTTAGGTAAGTATTGCTGTTAATTAATTAATTGAAATGCTTAAGTGTATCCACCGTGGATGTAAATGTTTGGGTGCAAAAATAAACAAATATATAAACAAATGCCAATGTAGGTACAGTCGACAGCAGAACAATGGGAACACTTTGAACTTTGGACCGTTCTTATTATTTGCGTAGTAAGACTTGAAATCGTACTGCAAGTGTTACCATTGATCTGCTGTCGACTGTACCAAGTATAAGTAGTAATTTTCATTCTGGCAAGTATAAATATGACTTTTATACTTGCCATAATGAACCAACTAAGGAATATTCTTTACTTATTTTAGAAAAGTTGTAATTTTTGGAAAATTAGAAAATGGTAATTTTGGAACTATAGTTCAGACAACTGAACTGGACAACATAACTAGTGGGAATAGACGATTTTAGGCAAATGTTTAGTGTATTTTTGGATGTACCACGCGAAATTTTCTTGGTGTTTTATTATCAGAAAACGCGCAATATTTTTTTGGCCTTTTAGCACTCATTCTTTAAGATCACTTTATTACGCGGATATTACGTATTCACGGAGGCAACCTCGCAAGATCGAAGGCTTATTTATTGAATAAATATAAAATGAATTTTATTTTTCACAAATTACGTTGGCACATCATGTACGCACATAACTTCTAAATTATGTTCAAATATTATGTGTCTTTGACCTAAAGCCTGCCAATCCTACTTAATTGCATTAGTGCTGTGTAAATATTGCCGAGTTAGCTACGTAAATGTCAATCCTATACATTTTAATTTCTAGTCTAATATGCTGTTATTCATAAACCTAGTTAAACCTCACTTCCATTAAATCGTGTTGCTATCCCTTTCACACTTCGTTAAAAAATTATTATATACAAACGGATATCACTCACTTATATTGTTGAAGTCGGCAATTAGACCGACAGTTTCGTTAAAAAATGTTAAGATAGAAAGGGTCAGGGGGCCTAAACGGTGGTGTAAATGACAATGCCAGATTCTGCCCCACCATCAACCGCTAGATGTACAAGATAACGAATAAATGTAAAAATATCTCCGTTTTTTATTAAAATTATTGGTTTAAAATAAATTTTTGTACATCTAGCGAGTCGAAAAAAACAGCTTAATGAAGAATTCAGAAAATAGTAAGAAATCGACGCGAATTATTCATTGTTTTTGTTATTCTTCTATATGAGTTGCGAGAGTAGTAGAAAATGATACTAATTATGATTTTGCAATATGAAATCTGTAATAAGTCCCCAACAAAATGCTAGCTAAATGTTCACGTAGTTTTGTAGGTGTGGCAAAGCTCCATTGAAATGTGGCAATGTCATTTAAATCGCGTTTATGAATACTCGCTTTGCCACTTGGTTTAACCTCAGTTATACTTTCAGCATACAAAGCACACAATAATAATAAAACAGAATTTCCCTTGCACAAGTATAGCGAAGCAGGAAGACAATATTGCAATCGGCGACTTTCATCTCGCGGAACTTACGTTTGCGCTGCGCACGCGAATCCAATACAACAATGGCTGCGCTCGGCGCGAGCGCACAAACGCGTGAGGTTATGGGGTCACCAGCTACATATATTAGCCCTTAGTAATAAAAAAAACTGATATACAGGGCCAGTCCCGAGCTAACTGAAACCGAAGCCCAAATCAAGTGTCTTATTTTGTAAACAAAAACTTCCATACCCTACTCACAATTCAAGCTGTTTTGTGATTATTGCATAGTTATTTTCACAATTAGATCGGATTACTTTATTTTCACAATGATCAACAGGTTCGATCAATCAGCTCTTTCAGTGTTACATCGCAACAGGATTACCTTTTTATTTACGACAATGAGACGATCATATTTGTTTACAAAATAAGACACTTGATTTGGACCGCGCCAATCCAATCTTTAAAATGTAACCCAATTGCAAAATATATAATATTTTAAAAAAAATTACCAGTGGTAGTCGGTTAAAAACTAGTTATGTATAGGTACGGTGGAACACAGAGAAAGGTGTACAGAAGAGTTTTTAAGGTTGAGATTTTCTCAAAAACTACTTGACCTATCGCATAAATTCTTTCACTGTTTGATAGATAAAAGTTAAAACTATGTACTGTAAAAGAATTATTAAATTCGGTCGAGTAGTTAAAAAAAAATCTCAACCTTATTGAGGCCCCTGTATACTTATCTCTGTCTTCGACTGTACCTATTTTCTATAACTAGACATGGCACATTTTTTCCATACAACCTTAAGAGTATTTACTTACGTGTTATATTTACAAAGTAAATGGTATGCTTTATTTACACGACTCGTCTATTTATTTATACTAGCTAATAGTTTAACCAAATATTGAAGCAATATTTAATTATCGAAGGACTTAACACACACACACACACACACAGGAAATAACTTCATCATATACTTCTATATTCGGATTTTAAAAGAGGTTATTCAAGGTTCGATTTTCATTCTCTACCCTGCTACCTACTCATGTTTTCCTGGTGTTAGTATGGTATAGTAGAGACCACCGCCTTTGTCTTAAATGTAATATGAGGACATTGTGGACTCAACTATAACGCCGAATCCATTATTTACTTGATAAACAACAATTGTTCTGTGGCATTTACATAATGCCCAGAACGAGGATCTTGACGACGTGTTCGTTCTGTAGTATTTAGTTTTATTTTATTTTATAAGTAATTTGTATATTTTTAGACGTAGTTAGTTTTGTTTTATTTAATAAATCAGTAATTAAACTCTTCATAAACTAGCTACGAAGATAAAAACATAACTTTTCACCTCAACAGCCATTGTTTATTTGTCGTCATAGCAACCGCTACATATAACTTTACATTTCTCCAAAGAGACTTAATTAATAAGGTTTTATGTCGTGAACACACTGAATAATCTACTTTATTCACCCAGGTGATAACACCCAGGTGAACAAAGTGGAATGAACCTCTTATTTATTTATTTATTTTATTAATGGACTCGACAGTTCGTCATTTGCCAATGTCATGTTACAGAAAATACAATATATTCAATAGTATTTTGTCTTCACCCTGCGTAGCCGCGTCTTCATGTATTCCTCCAGAGGAGACGCCGTAGCGTCATCACTCTGGACGAAGCAGCTCGACAGTCACGTTCACTCCCGAGCTTGTAGCGGGAACTCTTGATAAAAGCTTGAAACTTCAGATCTTGCATAAATAATCCAATAACTTCACCGTACTGTCATTCGCGAACATTTTCTGATTAATTTAACGTGATATTAAACACAAAAAAGTCCCTGTAGACATTAAAAGGAAAATTATCAAATAATTTCGCAACCGTCGTTTCCCGCCATTTTCAAGAGAACCAATGAACCTCTTATTCATTGTTCATTGAAAGAATGAAGTTTAATTAGATCGCATACACCACAAACCTAGTTGAAATTTTAGCTGTTAATCCAGAGGGGTCACGGCCCTTAGCAATGAGGAACACGACGCACGGAGGAGGAGGTAAAGGTACTTTGAAGGTTTCCTCACATAAACCTATAAATTTGTATCAATATTAATGGTTACATTCAGAGAGAGTTCTTCCTTGTCATAAATATAGGGCTATGAAACTTAGCAATAAGCTACTTAAATGTTAATGATATTAAGTAGGTAATTTAAGTTACCCAAGTACCTAACTTTGTAAGCGATGACAGGAAAATATGATGAAATCCATCTATATCGTATTTATCTATAAATTAGTTAGAAATGAATATGTAGACTCATAGTAACGATAGATGGATCTTTCATCACATGGTCTCATCATGGCTTACACAGTAGGTTACTTGGGTAACTTAATATCATTAAAATTTAATATGCAGGTCGACAAAATACTAGTTGTTGCACCAACGTCATTAAGG
Source organism: Tachystola acroxantha (assembly GCA_963506565.1). NCBI lineage: Eukaryota > Metazoa > Arthropoda > Insecta > Lepidoptera > Oecophoridae > Tachystola > Tachystola acroxantha. The sequence goes on along the minus strand of OY735876.1, from coordinate 14,549,088 downwards.
CTGCTGCAGACGTCATACTAATGTTATCGCTACACATCTATACATATAATAAGACTGTAAAAAAGCTGTGTCTGTACATTGGATATTTTTTGAAAAGAATAATTGTAATGTGTTTTAGGATCGATACTGATGCCAAAACATTAATTTGTAGAATTTTTGTCTGTTTGTCTGTGACTTTGTGCAAGTATCACGCCATAACTACTGAAGGGATTTTGATGGGAGTTTCACTGGGAGATAGCTGAAATATCCGGACAGCTCATAGGCTATAAGGCATGGCGGTATGTGATGTGGAAACAAGGATCTAGAGAGGAAGATCTGCCTAATGATATCCTCCATTCTCCTCTACGCAAACGAAGTTGCGGGGTACAGCTAGTTAATAAATAAGAATTAATCGTAGACAGGTCTTAAAGGAAGTCATGCGACGGAAGCTCCAATATTTCGGTCACATTATGCGAACTCACCGATAAACCTGCTACAATTAATAATTCAGGGCAAGATTTGTGGGAAGAGGAGCGTTGGCAGGAGACACTCTTGGCTAAAGAATTTCCGTGATTGGTTCGGCTGCAGCACCGGCTCCCTGTTCCGGGCAGCCGGACAGAGGGTGAAAATTGCCATGATGTTGTCCAACCTTCGATGAGAAGAGGAACGTTGAGAAGAAGACGGTTGACAGGTGGGACTGTCCCATCATGCGATTCTGGGTACATATGCTACGTCTATAACATCACCTAGAAATGTTATTGTACATATATCATGGAGCATGTCATATGACAATAACTCTGTAGTAGGTATTATGTATTATTGGAAAAATTGCGACGCTAAATCACGACGTTGTTATCTGTCGTTGTGACTTTGTGACTGCACCTCTAAAGCTAAATTCACAACTACGAAGAACAGCATGTTTCCACATATGCCACAACTTAAATCAAGTGTCTTATTTTGTAAACAAATATGATCGTGCTGTGATGTTACACTGAAGGAACCTGTTCATCATTGTGAAAATAAAGTAATCCGATCTAATAATGTAAAAATAACTATGCCAAGAATCACGGAACAGCTTAAAATGTTACTAGGATAGGGTAGTTTTTGTTTACAAAATAAGACACTACAAAACAAGATTTGGGCTCGGCTTAGGTACAATTTTTATACCAGCCAATCAGTGCACTTTATCGATAAATCTGCGATTGTAAATCTACCTTTATGCGTTTCATGCGCAAATTGTCATTATGTCACTGGAGTTATTTCAGATTTCGACATGTTTAATGATTTAACGACTCTAGATTACTAACAAACTAGTAATTTTGAAATCTATCAGTTTCTTCCGTGTTCTTGTAAGCTTTGATTTGAACAGATTAATATTTTCTGTGTATCTATAGTCTACGGAAAATATATAGTAAGCCGAAGGGAGTGTGTTCAGTATCGGTAGCTGAACAAGTTTAGTTCTAAGATTTTTCGAATACAATGTAAAAAAAAAATTAATACTTACTTTATTTAGAGAGTTTTTTTGCCACTTTTTCTCCTCAGCGTCGGCATCTTTTCCTTGCAAAATGTAAATTCAATAAAAGCTGTTTCGGTTTCCTCACACTATTTTCCGTTACCAATAAATCCACATAAGTACAGTCTAACACATAAAAGTACAGGACAAACATTAAGATTGAACATTTCCAAAATAAATTTGGACTGCTGAAACAATTACATACCTACGTTGTTAGCCATAAACGCGACTTACAAGTAAATCCACTATTTAAGTTACGGTAAATAAAATAGCGTTTATGAATAACAGCCTCTGTCTGTTACTAGAATATATACCTATATAATGTTATGAATCTTCATGGACATTTAAAAAGTTTGATAGTGGTAGTTGTCAGTGTTGAGTTGTCATGGTGATCTAATACGAAAATATTGTCTCTTTAAATTTTATTAATATACGTTTATTATGCTACAGACATTTTATGCTTTCAAGTAGGTGTAGAGACGAGTTCATACATCATATAACTACATTTTGTATGAGTTATTCATACAAAATGTAGTTATATGATGTATGTAGTAGTTATATGTGTCGTTATAGATTTTTATTGCAAAATGAAAACTAACATAATATCTAAAAAAATAAAATACTTATGAAATAAAACTACAAACTAAAGAACGAACACGTCGTCGTGGTCCCCGTTCTGTGGCATGGTGTCCAGGACTGGACATTACAAGTAACGGACACTACTACAGCGTCTGTAGTAGTGTCTGTTACTTATAATATTGATTACTATATTTTACAAAATTTCATGTTTATTTAGGATTCGACTTAGTGGCCGCTACATAATTAGCTATGTGTATACTCTAACCTAGTCGTAAAATAATTACTACAATCGTTGAAATAGTTCTAGAAAAAATCTCAACCTTATTGAGGCCTGTATACTTTTGTCTGTTTTGGACTGTACTCTGTAGCCACCTGCTGGCCGCGCCGACCGCAAATGGAAAGTGAAATGCGCAGGCGCATAATTTCCCAACACATCCTGCACCGGCCGGTTACTCTTGCGCAGGAGTGCTACACAGCCATTGGGCACGGACCGGCCTTTACCTTACGCCCTTAAAGGGCAGTCGATAAGGTGCATAGTTCGAAGTGACCCATTTATTAAAATATGTTAATGTTAATGTTGGGACAAAATAATATATTTATGAAAGTTTTATTGCCAAATCCGACCGAATGATTTTTGTCTCTTTTTTACCCAACTGCGCAACAAGGAAGGGTTATTTATAGGTAGTTTAATTTTCTGTGATGTACATTTTGTGTGTGATGACTTTGTTTTGTTTATTGACTCAGTTATTATATTATTTTTGATGCGTGGAATTTTCGAGATGACATTTGATATAATTGTAATTTAGTTGAATGATATTTTTATATATGTATTTATCTCGCTCGCTACACCCGACGGGTAAAATTGTATGAAACCAGTGTTATTGTGATACCATCAATTTGTAATTTACAATTTATTGCGAATAAAATGAAATGAAATGTAGTTTATACAACATGAAATGGTGGTTGTTTTCCCGCAGCGAGATGATTGTGTCTCGGTAACACTTTTTACTTTTGACAGTTCTTATTATTTGCGTCATAAGACTTGAAATCGTACTGCAAGTGTTACCATTGATCTGTTGTCGACTGTACCTACTATCGATTTATTACTGTATATTTTTGTTGAAACTCGATAGCGATCGCGAATCAATAGTAACACCTTGATATCGCATGCCTACAATGCGAGGAATGTGCGGTTTGGTAGGTGTTTTAATTAAAGTTGAAAACATAATTACAAATATAACTTTCTATTTTTCAAGTTTATTCTATAATTCAATAGTACTACTCTGATAGTAAGTGATTCTGCCGCGGTAAAGCAGCCACTAAAAATTGTGCACTAGACAGCTCGTCAGTTCCCTATGTCATGTTACAGAGTATGTCTTCAATTGGCGTCTTCCTTCTTCCTTCCTTCAGAGAAGTCACCATAGCGTTTGTCACCCTGGACGAATGATTGAAGGCGTCTTCATTTCCTCCTCCAGACGAGTCGCAGAAACGTCTCAAACCCTGGACGAAGCAGCTCGACAGTCATGTTCACTCCCGAGCGCTGTAGTAGGACGAATCTAGCTCGAATCTGCAGATCTCGCACATAAAGTCTTTCCCAGTTGAAACGCATGCTTCGCCCTATTTTCTGCACGCGGCCTGCGGCCAGTTGAAACGTATGCCCCAGCCCATTTTCTCACGTCGTTAACGTCCAGTAGGTAGCGGATTGCTTAGGCCTGAGATCGCTACCTACTGGACGTTAACGACGTGAGAAAATAGGGCGAAGCATGCGTTTCAACTGGCCGCAGGCCGCGTGCAGATCGCACCTATGTGTGTCAGGCTTTATTCTTCGAGAACTCCAACATATTGACAATTCGCGAACATTTTCTGAATAATTAATTCAACGTGAGTTTAAACACATAACTTAACTTACTCACGCGAAAACACTGTGACATTTCATTATCAGCACTTCAAGACTCCTTTAACCGAAAATAAAGTACTATACTTCCTGGCAATCATATCCATCACACATCATTATAGAATTCACAATTCGTCAAAGTAAATATCTTCCGCGTCGGAGCTGGGAGGTTCACTTCCTTCCTATTTATCGGGTATTCACTGCATCGGGCGTAGAGCCTCTGCAGGCAAAGTGCATAATTCGATCTCATCATTGTGACAACTATTGTTACCACCCACGAATAGGAAACAAAAAAAATTACACTTCGAACTACCTACACAGATACCTGCACTGGACCTCCGCGCATCGCGACTGGAATAAGAAATAGCTTGTTTTCAAGCTATTTCTTTAGCACGTAAGCTCTTAATTTGTAATCTATTATTTGTCAATTACGTAAATTTATATTTGTCTTATATTATTTTATTTCAATTTTAATTTCAATTATTGTAATTATTTTGAATTTGAATGGGTTTATACCTGTAAATAAAGAATTATTATTATTATAGCGCTGGTAGCGAAGGAACCAGAAAAACCTCCAATCTCTGTATTTTCAGGCGTTGAAATATGCGAGGGTTCCATTTTTAAAACAATTTCGTCACAATTTCTGAGTTTTTCATCATCATCATCAGTCTATTTATATTGCCCCACTGCTCGGGCACAGACCTTCCCTGACATCGAGGGAGCTCGGGCCATAATCCACCACGCGGGCCCAGTGCGGGTTGGCGGATTTCACATGCCTTAGAATTTTTTTTTTCTTCTACGACATGCAGGTTTCATCACGATGTTTTCCTTCACCGTTTTTGAGAGCACTCGGTAAATGTACGTAAGTTTTTCCGTCGAAAAAACCGAGGATAACTCATTGGTACATGGCTGCCCTAGCTGGGAATCGAACCTGGGACCTCCATATTGCAAGTCCATTGACCCAACCACTGAGCCACCGAGCTCACTGAGTTTTTCATTTACCCATAAAACCTTGGCAACTTTTGCAAATAAGTAAATTCTAAAACCCCTAAAAAATCTCAAAAGAAAATCTATTTTTTTTACATTGATGTGAAAATACTTGCAATAAAGGATACGATTCTGAGATAGTTTACTGGCTACAATAGTTTAATTTTCGATACTACCTACTAGTCTACTACCCTTTTCTGGAGTCTGTCTCACAATTAGGTATATATATAACCATATCAGCACGAGAAAAGATGCAGTGAAATTAAGTATATATCTCTCTCTCTCCTCTTCTACAACAGTTGTTAGGACAACGATCTTACGTCCACCGTAACTCAGTCCGGATATTAAACCCGTCGGCGCAAGGTTGCCGGTTCAAGCACCTTCTAAAGGCCGGACAGGGCCCACATCTATATTGGGACATTTTGGTGATTTCTTCCGTATAATCCAATAATTACTTAAATAAGAAATATTCATGTCGTATGAAAACATGAATAAATAACTTATTGCGTTTTTAAAACGTGTATCGAACATGACCGCCATTTTTTTCTGTTAATGTACCTACTTGACTCGGTTTTGTCATTTGACATTGTAGGTTCTTCCTTTCTTTCTTATCAAAGGACTTGCCTAAAAGCGACTACAACCCCTCAATATTGATGTTTCGCGTAGGTACATAACAATTAACCATGAAGAAATGACAGCAGATCAGTCTGGCCGACTGTCACAGGCAGTTAGGTTTATTCCCGTTATCCCCCACTCGTCTGTCTCCCACTGGTGGACAGTGACACATTAGTATTTATCAGTTTTTTATTAAATAAGAAAAAGTTACAAATTATTATAAACTACTTAAAAATAAATTAAAACATACTTATTATGGTTTTCAGCTCAGTCTTACAATTGTTAGTTTTATTACAAATTTGACAGTCGTAAGTGCGAGCTCACGTTGAGTTCGTGCTCAAAACTCACAAAATCGGCCTTAGAGTACGATTTCAACTAATACGAGGCTGACAATAAAAACGATTCGTAATCCAAAATGTTATGATGTCCTTTCTACTGTACGGATAACAGCAGATCAATGATAACACTTGCAGTACGAATTCAACTCTTATTACGCAGATAATAAAAACAGTCCAAAGTCCCAAGTGTACTTGATCTTCTGTTAGCTGTACATCAACCGTCAAAATGAGAACGAGTACTACGATATAACTTCGCGGTCTAAGGCCCAAATAAATAAATAACTAATTACCTAAAACCCCGTATATCCGATATACCTTAAAACTTGTTATGTAAAGGAGACTGCATAACGCATTACCTATTCGCGATGCAGTAATCAGTTCCGGCCGGTCGTGCACGGCCTTAACCCTATCCGAGTGCGATAACTGCGAATTTAGATTTAAATGCACGTGGGGACGTGGGAACTGGCTATTGTGGACTCTAAACTGTACAGGACCGGACGCAAAATGCGAATTGGGGGCGCTAAAATCACTATTTCAAATATTTTAGACGGAGCGTTTAGACAAGGCGTAGGTACTGGACGGTTTTTGAGAGTATTTTTTGACAATCAGCCGCAAATTATTTGCCTAATGGGTCCACAGCCTAAGAGATGTATTTTAGAATGTAGCGACTATATTATCTTTGGTACCTAACACAGAACAATAATTATAAATATTAGGCTAGTTAAAAATCTAATATTAAATTGAAAAATGTACATTGCTACCGAATTTGAAACATCCTCCCCATTTTGTTTGTTAACACTTTATTGTACATAGATACATAAAAAAAATTACAAGGGAAACAGATTGCATTTGAATTATTTTATATACAATATTAATTCAAAGTACAACAAAAGAAATCAAACTGTGACTGACATTTGACAACACGAGTGAATAGGGCGCTAAAAACCATATTTACTGAAAACGGTCCTGCTTTTTGTAACTTCTAATTTCACTATTTGCTGTAGTATTAAGTAATAATAGGAGTAGGAATAATGTATTATTAGTGAATAATATAGTAGTAGTAAGGTCTACACTACACAAACAAAAGCCTTAAATAATGACATTTACAGGTGCATTTAACCAACTAAAATTAAATGACCCTAGATATCAGATTCCCAATTTTCAAATGCCTGTAATTATTTTAATCTTGAACTGATTTCAATTTTGAAAAAATAGAAAAGAAAATCAGCTAATTATTTAATTTAATTTAAAAATTGTATGACTAATTTATAAAATTAAATTAAATAATCCAATTTATTACTTACAACTGTTTATAAAAACAATTATGACATAATAAAAAACAAATAATAATATGTAATGTTAATGTAACATAATAAATAAAACAAATTAAAACTAACCATGTCTAAAAAAATACAAATAATACCTAAAAAAAGAAATAAACTAAAATTAAACTAAAAGAAGCAATGTGAAGTCCCCTAAATTAAACTAAAAGAAGATCAAAGGTTCCCATTACGCTGCTCCAATTAAATCAAATATTTCAACTTTAGATAACATCAATTTATTTAGACAACTAGGTCCATTTGTGTTAGTAACAAGCTTTATACCTAGTTCAGTTAATTTACGTATGAGGCCAGCTAGCCTTTGTTTCTTGATAAAAATTTCAAGAATTTTTAATAATATAATTCAATTTTATAAATGATGTAATCAAGTGTTCCACAGAATATCTTAGGAAAATGTATATTATTATTTTGGAAAAAGACATTGCCACATTTCAATGGAGCTTTGCCCCACCTACAAAACTACGTGACCATTTAAGCTGTACCTATCATTTTATTGGGGACTTATTGCAGGTTTCATATTGCATAATCATAATCAGTATCATTTTCTACTACTCTCGCAACTCCTATAGAAGAATAACAAAAACAATGAATAAATTGCTTCGATTTCTTACTATTTCCTGAATTCTTAATTAAGCTGTTTTTTTCGAATCGCAACTTTATTTTAAACCAATAATTTTAATAAAAAACGGAGATATTTTTACATTTACTCGTTATCTTGTACAACTTGCGGTTGATGGTGGGGCAGAATCTGGCAATGTCATTTCATTTGCAATACCCAGCCAACGTCGCTATTATTAGTGCTTCAGCAAATATTAGCAGCTACTCCCTTTGGAGGCCGCCTGGGGATGGCTGGGGTGGTATTGCGAAGCAGACATATTGAAGTCTGCTCCCCTGACGTTGCTATGATACACCCACCACCCTTCGCGACCCCTCTCCTCCCAGGTAATAAATCAATATAGGTACCGGTCAACGTGCTCTCATCTCGGAACCCATGAATTGCAAATGGTGCAATGCTTGTATGCTATTAATTTAATGCTCCCACTTCACTTGGCTATTCGTATTTGCGTATTTGTCATAATTGCCATGTGTGATTGGTATTCTTGACAAAATATTCGTCTTAATTGTATGTACAGTCGACAGCAGATCAATGGTAACACTTTTTACTTTTGACAGTTCTTATTATTCAATTCAATTCAAATACACTTTTTGTACATAAAAGACACAAACAATTACAATACAGAAATACAAAACAATATGTACAATTTTGGCGGTCTTATCGCTACAAGCGATATTATTTGCGTCGTAAGACTTGAAATCGTACTGCCAGACTTATTTAGACATAATTTTCATTTTAAAAGACATGGAAGGGGTATGTTTGCGATTTTTTTTATATCGAGCGAAGTTTGTCCAATCGTGTATCGGTATTCATCAGTCTCTAAATAGACACTCCAAGATTGCTATATATTTTTTTCAGACGTTTAATTTTAGTAGTTAGTGCCTTCATAGAAAAACTTAAAATCCACCCACACCCAGCCCTAACAACAGCCCTACAACCGGTTTTTTTTAGGCCCAAATCGCCCACGCCTTACGCCGCCTCTGTTCGCTTAAATCTCTTCAGACAAGCTCCTCCATTTTCGTCGATTTTCATTAAAATATACGACATATTTTTAGGTGGGTTGCCATGTGATCTGAAGCATGGGTGTTCTGCCTGCCTCCCTTCAGCCTTCTCCGTATTGATTGTATCTATTTATGGCGAGCCAATGATTATTCAACAGCCTGTAAAAGCGTCGCCATCGGTTTGTCTGTTTGTAGACTGGAACGGGCTTGGAATTGGAAAAAATCAAAGTCTTTCTTCATTGCAAGTAGGCACGTTGTGTACGTTTGTGCTCGTCAATATATATTTTGAATTTACATTTACACCACTTTGCAAGGAAAAACCAACTCTGAGGAGAAAATGTGGCTAAAAACTCTCAGCAGCACATCTTTTAAAATATGATAACACAATTACTTAATAACTACACAAGCACAACTATTACTATTATTAGTAATCTAAACTTTATCCTTCATGCGGAACCGGCGACACACACCATCTTGGAACAGGCGTTAATTAGGGTGTGGTAAATTAGGTCCGTACTTAGTTGTTAAAAATCTAGGTACCTAATTTTAAAATGTGCTGCTGCTTTTTTTGGTTTGTTTGTTTTTAACACATTATTGCACAACCCAGACAAATAGGTAACATAAATAACATACAGATTAAACAAATTCTTACAAAGGGCTAGCTTATCCGAAAAGATATTATTTTTCTCCTAAGCGTTGGCCCTTTTCCTTGCAAAGTGGCGTATATGTAAGTAAATTAAAAAGAGTTGACATGCAAAAATATACACATTTAATTTATTTTATGTATTTACTTGCAAGAGAGAGATGTATCGATAATTCTGTTTCATCGAGGGAACACAGGCCATGATCCCAGTGCGGATTGGCGGATTACACACGCCTTATGCTCCCACTTCACTTGGCTATTCGCATTCGCTATTGGATGTTTGTCGGATTTGTACAATACTTGACGTACGGTCGAAGACAGAGAAAGGTGTACAGGAGAGTTTTTAAGGTTGGGATTTTCTCAAAAACTACTTGACCTATTGCAAAAATTCTTTCACTGTTTGATAGATAAAAGTTAAAACTATGTACTGTAAAGGAATAATTAAATTCGGTCCAGTAGTTTTTGAGAAAATGTCAACCTTATTTAGGCCCCCTGTATACTTATCTCTGTCGTCGACTGTACATACAAATAAGACGAATATTTTGTCAAGCATACCAACCACACATGGCAATTATGACAAATACGCAAATACGAATAGCCAAGTAAAGTGCCACCAATAGAGTTTTGTTTATTTCTCATAAGTAATCTTTTCTTCACCGTCTAAAATTACCACTTGTCTAAAATTGGTAAATCACTGAACGTGATTTGGACGAAGTGGTTATTGGACCAACAGCTATCGAATCCACTTTACCAGTGCATATCAATCCGATGCGCTGTCACTCGCGCCGCGCCTGCATTATGCAATGCGCCGGCGCAGGCAGACTCGAACGGTCACCGGCGACCGCGGCGCATAGAGTAGGAGGCTTTGCGCAAACAGGACAGACGAGACTAAGACCATTTGTCAATGAGGGGTTTACAAAGTGACATTTAAGAAACAAAAATAGTACCGATAGCTCGGGTAGATGGCACTGATTTCTCGACTTTGCACCTTAAAATTAAAGAGCATCAATGCACGGGCTAACATTGTTTATTTTTTAAATTAAAATTACATAGTAAGAGCCCATACGCCTTATCAATCATAATCTATAATAAATTACCCGAAAAATGGAAAAACGAAAGTAATAATAAACTGTTCATAAAAGCTTTAAAGCAAATGTTAATAAACAAGTGTTACTATTCATTGCAGAAATACTTAGACGATGATTTCAAATAGTCCAATGTCGAGCTGCCTTCCCATATTGCTGCCCGACGGGGGCCACGTGTAATGTGTACTGCAACTGTGTTATGTACCTAATATGTGTGTGATATGCAATAAATGAATTATTATTATTAATTGAATATCTATTTTGTGTGTGGTATAGTCGAAGACAGATATTACAGGGGGGCTCAATAAGGTTGAGATTTTCTCAAAACCTACTGGACCGAATAAATTCCTTAACAGTTACATAGTTTTAACTAACTTTTATCTATCAAACAGTGAACGAATTTTTGCAATAGGTCAAGTAGTTTAAAAAAAATCCCAACCTTAAAAACTCTCCTGTACACTTTTATCCGTGTTCGATTTTACATGTCTTCAAGCCACAGAATACCCAACATTCACTTTCGTTAATTTAGCAATGCCAACATTTTCCTCTGACGAGTACCTTCGTAAGAACCGATTAAGTCGAGATTCGAACTCGCACCTTACGCAACGCTTATGTGAATAGATGGCCAAGTGACCCAGTGCCGAGTGTCTCTGGTAGGCGAGGAATGGTGCCAGTTTAGGTCATTAGGTCGAAATTGGCAGATTCGCAATTTAAGAGCCTTCATACAGCCAACTAGCGCCGCCAATTTAAAAAAAATAATATCTTCCAATATAATCAATTTTATTAAAAAAGCTATTTACAAAATGTTTATTACGATAAATACTATTTTTCAATATACAATACATGGCATAATTGCGACAAGCTAAGTTGTAGTTCACAAATGTGCCAAAAACGGCCGTTTTTCGCAATTATGCGAACTACAAGTTACCGACATTGAATCACGTTATAAATAAGCATTTAAAAATAGTATTTATCGTAATAAACATTTCGTAAATAGGTTTTTTAATAAAATTTATTATATTGGGAGATATTATTTTTTTAAGATTGGCGGCGCTAGTTGGCTCTATGAAGGCCCTTAAGGGGCTACCAGCTGTCAAACTCAAGCGCGAGACAGAAGATGTCCCGCAGCGGCGGAGTGAAGAGCACGGCATAGTTACTCCATATTGGTGTTTATTAATTTTGGATGAACTTTGGTAGGGAAATGAAAATATTTTTATTTTATTTTCAAAAATCATTCATGTCTTTTTGAGAAAAACTCAACCCTATTATAACTCTCCTACACCTTTCTCTGGTGTGATAAACACTACTTACAGTCGAAATGTGCAAAGAGTCTTAAAGCTCAGTTTGACAGTGTCGTAATTGCAAGCCCACGATGAGTTAGTGCATAATTCTGTCCATGGTCGATATACAAAAAGTAGACAGTTATGAGTAGAGTTTGATCTTGTAACTGTCAGTTATCATATAATTACTTATACAATTTGAGGCTCTTGAAAATGACGGGAAACGACGGTTGCGAAATGTTTTGTGTTTAATATCACGTTGTTCGCGAATGACAGTATGGTGAAATTATTGGAGGATTCATGCAGGATCTGAAGCTTGTCACTATGGTCAGGCGTCCCACTACGAGCTCGGGAGTGAACGTGACTGTCGAGCTGCTTCGTCCAGAGTGACGACGTCACGGCGACTCCCATGGATGAAGACAAGAAGACGCGGATACCCAGGGTGATGACGTTACGGCGACTCCCTTGAAAGAAAAGAAGACGATATGATATTTAGAATATTCTGTAACATGACATTGAATAGGCCAGGCTGGAAGAAATCTCTTTATTAGAGATAAGCTCGACTGATGTACGGTGGAACACAGAGAAAGGTGTACAGGAGAGTTTTTAAGGTTGAGATTATCTCAAAAACTACTTGACCTATTGCAAAAATTCTTTCACTGTTTGATAGATAAAAGTGAAAACTACGTAACTGTAAAACAATTACTAAAATCGGTCCAGTAGTTTTTGAGAAAATCGCAACCTTATTGAGGCCCCCTGTATACTTATCTCTGTCGTCGACTGTACATCTGCTTTCTTGTAATATTGTGTCTGTGTTATTTTTTCGTGTACAATAAAGTATAAAGTAAAGTATAAGACATTGGCAAATAACGAACTACGAACGAGTCCATTAATAAAATACATAAATATATACAATTTTGACAATCAAATCTTGTTCAAAACTGTTTATGAGTATTGGCCTAAGTAACATCATTACAGGTCTCAGGAAGTAACGACCTCTAAGTATTTACCAGGATTTTAAGCTCATTAACTAACCGACGTTTAAGTATACGTACGAAATGACTGTTATTTACTTCGCTCAAGCAAGATGATTAAGACATAGTTAGGTTAACATTTGGCAAGAGTTAATAGGTTTAACTGCTTTATATCCTGCTGGTAGTTTTAGTAGAGATAATGAGAGTTAGGTGGTACCACAGACCACCTACCCCATAGACCTGTTGTAGAAGATCGTACTTTTTATTCCTCATTATGTGGCCTATGGAGTTTACGTACGTTTGCCGAATTCTTATACCTTTGTGTATGATTTGCCATTGACTGGTGTGAGGAGACCATTGTTCATGACCATCAAAGACATTGCCACATTTAAATGGAGAATTTGCCCCACCTACAAAACTACGTGACCATTTAAGCTGTGCCTATCATTTTGTTGGGGACTTACTACAGGTTTCATATTGCATAATCATAATCAGTATCATTTTCTACTACTCTCGCAACTTCTATAGAAAAATAACAAAAACAATAAATAAATCGCTTCGATTTCTTACTATTTTCTGAATTCTTAATTAAGCTGTTTTTTAGAATCGCAACTTGTACAAAACTTTATTTTAAACCAATAATTTTAATAAAAAACTGAGATATTTTTTTTTACATTTATTCGTTATCTTGTACAACTTGCGGTTGATGGTGGGACAGAATCTGGCATTGTCATTTATGTGGCATTTATTTTATTTCTCATTTTACATTAGTTAATAATGGCTTTTACCTTTGAGTGCTAGTTAAGGTCGAATGTAATGGAATTAAATTATTTATTTGAAATATCCAAGCTGTTATTCTAATAGGTAAGTGCTTGGCTCATTTAGCTACCTTGTGCGTTAAATATACCCATCTAACAATTCAATAGCATTGAATTATAGACTTAACACCTTGCTTGTCACCATCATTAGAGCTGTTGGAGATCCTCATGTGAAAAAAAATGTTATCTCAACATTTTACGAAGCAGTGATAACGTTATTTTATCTCGATATGTTACACTATTGCGGTACTTCGTACTTATAACGGGTCTTATAATCTTGGCAGTCGGTTTTTTGTTTTTTAAATTAACTTCTGTTAGTTTGAGTGTATGTGAAAGTCTCTTAGGATACTAGATTTGTCAGCCGCGACAGAATCAAACATTATTATTATTATATTATTATAGCCTTTTATTCCTTAATATATTTCATTTGTACATTTCATTTATAAAATAACTTAGTCAAATATTAATTATGTCATGTGTTTATACTAATTTAATTTAATTATTTATATTATCTAATATTAAGGACCTCTCAACGAGTAAAGGCCTCCTCCATTTTACTCCAAGTTTCCCTGTCATTGGCCTTCTCTACCCAATTTATACCAGCAGTTTTATTTATCTCGTCCAGCCATCTTTCCTTTGGTCTCCCTCTGTCTCTTTTTCCGGGTGGTCCTGTCCATGTTGTTATTATTTTAGTCCATTTCTCCTCGCTCATACGTGCGACATGGCCTGCCCATTTCCATTTAAGTTTTTTGCAGTGTTTTAAAGCGTCTATAACATTAGTCTGTTTTCTTATCTCTACATTTCTTTTTCTGTCCTTTCTTTTCAGGTTTAGTATACTCAAAGAATCAAACATACGTGACCCTAAAGTGAGAGTGATAAAGGTATTTGGCCGTCTGCCCATTTTTCAGCACCAGCCTGCAATTTAAAACGTTACCTACGTAACTCGACCGTGAACGTCGCCGCTAACTTATTAGAGTCCATTTAACGCCTCTAGCACTTTCTATAGAGTTTTCTTTTTAATGATTTCCTGTATTTTAGTTTATTCTTTAAGTATATTTAATAAATTCCCAACATGAGAGGAGTATGTTGGGAATAAAACTCAGTGATAAAATTAGAAACACAGAAATAAGAAACAAAACTAAAGTTGCTGACATACTTACTCGTATTGACCACCAGAAATGGGGTTGGACAGGACACATGCTACGCTGCAATATAAATAAATGGAGCAAGCAAGTCACGCTGTGGTACCCAAGAGATGGCAACAGAAGACAGGGCCCAACCAGAAGATGGGAAGACGAAATTCGTCTGACCCTAGGACCATACTGGACAAGGGTGGCAGCAGACAGAGTCCAATGGAAGCAGTTGGAGGAGGCCTATGCCAAAAAGCACACCGAACTGAGAGATATTTTGTAAACAAATCTATGAGTTCATACGTTCGGCAATAAATGGCTTTAATAATAAATAAGTAGACAGAATATAATTACTGCACATAGATTGCGGTCCGGACATATTCCATCAAAATCTTTTGCATTCTTAATGCGCAAAGTTGAATCTCCCAACTGCGAAGATTGTGGGACCAAGGAAGACTTGCAACATATTTTGATGGAATGTGTCCGGTACGCGACTAATAGAGAGCATGTTATTAATAGTTTAGGTTTATGCAAATTAGATGTAGATATATTCCACGGCATTTTAGCTGAGCCAACTTCAGGCCCAGCTAAAATGCTGTTCTCGATCTTTTATAAAATTTAAGTTAATTTAGAATAGGTACGATGAGCTTGGCATCGTCACTTTATGTGTACAAAAATCCCTAAACAGTAGATTAAAAAATAAAAGTATATTTATTTTATATTAGAACATGATGAAAAAATTCTTGCCGTGGGCAGGACTTGAACCTGCGACCTTGTCATTCCGTGACACGCTCTTGCCAAATGAGCCACCACAGGCCACGCCACGCCCACCGAAAATCTTCTTCGCTTTATATATATTTATCTTTATTTCCGCATCATCATCAGTCTATTTTTATGTGCCTACTGCTCGGGCACAGACCTTCTCTTATATCGAGGAAGCTCGGGCCAGGATACATCACGCGGGCCCAATGCGGATTGGCAAATTACACATGCCTTACTTTTTTTTCTGCGGCATATCGGTTTCATCACCCTGTTTTCCTTCACCGTTCGGTAAAAGTACGTAAGTTTTTACTTGGAAAAAAAGCGGGTAAAATTTGGCTCGTAAGCACAGTAACCCAACCATTACGCCACCGAGCTCTAAGATACCTTAGGTACGGCCACAGACCACTTACCCCATAGACCTGTAACAGGAGGGCCCGTGTCTGCCCGCACATGAGCGCAACATTGCCTAGCGACACGTATAACCGACTATCGACATAGATAGAGATTATCGACATGGACGCAACTCTTTACGGCACCCCTGTCCATCGCTTCGTCTCTATGCGCTCATCGTTGACAGAATGTTTCGCTTGCAAATGATATTGCCACATTTAAATGGAGCTTTGCCCACCTTTAAAACTACGTGACCATTGAATCTGTACCTATCATTTTGTTGGGGACTTATTACAGGTTTCATATTGCATAATCATAATCAGTAGGAGTTGCGAGAGTAGTAGAAAAGCCTAAAAGGATAACAAAGACAATGAATAATTCGCTTCGATTTCTTACTATTTTCTGAATTCTTAATTAAGCTGTTTTTTCCACTAGTTTGGTACAAATCTTTATTTTAAACCAATAATTTTATTAAAAAACGGAGATATTTTTACATTTATTCGTTATCTTGTTCATCATACGGTGGGGTAGAATCTGGCATTGTCATTTGCGATTTCATGTCTATTGGGTAAGTGGTCTGTGCGTA
Organism: Tachystola acroxantha; assembly: GCA_963506565.1. Taxonomy (NCBI): domain Eukaryota; kingdom Metazoa; phylum Arthropoda; class Insecta; order Lepidoptera; family Oecophoridae; genus Tachystola; species Tachystola acroxantha. The sequence continues at coordinate 14,532,558 of OY735876.1, read as the reverse complement.
CGTCTAACACCATTAATCAACCCTATCCCACTATACCCTGTGATAGGAAAGGTTCTTTGTTCCATCCGGGCCGCGCCCGGGCGGGGTAGGTCAGTGATCTTCCGAGCAAGCAGTGCACTGCGCATGCGCCCCGCCCGGGACGCTCTACATCGGCCTGATGCAACGCTGCCTGCACCCGCCACCCTACCTCCCCATCCAATTAGCCGCTAAGGGGGGCTAGGGCTTAGCCTGTTGCATTTCATGTTCTCGAACATTCCCTAGTCTCCCCACCCACACCAAAAGCCTCCCTACCCCCTTAGCCTGTTGCATTTTATATACTAGTTCACCCCCCACCCTCACCCATCCCAAAAGCCTCCCTACTCCCCTTTGCCTGTTGCATTTCATGTACTCGATCGATCGAGCTCGGCGCATTTCGTCCGGTTTTGATTTATGAATGCTGTAAGGGTTTTCGTCAAATACTGGACTAGATATGTCGGATATCTTTTTAAATTATTACTTACTAGCTGCTGCCCGCGACTTCGTCTGCGCAGGATTATAAATTATAGCCTATGTGTTATTCTTATGTATGAACCATATTTTTGTAAAGTTTCGTTAAAATCCATTCAGTAGTTTTTGCGTGAAAGAGCAACATCCATCCATCCATCCAAACTTTCGCATTTATAATATTATAATATAATAATAAAGTAGGATTATCATTATGCAATGAATTTACTACTTATTACTACAAATCTGTCAAAATAAATAACTATTAAACAATCTTTTCTTCATGAATGCTGTTTGTAACTGAATAGGATATTATTGTAAACTAGCTGTACCTACCCCGCAACTTCGTTTGCGTAGAGGAGGAGGATGGAGGAGATCAGGAGGCAGATCTTCCTCTCTGGATCCTTGTTTCCACATCACATACCGCCATGGCTTATAGCCTAGAGCTGTCCGGATATTTCAGCTATCTCCTAGTGAAACTCCCATCAAAATCCCTTCATTAGTTATGGCGTGATACTTGCACAAAGTCACAGACGAACAGACAAAAATTCTAAAAATTAGTGTTTTGGCATCAGTATTGATCCAAAAACACATTACAATTATTATTTTCAAAAAATATCCAATGTACAGACACAACTTTTTTACAGTCTTATTATATGTATAGATTAGTCATTGATTAACTCCAGAATTGGAATCATTGTTTAAACATGATGAAAAAATTGCCGTGTGCCTTGTCATTCAAGGTCGCAGGTTCAAGTCCTGCCCATGGCAAGAAATTTTTCATCATGCTTAAAGTTCGACGAGCATGGCATAATTCATAAAACAAATTCTGAGTAAATACATTGTTTATATTTTTACACCACTTTGCAAGAAAAGGTGAGAGAAAAAATGAATATGTGAATGTGTAGGTACTATTGACTATTGAGCACGTATTCCCAATGGACGGATGTAGAAAGTGCGTCCATATTCGATGCGTTTGCGCAACCCTACTTGTCATACATAACGTGCGTCTTAAATTGGAATACAGTAGGGTAGGGCTGTGGGTCAAGATCGAGTTGTATTCCTCATTCTAAACATCTATTGACTGGAGATGACGTAATGGTTTAGTATTGAATCTAGTCAAATAAAAATTGAGTAACCGCTAATATACGCAATGGCACTGTGGTTAGGACACTTGTCTTCCGTTACGGAGTCCCGAGTTCATACCGGTCATACAGGTAGGCTATAACTTTTCCTCGATTTTTTTAGAAGGAAAATGATATTGCCACATTTCAATGGAGCTTATCCCCACCTTCAAAACTACGTTAACCATTGAAGCTATCATTTTGTTGGGGATTTATTGCAGGTTTCATATTGCATAATCATAATCAGTAGGAGTTGCGAGAGTAGTAGAAAAGGATAACAAAGACAATGAATAATTCGCTTCGATTTCTTACTATTTTCTGAATTCTTAATTAAGCTGTTTTTTCGACTCGTTTGATGTACAAAACTTTATTTTAAACCAATAATTTTAATAAAATGCGGAGAATTTTTTTCATTTATTCGTTATCTTTTTTTCATTATACGGTTGATGGTGGGGCAGAATCTGGCGATGTCATTTACGTATGTTTTACCATCTTATGGTCTTTCTTATTGTCCTTTTAATCATTACGTAGACATGCAAGCCTTACGTAGTAAAATCAGCCGGAAAAGGAAGGATGCGAAACCTTATGTTTTAAAATTATTTATTTACCTACTTCTATTTTAGTTTATGAATTATATGTTTTATAAAGGCGAAATAAGTCTGTAAGTAACTCTTAACATTAAGATTGTTTGTCTTTTGTTAAAATGACATGTACATATTTCTTCATTCAAATAAAGACCTTTCAAAAACAAAAACAAAACAACCTTCTTATGGTGCCGTCTTTTTAGGAAGGGTCAATCATTATGGTAATCTCCATTCTCGACAACGCCGCACGGAACAGATTACCTACTACTCTTGCCGTACCACTGGTGTAGGTTTCTGAGCCATGCTATTCTTCTTCTACCTTCTTACCATGAACTCTTGTAGCAGGATTACTTCAATAATACTTTGAAGTAAGTTTATTAAGGACGCCATGGTACGAAATAACAAAGTATTATTGAAGTAATCCTGCTTCATGAATGAAGCTAGTCTACCTTGCAGGAACCAAAACCTAGCTTGTCTAAAATTAATTACACAATAATAAAATTAATGGATAAGTAAGTGTAGTATTTCAGCTCGCCTACCTTGTAACCAAAAAGTTTGTCTAGTGAGATCATTATAAAATTCGAGAGCAAACAAATGCACTGTCAAATCTTCTATACATATAATAAGACTGTAAAAAAGTTGTGTCTGTACATTGGATATTTTTTTTAAAGAATTATTGTAATGTGTTTTAGGATCGATACTGATGCCAAAACACTAATTTTTAGAATTTTTGTCTGTTTATCTGTGACTTTGTGCAATCACGCCATAACTACTGAAGGGATTTTGACGGGAGTTTCACTAGGAGATAGCTGAAATATCCGGACGGCTATAAGCCATGACGGTATGTGATGTGGAAACAAGGATCCAGAGAGGAAGATCTGCCTCCTGATCTCCTCCATCCTCCTCCTCTACGCAAACGAAGTTGCGGGGTACAGCTAGTACTTGATAAATGTATTTACCTAAATATTTTCACATTAGCTCTATTTCTTTTAGTCCATCACTCCAGAGTAATATTCTACAGTAATCTTTGTTTTTTCGCCGCCCGAAGCGACGGCAACCCTGGCCGAAGGACCTGAGCAGTCACGTTCATTCCTGAGCTGTGTAACATAGACTCTTGAATCTAGCTTGAATCTGCTTACATTTAATTCGAAAACTCCACCATATTGACATTTTCGAACATTTTCTGATAAACGTACTGTATACAATAAAAATATCAAATAATTAATCAACTGTCACGATTTCGCCATTCACAAAAGTCCTTTTTGAGCTTATTTATTTATTTTATTAATGGACTCGACAGTTCGTCATTTGCCAATGTCATGTTACAGAAAATTCAATATATTCAATAGTCTTCTATCTTCCTCCAGGGGAGTTGCAGTAGCGTCTTCACCCTGGGTAGCCGCGTCTTCATGTCTTCATCCAGAGGAGACGCCGCCGTAGCGTCATCACTCTGGACGAAGCAGCTCGACAGTCACGGTTACTCCCGAGCTTGTAGCGGGAACTCTTGATAAAAGCTTGAAACTTCAGATCTTGCATAAATAATCCAATAACTTCACCGTACTGTCACTCGCGAACATTTTCTGATTAATTTAACGTGATATTAAACACCTCAGTCCTTTAAAATTATCAAATAATTTCGCAACCGTCGTTTCCCACCATTTTCAAGAGAACCTCCTTTTTGAGCTTAAATGACCCGACAAAGTATCAACCGAGTCAAATACACTGCGGGCACAAGTTACCACACCGGCCACCTGACCAGATGCATGGCAATGCACGCATTAGAATGCAACGCAGTGTACTTGGTTGCAAAATATTCGGGCACCACTTATTTGCACATTAGATACAGTATAGGCACATAATAAAGGATCATTCTCATTATGGTGGCACTTCACTTGGCTATTAGTATTCGCTATTGGATGTTTGTCGTATTTGTCAAATACTTGACGTATGTACAGTCGACAGCAGATTTATTTATTTATATTATTTATTTATTATTATGTACAAACTTACACCTAACAGTTAATAAACCATACATGCAAGTCACAATTCACAAATCAAAAAATCATAATTAGGTTACATTATTAATTATTAAAATATCAGAATATAAATATCATTGATCATCAATTAATTATGAACATTATAAATTACAATTGATTATTAACTTATAATATAGCGAACACACTGCGTAGGTACGCACCACCTTCTAAACAATTTCAGAATAGTAACACTTTTTACTTTTGACAGTTCTTATTATTTGCGTCGTAAGACTTGAAATCGTACTGCAAGTGTTACCATTGATCTGCTGTCGACTGTACCTACAAATATGACGAATATTTTGTCAAGCATACCAACCACAAATGGCAATTATGACAAATACGAATATCCAAGTGACCTGCCAGCATTAGATATATCACCAATGTGGATTTATGGCTGAGTAAATACTCAGTATTAGATCCAATTTTGAAGGAATGCGCCTGGAATTGATCTAGTGGTTTTTTTCTCCATTCCGGTACTGTACGGTGGAGACTGTAGGAGTAGAGCCTCCACGGTGCCGATGAAAAAGAAAACCATTTTGAAAAGTTTCAGATTCTATTGTCAAATGTCAGAGAGTAAAATGAGTTGTCAGTAAATGTTTTGTGTGAAATAACTTTGAAAAATATTATTGATTTTAAATAACAGTGAACACGTTTTAATTTTATTTCTTTTAGGTTTCAACGCCTAAAACTGGTGACCCCTTGTATCCAAATATAATTTCGAAGATTTCCACAAAATATAATTATAAATATTTAGTTTCGAACATTTTTCCATTTCAAAATTTACGCCTAAAAGACAATGTAGCGTTATGGTATATTTAGCGTAGGTGCTGCCCCGCTGCAGGGTGTACCTAAATTCACACAGAAACGTATAATAAATACAGTGTCTAGAACCTTCCTCCCCCACGTGGGGGCCGGCGCTTGGGGACGAATGGGAATACACTGATAGTTTTACGCCATTGATGAAAGGAAGACAATATTTTTCGAGTGTAAATATTATGTATATTTTTTATGTACGATCGAAGACAAAGGTGTACAGGAAAGTTTTTAGGTTGAGATTTTCTCAAAAACTACTTGCCCGATTGTTAAAATTCTTTCACTGTTAGATAGATAAAAGTTTAAACTATGAAACTGTAAAATAATTATTAAAATCGGTCCAGTAGTTCTTGAGAAAATATCAACAATATTGGGGGCCCCTTGTATACTTATCTCTGTCTTGGACTGTACCTATATCTCTTTTGTAAACTACTTCTACTATTCTCACCCCAGCACAATACATACCCCAGTACAGTACAATGCAGTAGGTATAACGCCTTCTACTGTACTGCGATATACTGAAGATCGTGGGTGGCTTAGAAAATAGTCATAATGAGGTCTATTTTGGTTCCAAGGTCGTCTGAATTTGCCTATCTCCTTTCTTAGTGCATAAAATTAGACTTTTTATTACAAAACCTTATATAGATAGTATGGTTAATTTATAACACTCCAAAAACACAGACAATTATCGACACCGAATTGAAAATGAGAAAATCTACGTCGTCGATTCGATTGAACTTTTTATTTCGTAGCACGTAACTTTCATGATTTCGTATCGTGTATCCCTACAAGTTCTACAACTGATGTCACTTTAGCTGATTTTAGTTAGTTAACTACAAGATATGGGTCGTAGGTACGAATTGTTTCGACCGCCCGGCAGCGGTATACCTAAAGTATAAACTTTGGATCGATACAAAATTATTACATACTAAATTTCTGCCCGCGACTTCGTCTGCGCAGGATCTTTATAAATTATAGCCTATTAAATTCTGATTTATGAGCTATATTATTGTAAAGTTTCATTAAAATCCATTCATTAGTTTTTGCGTGAAAGAGCAACAAACATCCTTCCATCCATACAAACTTTCACGTTTATGTTAGTGGGAAGTGGGATGGGATTAGTGGGATATGATGGGATGGGATCGACCTAATTAAAATGGGGCAAAACCATGGCTTTGGTTATAGGTATGTGAGTGCGTCGTGGGCAAAAAAGATATAAATTTGCAACCAACCGTTATATTAATAATTAAGTTCTATTTTCATAGATATGTGATTTTTGGATTGTCTTTTACGTTTAAAAGTACACTAAGGATCATTTATTCGATATAACCTGCTGCAATTGATCATCCAGGGCAAAATTTCTGGAAAGAGGAGCGTTGGCAGGAGAAGACACTCTTGGCTGAAGAATTTGCGTGATTGGTTCGGCTGCAGCACCGGCTCCTTGTTCCGGACAGCCGTTCAGAGGGTTAAAATTGCCATGATGTTGTCCAACCTTCGATGAGAAGAGGAACGTTGAGAAGAAGAAGAAGGATCATTTATGAACACTCGACAGCACATCAAATGTAACATAAAAACTGTTCTGAGCCATTACATTACACTTGATGTGCGTTCGACTGTCCAATTAAATCAGTATCAAAGCCTTATCGAACCTTCGCCTCCACTCCTGCGCAGGTTCAACGACATTCACCTTGACTCAGTTCCGCTGAGGCCGATTCAAAACTTAATTCGACACGAGACGTTTCTCCGGCCCTTATCGTGCCCATTGACAGTGACACGAAACCTTACAAGTTTGTGAACCGACATATCTTGTCATGTCGAAGGTTTGTTTTAGGTTATTTTTTAATTTATTTATTCACTATATAGAAATATGTAACAACATGGTATTTTGGTTATTCTAATAAGTATATCTATTGAATATATGCATGGAGAGGGTTGGGGTTTCCGCTATTGGATACGTTTACTCCATCCCCCTTCCAAATTAATACGAGTTTGTATTACCTGACTAAATAAAAATTATTAACCTATTAGGCAGTACCTAATACGTTGACAATTTAATTTAAGTTACCTACATAGTACCTATGTTTTAGGTTATTAGTAGCCGGTCCGCGTAGGTACTCTCCTCGAGTACCTACGTGCAGTGTAACACAAAGAAACGACAGCAGTGCCGTTTAGGTTGAGATTTTCTCAAAAAACAGTCGATCGATTTTAAAATTCTTACACTTAAATCATTGATCTCCTATCACTAGATACACAGTCTGCCTTCTAAAAATGTCGGCCGCTACGGGAGACAGTCTGTAGCATGTCCTATGTGAGAGTGCTGCCTGTGTGTGAAGCGAGAGTGGTGTACCAAAAGCGCAGCAATTGGAAGGACAGCGTCCGCCGGCCGCTAATTCATACAAGCGGCATTGATCTCCTATAAACAACTGATTGATTTTTAAAATTCTTTAAAAATATATTACAAACCTAAACAATTAAGATCTATAGGCTTACAATCTAGTAACACGTTACGTTTTACAGGCTAAAGGTGCCTATATAAAACTTTTGGCATACAGTTCAAACTATTTAAAACTTAGTAGACTCAATCACTGCGTCATCAAGTTCTCACCCTTGCACAATCGATGCACTTATCGACTATGCCCGGAAATTGCAAAGAGTTGCAAACCCGTATCTTAAAACAACTTTTACAGTGTCGTTTAAAAGAATCTGCATATTTGTACAGACAAAACTCACTGACCCTCTTACCAGTTACAAAAATTGGTTATAAATAGAGCTTTATATTTCTGGTACCTCAGGCTCTAAATAAAGCTTGAAATGAAAGCTGTAAGCCTTCACGACGAGGCTGAAAATCCATATACGTACTGGCAGGAAACCGCAATAAGTTTCTAAAGTTCATCATATTGGTACGGTGGAACACAGAGAAAGGTGTACAGGAGAGTTTTTAAGGTTGAGAATTTCTCAAAAACTACTTGACCTATAGAACTATAGTTCTTTCACTGTTTGATAGAAAAAAGTTAAAACTATGTAACTGTAACAGAGTTATTAAATTCGGTCCAGTAGTTTTAAGAATATCTCAACCTTATTGAGGTCCCCTGTATACTTATTTCTGTATTCAACTGTACAGTCGAAGACAGAGATAAGTATACAGGGGGCCTCAATAAGGTTGAGATTTTCTCAAATACTACTGGACCGAATTTAATCATTCTTTCACGGTCACATAGTTTTAACTTTTAACAAAATTTAAATGTGTATATTTTGTATCTATACAACTCTGTTGGTTTTTATAAATGATTTTGTATTTGTATTTTATCTATCAAACAGTGAATGATTTTTTGCAATAGGTCAAGTAGTTTTTGAGAAAATCTCAACCTTAAAAACTCTCCTGTACACCTTTCTCTGTGTTCCACAGTACAAGGTGGCTTATTTAAAGTTGTTGACATTGCTCATAAAACTCATAATGAAGTGGCAGTGTGCTGGTTACGCTGGTTACAACCGATGGGGTAGACGAGGTCTCATGTGGAGTCCACGAAGGGTAAATGTAGCGTGGTACGCCCCAGACCAGATGGAGGCATGACCTGCGTAGGGTGGTTGGCGAGCGGGCCGCAGGCGACGGGCGTATATCCGCCGCCTGCCGCCCTAACGGGGACTTGCGAGCGTCGGGTCGGGGGGTCCGGCGCTCGCTTAGAGGTCCCGAGCTGTAAGGCGTCTCGTCCTGTGTTCCGAGACGCCTTAAGCGGAGGTTTAGGGGTATAAACCCGAAGACGGGCCCACGCGGGCGGCCGCCGACGAGGTTGTGGTATCTGGCGTTGCGTTCCCACAACCTCGTCCAAACGCGGTGAGTTGAACACCTTGGGGTTTTAGTGGGTATAGGACCGTACGTACATGACGGGAGTCCCACATACTCACCGCGCGCCCCTCCTTATTGGCGCGGTGGGATGCGTAAAAGCATTTCCCCAAGTAAAAAAAAAAAAAAAAAAGGGTGGTTGGCAGAGACTCATAGACTTGAAATCGGTACATATTTGCAAGCAAAACATTCTGTCAAGGCCGGTAACCTAGAGACGAGGCGGGGGACAGCGGCGCACTCGGTGAACTCATTTAAAGAGACGCGGCCATGTCGATATCGATAATATATTATCGATGGGGATTGTTGAACTGTTACCTACACAGTTTCAATACTTAATGTACTTAAGTATGAATTTGAAAGTTAATAAACGATTTCTACTGAGGTAATGCTATCTGTTTAACACATTATTTATAATTTAATTATTGTGAAATAATAATTATGCGTAACGAACATCATGATTGTAGTCCAACCAATAGGCATTGATGAATAAACATGGCCATAAAATAATGTAGGTCGATATTACATTACGTAGGCTTTCTATAAAGGTTTGTATTATGGTGTTTTTCTCAAACAAAGCGCGGCTATTTAAACAAGTTACGACTGACGATTCGTGATCATTCCTAACGATTGCTTGCGATTCTTGTGATTTTTAGCGATTCTTACTCACCCAAATACATTAAAAGAGAACCTGACTTTTAAAATTTCTGAACGCCTATTTGTTATTTGTGTCAGCCATAAAGTTTATGTTTAGAAATAGGTAAATTCAGTTAAGAACAAAAATTAGTCGATGCTATTTTTATTAATAAAAAAAATTAAGCTTTAACTAACTTTGTTAATTTGCTACGTTTACTTATTATGATACTCCTTACTAGTCACCGACCTATTATTTTTAACACAATAATACTATTATGATATTATTATGATTATATGAATATTATGATTTCTTGAAATCCCGAATTCCGGTTAGAATGCCGCCCCGTTAAATACCTACCTGCATTAGAATAGGTACCTTAGCTAGATAGCATTAATAAAAATATAAGATACCTGTACAACTGGTAGGTATAACGTTGGAATTGCAGTACTATGGAGTTTTCTTCGATAGTTCATATTAATAAAACAATCCGCCGTAAAGTTACGGGAACATATTGTGGTGAAAGACGACAGCCACCAATTTTCCCGCATTGTCTTTATTATCCATTCACTTTTAATGTCTGGATCAACAGGAAAGCTATTTATAAAGAAAGTAAATGAAATCAAAACTCATAAATCTACACAAACTTATTTAGGTGACGTAAGAATATCGATGATTGTATACCACGTCTCTAGCTTACACGTGCCGCGAAACGAAAAAGTGAGATAGGGCTACAATTAGTAGGTGGGTGAAAGAGAGATCTCTCGGAACTACTCGTAAGACACGACAATCGAACCAGTGTAAGTTGAACTCCTAATTGATTTGTCGGATTAAGTAATGAATTGATTTATTAATCAGATACTTACCGATGAAATGTGATACCATCCTTTTTGTAATTGTTCCTCCTACTGTCATTACCACACAACTTTATAGCACAGTTGGGCATGTTAAAATATTTTTTTCTTCCTTTTTTTTACAGCAGTTTATGGGTCGAATATCTGGTCACTACTAATTTGATAGGCGACGTAGTTCGGTTTGTATAGAACTTTTGCGCTCATGTGTTGGCAGAAAGCGGGGCCCTCCTATTACAGGTCTATTGGGGTAAGTGGTCTGTGGCAGAGACTGGATGCAAAAGACCAAGAATCGGGTGGCGTGCTTTGGGAGAGGCCTACGTCCAGCAGTGGACTGATACGGGCTGATGATGATGAGATCGACAGAATACCACACGTCGTAATGTCGCGTTGCCATCGGAAGTACATTCAACATGTCCACACCATCAGGCCATGCCTTTCATAATTGTTATTACATTTATATGCAAAACTGGGCCATTAATTTGTGAAATATCCGATCGGCCGTGCGACAGAATATAAGGGCCAGTACCGACCTTAACTCCAATGTTTAAAAAAATCCAACTGCTTACCAAATATTACGATAAATGTTTTTTTAAAGCGAACTACAGTTAGATTGACGAAATTATTATAACTAAGTATTGCATATGGCAGCGATTTGGCCCCAATTTTTTATTTATAAGTATATATTTATTATTATTATCTTATAAAGTAGAAAATGACTGTAAAAACTTTTATGTGGCAAATAAGAGTATTGCATATATTAGAAAATAAGTACTTAGATAGTAGGTATTTATCGTAACAGAGATTTCTTAAGTAGCTTTTTTTGTAAAATTGATTACTTATATCCGAAGATATGATTTTTAAAGATTGAGGGCGCTAGTTACCTCGGTACTAGCCCTTAAGGTGCAACGCTAGTCCCCGTTCTGCATACAAAACTGTCGGCATAAACTCACGAAGAACACTTTGGTTGTTAACTTTTTTAAACAAAATGCATTAATTGTGAATTTCTACTGACGTAGTTTTGTGTGCAGAATCGGGCGTAGCGTTGCACCTTAAGCGTATTTCCTCATGCAAGGGGAAGGAACTCGACATCCCATGAACCGGTGTTGTGAAAAGGTTGAGAGATAGAGTGAAAGTTCAAGGTTTATTTGCGACACCTGTAAGTTTATTAAATTATCATACGAAATTGGTATATACCTACCGACGTACCTATATAATTAGCATGTGTGTAACATAATGCCTGCTGCCACGCATAGTGACAATTGTATATTATATATTTATTTATTACAAGCTATGTCTCCTCTTATGGATGGCCTACGCCACTGAGGCGCCTACTAGGTATAGATTAGATTCAGATTAGATTCATTTATTTCAGATTACAATGTCATTTTTACAGTTATGTCAATACTTAAAATACACATTAGTAATTTGATCGTCAAATTAAATTAATATAATAATTACTATGTAGGTATATAACAATATTATGCATTGCATAAATTATGATTTTAACATTAATAAGTCAAATTAAAGGTATTTCAGCCGGCGACCAAACGTTTCGTCATCTACTTCACCGCGTAAGTCTGGTGGCAGTCTCTCATAGTAAGCTGGCCCTATGATATAATAAGTATGATATTTAAAAAAAAAACGGGCAAGTGCGAGTCGGACTTGCGCACCGAGGCTTCCGTGCATCGCAACTTAACTCCATAATTTCGCTTTCAGGAAAAGATAAACTAGGTAGAGACCAAATTATCATTGCCATTATCAAAATATTTTGTCCATACATCGACATACTCTTGATTATTTGACCATCTGCAAATATAAGTTTGTAATACCAAAAAATAAATTTTTGGGGAGATGTAATTTCAAATTTACAGTTTTAGGATTTTTTTTCTTTAGTTGTGCTAGACGTAGTTTCTTGCCAAATTTCATGACTCTAGCTCAACGGGAAGTACCCTGTCTATAGGTTTGAGTTTTTGGCGTTTTTATACAAATATGCGCCAAAATTAGACTTAAACGACCATATTTTTTGATTGCGTCAACGTAGAAGGTTGATTTTTTTCACCGCTGCATGAGATTGTAGACCTGAGTATTTCGTATTAATTCAATTTGATCCGTCCACGCTTTTCTGAGATATAGTTCTTGACAAACAGCCGGACAGACAGACAGACGGATAACAAAGTGATCCTATAAGAGTTCTTTTTTTGAGGCACGGAACCCTAAAAATCAAATATTATATATTATTCGAAAATTAGTAGAAAAAAGGATTCTTTATTTTATTAGGTCGCCGTTTACCATGCCTTAAGTCTTATGACAAAAGCTCGTCACTAACCATCGTACAGAGCGATGACGCTACGGCGACTCCTTTGGTTCCTCCATATAATGAATTTTCTGTAACATGACATTGGCAAATGACGAACTGTCGAGTCCATTAATAAAATAATAATAACTAACCATCGTATTGTCTGTTTCAGTGGAAGACGCTAGCGGCCGCTACACAGCCATGTTCTACTGGGGCAACAACTACTGGACCGGCTCGGCCGAGCTCTGCAGAGTGCTCAACGAACAACATGCGCCGCACACACATAACAACAGTGCGTACAACACTCGTTTATTTAAATATGAAATGAAATAAATGACATTGCCAGATCCTGCCCCACCATCTTGTACAACTTGTACGCAAGTTGTACAAGATAACGAATAAATGTAAAAATATCTCCGTTTTTTATTAAAATTATTGGACTAAAAAAAGTTTTGTACAAGTTGCGATTCGAAAAAAACACGTAATTTTATAGGTGGGGCAAAGCTCCATTGAAATGTGGCAATGTCTTTTATTTGCATATGATTTTGGTAATTAAATAGGATGTTCGATAGGTACAGGCGGATCAATCAAAATCTGCTTAGACATAAGCGTGCAAATATTTAAATAGAACGCGAAATTATATAAAATTAATTAAATGGGCATTATTAATAGAACAGTATCGTATGTCATTATTTCACATTGTAGAATCAATCTCTTATAGTCATAACTTCGAATTTATTATTATTATGTTGATTTCAATATTCAGATTCTGTATTGATATATAACTATGTGTATGTAAATATATACACGATATGACAAAATATTATAAATTCACAGCTAAATAGTAACTAAATAAAATGCGGTGGATAGTTTGCTGCATTGAATGGTACGGGAAGGGATGTTAGATGAATTGGATGAGTTATGTGTGTTATTGTATGCCAGGATATGCATGCTATTGTATGCCAGGATATGTGTGCTATACTATGCCAGGATATGTATGCTATTGTATGCCAGAATATGTGTGCTATACTATGCCAAGATATGTATGCTATTGTATGCCAGAATGTGTGTGCTATACTATGCCAGGATATGTATGCTATTGTATGCCAGAATATGTGTGCTATACTATGCCAGGATATGTATGCTATTGTATGCCAGAATATGTGTGCTATACTATGCCAGGATATGTGTGCCAGCATTTGTGTGCTATTGTATGCCAGGTCGCTATGTGTGCTATTGTATGCCACGATATGTGTGCTATTGTATGCCAGGAAAAGTGTGCTATTGTATGCCAGGATATGTGTGCTATACTATGCCAGGACGTGTGCTATTGTATGCCAGGATCGCTGTGTGCTATTGTATGCCAGGATCGCTGTGTGCTATTGTATGCCAGGATCGCTATGTGTGCTATTGTATGCCAGTATCGCAGCATATGGAAGTTCATCATCGTCTCTGCCTACCCCTGCGAGGAAAAAGGATATGAGCTTAGAATGAATGAATGAATTTGTCACAGGCCAATTTAACCAGTTAGTCTATTTTTGTCCAAAATGTTTGGACACAGACATTTCCTTACTCGAGGGAGCAGGCCATGGTCCGCCGACTGCATGCCGATTAGCGAATGCCTTAGGTTTTTTCTATCTACGGCATGCAGGCTTCATCGCGAAGTTTTCCCTCATCGTTGTGAGAGCACTCGGTAAATATACATAAGTTTTTTCCTTGAAGTTTTCTTCAAGGTATAGGTATAGGAGGAATAGGTACTCATTGGCACGAGCCTAACCTGGCCGGGGATCGAACCTGCGGCATCTGTATCGTAATCCAGTGACCCAACCACTGCGCTACCGAGATCTCAAAACAAAAGACATTTCACGTCAATTGGCATTTTATGAGATTCTGAATCCAACTTTAATCTACAAAGTTGAGTTAAGTTGTTACATTGTTAAGGCTCTACGCAACATAGTATTTGTATAGAAGCCTTGGCAAGTGAGTGGAGATTATATACTTAAGTATAATGTAACGTAATGTCGGCCTAATTCACCGGACCGTGATATATAAAGTTTATTGTAGATAAAAGATTGCATTGATGCGTGCAATGCTTGATGTGAATGATGCTGATCTTAATCTTAAACTCAATAAAGTAAACTAACGTGTGACTAAGCATAAGTATTTTGTAATAAGTACAATTTTAGTAGTCGACTCTTTGATACTAGTTTGTAGTAGCTGGGCCCATAACCTATACAATCAACTTTATTAAAATAAAACTATCTACTATCTAAAAATACATTACTTATAAAATAAATTAAAAAACAACTAAATACTAAAGAACGAACACGTCGTCAAGATCCCCGTTTTGCGGAATGCTGCCCAGGACGCTGGCAGCATTTCCTCGCTGTATCGCAATGCTTAGTCGCTATAACCTATACAATTATACATATACATAAACCATAGTCAAGACGAACGTGATTAAAAATTGGCCAAGTGCGAGTCAGCTGTCGGACTCACGCACCGAGGGTTCCGTGCAACTTCACCATAACATTTGCTCTAACGAAAAGATAAACTAGATTTAGGGACAAACTTATCTTTGCGTTTTCGAAACTGATAACGTCATACATCGACATACCAGGCGTCAATTGCAAATATAAGTTTGTAATCAAAAAAATATTTTTGGAGGTATGTAATTTCAAATTTATAGTTTTCGGATATTTTCCTTTACTTGCACTATAAGGCCTAGCTTCTTGCCAAATTTCATGATTCTAGGTTAAGGCGCTGACATGAGCCAACTAGCGCCGCCTATCTTTAAAAAATCATATCTTCCAATATAATCAATTTTATTAAAAAAGCTACGTTCACTTTGTTTATTGCCATAAATATTATTTTTAAATGCTTATTTGTAACGTGATTCAAAGTTGTAGTTCACAAATATGCCAGAAACGGCCGTTTTTCGCAATTATATGAACTACAGGTTACCCTATAGGTTTTGGTTCCCTTGCATTTTCATACAAATACGCGGAAAAAGGCGACATAACTGGCCATGTCTTTTGATTGGGTTGACGTAGTTAGTTTGACACGGCTGCATGAGGTTGCAGACCTGTGTATTTGGAATTAATTTCAACTTGATCCGTCCACGCGTTTCTGAGATATAGGTCTTGACAGACGGACAGACAGACGGACAACAAAGTGATCCTATAAGGGTTCCTTTTTTTCCTTTTGAAGCACGGAACCCAAAAAAATATCAACACAGAATGTTGGGGACTAGGTCTGACTAAGTGAATAGCTAAACTAAAGAATATTTTAGTAACATATTTTGACTTACTAACGAACTGCGATGTATACTGAGTATAAAAATCTGAATATTTTTTTTATATAAAGAAAGAAAGAAAGAAAGAAAGAAAGAAAGAAAGAAACAAAGAAAGAAAATGCATTTATTTGACGCCACAATAAAATAGTAACATACAGTATACAGTGAATAAATAAACGAAACAAAAACACTAATACAATGAACACTTAGAGACAGTATATGGTGCGGCATGTGACGTCAAAAAAGACCAGCTCAGCATGTGCTGTAGCGAGGCCACAGCGCTGGTTTTCAGCTGGCCTCGAATAAATATACTCTTGAAAAGCATCCTCCTGCAGCCGGGTAAAACACATGAAAAGGTATCGTAACTCGTCGCTTTCTACAAACAGACGCAGCCTCGGCGCGGCCTTGCGGCCCGCGACCTACACCTACAGCTTTGGGGAATTAGAAACGCTGTGACATTATCTAACCATGCTATGGTTTATTGAAAGCGACATTGACAATTAAAATGTACAGCCTAGTACAGCTGACAGCAGATCAAGTGTAACACTTTGGACCTTTCTTATTATCTGTGTCGTAAGAGTTGAAATCTACCCGAGCTGTTAAATGTGACCTTGAAACCCCCTCTTTGAGAAAATCACAACAGTTAAGTTCAGTAATTTAATAATAAATAAAAATATACAAGTCATTTTCTTAACAAAATAGGTACCTAATATTAAACCATACAGATTATCTTTATAATTAACAATTTCAATACTTAAGCAATAATATTTATTTACAATTATTCATCAACCCTAATGAGCTGTAAACTTTTCTTTGTCTTAGATCTTACAGCGAATAAAAATTAAGGTAGGTTAACTAGGTATAGTAAAAAGTATATTTTAATTGTCACATACAATATACAGACAGAGTATTATAAAACCATATTTATCCAATATTACAAACTACAAATAAACTGAATTTTTTTTAATATACTGAAAACTCAGTTCGGTGATTTTGTCCGAGACCGAACTACTGAAAACATAGCGCGTAGCAAACATCGCGCGTTGATGTCTTTTGTATGGCCACCATTGTTCGCTACGGAACTCTACGAAAATACTCGTAGTATCAATTATTTATTTTTATTATAGACTATAGTCTGTCCTAATCCAATTTTCCATGTACGTAAACAAACATTTCGTTTGAAAAGGTCACCGAAAACAATGTTAGACTAATTAATGACTGGAAATTTTTATCTTGAATAGATCGGAAATGACTAATTTGAGTCGTACTGGTCAAAGCTGGCTAGTAATAATAGCAGTATTAATAGCGCTAGGTGGCGCTGTGATTGGGTCACTGGACTTGCGATACGGAGGTCCCCGGTTCGACCCCGGCCGGGTCAGAGTTATTCTCGTTTTTTTTTCGACGAAAAAACTTAGGTACGTACATTTAACGAAACCTGCATGTCGTAGAAATAAATCAAAGGCATGTGTAATCCGCCAATCCGCACTGGGCCCGCGTGGTGGATCATGGCCCGAGATCCCTCGATGTAAGGGAAGGTCTGTGCTCGAGCAGTGAGGACATAAAAATATAATGAAGTTATCAATGGACGCGACAGTTCGTCATTTACCAATGTCATGTTGCAGACTATTTAGTCATGTTAAGTATGATGCTCCCACTTCACTTGGCTATTCGTATTTGCGTATTTGTTATACTTGCCATGTGTGGTTGGTATGTGTGACAAAATATTCGTCTTATTTGTCTAATCGACACACAATATGTTGACAAACTTATCATATTGCTCCCACTTCACATAAGCGATAAGAATATTTTGTCAAGCATTGGTATGCTTGACAAAATATTCGTCTTACCACTTACCACACATGGCAATTATGACAAATACGACAAACATCCAGTAGCGAATAGCCAAGTGAAGTGGGGGCATAAATATGTCGTTTTGTTGCAGAGAGCGGCGGCTCGCAGATCTTCAGCGAGTGGCGCGAGGACGTGTCTGTGTCTGGTTCGGGCCCGCCCTTCGACACGGCCTTCTACACCGTGCGCCTCTCCGTCACCGCGCACCTTGCGGACATCGTGCGCACGGTCAGTGGATGCAACCGCATCAGTCGTGCGACTCATAGGCTAGGAAGCAGATGAGCCTGCTGATTACGAAATCCAAGAGCTACACATTACATAGCATATCCCATGAGTCTCTTTAGGGAGGAATGCTGGAGGAGGAAGAAGGGGAGCACAATTTGGTCGACGGCCATTGGCCCCTCATCATCATTCAAGTGCTCCGCCAAGGGTGACAAGAAGACACCCCCCCCCCCCCCCCCCCCTATTATGTTTTATTTAACTAGTTTTATTGATTCTATACTTTAGATTGTTCCCACAACTCAAACTTGCCCCGACCTCCGTTTATATAAACCTCTCCCCCCCCCCCCCCCCCCTTCTTTAGGCTAGCGACGCCCTTGTCAACATTACTTGTGTGATTGTAACTCATTGGCTAGAAAGCGGATGAGTTTTCTGGAGTTACCCTATAGGCTCACCCCACCAGTCGCCTTGCGCAGGCCGTTCCTCCATCTGGCCTGCTAATTAATGTAATTCTTTATCATCATCAGTATATTTTTATAAAGGTAGTTAGGTACATAAAAAATATACTGTGGTGGTCTCTTCACTTGAACGTTCTCAAGAGCTACTTTACCGACTCATATTCCTACTTTACCTTACACTAATTTTACCTTAAAAAAGAAATATTCCTTTCATCACATAATCATCAGCCCGTATCAATGCACTGCTGGACGCAGGCCTCTCCCGAAGCACGCCACTCAATCCGACTCTCAGCTCTCTGCATCCAGTCTCTCCCAGCCACCTTACGATCATCCCTCCATCCTTTCGTCTAGCTAGAAGATCCTTGAGCCCCAATTTACCTCGTCCGTGTGTTCCAGCGTCGCACCCTGCACCTCGGGCTGTGCCTGCCCGCGTCGTGCGCCGGCGACGCGGTGGGCGCGCTCGTCAACGCCACGCATGCGCCCACACTGCGCCACAGCGTGCTCGCTGTGCGCTCCCCCGATGCAGGCGAATACGCTTATATTGAGGACCCCACATTCCAAGTGTTGTTGTGAGTATACACATTCACACTAATATTGTGCCAATTTCAGCGATTTTGGAGATTTTGATTCAACATTATGAATGAATTCACCTAAGCATGGATTCAGAATCTCGAAAAACACATTATTGGCGTCAAAACCGCAGATTTTAGCTGATAATTTTGAATGCACACTACGGATCGCAATCCGTATCACGATAAATATTAATGTGTAAGGGCCGACCCAAAACACGACGGCGCGGCGCCGTGCCGTCGCACGTCGCGGCGTGTTAAGGCACCAGCTGTACCGGCCATCGATTTACGCTGTTGGACGGCGCCAGTCACCGGCGGACTCAATTTTAGTCCGTAACACTATGCTGAGCGGATATTATTTTGACACCCAGCTCCCGAAGCCAAGTAACATTGACTTTCGTTAATGATAGCAGAATAGAAAGAAAAATATGGAGATTGACATTTGCTAACGAAACAGCATATGTGATTTTCAGTATCATCACGTGCGTTGAATTCTTTTTATTTAATGTTGTGTTCCTGCGAAAGTTCATCATTTTGGGCATTGTGGCGATCGTTCTCTCGACAACGCCGCATGCGCATCGAAGTTGAATTAGGGCCCGGGCCCACGGACGCAGTGCGCGAACCGCAGGGCGCCTCAGTGGCTCGAGGCCCGGACGGGGAGGAGGAAGGTGATGGATGAATGGATGATGAATTGTGGGCTATTTACAGCCCACAATGGGGAGTGCTCGGGGCGCCAGTCGGGTCGCGGATGTATCGCAGTTCCCGTGGCTCGATAAGAATGGCACGAGGTGGAACACCCCAGGAGGTTTAGTCGGTATTCCGCCCCTTCAGGGCGTTTAGCCCGACATAATCAACACGCTCCCCCGGGCGTTATATGTTTTACCTAGGTCAAAAAAAAGGCCATTGACCTACTTCTTACTATAGATAAATGGTTTAGGCAATAAAACCTCAACTATGCAGTTATACCAGCTTTCTTATAGTGCATATAACAATATGCTGATTCAATATAAGCCCTTGAGCCACCTGACCAGATGGCAACATTGCACAATCTTCTATTCGGGCCACGAAGCACAAAAACTTACCAAACCTCTGAACGGACAGCCCACAGCTATACTTACGGCCAATTACGTTATGCTGTTGTTTGTCCCTTAATATTACACCTTGCATTACGTGTAAACACGTTACGATGTCATTGTATTTCGTAACAGTGGCATAGCGGTCACCGAAGCGCGACGAAGAGGGTTGATATTTGTCTATAGCTTTCCGTACGTAAGTACCACGTAATAGTCGCAAAGATGTCATTAATAATGATTATAGGTGCAGCGGTATGTCCAAGTCCAATGATGTGTTTTGACTGTACCCCGATGCCTGGATATAGGCATCGGGGTACACCTTGTCACAACATTCCAGAGCCACCGATTCCAGATAGTTCCTGACTTAACGACATTTTCCTAAGTCATCCTTCGACGCCTTTCTGGAATCTTCGATGCCGATCTATGTATGATGTTCCAGAATATTCGAGAATGTTCTGGGACAACCAGGACTGACCAGGAAGGCTTGGAGAATATTCTATAAACTTATGGAACATCGAGGAACTTTTCCGAAACTTCCAGAAAACTCGGCTCTCAGTGACGATTTTCGTAGAAATAAACCGTCCTCCTCGACCCAGGCTTATTACCGTTTATTTACAGAGGCGTGTGCTGCGTGCTAAGCGTGGTGCTGATCACGGCGACTGTGTACGACGTGCGTCTGTCGCGCGAGGTGCGCAGGCGCAGGCGCCGCGCGAACAACATGCGCGCCAACAGCGAGAGCAGCGCCAGGGAGGACTCTAAGTTGGACCTCAACGGGTTGGATGGGATCACTGTTTCTAAGGGTAAGTGGTGTATATATATATGGCATGTGTCTATGTTTCTCAGGGTATGTCTTTATTATTGCGGTGCCTCTTCACGACAGATGGATGGCCGTCAGCGACACATATCTTCCAGCCAGACAGAACTCTTCAATGTTAGATATCGACGTCCACTTCGTTAGTTTCTTTGTTTGTTTTAACACTTTAGTGCACAAATCAGACAAATATATAAATAACATACAGAGAAGAAAAAGAGCTTATCTCAAAAGAGATTTCTACCAGCAAACCCGCGAAAGAGAGAGAGCAGTGTTAAAGGTGGTAGTAGTAGTACAAATAAAATGCCTTGTCTTTTCCTCAGTTGTGGAATCACGATTATCTCCTGGTAATCCCTTCCCCTCACTCTTTCCACCTGCAAGTAAACTCGCGCAAGTATTGCATATGTTACTTGCAATGCAATATCGTTTTACACGCTGCAATTTTAAAGCAGGAATTTATAATCAAGCTGTCGCGACAGCACTTGCCACGGAGTTTACACTTACAAGCTGCTGTCGAACAGACTGTCGCGCATTTCTTGCAGAAGTAAACGCGGCTTCTTACAATTTTAAATGAAAATTCACAATTACCTACTCACCATGACATATAATTGGTCGAGAGACATGAGCAAAATATGTGTGGAAAAATATTAAAATGTCCCTATAAGTACCCACCTTGCTCGGTAAGTATGTCATAATCATAAACTTTGGAGTTAAAGTGTAGTTTATAACCAGGTCACCAGTCAAAAGGTCACTTAAGAAGTCTTGGAACTTTCAAAAAATAAATTAACAGGCCGCCAATGATACTTGACCTAGTCGACTTTTTAAAACTATGTAGGTATGCTACGTTATTATTTAAATATAATAATAATAATAATTTCTTTACTTACAGGTATAAGTATAACCCATTACAAATTTACAATTCATATACCTAGCTATAATAAAATAAAATAAATAAGATAACCAGTTTATCTGATCAGTTTAGTTGATCTGCAGTTGGTTGTCTGGAAGAAATCGCTTTTAGCGATAAGACCGCCAAAATTGTACATGCTTCTCAATTATGTAATTAATACTGTATTATGGTGCAATAAAGTGTATTTATCTTATCTTATCTTATCTTATAACCTAAGAAACTTATACGATAAAGAAATAGCTTGAAAACAAGCTACTTCTTATTCCAGTCGTGATGCACAGAAATCCATCCAGAAAATATGAACCGTTAATTACACATGTAACCTAATAGGTGTACTAATTAAAATAATGTATCTTTATTCCATAGGAAAATCGATGTACAACGTAAATAACAACATCGCAATTAACAGTAGTAACCACTCCGAAGAACGACTCACCGGCGAGACCGCTTCCACTGACGAGGACATTAAACTGAGTGAGTAAGACAGTTAGCCACAAACGTGATTTAAGCCTGACACATACACGGGCGGCCTGAGGCCAGTTAAATCGCATGCCCCGCCCCCTTTTCTGCTAGTTTTCTGTAGTGATCTGCGGCCTAGGCGTCAGATTGCTACCTACTGGCCGTTAACGACCGACTTTGTGTCCGACTTTAAAGTTAGCCACGGTTTAAGGTCACGATCATGAATATGATGGAGTTGTGCAGTCTGTACCCACCAGGTTCAAAATAGTTGTACTCAAAATCATAGAACAAACCGCTATGATTAACTGGCCACATCTAGCAAATAAAATGTCAACGCTAACGTTTCTTTGCTATTGGCGCCCAACGTGGGTCAGACTAAAATCTGTTTTAGATTGATTTCATGACTATTGTACTTTTCCCAGGCGTATGGTCCGAGCTATTTCTATCGTTCTCCATGAAGGCCAACGTGCTCCAGATCTTCGACCAATCGGTTGGCTCCGACACCGTGCCAGTAGTGCACGGTCTTCGCTCCCTCTCCATGGTTTGGGTCATCTTTGGACACACCTGCATTGTTGTCTTCAAGGTAAGGTGGTTCAAGCCTAGGAGTCTTACCCTATACATAATGTCAGAAGTTTTAAGAATTAGAAATGAGACTGGAGACGCTCCTGGTCTGGAATTATTTGGTATCAATTCAAGACCAAGGGTAATTACGACCTCAAAGGTCTACTGTATCTAGTTTTTATATCTCGCCCCCAAGAACAACGTTCTTCAGGAATCGTATGATGCTCTTGGGCGAGAGTTTTTTGTATCTTCGGGTAGCATCAACTGTCCACCTATGGCTCTACTTCTGCTTTCAATAAGAGCATCAAAGTCTGAAAAGATATGCATAGGGGTTTGCTCTGCTTCACGATAAAGCATTAGTGTCAGACAGGTTCATTCGTTCATATGTTTATTTGGCCTGCAGGCTAAATTCAAGGCGTCCGAGTGGCTCGAGGTGCGCCCGAATGGCTCGAGGCCCGGACGGGGAGGAGGAATGTGATGGATGATGAATTGTGGGTTATTACAGCCTACAATGGGGAGTGCTCGGGGCGCTAGTCGGGTCGCGGATGTATCGCAGCTCCCGTGTGTGGCTCGGCAACAATGGCACGAGGTGGAACACCCCAGGATGTTTAGTCGGTATTCCGCCCCTTCAGGGCGGCGAGCCCGACATAACCAACACGCTCCCCCCCGGGCGTGGTGGTACATGGTTACATGGGTCAAAAAAAGGGTAAATTCAAGTCTCTTATGTATGAGTTTCCTCAACTCCATTTCATCACATGCGATGAAAAGTTTTGCCTGTGACAAGTTAAAGTACTTAGCCAGCCGTATATGTATGTCAGTCATATACAACTGAGATCCTTTCTTTCAGTACGCCGACAACACAGCTCTGAGAGCTATATTGGAGAAGAGCTTCTGGTTCCAGCTTATCTTGAGCGCCGTCTACAGCGTAGACACGTTCTTCTGTCTTGGGTAATTGGTATTGTTACTTCTTTCTCATATTTTATGTATTATTATAGTATGTACTTCTCGCATATAAGAATCATCAAACAGGGAGGGATCGTAGTCCAGTTGCACACACGTTGAAAAGAGCCTTACAAGGCATCTTTGAGCGAGGTTTGTACCTGGATGGGTAGGACATTGTCATCTGGGCGCCTCCGTGCCTTGCAAAGTACGTTAAGCAGTCGGTCCCGGTTGCCGTCTTTACTCAGCAGTCGTTAGGCCAAATCAGGCAGCCTTAATAACTCTGTCAATAGGTTTGGTCACTATACCACACGAGAAGAAGCATATCGCTGATCTTTTTGAACCTTTATTGAATGAACAGTTGATTTCGTTCTCAGAGGCCTGCTGGTATCGTTCCTGTACTTCCGAACGAACTCGAAAGGCAAACTGGACTTGCTGACAAAAGGCCGTCGGAAAATCACTTCAGGCGTCCTACAGTTCCTGGGACTCATTGGCTACAGATTCGCCAGGTAAGAACTATTTTTATTAGGAAATAATAATAAAAAACTAACGAAATGAAAATCTAATTAAGTATCTTTTTATTACTTTAACCACTTAGTAGCTTTTCCAATTAGGTAATCAAATAATGCAACATTATCCTAAATCTGCAATGCAACTTAGGTAACCTAAAACCATTGAGAATAACATTTTAACTAACACTGTTGGAGGTGGGTGGACCAAACTGCAATATTGTATTTGCCATAAACCAGAATTTTACGTAGGTACATCAAAATAACGAACCAGTAGATAATTTGGTGATTAACCCAAATACAAGTTAATGACATCACCACTTTAATGAGAATCGTAAAATTAGGTATTCCACCAATCGTTTTGAACTTTTGACCGCGAAGACCCCAAGTTAAATCTGCAATTTATTGGTGTTACTAAGTTGGTAGCTTTTAACGATTATGGGACTTGCACAAGACTAGGTCACTTCGTCCAAAGTCCTTCTATAACGTATTTATTTAACGTGTGCACCCTGCATCTCACTGATGTTACAGTGGTGGTTTCATGTTTGTCACCATGTGCAGATTCTGTTCCATCTCATGAAGCTTGTTGCACTGTTGCCAAGTCCACTGCACTGTTCAAAGACCGGGGTCACTACTGTTGGGGACTGCTCTACCTAAAGGGTCTCGAATTAAAAGATTCTTATATGTAGAAAACGTATAACTAATATAAGTATAATGCTTAACACGGGTCACAGGAGGGCAAGAGATAGCGCGGGCTGGACACGTCCGTATAAATCGGGGCTTGCACCACGACTGACTCCCGGCATCTCGGACCGTACGGCGCGTCCGACAAAGCTATGTTGACTCCTGATTCTTTCCCACAGATTAACAGCTCCCTACCTCTTCATGCTGGGCGTAGTGGAAGTGACGATGAAGTGGTTCGCTCACAACGCAGTCTTCGAGCCTCCAGCGATGGACCACGAGACCTGCCCCAAGTACTGGTGGCGGAACCTCCTGTATATCAACACTTTGTTCCCTGTTGAGCAGATGGTGAGACCATTTTTTCGACTACAAATGTAGACGGCCCGTAATAAGTGACACCACAGAAGAGTGTCGCCCTAAGGACCAAAATGTAAAGCCTCGCGTTGGCCTCGTGTGTCAGTTACGGTCAGTATACACTGACTGAAGTGTATCTCGTTTCCTTGACAACCCTTCTTTCAATTTCTGCCGACGTTTTTTAAATTGCAAGTCGCGTCGTGAAGGCACCACCATCCGTGATACCATGCTATGTCGTTGGGTTGACAGAAATAAATTATACATTTCCGACCGTTCGTTCATGACTATATCTTTGATTTCAGTGCATGTTATGGAGTTGGTATCTGTCAGACGATACTCAGTTTTATGCAGTCAGCGCTATTCTTCTTATATTGGCTACAAGGTAAGACAATTACTTACTTATGCTAATGGATGTGCGTTAATTAAAGATACTGGACCATTGATCTCCTATACACAACTAGATACACAGTCTGCCTTCTAAAAATGCCCGAGCGCAAAGGTCCAAACGGATGAATGGACCCTCATTTGGTTTATTGGACATTATTTGGACGTTAATAATGGACCCCTATTTGGACGTTTTTTAAATTGTTTTAGTAAGACCTTTGTGTATCTAGTTGTTTATAGGAGATCAATGTACTGGACGAACTTTTATTGGTAAGTCCCATTATGAGACTACTATGAATCTTGTTCTCTCCGACCAATGATTTTGACGCTTTCATGAGCTAAATCATCTCAAAAACGGGACCAGGTTCCGAAGATATCCAACCGGTCGTATAAAGAAGTAGTATTCATTCGCGGACACTCCATTAACTGAATCATTGTTCAGTTCAAGTTAAGTTGCAAAAGCATCAAAATTTTAATTTTACCACCTCCCTTCACAGCCACTTCAAGCTATCAGTCTCCCTGACTGGCGTATTCTTCCTGTCTTCCCTGTTCACAACTGGCTACGTATCCTGGAGCAACGAGCACATCCCCAACAGCGAGGACCCCTTCACACAGTTCGACAAGATCTACGACAAGCCCTGGACCAGACTCGGGCCCTACCTCGTCGGCATGGCCACGGGATGGATACTGTTCAAGACCAATTTGAAAATTAGGATGAGCAGGGTGGGTTTCGTAATTCCTTCAATCTGTTTTTTAGGATATTTTACGATTCTAATAGCATTCGCATTGTTCCAAGAATACTCTAGTCTGCCGCTGTCCTTTAGGGGTTAGCTTCCATCTGGATAAGGGCATCTATCTGACATGACATTCATGATATGACGTAAGTACTTGTTCTGAAGCGCGGCCATGAAATATTAAGTTTAAGTACTAAACTCAGGTGCGGTGAATGTATGTCTAAGCGTTCCACACACCACGACCTGCACGCGGCTTGCGGCCTGCGGCCAGTTGAATGCCCCGACCAATTTTCTCCCGTCGTTCTGCGATCTGAGGCCGCTACCTACTGGACCTCAGGACTGGGTCGCAGGCCGCGTGTAGGCGACTGTGTGTGGAACGCTTCGCGCCCGTCTCGGCATCCGCACCCGCGTGTTCTACGTGAAACAACACTGACAGTGACATGTCATCTCATGATATTTCATAGTTTTGAGCCCGATAATAGCGGAGCTGGTCAGGTGACTTAGATCTTCCTTTAAACAAACAATGTTTCCAGATATGGGCGTGGGTTGGTTGGATAATCTGCACAGCCACACTCCTGTTCCTGATCTTCGGGCTGTACAAAACTGAGCTAGGAGTGGCTTCGGCCGCCGTGTACAGTGCGCTGTCACACTCGCTCTGGGCCGCGTGCGTGGGATGGATTATCATTGCTTGCTCTACTGGGCATGGAGGTTTGTTCTGTGCGATTACTTGATTAGGAATCAGAACCCAATGGCTATCATAGGAGTTAAATGACAGTTCAACAACAATTTTGGAAGGACCAACACCTACATATCTGGAAAGATATGTAGCTGTTGGTCCTTCCAAAATTGTAAAATAAACAGTATTTTACGATGGTATTTTAGTAAGATCCTGCATTAATCTGTATACAATAGACGACAATCAACTTTTCGCTGCCGAATTATCATAAATCCATTGCTCGTATCTAAATTCAGAATCTCAGTTAAATCCATGTTTTCACTCAAGTTTTCATGCCAACCTGTTTCACGCCAATAATTGTGGCAATTTCAGCGTTTTTTGGGGATTTCTCAATCTTTACTAAGTATTGATTTATTTATTTTAAAAGTTTACTAATCTATAATTCAATAAGTATTTCTTTTGGCCACCACCATCTTTAAACTTAAAGATAAAATTGATACCGCAGCGATAAAATTGCGGTGTGTGCATTGTTAATTCAGGTTCATTGTTTTCCCTCAGGCTGGGTGCGTCCCCTGCTAGCAGCGCCAGTGCTGTACCCGTTCTCCCGCGTCACGTACTGCGCGTACCTGGTGCATCCCGTGGTGCTTCGCTACGTGGCTATGCACCTCACACACCCCATACATCTGGGCGAGCTGCTAGTGGTGAGTAAAAGTGACGTCACCAGAGTACCGACCGAAGTTATGATATCGTTGTCATTTTGACACATGGATGTCGTAGTCTGTCCCAATAAAATTTTCCAAGTAGGTAAACAAACCGATAACCGCACTTAACTTATTTACTCCATGCGTTAGCTAGCTTTGAAAAGTATGACTCAAATGAGTCAATTCATAGTGAAACGATCGTTTCCAGTCAATAAATTAGTCTAATAACTAGCTTCTGCCCGCGACTTCGTCTTCGCAGGATCTTTATAAATTATAGCCTATGTGTTATTCTGATTTATGAGTTATTGTAAAGTTTCATTAAAATCCATTCATTAGTTTTTGCGTGAAAGAGCAACAAACATCCGTCCATACATATATACTTTCGCGTTTATATATTAGTGGGAAGTGGGATGGGATAGTGGGATTGTTTTTTTGGTGAACTTTCAAACGCCATGTTTGTTTACATCCATTGAAAATTGGATTGAAATATAGTTATTTGATGATCCACATTACTGCGTTTCTTGGTAGTTTGCTGGACACGCAAGGTTGTAATTTACGTTCCTTCGAAAACCTTCATTCCTATCTGTACTTTATATTCAAATCTTCATTTTGTAATAAGAATAACTTACGGAATGCAATAAAGAATTTAAATTGAATTGAAACTGGTTTTCTGGTGACTGGGTAGTCAGCAGATACTTGCATTCCTTAGCTCTGTGATGTCGTCACGCTTCTTAAGACTTCCACTTCATTTTCTGACCAATGTTTTTGTCCACAGTTCGTCCTTTTCCTGGGCCTGACTGTGATATCATACTTCCTGGCATTCGTGATCTCTGTGGCGTTCGAAGCACCCATCGTCACCATGCTGAAGATTCTCTCCCCTCAGAGGAAACCTCACAGGGTTTGAGATGTACTTCAGACTTACGAGTTAAGATGGACTTTTAAATTAACTGCGCAAAGTGAGACGTTTGATAATCGAGTGAAAAGTTCGTGCGACTTTATTGGGCATGTTGAAACACAATTTTACGACGACTGCTTGCGATAAGGAGCGGTTAGCGCCTCACCCAGGTTATAAGAAAAATGAAAAGTTTTTATGGGTTAAGTGGCGAACCCTCGGGTTATCTTGTGTTGCAAATGGGCTTTTGCCAGCTTTTGTTAGACGTTAATTTATTCGAATTGAAACAATTGCACTGTGTTTGTGGTAATCTCCACAAACACAGTGCAATTGTTAAAATTTATTGTTAAAAATGTACAAGTTCGAATTATTCATAGTTTTCATAGTTAATAAAATTACTACAAAACTGACGTAAGATCCTGAGAGTTTGGTGGATTGGATGGTAACTGCCAACTGTGGAGATTCTCAACGGCGGATATTGAAATAGGCTGTTGAATATGTACAAAAGTTTAAGATGTATTATTTAAATTTTAAATCAACAAAATGAACAACAATGTACAAATCGTAAGACGTGGCGGAACCTTGAAAAAGAAGCGAGAGTAGAAGAAATTAATTATATTTTAATGAATAATTGGGTACTTAACCAACCTTTGTTTAAATCAACTCACACGATCATGCTGAGTATTCCTAGAATATTCCTTTTAACGCCATAGATATTGATGGTTAAAGTCAGAATTAATAAACGTGACGTCACTTCAACTCTAGTTTTCAAATGTCCGTATTTATGTCATTTTTCGACTGATTTCTATTGTTTCCATCAGTCATAGACCACTTACCCCATAGACCTGTACCAGGAGGGCGCCCGTGTCTGCCCGCAACATTGCTTCTCGACACGTCGACCTAGAGATAGTATCGACATGGACGCATCTCTTTAATACGGCACCCCTGTACGCTTCGTCTCTATGCGCTCATCGTTGACAGAATTTTTCGCGTGCAAATTTGTACCGATTTCGTGTCTATTGGGTAGGTGGTCTGTGCCACCAGTTGACCACCATTTTAGTCTACTCTTTGTAAATTTATTTACAATTTATAATACAATGATATTTTCGTAAATATATGTCAACTATCCAATTGTAATTAAGTAAGTAAGCAATGTATTGTACAAAGTTTATGGTATATTTGAATCGATTGTAAAAAGTTTAAGGTTTATTTTATATTATATTGTTAATTCTTTTAATTAGCTACATTTGCTATATACAGAGCATAGCAATAGCCACAATTATTACTTATGTGCAAATAAGTACATAATATAAAAACCCTAGGATGGTAAAAGAAGTAAGGGGCGACAAATGAAACGCTGGGAAGATGATATAAAAAGAGTGGATTGTCCAGAATGGACAAGGATAGCGAGAGACAGAGAGATAGAAATCTTTAGAGGAGGCCTTTGTCGAATGACAAGCTGTTGCTGGGAAATAACCGATCGTCGAAAGGTTATAGCTATTATTTAATTTCAATAACACTGTAAAAACTGTTAAATGGCAATAAAGGCCTATTTTGTTTTTATATATATATATATATATAAACACTCACATTTGGATGATGGACGTCCATCTTCTACGATCCTGGCATTCCACTTTCGCTTCCTCTACATTCTTCAATATATTCTTGATGAGGAATTAACAGCATATTGATTGATTACTATTAAGTTTTTTTTTTATTTGTTCCCTTTGAAATGATCTCGTAACATCAGAGAAAAAGGAATTAAGGTGAACCTTACATTTCTTTCTTTTATTTATAAAAAAAATTCAAACACGCATAGCTGAATTCGTCGGGATTTATATCTTTCTAGAAGATGCGTTCAGAATGTAGCATGTTTTTCCTTTTTTATCGCCGCTACAAATCCATTCTTCGATTGGTTGAAGTACAATTGTGGTGACTGGGGTTGTGACTCTCGCTCCGGGTCCTACCTGGTGCAAAGGTTGGCCTTAGCTATACAGCGCGGTAACGCCGCAAGCGTTATGGGTACCTTTGCACCGGGTACGACAAGGGGCGGGTTATTTGATTGACGAAGGTTTAATGAATATTTTACTTTTAAATTGTGGTGATAATAATATATTACGATCTTATTTCCACTGTGAATGCACCTGAATATTATTTTTCAAGATAAGAATTTTTTTTAATATTCTTGTTTAATATTTTCTTGCATATGCGCTATGCGAAACGAAAATCTAAATGATAAATGGAGATTTTCGTTTCGCATAGCGCATAATAATAATTATGCAAGAAAATATCAAAACATATGAAAAAGGAACGCGTCATCAATTAACAACATGACTTCTAATTCTAACTGCAATGTTAGACATGTATTTGAGTAATTGCATAATTGCTGGATAGATGTCGCTACCGTCCTTCAGACGAGAATATGGAGACAAAAATCACGATCTGGATACGAATCACCATGGCTCTGTTGGAATAGAGCGTGCCACGGAATGGCGAGGTCCCGGGATCGAATCCCGGTCGTGATGAAATTTTTTTCTCCATTTATCATTAATATTATTTTTTACTATAAATGACTATCCTGTTAAGTATAATTATAATGTACATAGACTGTAAATATGATAATACTTTTAAGTACCTATGTAAATGATAGTAGGGTTTTTATATTTTTAAATAAAACATAAGAATGGTGTACCAGATTTTTTATTTCAGTTGACATGACAGGTTGATGCTACATATTTTATACTTATCTGAAAAACTAAGGGAATACATATTTATTTACAGACCTTTGTTCTGTACAATTACCATACCATACCAAGCACCCAAGTTCGCTTAAATACCGTAGCTGAAGGCTGATTGGTGTTTCACTACTCACAAACACTATAGCTACGGTCTTTACATACTCGCTAGCGAACGAAATTATAGCAACTCGATCCGTACAGACGTATTTTCGATACAGTAAAGGCTTAATTTACGTAGTGGTATTGTGAACAAAAGTTAAGGGGATTCGTCAATTACACTATTTCATACTTTTTTGTCACAGTACATAAATGTCGCACTCGCTGCCAGAGTTTAAAAATAGCTGTTCAATTGACGGTTCAGTGTGGTTGCCATGCCAATCTCAAACAATGCAAGTATAAGCATAGACTCTAATTAACACTGGTCGACGTCACGGGTGACAAGAGAGCGGGTGCGTAGGTACCTTAGCCAGTGAGTACGTTTGGCCATACAAAGAGGTAACGCGGCCGCTCTCTTGGGCACCCTGCCGCATGGGAGCGACTTGGACGCGGTGTTGTACCTGTGACTGTGAATTAACACTAAACCGTCAATTGATATTTTAATAATAAAATATAAAGTATACTTTTTCAATGATCTGCTAATCTATGACAAACATTAAATTTTTATATTTAAAATTTGAGAATTACAAATACAAAAATTACGTTATATTCTAGATCGCAGTCTTCCCGAGTCAAATATCGACTTTTATATGTTTACTTTACATTATGATTTGGCAGCTAGTAAGTCAGTATTAAAATATATGCTGTAAGGAAAATCGTATGAAAAAGACGAATTGAGGAATACCCTTAACTAGCAATGGGTAGCTGTGAAAATTTCTCAAAATGCGACTTAATTTTACTGAAACTCGTGTCGCCTACATTCTTATAAACATTTTAATGCGACAATTGCTAATTCCTCGTGGATTTTAAATTTTTTGTTTTTTTGTTGTTGTTTTTTCTTATTTTGTGATTTTTTTTTTCTTTTCTTATTTTGTGATTTTTTTTCTTCTTTTATTATTTTTTGATTTTTTTTTTGGTTTTAAGAAACTTTTTGAATTTTTTTGTGTGTTTTTACGTCTTTTGTCATTTTTTTGGACCGTTTATAATTTTTGGCTATATATTTTATTTTTTTTGGGTGAGGAAACAGCTGAAAATGAAAAAAAACGAGTTTGAGAAATAATCAGGTCACACCTTCATCGCTTAAAATTATATACTTCTACATAATAATAATAATATGTACATTTGTGTAGGTATATAATTTTAAGGAATCACACAGGTCACCCATTGCTAGGTTTCGTCCTTAGTTTTACAGAGTATAAGACCGAGATTCAAATGACTGACAGTTCGTTCGTTTGCCAATGTCATGTTACATAAAATTCAATATAGTCTTCTTGTCTTCATCCAGAGGAGACGCCGTAGCGAGATCACTCTGGACGAAGCAGCACGACAGTCACGCTTAGTAGCCCGTGATAAAAGCTTGAAACTTCAGATCTTGCTCAAATTATCCAATAAATTCACCATACTGTCATTCGCGAACGTTTTATGATTAATTGATATTAAACATAAAATAATCACTATGGACATTAAAATAAAAATTATCAAATAATTTAGCAACCGTCGTTTCACGCCATTTTCAAGAGAAACGTGATGACTATCTGTAGGTTATAATAGCGAGCTTTGACACGCAGACGCGATCCGCGGCTTGCGGCCTGCTGCCAGTTGAAACGCATGACGATGTTTCAACTGACCGCAGTCCGCAAGTCACGTGCAGATCGCGCCTGTGTAGGAAATTAAGCTCACACTTACAACATTGTCTACTGAGACAATTACTGAATCTGAATTGAAGCTCGGTCTACCCTTTATTCACGAGAACTATCGTGAATAAAGAGAAATATGGTACAAAATTGTACCGCATCCGAGGGCCAAGTGGATTCGACTATGGTTAACGCCTAGAGCTGGTACACATTAACGATTTGAAACGCGCGTTTCGAAAATTACAAGGTTTACTGAAATGTGCGTTTGCAAAACGCCTGATATGTGTGTACTAGCTCGTAATGTATGGAGTTAACAAAAGTCAAAAACCCTCTGGTTCCATCACCGTTTCCACACAAAACCAGTCGGCCATGCATTAGTGGCCTTTACACAGTCACTCTATCGCGCGTTCTCAGGAGATTATTTTGCGCGATTATATTTTTTAAGTGTATTCTTAAGTTTGTGCTAACGTTCTTTCGCGCGCGATTACTCGCCACTCTTACCAATAATTAATATTTAGAACATGATAAAAAAATTCTTGCCGTGGGCAGGACTTGAACCTGCAACCTTGTTAGTCCGTGCACGCACTTTTCAAGTCCAGCCCACGGCAAGAATTTCTCATCATGATCTAATTTATTCACCGAGCATGGATAATGCGTAATACAAATTCAGAATTATGAATTATTTCAACGCTATTAATAATTTAATTGTTATTGGTAAGAGTGGCCGTGTAAAAGCTAATAGCTAATTAGTCTTTCAAGCACTTACTATTTGCTATATCACGCGCGATAGAGTGTATGTGTAAAAGCGCCATTAGCTGACTGGTTCTGCATTGAAATTGAAATGGAACGGACGACGTATAGTCCCAACCTAATAGTCAAAGGTACAGTTCCCGGCAGCTAATCTGATCCAAAATGACGGCAGTTCGTGAAGGTAGTCTCGACAACAGATTAGTAACACTTATGATTTCAACGCAGATAAAGTGTTAACCAGTACTGTAAAATTGTAGATGTTGTTTACAACTTCGCCACCATTTTGGGTAAACATAGCTGCTTGCTATACGGTCGAAGACAGAGAAAGGTGCAGACGACTTATTAAGGTTGAGATTATCCCAAAAGCACTTACCCTATTGTAAGAATTCTTTTACTGTTAACTAGTAAAGGAATTATTAAATTCGGTCCAGTAGTTTTTGGAAAAAAAAACCTAATTGAGTATACTTTTCTCTGTCTTCGTGTTCTACGATAACATGGCCCGCCCCTCCAAAAATCTGACAGTGTGTGCAACAACGCCTCACGTAACTGTGTGTGCGTAAGCAAGTCAATGTATGGCCATTACATAGAACACTTATACACATCCTTCGTAAGAAATAATTACACACATTGAAACATTTGGAGGGGCGGGCCATGTTATCGTAGAAGATACTATTAGGCTAGCACTGCACGGCGTCTGGTTCTTTAAGTGTATCCTCATATTATAATCACTAAATCTATACTATAAAGCTTAACTCATTTGCTATGCTCCATAATGTCTCAAATGAGATATTAAATGGGTATTCTTCGAGGCTTATAGCCTCAAAACCCAAGAACCCATTCCACTGGTTTTCCAGTACCCTGTTATGGGATATATTCAGACACAGCCTCAATTTAACCGCCCGATACTTATATCCCTTTCTGTCAAATGATGATCTACTGTGACGACAATCATACACAATTTTGCGCACGAATTCAACGTGCGACTGTCAAAAATATACATGACAAGCATCGAAAATGAAATGTTTTTAATTGTCATTACAAAATAGACATAAAATGATGATCAACTGTGAAAACAAAATTGAAATTACTTGAAAAATTAAACAATTACAGACCAGAAAAGCTGAGATAGAAAGAGTCAGAAACAACACGATGTATTGAGGCCGTGACGTCACAATCAAGTGCAATACAAAACAACTCATTTACAGCAGAAGCCAAGCCTTAGGTGGACACATAATGTCACCCAAGAATATTAAAACTCACTCACACCAGTGCATCCTCCCTGAATTGCTCGATTCCTGAAAGACGTTGGCCTTGGGAGCGAGCTATAATAACTCGGTGCGCGGCCACAATATACCTTTGAGGTTTGATGTCCCAGTGACCCTTGGCTTGTGACATATTAACTACATTTTGCTAATAAGAGATGGAGCATCCCCCCGCCACTTCCGCTTGTTTTGTATGACACCGTAGACACGTCACGGCCTCAATACATCGTGTTCTGTTTCTGTCTCTTTCTAACTCAGATTTTCTGGTCTGTAATTATTTGATTTT
Organism: Tachystola acroxantha; assembly: GCA_963506565.1. Lineage (NCBI taxonomy): Eukaryota > Metazoa > Arthropoda > Insecta > Lepidoptera > Oecophoridae > Tachystola > Tachystola acroxantha. Next base: position 14,496,997 of record OY735876.1, on the reverse strand, counting down.
GCAAGTAATTTCAATTTTGATTTCACAGTTCATCATCATTTTATGTCTATTTTGTAATGACAATTAAAACATTTCATTTTCGATGCTTGTCATGTATATTTTTGACAGTCGCACGTTGAATTCGTGCGCAAAACTGTGTATGATTATTGTCCAGTCTTTATCAAGAGGAAATTTTCCATGAAATCCTATCGGGCAGCTAGACGTGGCTGTTGTCATTTTTAAACAATCTAACGTACTGCTAAGCAATAATATACAAACACACAATGTAAAACTCATTATTTACAGTCCATTCTCCCTTATCGGTGCTTATGGACTGGTTAAAGTAACAAAGACTTCATCTGATGCTCGCACTTCACTTGGCTATTCGTAGTTATTGGATGTTTTTCGTTTTAACCTATTTTAACGAGGTGTGAAAGGGATAGCAACACGATTTAAGAGAAGTGAGGTTTAACTAGGTTTATGAATAACAGCACAAAAGTTTGCAATGGAATAACGCGACATCAATCAACCAATCTTTTAACCAGTCAAAAGAAGAGTTGTGACCACTAGAAATGCTACGGATCGAGGCAATGTAGCGCACATAATGTTTGCATTGTATGAGGTTCAATTATGAGCGACTGCACTGCCCCGCTCACATGGCATTTCTACCCTCTATTAATATATTCTGCGGTGCTGAAGTTTGGTTGCGAGATTGTAACCGATTGACGAGAACGCTAACTTGGGTAATACAATCGCGATGCACGCACAGTCACGATTTTGTATCGCTACTGGGTACGGCCCCAGTTGCGTGCAGCGCCGTTATAGCCGCGATGCAGCACCGTCATAGTCGCGATGCACCACCACTACAGCTGCGGTGGAGCACCACTATAGCCGCGATACAGCGCCGTTATAGCCGTGATACAGCATCACTAAAGTCGCGATGCAGTAGCGAGGGGTTGGCGATAGCACACGTCGCGATGCAGAATCAATACAGACGCGATGCAGGCTTTGTTACTTTTTTTCTATTCTCTACATTTTATAATTAATTAATCAAAACAGCATTCCAAAGAAAACATAATAAATACTAAATCTCTTAAATACTACAACAGTGAATACGATATGAGGATGCACGTGTATGTTGCATGAGGTATGCCATGTTTCTGATAAAACACGACATACCTAATAGCAACATGCATGTTCACTTTTTCCTGTCATTTCAATGGAATAAAAAATGGTACTTAATTATATTAAGATTCAGAATTTGAATTACGCATTATCCATGCTCGGTGAATAAATTAGAACATGAAGAAAAAATTCTTGCCGTGGGCAGGACTTGAACCGGGGCCATTGTCATCCGTGACACGTCACGTTTTTCGTGTCACGGATGACAAGGTCGCAGGTTCAAGTCCTGCCCACGGCAATAATTTTTTCATCATGTTCTAATATATTAAGATTACTAAAATTATTATTACTGTCTAATTATTAATAGTAGCAGTTGGTACAATAGGCGTTCCGTCCGAATTGCGTATACAGACTACTAATAATTTATTAGGTCACTTTAGCTGGACGAAACAATTATTGGCCCAACTGCTACTAAATCCTTAACATAACGGAAACACCGGCAAATCACGAGACTATGGCCCAATTATTATAAAATATATTAGAAACTTTAGCCGTGGAATCTTTGAATTCACAGGTAAAGTCGCCGACAATATTTTGTTGCAAACGAAGGCCCAACGGAATATAACCAAGTATAATCTCTTCATTTACCGGTGAACAATCCGGTGATATTATAGTCAACCTCGCTGACCCCACCTTTGGGGGGTCGCGTCTGAACTTGATTAGCTTATAATATTTGTTTAGCAATTTTCTCAAAATTTCGGGATATGACAACTTTACCTAGTAGCCTCCCGTTCATTTACATTTAACATTTGCACCCTGGCTTTTATACATATGTACATTATTATCTACAAAAGATGAGATATTCTTTTATAATTTGACTAAGTTGATAAGTGCTTTGTTGTTCATAGACCTAGAATACTTATTTTAATCCTAACGCTAATTAAATTCTACCTGTAATACTACTGGAACACATTATTTTTTTTACATTTTGTTTTTTTAATTTTATATTTTGTTTTTATTATTTTCTGACATTTAACTAAACAATATCGGCAACTAAGCAACTTTAAACTAATAACCGTACAAAAATGTGTTTTTATTTCATGATGATGGTTATGAACCCGGACCCCCGAAATCCGTTTCGTACAAAAAACTAGCAAAAGTTGTTCAGTTGTCGAGTTTGCTAATAGGTACGACAACCATATATTTTTTTTTTATTTTTTAAAATTTTATTATTATTTTTTTTGTTTTTTTAATTTTATATATTTTTTTTTCTGACATTTAACTAAACAATATCGGCAACTAAGCAACTTTAAACTAATAACCGTACAAAAATATGTTTTACGACCCGATTCGTAAAACATATTTTTGTATCGTACAAAAAACTAGCAAAAGTTGTTCAGTTGTCGAGTTTGCTAGGTACGACAACAAGATATTTTTTTATGATTTTTTAAAATTTTATTATTTTTTTTTTTTTTTGTTTTTTGTTTGTTTTTTTGTTTTTTTAGTGATAAGTAATTAGTTAAATTAGAATAATACACACATTATGTACATTAAAGCCAAATTCGGTATAAAACTAGGTCTATGAATAACCGTAGACTTACAACCTTGTCAAATTCTAAAAGTATTCTCTATTATTATAGTCTATACACATTTGTACATATAGAAATTTCATTTCACATTTTATTACCTATCTAGAGACACGGTGTAGTAACTTAGTTCTATACCTTACTTGTTTGTATATATGGTTATGTATCTCATCTATTCTTTTTTTTAACATGGTACAATTTAGCACGACCACATTATAATACCTATTTTAAACTAATGATAAACAATACTTTCAAATTTTATAACCTAACCTAACCTAGCAATTTTTATTACTATTAACCTAGAAATGGAAATTTTTAAATTTATATCTTAACCTACTTATAATAATTTAGTTTATATTTTACTACCAACATTACCTGTATATATACGTCCCTATTTTATTATTAACCTAGTACTTACGACTATTTTTTTATAACTTACTCATAATGTATTCGAACACCGCCTTAGGCGCAGTTTCATCTATCCGTGAGATAAATGTTTTGATCGAAGACATTATTTAATAAGTTAAAACTTCCTCTTTTATCAATTTCCCTTACTCAATCATGTGATTGAGAACGGCTCGCTATTACCACAGAAGGTAATAGCAAAACTAGTACGACACCTAGATATTCTTTTTTGGTTTTTTAAAATTATTTAACTTTTTTTTCTTTTTTCGCTTTATTATTTACCTAGTACAACAATGAGATATTTTTTTGGATTTTTTAAAATTATTTATATTTTTTCTTTTGTTTTTATTATTTTTTGATGTTAGTATAATGACCTACTTACACACACGCCTTACCTAACTTACCATAAACTCAATGAAAGTTTTAAATGTCGTTTTTTAATTTCTTTTAAAGAATTTTTTGTCATTTAATATAAATATATAAAATACAATATGTACACTTTTTTTCTTTTCTCGTGTGGTTTTGGTCACTAAACCACACGCCTCTGACGTGGCCTAACGACTGCTGTCAAGCGACAACAACCAGGACCAACTGCTTAACGTGCGTCCCGAGGCCCACCCGCCCAACGTTGCTTAACCTGTACGATCGTTTTCAACGCGTACTCGCAACTGACGTACAAGCCCCTTTACACTACACTATGTACACTACGTTATTTATGGGAATCGCGCTTTTAAGGGGGAATGCAAAAAAACTCCTATAATCGAGGAGTCAGTGCAGTCTCTCACCCCATTTGAAAAGGAAAAAAACACTTATTTACAAGACAAAGACGAAAAATAAAATAAAAAACATACCTTAATTTAAAATAAAATCAAAATTCGTCTTTCCTCTTTTCAATCTTAACTAATTGAAGTTGGAATATAAGCGGTGCATGCGTTGGTATTTTTGGTGGAGCACCGCTCGCTCCGTAGGCGAGATCTGCTGGGATGATCAGTTTTCTCTCCTCTCCCTCGCACATGCCGATGAGGCCCTGCTCCCAGCCCTTAATCACCTGGTCGGAGCCCAGCGTGAACGTCATCGGAGTCCCACGCGCGAAGGAATTGTCGAATTCCGTGCCATCTTGCAGAGTTCCCTGAAACAAATATAGTCTATAACGATAAGAAGTAAACTGGATCAGTATTACGGTTCTCAAAACGATCAAATTATAGCATGTCATAGCGGCCATGAAAGGGACAGTGCTATTGCCTTGGTGTAGCGGCGTCTCTGTTTGGCGCGCCATGACGTGGTATAGTTTCATCGTTTTGAGAACGGTATCTTTACTTTAAATTTTAATAGAACCTGCAAACGATGTCCAAAAAAATTGGCGAAAATCGAAAAGTCGTAGAACAAAAGTTGTTCAGTTACCACTTACCGATACTGAACACTCTCCCTTCGGCTTCATATACCCTTTACTATACATCTTGTATACTCCCCCCCCCCCCCCCCTTAAAATAAATTGAGATTCGCCGAGCTTGACATAAAACAAATTCTGAATAATTACTTGAAAAAAATCTCTGTTTCTTGAATTTCTCGAAGCGCATGTGCGCTGCCTACATCGCGTACAAAGAGCGCTCGCGCCCGCGCCGCCGCCCGATCACGCTGTCAGTGTCCCAAGTCGACAAGCGGCGCCGTAGTGTAACAACGGATTTTCTTAATTGTGGCATTTCACTCAAAAAGTTAAATTTTTTTTAAAAAAAAAAATTATCACTTCAGTATTGCCTATATTATCACCCCCGAGTCGCGCGTCGTTAATAAAGACCACACCCATGTTCAATTGTTCATGTGCATATTTGGACTAACATAGTATTCTCATAATAACTGGATCTTAGTTTTTTTATTTGGGTCTTGTTTAATTACTTAGTGTCTATAAATGAAAACCTATAATTGGTTTTTTGCTTCTATTAAAGTTATTGGTTGGTTTTCCATATCATAATAAAATAAAATAATAAACCTATGCACAAAAGTGACCTCTGGATTCCCCCCTCCCTTCCTACCCTAGCCTGGACACCTGGGCATATTGAAATAGGATGTCTGCATCCCTGGTACGTTGCTATGATACGCCCACCACCCTTAGGGACCCCCATTCCTCCCACGTCATAAATCAATAGACACTGGGTGAGGGCGTCGCCAACAGGGGCGGGGGTGGGGAGGAGGGGGGGGGGGGGCTCGCAGCCCCCCAGCAGCTAGGGCCTAGCTAGGTACGTATGTGTATGCAAGGGACTCCCCCCCCCCCCCTCACATACCCCGAGATTATTACGAGCTGCCCCTGCATACAGTCTACATTTTTTTTATCTCGGGAAGGAAAGGGGGGGGGGAGGAGACCCCCCTGTCCCGAGATTCAAAAAATTTAGACTGGCGACGCTTTTGGCACCGGGCGAGGTACCTACTCTCAACAGATCACCAATGAAGACTGTTTCAATTACAATAATGTAGTTAGGAGCTGGACTAAATAGCAATTTCAAAATATCAGGAGTTTAATTTAAAGAAGTTGGTTTAAAGTTTAATTTTGTCATTTCAGTGTTTTGTTTACTTATAATATGGTTCCGAACAAAAGCCTATATTAATGAAGCTCACTTCAATTATTTTCACTGTTGCATGTTAATCCCTTTAGGGTGAGGAGGCTGGGCGCAGGCATATTGAAGTCTGCTCCCCTGGTACGTTGCTATGATACGCCCACCCCACCCCCCTTCGCGACCCCTCTCCTCCCCGGTAATAAATCAATATAGGTACCGAATGAGGTACCCTAGAGCTAGACTAGAATGTAACATTTGACGTTTATTTCAAACCCAAATGGATGAAAATGAAACTACGAGTACTTACTTACCTTTGGACCGTTCCTATCATCTGCGTTGTAAGAGTTAAAATCGTATGGCATAATAACTCGTAATAGGAGGCCCCACACTGCAGAACCCAGTATACATAAATTAAATGTTAAGATACTAAAACATGTGTATTGTATTATTGAGTTGTTACCGTAGCATTGATTTCTCTTTACGTTGTATACTTTTTTTATTTTATTTATTTTTTTATTTATTTAAGAGCCTTACATGTGCCTGGGGTGTAAGGGGTGGGGACCGACAATATTGGCCACCCAATTGCCAACCTCACCGGCACGTGGTGCACCCTGCCGACCAACGGACGGGGCTCTGGCGACCGACAGTTGGCGGTATACCCAGCTCGCACCGTGCCGGCGCCAAGTGCAGCAGGTCGGTGACGGGCAGCAGCGTCACCGGCGCGAGGTGGCCGGCTCTGCGATCGCCAACCCGCTTGCCCAGCGTGGCGATTACGGGCATCACCTCCCAAACATGAGTGACACCACAAGGCCCCGGCCCCCAGTTCCCGGCCGCCCCGCTATTCCTAGCCAAGGCAGCGGCTACGGTAACGGCGGGGCAGGGGGTGCTAAGAATCCCCGGGTTACGGGAGGCTGCCAAACAAAATTGACCCTGGCTACGTACAACGGACGAACTCTGCGGCTGGACGATCATATCGCGGAACTCGAAGTAGAGTTGGAGAGGATACGCTGGCACGTCCTAGGGTTATGTGAAGTCCGAAGAGAGGGGGAGGACACACTGACCCTGGAATCGGGCCATCTACTCTACTTTCGAGAGGGCGATCAACTCTCCCAAGGCGGGGTAGGTTTTCTGGTGAATAAGGCCCTCGTAGACAACGTAATGGAGATCTCCAGTGTGTCGCCACGGGTAGCGTACCTCATTTTGAAACTTACCGAGAGATACTCTCTTAAGGTAGTACAGGTCTACGCACCAACGTCGGCACACTCGGATGAAGAAGTGGAGGCTGTCTATGAAGACATAGCCAAAGCCCTCAATCACACCACTAAGACACACTTCAACGTTGTCATGGGGGACTTCAACGCTAAAGTGGGAGTACAGAGCAACATCGAATCGAAAATCGGACCACATGGTCTTGGTTGCAGGAATCATAGGGGGCAAATGCTAGTTAACTTCCTGGAGAAAGAGGGGCTATTCTTAATGAATTCGTTCTTTAAGAAGCAGCCTCAGAGGAAGTGGACTTGGCAAAGCCCCGACTCTATGACGAAAAATGAGATAGACTTCATCATAACGGACAAAAGGCATATATTCAGGGATGTCTCTGTACTTAACCGGTTTAACACTGGTAGTGACCACCGACTCGTGCGAGGCACCCTGAATATCGATTTTACGCTAGAAAGACTCCGTATGATGAAGTCTACGCTCCGACCTAACCTGCAACAGATCGTAACCGGCTCCGATAAATTTCAGCTGGAGCTGAAAAATAGATTCGATGTCTTGGAAACCACAATTGACGTTGACCAGGCGTTTGACACAATGGTGAAGACCATCAGGGACGTAGGCGTAAGGTTTTGCAGGTCGCAACGTACTGGCACGAAGTCTAAGCTCTCAGTGGAGACTCTGGATCTCATGAAGGAAAGACGTGAAAAGGCTACGCAAATCTCTCAGACAGAACAGCGGACCCTCAACAAGCATGTAAGGAAGCTTATACGTCGTGACCTTCGTCGCTCCAATACACGCCGCATACAAGAGGCAATTGAGCAAAATCGAGGGTCAAAAGTATTCATACAGCAGTTGGGGAGAAGCCATCTGACCAAACTGAAGTCGGCGAATGGCAGAACCGTCACTTCCAAACCAGAGATACTCGCTGAGATCGAAGACTTCTACGGCCGATTGTACGCACCTCACGCACCGCAACCTGAGCCTAGTACCGATGATCCCCGAGCTACGTTAACACGCCATTTTACCGAAGACCTGCCGGATGTGAGTCTTGACGAAATCGGACTGGCTCTCAAACAGCTTAAGAATGGAAAAGCCCCCGGTGAAGACGGGGTTACATCTGAGCTCCTGAAAGCAGGTGGTACTCCTGTCCTGATGGAGCTACAGAAGCTTTTTAACTCCGTCATACAGAGTGGGAGAACTCCGAAGGCATGGCACAGGAGCATTGTTGTCCTGTTTTTCAAGAAAGGGGACAAAACCCTATTGAAAAACTATAGACCTATCTCTCTCCTGAGTCATGTATACAAGCTGTTTTCGAGAGTCATTACGAATCGTCTTGGACGGAGATTTGACGACTTCCAGCCCCCGGAGCAGGCCGGGTTTCGCGGAGGATATGGCACCATAGACCACATCCACACAGTGAGGCAGATTATACAAAAGACAGAGGAATACAATCGGCCCCTGTGTCTTGCATTTGTGGACTATGAGAAAGCATTCGACTCTATCGAAACCTGGGCTGTTCTGCAGTCCTTGCAGCGATGCCAAGTAGACTGGCGGTACATCGAGGTGCTGAGGTGCCTGTATGACGCCGCCACTATGACCGTCCAAATCCAGAACCAGCAAACAAGATCTATCCAGTTGCGTAGAGGTGTGAGACAGGGAGATGTTATATCACCGAAACTCTTCACAAACGCGCTGGAAGATGTCTTCAAAACACTGGACTGGAATGGACGTGGCATCAATGTAAATGGCGAGTACATTTCACACCTTCGGTTTGCCGACGATATAGTGGTCATGGCTGAGTCGCTGCAGGATCTGCAGGCAATGCTGGATAGCCTTAATTCTGCTTCTCGCCGTGTCGGGCTCGGGATGAATTTGGATAAGACCAAGATCATGTTCAATGATCTGGTCGTCCCGGAACCAGTAGTAGTCGATGCCACGGTCCTCGAAGTTGTTCAGAAATATGTCTACTTAGGACAAACTCTACAGCTGGGTAGGAACAACTTCGAGAAAGAGAGTGACAGGAGAATTCAGCTGGGCTGGGCAGCGTTTGGGAAGCTACGTCATATCTTCTCGTCTTCAATACCACAATGCCTAAAAACTAAGGTCTTCAACCAGTGCGTCCTGCCAGTGATGACCTACGGAGCCGAAACGTGGACATTGACGGTGAGACTGGCCCACAGGTTCAAGGTCGCTCAGCGAGCTATGGAAAGAGCTATGCTTGGAATTTCTCTGTTAGATAGAATAAGAAACGAGTATATCCGCCAGAAGACAAAAGTGGTTGACATTGTTCATAGAATCAGTAAACTGAAGTGGCAGTGGGCTGGTCACATCTGTCGTAGAACCGATAACCGATGGGGTAGACGAGTTCTCGAATGGAGGCCACGAACGGGTAAACGTAGTGTGGGACGCCCCCCGACCAGATGGAGGGATGACCTTCGCAAAATGGCTGGCAGGGACTGGATGCAGAGGGCCGAGAGTAGGGTTGATTGGCGCGCTTTGGGAGAGGCCTACGTCCAGCAGTGGACTGATACGGGCTGATGATGAAGAGCCTTACATAATTGCGAAAAACGGCCGTTTCTGGCACATTTGTGAACTACAACTTACCTACATTGCATCACGTTACAAATAAGCATTTAAAAAATAATATTTATAGCAATAAACAATGTGAACGTAGCTTTTTTAATAAAATTGATTATATTGGAAGATATGATTTTTTTAAGATTGGCGGCGCTAGTTGGCTCATGTCAGCGCCTTAAAGTTTACAATTACAGGTACCCCTAATTAGATCGTAAACCAAATTTTACCTATTTTTACATAAAAACACTTTACGTTGTACTTATATATGGAAGTATAAAATTTAACACATCACAGGAAACATAAAAACAAAACAAACAAAAAAACTTTTTTACTTGTATTTTCTTTGCGGTGATTATCTTTTAGGTATGGACAACAGCAGATCAATGGCAACTTGCAGTACGATTATAACTCTTACGCCGCAGATAATAAGAACAGTCCAAAGTGTTACACTTACACTGATGTTAGTACATAACATAACTGCAATTCATTTATTTTATTTATTTATTTTAGTGTGGAAGAGTATAATATAAAATATATGTGAGTAGGTATAAACTATCCCATCCTCGTATTTGTGTTTGTCCTTATTATGTTCTAGAATCAGCAGCCAGAAGCCAAGTTACCCATTGGGACCGATCACCTGTCTCGTCTCTCCCATATCTGACTCGACATTGGCAGAATTCTAAGAAGGGACACCAGAACCCTAATACTAATAATACAATAAGAACTACACATAGTGCAGACTTAAGCTTGCTATTTAAAAGGCAATTTAAAATACAGGAGAGGTTTTAAAAAGGACACTTTTGTTGTCAGGGGAAACCTAATTTTATTAAAGACAAACGATAAATTGAAATAAATTTAGTTAAAAACTCATTCATAATAATAACCCGCATTCAAGAAGGCACGGCAATATAGTAAAATTAAAAAATTATAACGTCGTTTTTATTTTTGTTGCAAGATTTATTTTTTGTGAGGTGTCCGGGGAAAAAACCATATTTCGCCCAAATGTCCGGGATTTTTGCCGTGTTGGTCCGGAATCGGCAATTTAGGCGATGGCAGCCCTACACTTGGTGGAGTTAACAAAAGCATAACAGCGTACAAATCCATTAAAATTTTGTTATTTAAAAAAGCCCTCATCAGAAAGGTGACCAATTGGTTACACAAAGTTGAAATTGTTATAAAATTGGTTGGTTTTAAATATATTGGTAAGATTTTCATCGCTAAAGCACTTCAGCAATCGCTTGGCCGCTCATTGACATACAAAATAGTAGTAATACACAAAACTCCCACCTTCCTGTAGTCGGTACAGAGTCTGTCACACCACCTAAGAATAAGAATATATCGGACAGATAAAGTTGGTCAGCTCGCAGGGAAGATTCCTTATTTTTTAAGTCCGCAGTCTATAAAGTTATTTTTTGTAGTAAAGTATAATTAAGTTCAACTAAAAATTGATCACGTTATCTAAAATAATAAACATTTTCAGTGTACTGACCTGACACGTACAACAGAATTAATAAAAATAATTTACAAGTGAGATAATAAAATAATTAACTTACCGTATAATGTACATGTATGAGGTCGCCTTTGCTGCTCTTGATGGGGCAGTCTGGAGGTCTCTTCTTAACACCAATATGCAATTTCTTAAAATCAATCCCTACCACAACTTGTGGGATGAAACTCATGAAAAAAGTTACAAATAATACAATTTTGAATACAATAAGTAAATAATTTGCACCATGTTCTCTTCTAGTTTTTACTATTAAATTCTTCGGATCTACAGCGGATGCTTTGCCTTTCTTTGGCATAATTAAAAAATTAAACTAAAAAAACTAAAAAATAAAATGCAGGAACTGTTTTGACGTCCTATCCGCTCGGTGGTCGGTGCGTTTGTAAAACTTTGGGATGGCTGGTTGGGGCTGCTGCTGCTATGGACCGATGGATGGGGAAATTGGAGGGCGGCACGGATTGGGGAATGGATGGGGGTTGATGTGGATTGGTTGAAGGTTGGGTGTTGCTATTGCCAACGAAGTTGGTGGTGGAACGGTGGTGGATGAGCGAAGCACTAGAACGGGACGGTAAGGAACAGAGGCAATAAATAATAAACCTTATTTTGTATTGGCGTAAAGAATACGACAGAAATATCAAGCAACATGACGCCCGCTCGCCGCCCGGCGGGACCAGCTGGGCGTCAATATGCTGCTGGTATAGTGTGATATAGTGTTCTCTAATGTACACCAATAAGATTTATTTTACATTGAGATACAGTCCAATCCCATCCCATCTCTTTGTTGATAGTGCTAGAGTGGTGCTAAATTCGCCAACCGTTTTTAACCGTTTTTCATAATTACAAAACATTATACAATACATTTCATTGATCAATGTAACCACATCGCGATTATTAGCTACAACGCAATTACATCGATATTTTGTAGTTTTCACAACTTTTTAACTGCAAGAAGCTTCAGCGACTCTATTCACAAATAACCACTGCTCGCCCACTTTTAATCGCTGGTGTGATGTGGCTGTGGTACAATCGACAGCAGATCAATAGTAACACTTGCAGTACGATTTCGAGTCTTACGACGCAAATAATAAGAACGGTCCGAAGTGTTACCCTTGATCTGCTGTACGTGTTAATTTAATAGTCTCTAACTAAACGGTCGTTTATTAGTTTAGCAGTAGTCAGTTGAACCCACGGAGCATGGGGGTGCTCTGTGGTTGAACCACACACCGTTGTTTTGTTGATGTATGATGTAAAAACCGGTTACATGTTCAGTGATAAAAACGTAGACAGAGAAACGTCTACGGATAAAAACCTTCGACGGCCATCCCTAGTTTTTATTTTAAGAACAATGGCCGCCAAGGAGATTTAGAAACATACACCATATTAAATTTATTTCTTTTATTAGGGCCACATTAGGGCTTATGGGCTTATAATACAAATAGCTTTGTTTTCTTTGCGATAAAGCCATGAAGAAACCCAATAGGACACCATTTAAAGCAATGGAGAAAGCTGAGAGGAAACGTCTATGTGTATATACTTTTCTATAAAAGTGTTTTCGAGACAATTCTCTTTGCGTAAAATGAAACTGTAATAATGTTGCGAGACATTAAAAATAGTTATATTGTAACGAATACGGGCCACTTGTATAACGTTTTTATTCCGTCATTATTATGATTTAAATTCTGGATAAACGGATAAACCACTAAACTCGGTTTGTCTTTTTCGTTTCGTACAAATGACAAACGCTATTAGCCATAAACTTGATTTAAAAGTTATTCCACAGTTCAAGCAAACGATCCTTACAACTAAACTTTTTCATGGATGTATGAAAGTGACAAAGACATGGTATAATGTGAAGTAATGCTAGACTAGATATATGGCTAACAACAAATTAGGTATTAGTTTTTAAAATGGGCATTAAGTGTCGTAGCGATAAACGTGACGTAAAGGTAGACGGCGATCTATGCCATTTGTGTTTCGATGGATTTCGTATGAAATCACCGTTTAGCAGATTTCGTCGCTACGAGCCTTTATTAAATTATATTATGCAATAAATATATATTATTGATACTTAGTGCTTCGGGCATGCATTTTTGCTATCAAATATCAAATCTAAATATGCTGCCCTAAATAAGTAAATAAAAGTTATAAAAAAGATGGCACTACTAAAGATGGAACCGGTACAAGCTTAAGTTACAGGTGATGCATAGATACATTCATTCAAAAAATCCGTATTTTAATATATTATACAGGGTGGCCGGAAGATTGACGTCCAACAAAAAAATTTAAGTCCCTCGTGTCGTGGGGTATCCGAATCACCCCCATGTATGTTCCGCGAATATTCGTAGTTTTCGAGTTATGAATTATTTTCTGAATTTTTATCAATTTTTGATGTGACCAATAAAATATTCTCTAGAAAAAAAAATAGAAGCCTTTTCCAAGATTTTTTTTTTCTAACTGAGTCTTCATGAGTTGTACTTTTATGATTAAAACCTAATATGATTACATATTCGTAACTTTGATGGAAGTTATAAAATTTTGAGTATAAGATTGAAGAGTTTACGTTCGGTGAAATTGACTTAATTTTCAACTTTAAATTGAAACTTAACTAGACAACTCCATGATTCCTAAGTACATCTAAAGAATGCGCCAGACTCGCAGCTTATTTAATCATTAAAAAAAAAATACAACTTAATGGACTACTTTAGTAAATATTGGCCTTCAAAGACAGCAAAGTGGAAAATTCTGAAAATTAACCGTGTGATTAAAAACATATTTGGGCCAGTTTACGTTTCCTAATGGTAATTAAAGATTGTTGGCAACTTAGCGTCAGAAGATAATCAATCTTCCGGCCAACCTGTATATTTCATACGAGGAATTTGTGATAGTTTGTATGGCACCTAGTATCGGTATCAGTTACGCGTTCCAGTAATTATTTTAATTTTCACCTCTGGTAACATTAATATTGAAAATTTGAATTTGTTGAACGCCAACGTCCGTTGCTCAACGATTTTTGGCTTATTTTCGTAATTTTGACGTTGTTTTAGCAACAATTGTGGTGAATAGTGTAATTTTGACTTATTTTACAGTGCTGTGATATAATGGCGTCGACAGAAAAAGTTTCTAGAAACAAGAATCAGAATATTCAAGTCTTCGTTCGATTGAGGTACCTAAATCGACCTTTGATGTGCTATTGACTTCGAGTGTTTCGACTATGAAATCAACACGATGAATGCTCTTAGCTTATAAAATAGCCTGCTGAAATATTCTTGTACCACTTATTTATTGCTATGTAACCAGATAAGATCATAAAAGCCTCATTAGCTTTATGTTTTTACCTGACGTGGCGACGCCGGAAGGTAGAGGACTTTTACTCCTATGCTGATAGGCATATACTCACCTAGTCTCAAGAGTCTTTGTCACTTTCACACATCAATAAAAAACGCAAGTTAGAAAGGATGTTCCCTTAGCGTGGACTGACCTTATTCCGCGTTTATGAGTATCCTAGTGTTTTGTCTTAGGCCCACTTGCGGTCTGAGTGTCGCTAAGGGGGCTCTGAGGAAAAAAGACTTACAAAAATTTTGATCGAAAATTTCGTCTCTATATAACCCTCTCTTTTTTATAATACCATCGGAAGGGGGCTCTTTGGGGGTGATTTTTTGTAAAGGTCATTTTTTTTGCCGATAGCGACACTCTAACCCCACTTGATCCCTTCTGGTCATCACATCCTTTTGACACGTAAGTTTCCTCCAAATACAAATATTGATACAGTTCTTGGCAGCTAAGTTGACCCAAAATGGCGACCAAGTTGTAAACAAAATCAATAATTGGAAATATACCTTACCACTTACTGCATTGCCTCCCCAATCCATCACTTCTCATCTAAAGCTCACTTGCGTTACGGACAATATTGTCTGTGTTCTCCTCTGTTACCAACCTACCCCCTTACCATGAACTCTTATAGCAGGATTACTTAAATAATACTCTGTTATTTCATTCCATCACAATCTAAAAGGAAGCTTATTAAGGACGCCATGGTACGAAATAACAGAGTATGATTGAAGTAATCCTGCTATAAGAGTTCATGGTAAGGGGGCAGATTTGTAATCCATTCTGCCTTTATTACGAATCTAACGACATCTCATATTTTAAAATGCATTAAGCCGTTTAGCAGCGTGTGCCAAAGAATTAGACACACAAACATACCGAAGCCCAACCCAAGTGTCTTATTTTGTAAACAAAAACGCCCTACCCTACTAACATTTTAAGCTGTTCTGTGATTTTTGCATAGTTATTATCACATTATTAGACCGGGTCACTTTATTTTCACAATGATAGACAGGTTCGATCAATCAGTTCCTTCAAAGTTACATCAGAACATGTAATTAGATGATCATTTTTATTTACAAAATAAGACACTTGATTTGAACCGGGGTATACATACACTCCTCCTTCTTGCGCAGTCGGGTAAAAAGACCGGCCAGTTGGTAAAACTCTGTTCGTTAATTAGTATTTGATAATGTGAATTATTACCGTTCTACAGACCTTTGAACCAGAGGGAACGCGGCATTCGTTCCCTGAGTGTGGTGGATGTGATCAACAGCAAGGAGGTGGTGGTGCGGCAGTCCCAGCAGACCTCACACACCAAGAAGTTCACCTTTGACAGAGCATTCGCTCCCAATGCATCACAGGTACACATGAAGACAGAGAAAAGTATACAGGGGGTTCAATAAGGTTAAGATTTTAACAGTGTAACTGGTTCCATCAGATCTCTGGCCAAAACATTGGTGTGTCTTGTGATCTCTCAACTTTGATTGTGTCTTAGGTGGAAGTGTACAAGGAGGTGGTGTCTCCGCTGATCGCTGAGGTGCTCGCCGGCTACAACTGCACGGTGTTTGCGTACGGGCAGACCGGCACCGGCAAGACACACACAATGGTCGGAGAGAGCACCACGGAGGGGACCACTTGGCAGAACGTGAGTCAATCACCATCATCAGTCCTTTTTTATGTCACCATCTTCCCTTGCAACTTAGACCGTCAACCACCATTGTGGATTGATGGATTGCATATGCCTCCTGATTTTTTAATTGTTCTCAAGCATGCAGGTTTCCCTTCATCAATTCTTTTTTAAGAGTAATCGATAAATGTATGTAAGTTATCTCAAAAAATCAAGAAGAACATATTAGTATAGACACTGGCAGCTAAGTTAGCTGCATATACCTAAACTAAAGCCAAAATCAAGTGTCTTATTTTGTAAACAAAAGCTACCCTTACTTACATTTTCATCTGTTCTGTGATTATTGCATAGTTATTTTCATATTATTAGATCGGATTACTTTATTTTCATAATGATGAACAGCTTTGATCAATCAGTTACTTCAGTGTTACATCACAACAGGTAATTAATTAGACGATCATATTTGTTTACAAAATAAGACACTTGATTTGGGCTGCGGTATATTCTTAGGTACGAATATGTTGTCGCCCAAAATGGCGGCGAAATTGTTAACAGAATCTACAATTTATACAGTCGAAAGCACATCAAGTCTAACATTTTGGACCGTTTTTATTATATGCGCCGTAAGAGTTTAAATCCAGTCGAGTCTACCGTCACGGATTGCCGCCATTTTGGGTCAACTTAGCTTTTTCTATCGAGCGAAGTTTGTCCAATCGTGTATCGGTATTCATCAGTCTCTAAATACACACCCCAAGATTGCTATATATTTTTTTTCAGACGTTTAATTTTAGTAGTTAATGCCGTAGCCTTCGTAGAAAAACTGAAAATAGACGCATACGACGCCTTAATAGGTATACAAACCGTGTAAGTTTAAAAAGTGATGTCTGTAATCATGATAATGTTTGCGCAGGACCCTCTAGCCGGCATAATCCCTCGAGCTCTGAGCCAGCTGTTCGACGAGCTGCGTATCTCCAACACTGAGTACACTGTCCGCGTGTCGTACCTCGAGCTGTACAACGAGGAGCTGTGCGACCTGCTGGCGCCGGACGAAGCGGCCAAGCTGCGCATATACGAGGACGTCACCAGGAAGGGATCCACCATCGTCAACGGGCTCGAGGAGATCACGGTACGTACTGAGAGAGGGGTTGTTTACGCACCTTGTATATACTCTCTATGCGCTATAGAAAGTACAGAGACTTTTCTTTAGATGTCCCTACTGTTTCAAATTCAAATTCAGTTTATTGCTACCATATGGTTAAATATTAGGTCTTAATTAACAGAGTTCGCATATGGTACCCTGTAAGAGCACTACAATATTGTCAGAGGCACTACAGGTTTTATTATATTCAATAGATCGAGTTACGATTATTATACAATATTCCAACGTTATTTAATTTCGTGATATAATAACAATAAGACAATTCTAGCTAATATATATTAAATAATAAATATTAAAGCGATTTGAGCGGATTTTTGCGCTCCGCCCCGACACGCTGCGGCCCGGCAAAATGTGCTCGGACCTTTAAGGCTTGAGGTCTTTAAGGGCCTGACATGAGCCAACTCTCGCCGCCAATTTAAAAAAAAATATATATTTTCCAATATAATAAATTTTATTCAAAGAGCTACTTAGAAAATCTTTATTAGGATAAATACTATTTTTAAAATGCTGATTATCAACTTGATTCAAGTTCCCTAAATTGTACTTCTTCCAGAGTCGCTTTGGAGACTCTTTGCCAATGTCTTGTACAGAATATTCAAGATATCATTGTCTACTATTTCTCTATAGGAGTCACCGTAGCGTCGTCACTCTGGCCGCTCGACAGTCACGTTCACTCCCGAGCTCGTAGCGGGACTCTTGATAATTGCTTAAAACTTCACATATACAAATAACACGAATATTTTGTGAAGAAATAGGTACTAGGACTTGCATGCTGACTTTAGAATAGTTTTTGTTTAGTATAGAAGGTTATGTCGGACTCTTACCGACTAAAAACCCCTCGGGTGTTCCGTCTCGCCGCCCTATGACGGAGTCACGGGGAGACTTGCGAATTACTTCCGCGACTACGCCGGCGTGTGTCCGGGGGGACCCTTCTCGGGGGTCTTTGACCCCATCCGACTGTTAGCGGTGTGCTGGAACACATGCACGCCAACCAACTCAAGGACCTGTTACCGAGCGTTGGACTACCCCGTGTCCACTCGCCCGGAAGCCCTCATTATGGGGGGAGGTTACGGGCATACGCCAGCCTCCTCCGCCCGACTCTCCTGCGGCGGATTCGTTCGGACAATGGATCAACCTCTCTTGCCCTCTCCGCCGCCTCCTTCTGCGAAATTACTTGTTCATAGAAGGCGACCACCGCGTCCCACGACCCGCCGCTGTCCACCATAGTTTTAACTATGGCCGACAGCGACAGGTCGGCTCCCACTGCCGCGACAAGCGCAGCGCGTTGCTCCGCCCATGCGGGACCTGACCTCGCCCAACGTTTCTTAACTTGTACGATCGTTTTCAACGTGTACTCGCAACTGGACTATGGGCCCCTCATAGTCCAGTTGCTGATAAGTAAAAAAATAAAAGTACTATTTGTCTGTGCGTTTTGTTGGCAGGTGTACAACAAGAACGAAGTGTACAACATCATGGCGCAGGGACAGGAGAGGAAGAGGGTCGCCTCCACTCTCATGAACACGCAGTCCAGGTGACCATACCACTTGATTCATATTACTTACTACTTTTATTTTATTTATTTTATTAATGGACTCGACAGTTCGTCATATGCCAATGTCATGTTACAGAAAATTTAATATATTCAATAGTCTTCTATCTTTCTCCAGTAGCGTCTTCACCCTGGGTAGCCGCGTCTTCATGTCTTCATCCAGAGGAGACGCCGTAGCGTCATCACTCTGGACGAAGCAGCTCGACAGTCACGTTCGCTCCCGAGCTTGTAGCGGGAACTCTTGATAAAAGCTTGAAACTTCAGATCTTGCATAAATAATCCAATAACTTCACCGTACTGTCATTCGCGAACATTTTCTGATTAATTTAACGTGATATTAAACACAAAATAGTCCCTGTAGACATTAAAAGGAAAATTATCAAATAATTTCACAACCGTCGTTTCCCGCCATTTTCAAGAGAACCCTACTTACTAGTTTTAGGCAGATTCTGCTAATTTTTAAATATACAGGGTGTAACGTGAAGGGTATATGAAGCCGAAGGGAGGGTGTTCAGTATCGGTAACTGAACAACTTTTGTTCTACGACTTTTCGTTTAAAAAATATAAATAAATTAATGTCTCATACAAATCAATCAGCTGACCGGTACAAAATGTATGAAAAGTCAAAAAATAAATACGCGAAAATCGAAAAGTCGTAGAACAAAAGTTGTTCAGTTACCGATACTGAACACCCGCCCTTCGGCTTCATATACCCTTTACGTTACACCTGTAGATAACATTCAATCAGTCTATTTATATTGCCCCACTGCTCATGATCGGCCATGATCCACCACGCAGGCCCAGTCCGGATTGGCTGATTTCACATGCCTTAGGTTTTTTTTTTCTTCGCCGTTTTGAGAGCACTCGGTAAATGTACGTAAGCTTTTTAAAGATGAAAAAAATAATTTTTGATAGTTTTTTCCCCAAATTGTTTAATTTACTTAAACGCTGTGCAGAATGTATGTCACAAGCCTAACCATCCGTTTAATTTTGTCGAATTAATTCAAGGTCACCCTGTAATATTATATTCTTTGATTATACCAATGAACTTGTGTTTATAAAATCTTCAATTGATCACGTTTAATTTGTATCCGCAGCCGCTCCCACACCGTCTTCACAATCGTGGTGCACATCAAGGAGAACTGTCCCAAAGGCGAGGAGCTGGTCAAGATCGGCAAGCTCAACCTGGTGGACCTGGCCGGCTCCGAGAACATCTCCAAGGCTGGCTCCGACAACCCCGCCAAGAAGGAGCGCGCGCGGGAATGTGTCAACATCAACCAGTCGCTGCTCACGCTCGGCAGGGTCATCACGGCCTTGGTGGAGAAACATCCGCATATACCGTACAGGTAAGGCCCTTGTAGCATGCGCCAGCGTTAGCGATCGTCGTAACGCAGCGGAGCTGTCAAATTGACGTTATTACAAGGCGTTTGACAGCTCCGCGGCACAGACCACTTACACAATAGACATGAAATCGGTACAAATGACAATGCCAGATTCTGCCCCACCATCAACCGCAAGTTGTACAAGATAACGAATAAATGTAAAAATATCTCCGTTTTTTATTAAAATTATTGGTTTAAAATAAAGTTTTGTACAAGTTGCGATTCGAAAAAAACAGCTTAATTAAGAATTCAGAAAATAGTAAGAAATAGAAGCGATTTATTCATTTATTTTGTTATTCTTCTATAGGAGTTGCGAGAGTAGTAGAAAATGATACTGATTATGATTATGCAATATGAAACCTGTAATAAGTCCCCAACAAAATGGTCACGTACAGCTTAAAGGTACAGCTTATAGGTACAGCTTAAATGGTCACGTAGTTTTGTAGGTGGGGCAAAGCTCCATTGAAATGTGGCAATGTCTTTTGTAAGCGAAAAATTCTGTCAACGATGAGCGCATAGAGACGAAGCGGGGGACAGGGGTGCCGTATTAAAGAGATGCGCCCAGGTCGATAATATCTCTAGGTTACACGTGTCGCTAGGCAATGTTGCGCTCATGTGCGGGCAGACACGGGCGCCCTCCTGTTACAGGTCTATGGGGTAAGTGGTATGTGCTCCGCGGCGCTGCGTCGATCGTTAACGCTGCGCTTACTAGTACCACAGACCTCGGCACCTAACTTGACTCAAAATGACGGCGAAATTGTAAACAAAATCGCAATTTGTACAGTCGATCGTTTTTATTATATCCATAAGTAGTAACCTAAGACTGTTATTCATAAACGTGATTTAAAGTTACGCCACCGTTTAGGCCCCCTGTCCCTTTCTATCTTAACCTTTTTTAACGAAGTGTGAAAGGGATAGCAACACGGTTTAAGGGAAGTAAGGTTTAACCAGGTTTATGAGTAACAACATAAATGTTGCCATTAATCTGCTGTCGAGTATACTTCGAACTGACGCCACTTTGTGGGGCAACTTAGACGGACACTATAATACCATAAACATGTTAGCCAAACTTCCATTGCAGCTCTTGCATTTCAATTTTTCTCTCTCTGCTACTCTTTTTTTTTAAATAAAGCATCATTCCTGCAACAAAACAAAAGACATTGCCACATTTCAATAGAGCTTTGGGGGACCTACTAAACTACGTGACCATTTAAGCTGTACCTATCATTTTGTTGGGGACTTATTTACAGGTTTCATATTGCATAATCATAATCAGTATCATTTTCTACTACTCTCGCAACTCCTATAGAAGAATAATAAAAACAATGAATAAATCGCTTCGATTTCTTACTATTTTCTGAATTCTTAATTAGGCTGTTTTATTCAACTCGCTAGATGTACAAGACTTTGTTTTAAACCAATAATTTTAATAAAAAACGGAGATATTTTATACATTTATTCGTTATCTTGTACATCTTGCGGTTGATGGTGGGGCAGAATCTGGTATTGTTATTTCTAATCCCGTCTGTTCTTCCGCAGAGAATCCAAACTAACTCGCATCCTCCAAGAGTCACTCGGCGGTCGCACGAAGACGTCCATCATCGCGACCGTGTCTCCCGGACACAAGGACCTTGAAGAGACCATGAGCACCCTGGAGTACGCGCACAGAGCGAAGAACATACAGAACAAGCCAGAAGTCAACCAGAAACTCACAAAACAGGCGATACTCAAAGAATACGCTGAAGAAGTAGACAAATTGAAGAGGGAACTACTAGCTGCTAGAGATAAGCATGGTAAGTCTGTGTTCAGGGGTTCTTATAGTAGGGAAGACGTCCATCATCATCAGGACCTGGAGACATACATACATAACATGCCAGGTCTTCCAGGAGCTGGCCAAACCGGTAATACTTAGAGAATACGCTGATGAAGTCGATAAATTGAAGAGGTAGCTTTTAGCTGCTAGAGATAACATGATAAGATAGGTAAGATAAGCATGGTAAGTCTATAGTTCAGGGGTTCCTAGTGTAGGGAAGACGTCCATCATCATCAGGGCCTGGAGACATACTGCCACTGCGGCGGTTGGGGTTTGCCAGCCCAAGCACACCAGCAGATAGGGTAGGTAGGTAGGAGTTCAAATAAAAAGATGAGGTAGGTTCACCAGTTTATTGAAGCCGTTATATCACACTTCCTCCATACGCCCTAGGTCTGGACTAGAACACAATCACTGGCCTTGAGTCTTCGAGCATCGGCAGCTCAGAACCTGCAGATCCGTGTCTAGGTGGGTAGATTCAGGCTGGAACTCCAGCCAGTCAGCATGCAGTAAAAGTAGGTCAAGGTGAGCTCGTGCCGTGGACATACAGAACATGCCAGGTCTTCCAGGAGCTGACCAAACCGGCAATACGTAGAGAATACAACATATTTTTGAATTTACATTTACACCACTTTGCAAGGAAACGCTGATGAGAAAAAGTGGCAAAAAACTCTCAGCAGCACATCTTTTAAAATAATGGTAACACAATTTACTTAATAACTAGGTATTACACAACTATTACTATTATTAGTAATCTAAACTCTATCCTTCATGCGGAACCGGCGACTTATTTGGTCAACTTAAGGCGTCATTAGGTTCCTTATCTATTAACAACCACCTGTATTGTTCTCCAGGTGTATACCTACCGAGTGACATGTACGACGAGATGCAGATCAAGGACGACGAGCAGCGGCGCGAGATCCAGGCTCTGCTGCTCAAGCAGCGCGCCATGGAGGACGAGCGCGCGCGCCTGGAGGCCGTGTTCGCCGAGATGGAGCAGAGGCGCGCGCGCACCGAGCGCGACCTGCACGCAGAGCGCGGCGAGCTGGCACACACGCGCTCGGTCAGTACTGTGGGGATTGGTGAGGCAATTTGAAACGGTTGGATGAAGCGAGAGCTGGCAACGGAGCGCCGAAAGTAACTGAGCGGCGAGAGAACTGCAACACGCGTACGGTCAGTATGAGGGAGTGGGGACTTGGGAGGCAGTTGTAGCGGTAGGCTGGAGTGAGATCTGGCAACGGAGCGCAGCGAGTTGTAGCGGTAAGATACCTGGAGCGAGAGCTGGCACACACGCACGGTCAAAACTGTAGGCTTGTAGTCAGTTTGTAGCAGTACGATGCTAGAAGCGCGAGCTGGCAACGGAGGGGGTGTGTAATGATGGGGTGACTAGAGCGATAGTTGGCAACGGGCCGACGAGAGTTGGTAACTGAGCCACGAGAGCTAGCACATGAACGCACGTTTAATACTTGGGTACTTGTAGTGAGTTTGGAGCAGTAAGATGCCAGGTGCGAGCTGGCAACGGAGCCCCCAGAATTGGCCTAGGAACGCCGTGACCTAACAAGGGAAGATCAAATCCCTAACTTGCGATAATAATGTACAATAACAAAGTTATTAAGTTATACGAACACCATATGGTCCTTGCCTTGCAGACGAATATATTTTAAACTACGCTCTTTACGATTATATTCTAAAACTATCGTGCCTATTCCAGGTGTTGTCAGCCACTGAGCAGCAGCGTGCAGAGCAGGAGCATCTGGTGAGCCAGCTGGCACAGACGGAGGCTCAGCTGGCGCAGCAGGCGCGCCAGCTGGTCGACACGGCGGACGTGGCCACCGAGCACGTGCAGTGTCTGCACGACTGCGTGGACAGGCGACAGTGAGTACCTTACTGCCAGGTGTGGTCTGCCACTGAGTACCTTACTATCAAAGCAAATCATTTATTTACGCCACGTAATCCAGTATACCAACTACCACACCACGTAGTCCAGTGCCCCAACCACTATGCCACGTAGTCCAGTGCCCCAACCACCACGCCACGTAGTCCAGTGTCCTATCCATCAAACCACGTAGCCCAGTGCCCCAACCACCACGCCACGTAGTCCAGTGTCCTATCCATCAAACCACGTAGCCCAGTGCCCCAACCACCACGCCACGTAGTCCAGTGCCCCCGCCACGTAGTCCAGTGCCCCATCCATCAAACCACGTAGCCCAGTGCCCCAACCACCACGCCACGTAGTCCAGTGTCCCATCCACTACGCCATCGCCACGTAGCCCAGTGTCCCAACCACCACTCCCCACCTCTCTCGTGTCCCCGTCTACAATACCCCTGTTGTTCCAGAACCGTCGAGTGCACCAACCACGAGATGGTGTCGTCGTACCGCGAGCAGGCGACGGCGCAGCGCGAGCAGATCATCGGCCACGCGAACGAATGCACGGACACGTTCATGGCGGTGCGAGAGCAAATGCAGGCGAATATTGGTGAGTACCTATTTATTTATTTATTTTATTTTCATAGGAAAACCAACAGCACAACTATAACAGAATACATAAAATACAATAGTAACACAAAGCCAATTACAAGTTTTCACAAATAGTAACAACATAATAATAAATACAGCAAATTTCGACACTATGGCAATTATATGGATATAATTATAATAAGTTACACTGATACCTACATAATATTATATACATACAAATACTTACATACATATTAACGTGTATATAATTATATATTTTGCATATACATAGTCATACATACATATACTTACATCAAATAATATCTACACATAATACACATAAAATAGGGTACATGCTCTAACTGTCGAAGAACAGTAGATTCATATTCAGATGGGTTTTTGAGCGTTCAGTTATAAAAATTAATTGTTTATTTTTTTGAATTAAAACTATAGTGAGGCATTATTACGAATTATTAGTTATTATTAATAAACGGATAACCTGTCGGTCTAGTTGCCGGCTTCAATAATATAAGTGAGTGATATCTGTTTATATAATTTGTTTATTTTTTAATAAATACTACTTTTTAGGGTTCATACATCAAGCGTATAAAAGGAATCCTTCAGGCACGACCTTATAGGGGGGGGGGGGGGGGGGGGGGGGGTCTTGCGGCGCGTATTGAGTGTTCCGAAAGAACAAATGTATGACGTATAGATCGTGGCACAAGTCGCCGTCGCGCGTCCTTGGATTTTTTTTTAATAAAAAACCTTACCATTTCAATATTTACTAGGAGTACAACTCCCAATTTCAATTTGTCGAATGAATTCAAGGCTGCATAAAATCAGATGTCTCTTTCTGACGTATCATACGTCAGAAAGAGACATCTGTTTTTACTTTCAGTCTCACACGTCACGTATGAGACTGAAAGTAAAAACCGCTTGAAGAATATTTTGTATGGGGCCGAAGACCTGCCCCCATACAAAGAGTCTAAATTTTAGACTCCACGGAGAGCGCGGCGAAATGACAATGCCAGATTCTGCCCCACCATCAACCGCAAGTTGTACAAGATAACGAATAAATGTAAAAATATCTGTGTTTTTTAATAAAGTTATTGGTTTAAAATAAAGTTTTGTACAAGTTGCGATTCGAAAAAAACAGCTTTATTAAGAATTCAGAATATAGTAAGAAATCGAAGCGATTTATTCATTATTTTTGTTATTCTTCTATAGGAGTTGCGAGAGTAGTAGAAAATGATACTGATTATGATTATGCAATATGAAACCTGTAATAAGTCCCCAACAAAATGATAGGTACATCTTAAATGGGCACGTAGTTCTGTAGGTGGAGCAAAGCTCCATTGAAATGTGGCAATGTCTTTTCTTCCTTCATGTTCCGAAGAGAATATCGGTCTAAACACCGGCTTCTACAAAAAAAGTTAGTGATCCTTGTTTATACATATGTAATGTATTATATAATAATCCTATTCTAAAATGTATGTGTTCCGTTCTACCTCACTGGTTTAACCAGGTGGTGGCTGAAAATCAGAACTATATGTTTGCATTACATGCTATATTTAATACTGAGCCACTCTCAGCCTTTTTGCTACAGTCTGACTGTATAATTTATTATTTAAACTTATGTATGTCTTGATTATGTGGCAAATAAATGATCTTTTATTTTATTTATTCTTTACAATACTTAGTAACAATTTTTTCAAGTAAACCTAAAGCCGTTGTTGCCACCGCTTGCCACTCCCTCTGAGTGGCCACCTCCATCTGTCTAATTCTATTTTGTTCTCGTTTCATTTCCATGTAGTCGTTGTGTTGCTGTATTAGGAATTTACGCAATTGTTCGTCCGATCGTTCACTATGGGTTGTCCTGAGTCTTTTGGTCCGTCCTGATCGTTTAATACGGGTTCTTGTGTACCCGGATTGGGCAGGCTGTGCTGGGCATGAGGGATCCTCATTCGAAGATCCGTCACCTGATGAAGTAAAGTGCTTATTAGTGATTATGTTTTGACATTTTCTTGCATATGCGCTATGCGAAAAAAAATCGTTTCCGTGGCACGTTCTATTCCAACAGAGCCACCGTGAACCACGGAATGGCGAGGTCCCTGGTTCGAATCCCGGTCGTGATGAAAAAAAATTTCATCATTTAATTTGTTCTATATATGGTTTATCTATCTATCTGTCTGTCTGTGTATCTATCTCCGAGCATAGCGTAGAGTATTTGTTACAATAACTGTCCCAGATGCTATAGAGAGAGACGTTTTGTTATATTTCCATTGGCTCAGGCGCAGAATGACATCTTCACAAAATGCGAAATCGTCAACTTTTCATAATATCATCATTATCAGTCCACGGCTGGACATAGGCCTCTCACAAAGCCGAATCAACCCGATTACTTACTTTCACTTATGTCCTCGTCTGGTGGTGCAAGGGGTGGCGAGGCGGCGGCGGCGGGCGGCGCTGTCAGGCGCGAAGGGGATGGCAAAGCTGGCCGTTTCGATGGACCAGCTTCTGGCCAATCTAATAAACAAAATTAAAACTTAATAGGCATCCTCCAATTTACTTTCTTATTCAAAGTCTTCAGAGTTTTTGAATTAGAATTCCGGAACTGGAATGCCTAATATCGAAACTATGTCGTAATTGAAAAATGCTCCGATAGTCATGTCCTATCAGAATACAATTCATCTACACTGCACATTGATCTCCTATAAACAACTAGATACACAGTCTGCCTTCTAAAAATGTCAGAGCGCAAAGAAGGTCCAAACGGATGGATGGACCCTCATTTGCTTTATTGGACATTATTTGGACGTTAACAATGGACCCTTATTTGGACGTTTTTTTAAATTGTTTTAGTAAGACCTTTGTGTATCTAGTTGTTTATAGGAGATCAATGATTTTAAACCAATAATTTTAACAAAAAAACTGAGATTTTTTTTCGTTCATCGTACCTTGATAGCGGGGCAGAATCTAGCATTGTCATTGCAGACAATATTTTAGTATCAGCAGATCAATGGTAACACTTTTTACTTTTGACAGTTCTTATTATTTGCGTCGTAAGACTTGAAATCGTACTGCAAGTGTTACCATTGATGTGCTGTCGACTGTACATACATATTGTTTATAATAACATTTTCTGGATGAAATTACAATTCAGAAAGTGTGAAAGTGACAATACAAAACACGGTTTAAAAGAAGCTAGGTTAAACTAGGTTTATGACTAACAGCATAATTTAAATAATAACTCGTACGTACAATCTTCCAACTTAACGTTCCCAGCGTCAATAAGTAATACTTGGTGTGATGGGATGGGGTTAGACTCCGGGGCACTCTCTGCTATACTGACTTCCTGTAACATAAGTAATTATTGAAACAATACAATTCATTGTAATACTGGAACGTTTATTCAAACAACAATAAAATCTTAAAAATATTTATTTTAAATAATACTAACCTAAAAATACATAAACTAAAAACTATATGTACAAAGGGTCGGTTGAACTATCAGTTTGGCTTGCATTACAGATAGTTCAACCGATCCCCGTTGTCCGGCAACGTGCCCAAAATGCTGGCGGCATTTCCCCTCTGGATCGCTAGGCTGATCCTTTGGGCGAAATACAGGCCAGCATTTCGGTCACGTGTGGACTCCACGAGCCGCCCCGACAAATCTTGTGTAATATAGATAGGTAATATATAAATACGTATGTAATAATATAAATACGTACGTATAGCCGAAAACAGAGAAATACAGGGCCGTATCAGCCGTATTAATGATGCGGGGCCCCCAGGCTACGGGGCCCCGAAACGTCAGTTTTTCGCAATTGTGCGAGCTACAACTTACCGAAATTAAATCGCGTTCAAATTAGCATTTTAAAAGAATGTGGACGCTAGTTAGCTAAGTTATGGGCCTTAATGTACGAAAATATTGCTAACCAGTGGAACTCCAGCGTTATCAACTGTCAAATCGCAACGCAGTGCATCCCGTGCACCAATGATATCTAATACTCTGTGCTCCTGATCAGTTAACTTGGCGTACACTGTCGGTCCATAGCCGGTCCCTGTTGCGGCCCGCTGAAGGCGAGCAGCCTTCTTTTTGGTGTTGTTTTTGAAGTCACTCCACACCTTTGTCATGGAAAGAAAGAAAATAATGTTAATTAGTAATTAGGTACTTTATTTATTTTATTTTATTAATGGACTCGACAGTTCGTCATTTGCCAATGTCATGTTACAGAAAATAAAAATAAATAGTCTTCTATCTTCCTCCAGGGGAATCGCAGTAGCGTCTTCACCCTGGGTAGCCGCGTCTTCATGTTTTCATCCAGAGGAGACGCCGTAGCGTCATCACTCTGGACGAAGCAGCTCGACAGTCACGTTCACTCCCGAGCTTGTAGCGGGAACTCTTGATAAAAGCTTGAAACCCCAGATCTTGCTCAAATTATCCAACAAAATCACCATACTGTCACTAGCGAACATTTTCTGATTAATTTAACGTGATATTAATCTCAAAATAACCACTGTAGATAATAAAGCAAAAATTATCAAATAATTTTGCAACCGTCGTTTTCCGCCATTTTCAAGAGAACCTAATTAGGTACTTATAGTGTTTCCGGCGTGCGTTGTTAGGGTTCCGTACCTCAAAAGGAACTCAATAAGATCACTTCTTTGTCCGTCTGTGTGTCAATAACTTTTTCTCAGGAATGCGTAGCGATAATATCAATCAAGTAGGTCTGCAATCCCTTGCAGGTGTGAATAAATCAAACTTTTAATGAAATCAACCCAATCAAATGACATGTCGCATTTTGCCGCATATTTTAAAGGGATTCAAAGCCTAAGGGTACTTCCCGTTGACTTAGAGACATGTTTGGCAAGTAGTAATATAGCACACTTCCAGTTTTCGTATTTTGCCCTTTACTTTGTAGTTCGTTACATCTTGACAACAGTTTTCTATTGGCAACGATAAGGTTGTAACGATAAACTAGTTTTAGGGACAAACTTATCGTTGCCAATCATTGATCTCATATAAACAACTAGATACACAAAGGTCTTACTAAAACAATTTAAAAAACGTCCAAATACTGTCCAATAAAGCAAATGAGGGTCATTCATCCGTTTGGACCTTCTTTGCGCTCGGACATTTTTAGAAGGCAGACTGTGTATCTAGTTGTTTATAGGAGATCAATGTTGCCAATAGAAATCTTTCCTTAGAGCAAAGTTACGGTGCTAAGTGGCACAGACCTTCGTAGCGCGAGTCCGACTCGCTTTTAGCCGGTTTTATTTTAAAGGTGGCGCCCCTCTTAGCTCGAATATGGTCCTCAACAAACATATATGAACTAACAATGTTCGCATTTTCTGGTGACTTTTTTCCCCCCCTCTCCCACTGTAACTCCTTTTTGAAAAGGATCAATAGTGGCGTACTATTGGACCGTCAGTGACGGGTTTAAGCGACGCTGAAATGCTGTACGTTACATAGTCACGCCTCGGCTATTTAAAGCAAAGAAAGAAGAATAGAGTATGAAGAAGTTGTTGCTCACTGCTGTGAGCTATGAGTCGTAGCAGAAAGCTACCTTCTGTAATAGTGCCAATAATAACTGGCAGACGCGCTTAAAAGCTCTGAAGTTGGACCGGGTCGCAACGAGGTCGCTGTAATACACGGGGTGACAGGCTGGATTTTCCGGTAACATTTATAAAATGATTGACAAACCTTTTTCCACTTATCTGTAGGTTTCTTATCTTCACCTATGCTGTTTAATGTGTCTGCCAGGTCCTCCCATAGGTTTATTGTGGTTATCCTCCCCTTTGGAGTAGGCATAGGTTTGCTGAGATCCCCATGTCTACCAAAGAAACTTTCATGTTGTATGAGATTGAATCTAATACTTATAATTAAGTATATTAAGTGCTAAATTTAATTAAGTAAATATTAAATTTAAAATGGCGCCAATAGGTGACCTCTTCCGGCTCATATAATCTCTCACAAATGAGATTGAGAGCCCGGAAAGTGCTATAATTTTTGT
This sequence comes from Tachystola acroxantha, assembly GCA_963506565.1. Taxonomy (NCBI): domain Eukaryota; kingdom Metazoa; phylum Arthropoda; class Insecta; order Lepidoptera; family Oecophoridae; genus Tachystola; species Tachystola acroxantha. The sequence continues at coordinate 14,466,728 of OY735876.1, read as the reverse complement.
AACCTTTTTTTCACTGAAATAAACAGTTTAAATTTTAAAAATATAAAAAAAAATTATATAAAATTAAAAAAAAAACGACTGCCAAATTTTAAGCCGCTTTGATTAAGTCAAATCAAATCAATTTTATTGCCAGTTACAGGTTATAATACATCGAGATGTCATTTCATACATTTTGGTGCAACTTACCGGAGTCGGCAAGCAAATAAGTTATAATACGTTTTATTTTAACTAGAAAAGAAAAAAATACCTACACAATTATCTAGTTATAATATGTCAATGAGTGGGCAATGCAATGAAAGTCAAATATTTATTATTGATTGAAATATGTCCTCTAACCTATTTACTAAAATATTGCGGAGTCATGTAATTATCTATCAAATATTCGTCAAAACTATAGTAACACTTATTAATTAATAAATGTTTGTCACTTCTACAATCAAGACGAATCTAACGACCCCTCATATGTTAAAATCCATCAAGCCGTTTAGGCTGCAGCGCGTGCCAAAGAATTAGACATACATACACTCGAAAACATAACCCTCCTTCTTGCGCAGTCGGGTAAAAAATACGGCCTAAGAATTTCAAGATTGTGGATAACATTTTAAGAATTTTTACTCATCACAACACACGTTCGAGCTTAGGGCCCTTGTTAGTAAGGGGGCCCCGTATCATTGATATGGCGGTAGCTACGCCCCTGGACCCTATTAAAATTCGCCTGACAAAAGTCCCCCAAAGAACGGCGACAGGCTGTCATCTAACTCATCTGTCATACATGAAGCTAAACAAAAGCGAGTATCCATAAACATGATTTAAAGTTATTCCACCGTTTAGTCCTTCTGTCCCTTTCTACCTTAACGTTTCATCATCATCATCAGTCTATTTATATTGCCCCACTGCTCGGGCACAGACCTTCCCTTACTTCGAGGGAGCTCGGGCCATAATCCACCACGCGGGCCCAGTGCGGGTTGGCGGATTTCACATATCTTAGATTTTTTAAACGTTTATTTAACGAAAAACACGAAAGGAAAGTGAAATTAAACTAGGTATCGCTAACAGCATTAGCCATAAAGTTAGTTTAACCCCACGTCCCTTAATTAAACCGTGTTTTGTCACTAACAAGAAAACGTTAAGTTAGGATTAAACAGTGGAATAGTTTTAAGTCTTTTATGATTAACAACGTACCTACCTATGTCGCTAACTTTCATTTAATTTATTCATAAACAATTAACACTGTATTCGAATTACCTAAATGATATAACTCTCGGGTTATCTTCATTCAAAAGCCGGATTTACATTTTTCTCTTCATATTATGTATAATTCATATAATATGAGTCATATGACGTCATACCTACATAACTCATCACGATTACACATTATTTTACGTCAAAGCAACGTATACTTATCATGCTGTGTTTTTTTTAATCTAACCTAAATCTTACAAGTCCAAAAATATTTCCTCCCTTTCTTTCACCAAAGTTACAAAAAGGATAGCACTACTTTATCTGTCAAAGTTAACTTACAAATTATAAAACGCACTACGGAACCGCTACCAATGGTTCCAAATAACAATAAGAATAATACTTAAAATAAAACACACACAGCGCACCAATGTCATTATCTAGAAACTTATTTATAGTAAAAAAGCGTAACTGTACACTTACTGTTCCATAAAACTTAGTATTAAATCAAATTGATGCTGACTTGTCCTCATTTTATCCGAATGAATTATCAAAGAATACGTTCACATTCCATGTAAAGTAAATGTCAAACAAACATGGCCGTGTCATATGAAACACGACTAATTTTAGTAGATAGTACGCTTCAAGTTTTACCTCTATACAAATCTTCTTTTGTATTTGGTCGGTTTATCTCCCAGACGCAACCAACGTAGGGACGTAAACGACGCCATTCACTGTGAGTAAACGCCTAACGAATAGAACGAATCGATTCTCGCTCCGGCTCGCGCGTAATCGATTCTAGAAACGGTAACGTTAACTCGATTTACGCTGCTGTACAGTTATTCGATTGTCACTATCACTGTAGTGAACGGAACTCTTATGTGTTTATTATTATGTAATGAATGACTGAGAATGTTGTCGTAAGGTTTATTCCTAGTTTTGACAATTCTCAACAACGTTTAGTAGCATAATGTTGTACTCTCTCATTTATTATACGTTAGGTACTCTATGGGACACTTGGTTACGTCAATATTATCAATAAATTAATTTAATTTATTACATTGATAACAGATTCAAGAACAAAATATGTATGTATTTGTATGTATTCGAAACTTTGGTTTGTGGTTAACAAAAATTTGCATTTCTACAGGGTGTAACGGGAAAGGGTTTAGTAAGCCGAAAGGAGATGTTTAGTATCGGTAACTAAACTGTTGTTCTACGACTTTCCGAATTTTCGAATAAAATAATAATAGGGATTTTTGTCGGGTTTCGTTAATGCATAAAAATGATATTTGAATGTGGTACACTACTTAACAAAATTAATGATAATCGGGAGCTTTGAACAAAAAAAGTAACAATAACTCATAAAAAGGGTCGACTTCTCGAAAACACAAACTTCTCGGCTTTCCCTTACTTCGAGGGAGCTCGGGCATGATCCATCATGCCGACCTAGTGTGGGTTGGTGGATTATAGTCATACTCATTTACACATATTACTACTATACTATTATTGATGATACTATTGTATTACACATACCGTAAATATTTTTTATTTCAGCATGTAGTTTTCCTCACGATATTTTTTCTCACCCCATTTGAGAGCGTACGGTGGAACACAGAAAGGTGTACAGGAGAGTTTTTAAGGTTGAGATTTTCTCAAAAACTACTTGACCTATTGCAAAAATTCTTTCACTGTTTGATAGATAAAAGTTAAAACTATGTAACTGTAAAAGAATTATTAAATTCGGTCCAGTAGTTTTTGAGAAAATCTCAACCTTATTGAGGCTTCCTGTATACTTATCTCTGTCTTCGACTGTACCTAGCGTAGAGTTTGGAGTTACGTAAATTTACCGAATGTGAATGTACGCAAGTTTTTCCTGCGTACGGAATATGAGTTGTCCTCGGTAAAAAACCGTACCATTATTCCAGACGAGCACGCGAAAGAGGGGTCCGCGACGCACGATCTCAATATCCAGGACATCGCACAACTGGTCGCCAAGATAGCGAGCTTTGTCAATGAGGCAAGTACACTAAGACCCGTATTAATAGTCTGAGCTCAACCCCGCCCTCAAGAGCGAATTCAGCTGATACACTCTCAAGACGTGATCGCCATATCAAGTATGTCATTTATTAATAAACCAATCTTGAGGGCGTATCACGTGTGTCTTTCTCAAGTCATACGCACCATCTGGTGACTAAACTACCTGTGATAAACATAACTTTGCTTTCAGGCCAAAGCGAAGTCCGCCGAAACCGAGAAACAGTTGAGCGAAACCTCCGAGAATCACGCCGCCGCTACCGAGTGCGCTATGCGCGCCAGACACGAGACGCTGAGCGGTGCGCTAGCGCAGTTCCTAGCGACAGTTAGCGCCGGCGTGCAGAGGGTTGAGGATGCGGCGCTAGCGGACACAGTGGCGCGTGCGGCGCAGCAGTGGGTCAGTATCGACGAAGCATATCGTAGTCCAATTGTACACATTGAAATCGGTTGAAAACAAAAAATAACTACAGGGGACCGCGTTATGGTTTACTCAAGAACTAGGTACTTGACAGATTAGGCCAGTCATTAAAGGAGTTGACCCTAGCAGTAACTCATCTATCTATGAAATTTGGCACAGTGATAGAGTACCATATGTAGATTGAAATTGACATAGTATCCAATAATTTGTAGAAACGGAAGTTAGGTATTTTCAAGGTCAAACTTAAATTACGTGGTATCAATTACAGGAAAATTGCTCTATCCAAAATTCTTTTTTTACAAGTTCTAGTTACCTATAGGCATGTGTTGACAGAATATCCAACCATATTTCCATATGGAAATATATATATTTTAATAAAATGTGTTTTTTTGCCGTAATTTCCAAGGGATAATTACTCACTCCAATTTCTATTTAATTATGTATTTAAAATATTACTTTCGAAAGTAGTTATGAATTTCCAATAAAAAATCCAGACCGAAAAGCGTTATCCAGAAATTGACGAAAAATGGGGGATTCCAAAAATGCTCAGCCCGATTTTTCTTGTCATTATGAACAGACTATCTTATTAAAACTGCTTTTCAAGTTTTCCAATAAAAAATGCAGGCGAAGCACAAAATATCAAATAGAGTTGTATTCAAATATTTCTAATCAACGCGGCAGTGCCACTGCGCGCGGATCGCTACTGCGGCCGATTAACAACCTTATTCCTATTACACGAACAGAACAGCGGGAACGCGGACGAGAAATTTGACGGAGCGGAGGAGATATTTGGAGATGGGATTCTGTTGTCTACTCATATACAAATAAGGTTAATTGTAGATTAACTCTTTACTAAAGTCCAGTAAAGATCCATGCTGACAAGCGTTTTCTAGAAATCGACGAAAAATTAGAGTTGAGAAAAATGCTAAGTTCGATTTTTCTTATCATTATGAACATACTTACGATCTTAGTCGAACTGTTCGTCAAAGTCAAAGTCAATTTATAATAAACCTTAAAATATCTATCGCATCGGTAACGTGGACTGGAAGTTGAACAAATATTTTGGAGATAGGATTCTGTACTCTACCTACAGTTATACGAATAAGGTTTATTTTAGGTTAACTCGTTACCGAGTGGTGAAAGCTCGACCGACCTACGCCAACATGCACAAAACCATTATAATCTAGCCCGTATCATCGGCGCATAAGTACGACAACATTTCAAGGTTAGTACGGACATAGCAAAACAAATGGTAACACTTGCAGTACGATTTCAACTCTTACGACGCAGATAATAAGAACGGTTCAAAGTGTTACACTTGATCTGATTTTGGAATGTTTTAAGTAAGCTCGACCGACACAAAAGTACCTACGCCAACATACACAAAACCATTGTAATCTAGCCCGTATCATCGGCGCATAAGCGCAACATGTCAAGTCAAGGTTAGTACGGACAAAAGCAGATCAATAGTAACGCTTTCAGTACGATTTCAACTCTAACGACGCAGATAGATATATAGATTGGAGCGGCCCAAAGTGTTACAACTTGATGTGTTTTTATGTGTACTTACTAGGTACCTACTACGTGGAATGTTTAAGTAAGCTCGACCGAGACGATAGTACCTACGCCAACAAACACAAAACGTAATCTAGCCCGTATCATCAACGCATAAGTACGACAACATATGTCAAGGTTAGTACGGACAATGGCAAAACACTTTTTTTTCGCCGTGGGATCTCGTTTGGTGTGCGTGTATCAAATTATTTCTTAAAATTATAATTATCTGTTATATAAAACCCTACTGTATTGTGATATTATTAGAATCAAAATAGATTATCAGTCAATAAGTGATTTAGCGGAACGGTGCGCCGTGCTACATGCGATCGGACCCCCCTCACCCCCTCGAGTAACAAAGACAGCTTGTTATTTTTCAACTCGCTCGCACATCGACTACGGGTATATTTGCGTGCGGCATAGGTCTTATTACTTACGTCATACTGACGACTACAGCTAAGCAAATTTAAATTCTACACTTGTACGATGAGCGTGAGATATTCACCTACTAATAATATGTAATCGCAACTGCAACCACAAAAATCTACAAGTGATCTGCCTAATATACTAACCAAATTCCAAACACAATTATTTTTTCAATTCGACGAATTGATAACCTCCTCCTTTTTTTGGAAGTCGGTTAAAAATACAAAATAAAACACGAAACAAAATACAAAACAAAAAAAAAATAATAAAAAAAACAAAAAAAAAATATATTTAGCTAAGGATCGAACCCGGAACCGCGTGCACGGGAGGCGACCGCTCCAGCCACTAGACCGATTCGTTCGCTGTTTAGCCCGGCGAAATTACCAAGCATATCTCATGCACCAGCGTGAGACATGAACGGACCGCTCCGTGTAGATTTCGACAAAATTGCAAGTAATCTAGTACAGACAGATTCCCAGCTCTCCTAGTACACCTACTTCGGTATAAATGAGTTCAGAGTTTATGCTCAAATAAAATTCAAAGATAATTACAACAAAATGTTTGATAAAATACTAACCAAATTCGAAACACAATTAAAATAAAATACAAAATAAAACACGAAACAAAACAAAAAACATATATATTTATTATTTAGCTAAGAATCGAACCCGGAACCGCGTGCACGGGAGGCGACCGCTCCAGCCACTCGACCAATACGCCCGCTGTTTGGCGTGGCGAAATTATCAAACACTATCTCATGCACCAGCGTGATACATGAACGCGACTAGATTTCGACAAAATTGCAAATAATCTAGTACAGATTCACAACAGGGGCGTTTCTTAAAGCTGGAAGTAACATAAAAAAACACTAAGCGCCCAATTAAGTTAAAGACACTCTAAAGGAATCTCTGGGTTAGTTTATCCTAGACCCCGTGTCGCGAAGAAAACACACACTATATACTCAACTTATACAAGGCAATACGCATATTACATTTACTGCGTTCGTATGTTTCGAAACGATGACGATAATAATAATTAAATTGCGATGTTTAGATCAACCTCCTACATACATACATACATACATACGTATAGTACGGACAACAGCAGATCAATGGTAATACTCGCTCGCATTCGCACGATTTCAACTCTTACGACGCAGATAATAAGAACGGTACTTAGTCCAAAGTGTTGATCTTCTGTTAGCTGTACCTATTAACCTACTTGAAGAAACTCGCCCGCCGCTCGACCGGTTTTCGACGCCCCTCGCCCGCCTCGGGCCCCGCGCTGGCCTGCGCTTGATAGGTATTTCGAAATAATGGTGTTCCGCCTGGATATTTTGTTGGATTCTTTTGAAATCAGGTTATTTGTGGGTATCTCATTACAATTGTAAAAAATATCTGATAGAGTAATTTTCCAGAGATAGTTAAAAGACAAATTCTGTATAATGAATTGTTTCATTTGGATTTTTTTGTTGGATTTTCGTACTTATACTAGAAATAATAATTTGAAGGCATATTAAAAACAGAAACCCGGCGGAGCAATTATCCTATGGAAACTACGGCCAAAAAAAACATTTTATTAAAATACCTACACTTTCGAATTAAAAAGTAGTTTTACTTATGAATGTACAGAAGCACACTAATAAAATACAATTTATAGAAAAAGAATTATGACCATAACATTGTTCCAGAAAAAGATACGGTATAATGTTGAATTTCAATTAAAATAAGTAACTTCCGCCTCGAAATATTATTGGATTCTCTGACAATTGTTCTTATAAATATGCTATTAAGTATACAAAAAAGTTTCATCGATAGAGGAGTTATTGTTGGGGTCTCCATACAAACGCTCGCCAGAATGACTGGCCTAGATTGCAAAGATTCTTCTACTAGTTACTTAGTAAAATAATTTCTAAGTACTAAAAACTTCTAGATAGGTTCGAGTACACACTATTTAACATTTCACACATGAAGTCGTTATCAGCAGACACTGAGGCGCGTATTCATAAACGTGATTTAAAGTTACGCCATCGTTTAGACCCCCTTTCCCTCTCTATCTTAGCCTTTTTTGACGAAGTGTGAAAGGGATAGCAACACGATTTAAGAGAAGTGAGGTTTAACTAGGTTTATGAATAACAGCATGAGTCCCTTGGACAACACACTCGTGTTTTGTTATCATCATTCAGAAGTGTATGCAGAAATTGTGATTTTTCTTAGTAGCACGTCAATACTTTTTAAGTCTCTTAAATTTATCTAAAGTTTCGCAAGCAAAACATAGTTTTCTTCATAAAATAGTCAAATTTCTTTATTGCAAGTAAGCACGTTGTGTACATTATTGCACGCCAACATATTTTTTGAATTTACATTTACACAACTTTGCAAGGAAAAGGTGCCAACGCCGAGGAGAAAAAGTGGCAAAAAACTCTCAGCAAATAATAATAACACAATTACTTAATAACTAGGTACATAACTATTACTATTATTAGTAACATTATCCCTCATGCGGAACCGGCGACACACACCATGCATGTTCATCTATTCATATATTAATGTTTTCCAGGTGTCTGAGGCTTGCGGGCGCGTACGTTGCCTGCAGACGTCGCACAGCGCGCACGCGTCCGGTGCGCGCGCACTGGAGGGGCGGCGCGACGCGGCCGCGCGCCAGCACCACGCGGCCAGGCAGGCGCGGCTGCGGGCGCGCGACGCCGCGCTACACGCGTGCCTGGAGGTCAGTGGGCGAGGCGCACAGACCACTTACCCCACAGACCTGTAACAGCCCGTGTCTGCCCGCACTTGACCGAAACATTGCTTCGCGACACCTAACCTAGAGATATTATCGACATGGACGCATCTCTTGAATACGGCACCTCTGTCCCCCGCTTCGTCTCTATGCGCTCATCGTTGACAGAATTTTTCGCTTGCTTTGTACCGATTTCATGTCTATTGGGTAAGTGGTATGTGGCACACTGATGTAATGCGTCCGATTTAGTCAATTCTTTGTTCACAATTTTTACATTTTGGGAAATGATCATTGTGGGACGAAATCACCAGCGGGGTTAATGACAAATAACTGACAATTTGCTGACTGGCGAGGCCAGTGGGGTGTAGACGACGCACGTCACGAGGGCTATTGATCATCATCAGCCCGTATCATATTGTATGAGGGGCTCGCAGTCCAGTTGCGAGTACACGTTGAAAACGATCGTACAAGTTGGGCGAGGTTGGATGGGTGGCCGCTAGTGACACTTTCATCTGAGCCCCTCCGTGCCTCGCAGCCATTATAACGAGAAAAAAGTGAAAGAAGCACTTTTTTTCTCATTCACAGCTCCGATAACACTGATGCGTCCCTTTAATGCGTGCCACAAAAACCGACAACAAACGGTCTGCCGACGTTAAATACCTACCACAGAAGAGCCAATTACCCCGTCTACTTATAGACAGATGCGTACGCAGGTTACATCTGCACACGCCTCTGTCGATGTGTAATGCCAGCATTAGAGATAGGCTACCCACAAGGCACGCCACTTAATCCGATTCTCGGCCTTTTGCGCCCAGTCCCTGCCATCATCAGCCCGTATCAGTCCACTGCTGGACGCAGGCCTCTCCCAAAGCGCGCCACTCAACCCTACTCTCGGCTCCCACAGGAACTAGAAAAGAACAACCACTCCCTGGAAGCCAGCCTGGCGCAGCAGCAGGCCAGCATGGAGGCCGACCGCGTGTCCACGTGCGAGCGTCTGCAGCGGCTGGAGGACACGAGCCGCGCGCTCGAGCAGCAGCTGCGGCAGGCGGCGGCGGACGCGGCCGAGCAGCGCGCGGCGTACGACGCACGCATGACGCAATACCACAAGGCACTACAGGAGAAGAGGTCAGTATTACAGTCAACTGGTTGAAATTGACGTTTGATTGAACAGCTAGCAAGTTAATTGAACGATCCAACCAAACATATAAGTGTCAATTAGCGGAGTGGCTGAACACAACGTTCAACACTACAGCTAAACGACGCTCAGCTGACTAGTTGAACGTCAATTTGGTAATTTTAGTAACAGGTTCTTACCGCGATTTAGACTGAATTTTGTGATATATCGACAGCGTTACAATCATCATGATCACAAGACATACTAACTGTATTCTTATTAATTTTGAATCAGTATTATTCACATACAATAGCAAAATATCAACCAAATACAAACAATTTTAGAATTAAATTCCTTCACTCGTGCTGTAAGACCTAGCTTTTTGCCAAATTTCATGATTCTAGGTCAACGGGGCGTACCCTATAGGTTTTGAGATTTTTGCGTTCTCATACAAGTATGCGCCAAAATTCGACATAAACGGCTATATCTTTTGATTGCGTTGACGTAGAAGGTTGATTTTTTTCACGGCTGCATGAGGTCGCAGACCTTTCAACTTGAGACAGACAGACGGACAACAAAGTGATCCTATAAGGGTTCCTTTTTTTTCCTTTTGTGGCACGGAACCCTATTTTATCGCCAATTTGGGCGACGTCCGAGTACGTCTGCCGATTTCCATCAACTTTCGCTCCATGTAATTCGTTTGTTTTAAAAGTGAACATTATCTATGACAGACAACTGCTAGCCGAGTCTATGGAGCGTTGCCTGCGTCTGCGGCAACAGCTGGCGGAGGCCAGTGGGGAGGAGAGCGAGACGGAGAGCGCGCGCCTCGAGCGGTGCGCGAGCGAGAGCGCAGAGTGCCTGCGCGGAGTGCAAGAGTTCGAGAAGGAGTTTGGGGAAGGTGCGTGGCCATATGGATTTAGTTCTATTTGTTGACAAGGAAGAAGCTAGCGGACCAGCTGTTTTCTGGCAGACCAGTTTATTCCCTGGACTATAATAATAATAAAATACATTTATTCATCAAAACACAAAATAGAAATACAAACCAGTTAACTATTTTAAAGTAAGTATAGATGAATGGGTCAGGGCCTCAGCGAGCGCTGGTTTTCAGTCCCTGCCAGAGAGTCTGGCTGCCACACACACTGACAATATAAGTACATTTAGGATAATATTAGGTAACTACCTATAAGCGTAATAAAGAATATGAATATGCTAGGCTAGCTGTTTCTTCGCACGGCGCCCGAGTGGCTCGAGGCTCAGACGGGGAGGAGGAAGATGATGGATGAATGGATTGTACATTGTGGGCTAGTACAGCCCACAATGTGGAGTGCTCGGGGCGCCAGTCGGGTCGCGGATGTATCACAGTTTCCCGTGGCTCGGCAAGAATGGCACGAGGTGGAACACCCCAGGACGTTTAGTCGCTATGCTGCCCCTTCAGGGCGGTGAGCCCGACATAACCAACACGCTCCCCCGGGCGTGGGGGACACATGATTTGCATGTTTTACCTGGGTAAAAAAAAGGCTAGCTGTTTCTTGGTGGACTAGTTTAGTCCCTGGCGAGCCAACTGTATCCTTGGTAGAGCAGCTCATTCCCTGGCGATTCAGCGTATACCCTAGCGGATCAGCTCATTCCCTGGCGAACCAGCTGGATTCCCTGGCGGACCAGCCTAGCACCCCAGCCCTTTTAGTTATATACAGGATCTGCAATTTAGAGTTAGATTCAAGAGTCCCGCTACAGACCTCATATGATACCCTGATGAACGATGTAACCCTGAACGAAGGAGCTCATCAGTCAGATGGGAAGTGTTCTGGACCGGCAGGGAATCAGCTGGTCCACCAGGGAATAAGCTGGTGGAATCAGCCTAGCTCCTTGGTCCAGGGTTACATCGTTCACTCCTGAGTTTTGTAGCGGGACTCTATTAGCTCGAATTCTATTAACAATATCGATCCATTTTCAAGCACAACGATGATATTGCCATCCTGGGGGGAGTGATCGCGACTTCAATGGTTTTCGTTATCGTTTTCATTTTATTGAACGATATACATTGCTGCGTTTCGTTGTCGTTTGTTAAACTTGCAAAAACATAACAGCAATGTATAGCTTTGTATGACAATGCCATTGTAGCTGCAGTCCGAGAATGGATCCCGAGCCCTCTCCACAAGAAGTGGTCCTCCTACCACCACCCTATAACCTGATAGTGTGGTGCATGGCGCTAATGTATGTGTCAAATTTAGCTTTAGTCTGTGCTGTTTTATTTTAGTTTATTATTATATAAGTACTATTTTGATTAGAAGACATACAATAACTTTGTAATTAAGCATATTGAATTCTTCTGGAAATAAAGATTAAAAAAAAAAAGCGTCCATGTGTCAAATTGAAAGCGATTACGACAACGATGGAAGTCGCGGTCACACCACTGAATTATGCCGTTTGTTTATCCAATAAATAAACTGTATCCCTTCCCTTGTCAGGCACGCACGCGATCTCTGCGGAGATGGAAGCATTCGGTCACAGCGTGGTGCAGATCGTGGGCGCGACCAGCGACCAGCTGCTCGCCGGCCTGCGCGACGCAACGCACACAGCACAGGTTAGAACCAACACGTGGAAACTATAGACCGTCAACGTCGCACAGGGGTTGGCGGAGATGAAGTAACACTATTCCCTCGTACCCGCCAACCTCTGTACCCCGTGGGCGCGGCAAACACGAGGTTGACGGACTATAGTAATGGCTACTGTGAACTACGCATTCTTGTCCTGCAATAAGTGCGTCTTTCACTCAGAAGCGTACATTTATATACTATGTCTATAAAATCGTTTTTTTTATTAAATTCAAAGTATACCCTATAAGTTTTAGAAGATACTAGTTTTTAAGATACTAATATGCGGGAAATTATCCATAGGAAAACGGCCATATCTTTTAATTGCATTGACGTAGAAGTTTGATTTGTTTCACGGCTGCATGAGATTGCGGACCTGAGCATTTGATATGAATTTCAACTTGATCCGTCCACGCGTTTCTGAGAAAAAGGTCTTGACAGACGGACAACAAAGTGATCTTATTTTATTTTATTCTGGCCACAAACAGTCATTACAATAAGTTAAGGTATACTTAAATATACAATAGGGCCGAAATAAAATTTAACATAAATATTTTAGGTGATAGCGCAAATATCAAATTTGGAAACAAAGTTACTTAGAAATAAGTTAACAATCACAATATCTTACTATAAGGGTTCCTTTTTTCCTCTTGAGATACGGAACCCTAAAAAGAGTCAAATAGGTACCCCTTTTGTAATGTGGTTAGATAGTTTATAAGCTTTTTTGTTGTTTTCATTATTCAATCTATTCACAGCAAGGAGTTGAAACGACGTTGTCCCGTGACCTCTTGGCGAGCGAGGCGGCCGCCGCGGCGACGCGCGCCGCGCTCTCAGGCACTGTCGGCACCGCCACCACTTGCCTCAACTCAGTGCTGCACGCGGCTGTGGTAAGCACGCTGTTGACTTTCAATGCCGGCTTAAGCTTGATTTACATCTACAGACATTAAACGAGTCAGGCACGTGCCTATATAATATTCTCTTCTATATAATGTTCTCAACTATATAATGCCATCAACGCTTTGCGACTCCAATATAATAACGCGTTTAGGGTGCTATTGAGGCTCCCTAGGTGCTGTAGTGCATCAGGGATGTTTGCAGATGCAGCCATCGACGGCTTTCATGACATAGTATGTAAGAGTGGCGTCCCTGATGCGCAGAGTAAGAAACAGCCCTAATGGCATTCTGAATGCGGTATCTAATAAACAAAACTAAAAATTAGTAAGGTTGGGTAGTTTTTGTTTACAAAATAAGACATTGGGTTTCGGTTTATATTTGAAACTTTATGAAAGATGACAGACTGAATGCCGCGGGTTGCCGCTCCCTTGCTTTGCCGCTGACGCATGCATTACAGCCACTGCCGCTGCCTTTTTGCTGCAGCTATATTTACTGTGGCAAGTAAATAATTATTGAATTTAGCGTCTTCATACTTTATTAACATATTTTACAGGAAAAATCCGAGTCTACAATTGAAACTCTGAGCGCTGTGAGCGAGCGTAACGTGCGGCTCGCGGGCTCGCTGCTCGAGCACCAGAGCGGGCAGTCCGGCTCGCTCGAGCAGGCCGCCGAGTGCGTGGAGCGGCTCGGCGGCGGGCTGCGCGAGCGGCTCGGGCGCCAGGCGGAGGCGGAGGGGAGGTACCTCATGCAGGAGTACCGCGTGTACGAGCCCAGTGGTGAGTCAGGCACTGGATGTATAGAGTCACGAGACTGAGCGCTGTAAGCGAGCGTTATTTTAGGCCTATTCCATTTTGCCCCACCAAAAACGCCCCACTGGTGAGGCAAAGTGGAATCGCATTAAAATCCGTCCATTTTGCCCCACCAGCGCCCCACTCACAGTTCAGTGGGGCAAATTGGAATATTCTAATGGTTATTCCACAATGCCCCACTCGTTCTTGTTGTCAAGTACAGTCACGACGCAAAGTGTTTGGAATAAATAATTATTATTGTGTTTACAAAAACTTTCGTAACATAACAGACTGTACAATTGCATAAATTATATATAGATATTAATGCTGATGGAAGGCAATTTGAACATTTAATTTACAAAAAAATTGTAATGTGATTAATGGATGTTTCATTTTTAAAAATCTTAAAAATGAAACCAATCCTAATCTTAAAAAGCAATGAGTCACAACTGTAATGGCCTCCTGATTTCTGGGACATCCTGTATATACTTAAATAGCTAATCACAATTGCTCATTATAAACATTACTTATATTATTATTATTTTACAAATAGGAACCCTAAAAATGATTGAGATAGACCCTATTTTTGTAACCCATTTGAAGCTGTAAAACGAAAGTGATAAACGACTTGCGGACTGAATTTCGACAGTACATTATTTCGACACGTTCCGAACTCCGAAAACACATAGATCGACAAGTCATTGCTTCGACAGACAATACTTAGACGACACACACCTTCGAATGATCACTATTTCGACAGTCGATTGTTCGACAGACAATACTTAGACAACACACACCTTCGAATGATCACTATTTCGACAGTCGATTGTTCGACAGACAATACTTAGACAACACACACCTTCGAATGATCACTATTTCGACAGTCGATTGTTCGACAGACAATACTTAGACAACACACACCTTCGAATGACCTCTACTTCGACAGATTTTTGTAACAGAACATTCTACCGGAATAATAATCCCCTGAATTGTATAGGTAATAAAATTTACATATTTAAGTATCTACGAAATTAATTTATTTTCCGGTTAAATAAAAACACAAATGTACAGTCGACGACAGAGATAAGTATCCAGGGGGCCTCAATAAGGTTGCGATTTTCTCAAAAACTACTAGACCGATTTTAGTAATTGTTTTACAGTTACGTAGTTTTCACTTTTATCTATCAAACAGTGAAATAATTTTTGCGATACGTCAAGTAGTGTTTGAAATAATTTCAACCTTAAAAACTCTCCTGTACACCTTTCTCTGTGTTCCATCGTACCAATCAACAAAATTATTTTTAATTTGTATCCGTGTACCATGCCGTTTCTAACTCCGCCCTGTGTATAGGCCACACGCCCGCTCGCCGCGAGTTCCGCTACCCGCGCCGCCTGGCCGCCACGTCGCCGCACGAGCGCATCCTGGCGCGGTTCCGCGCGCAGCACCCCAGGCACGAAGACACGGAACGGGCCAACACGCGCAGTCCGGACAGCGTGAGTACACAAATTGTATAATTAATTAATTATGTATAGGGATATCACTACATAATTAATAAATTCTGCCGGCCGCTACGGGAGACAGGCTCATACCTATAGCATGTCCTATGTGAGAGTGCTGACTGTGCGTGAAGCGAGAGTGGTGTGCCAGGAGCGCAGCAGATGGAAGGACAGCGTCCGCCGGCCGCTAATTCATACAAGCTGCATTGATCTCCTATAAACAACTAGAGACACAGTCTGCCTTCTAAAAATGTCCGAACGCAAAGAAGGTCCAAACGGATGAATGGACTTCATTTGCTTTATTGGACATTATTTGGACGTTAACAATGGATAATTTAAAAAACGTCCAGATAAGGGACGTTTTTTAAATTGTTTTAGTAAGACCTTTGTGTATCTAGTTGTTTATAGGAGATCAATGACAAGCGGTCATTAATTCTTGAATCTCCTCTTTAATTGAGGGCCCCTGTACATTTTCTACCTAAAATTTACTATTACCCGACTGCCCCCAGAAGGAGGGTAATGTTTTTCGGGTGTATGTATGTCCATTTCATTTTTCATTTATTCATAAACAATTTAACATTGTATTCGAATGACTTACATAGTATAATAACAATAATAATAATTTAAATTAACCATCGATTACTAAGTACCTCCACAAATTCAATTAAAAAGAAAAAAGAAACATTTATATAAATAATAATAATTTAGTCAACATTGATTACAATAATTTAGTCAATTCAATCTACAAAAGTCGTCAATGGAGTAGCAGCACTTTTCCAACAGAAAATCTCTCAATTCCTTCCATTCCTTCTTGCCATCCTGTAGCCTAAACGGCTTGATGGATGTTGGTGTATGAGGTAACGTTAGATTCGTCTTAATTACGGGAGTGTCATAGGGTATAAAAAATTAATCAAAAGGGGATAGTTTTTTTGCAGTGTTTTTTTTTTTAAATAATTTTATAAATGCAACTAAAACTTCAAAAATCGTGTTTGACTTCGCAGGACTGTGTTGTGTTGGAGTCTGACGAGGGGCGCAACACGAGCGACTCCGACGTGTCCGAGTCGTCCGTGTCGGAGGACTCGGCCGTGGCCATGCAGTGACGGCACGTTACTCCATACGCCCGGCACCTAAGGTTGCCGCAGACGTATCGCACCGGCACGGCATAACCGCCTTAACTCGAGTCGTTCAATATATTTTGTAAGAAACTCCATACTGCAACGCACACTAATCGCCTGTAAAGACATCGCCTCGCATTATGTTGACAGCGAGGCGAGGCGGTGCCGGGGGGTACGTGTTCGGCAACGCTAACAATACTAGACTAGTGTATACCGCAGCCCAACTCAAGTGTCTTATTTTGTAAACAAATGTGATCGTCTAATTACCTGCTGTGATGTAACACTGAAGGAACTGTTTGATTGAACCTGTCAATGTGAAAATAAAGTGATCCGATCTAATAATGTAAAAAAACCTATGCAATAATTACAGAACAGCTTAAAATGTTAGTAGGGTAGTTTTTGTTTACAAAATAAGACCATTGATTTAGGTTTCGGTTTAGTTACTATTATCTGAAGTTTACAGAAAGATTGTTTGGATTGTTAAAGGCTGAAACATAGGCAGCGGCAGTGGTAATGTATCTCTGAAATATGACAGACTAAACGCCGCGCGGTTGCCGCTCCCTTGCTGTGCCGCTGACGCTCCGTTGTTGCGTTCAGGTCTAGCCGCGACGAGTTTTACTAGCACCGTCAATGTTTGACGAAAAATAGTACAGAAATTCGTTCGCGCGGACTGACAGAACTTGAGCGCCTAAAACAGGCCTTGCGGATAGCCATCCAGTCTGTCATCTTTCATAGTTTCGTACATTACAACCACTGACCCTAACTTTCCGCTATTTTTTAGGGTTGAGGAAAAAGAGGAACCCTTATAGGTTCACATTGTTGTCCGTCTGTCAAGATCTATATCGCAGAAACGCGTAGACGCATCAATTTGAAATTAATACCAAATACTCCGGTCTGTGACCTCATGCAGCCGTGAAAAAATCAAACTTCTACGTCAACGCAATCAAAAGATATGGCCGTTTATGTTGCATTTTTTCGCATATTTGTATGAAAATGCATGAAAACCAAAACCCGTATCATCATGAAATTTGGCAAGAAGCTAGGTCGCCTCGTTTCACGGAAGCCTCGGTACGCGAGTCCGACTCTCACTTGGCCGTTTTTGTAATGTTCTTCAGTCTTAAGATTGAGATAGGTTCTCTTGAAAATGGCGGGAAACGACGGTTGCAAAATTATTTAATAATTTTAGTTTTATTATCTAAAGTGGTTATTTTGAGATTAATATCACGTTACATTAATCAGAAAATGTTCGCGAGTGACAGTATAGTGAATTTGTTGGATAATTTGAGCAAGATCTGGGGTTTCAAGCTTTTATCAAGAGTTCCCGCTACAAGCGCGGGAGTGAACGTGACTGTCGAGCTGCTTCGTCCACAGTGATTGACGCTACGGCGTCTCCTGTGGATGAAGACAAGAAGACGCGGCTACCCAGGGTGAAGACGCTACTGCGACTCCCCTGGAGGAAGATAGAAGACTATTGAATATATTGAATTTTATGTAACAGGACATTGGCAAATGACAAACTGTCGAGTCCATTAATAAAATAAATAAAATAAGATTGAGATAACGTAACAAAATGGCGCTGTCAGATAGACTAAGCTTATAGTTAGCTTTCCCTGCGGTTTCCCAAAATGGCTGGAACGTGACAGTTGCTTGATTATTTGATAATTTTATTGTATACAGTGATTATTTTGTGATTAATTAACCATAATATGTTCGCGAATTTACGAATGATTATAAGTATATTCAGAGCTGTAGTTTGAGTTAGATTTAAGAGTCCCACTACAGACCTCAAGAGTGATTTGGACCGGTGAATAGGGCGTCATTTAGGCAATAGATTTTATAATATAGTAAACTTTGGGCCTAGATAAATAAAACCTTAGTAT
The DNA here is from genome assembly GCA_963506565.1 of Tachystola acroxantha. NCBI lineage: Eukaryota > Metazoa > Arthropoda > Insecta > Lepidoptera > Oecophoridae > Tachystola > Tachystola acroxantha. The sequence goes on along the minus strand of OY735876.1, from coordinate 14,448,493 downwards.
ATTTTAACCTTGCATTTATAATTATAAAATCTACTCGGATGTGTCAATTACTTAGATTAATATAAGATAGCTCTAAAATCACAGACCACTTACCCAATAGACATGAAATCGGTACAAATGACAATGCCAGATTCTGCCCCACCATCAACCGCAAGTTGTACAAGATAACGAATAAATGTAAAAATATCTCCGTTTTTTATTAAAATTATTGGTTTAAAATAAAGTTTTGTACAAGTTGCGCGTCGAAAAAAACAGCTTAATTAAGAATTCAGAAAATAGTACGAAATCGAAGCGAATTATTCAATGTTTTTGTTATTCTTCTATAGGCGTTGCGAGAGTAGTAGAAAATGATGCTGATTATGATTATGCAATATGAAACCTGTAATAAGTCCCAACAAAATGATAGGTACAGCTTAAATGGTCACGTAGTTTAGTGGGTGGGGGCAAAGCTCCATTGAAATATGGCAATGTCATTTGCAAGCGAAACATTCTGTCAACTATGAAAGCAATAGACGAAGCGGGGGACAGGGGTGCCGTATTAGAGATATCGATAATATCTCTCGGTTACACGTGTCGCTAGGCAATTTTGCGCTCATGTGCGGGCAGACACGGGCGTCCTGTTACAGGTCTATGGGGTAAGTGGTCTGTGCCCTAAAATACTATAGACGCAAGGTCACTGAAAATTGCACTGGACCATCGTATAGTGCAATCTCGTGTCTCGTCGCCGTTCACGCGAAGTCCCGAAAAGTGTGCTGAATGAAAAGCTGTATACCAAAGCCCAAATGAAGTGTCTTATTTTGTAAACAAATACTACCCTACTAACATTTTAAGCTGTTCTGTGATTATTGCATAGTTCTTTTCACATTATTAGATTGGATCACTTTATTTTCACAATGTTGAATAGGTTCGATCAATCAGTTCCTTCAGTGTTACATCACAACAGGTAATTAGACGATTATTTTAGTTACAAAATAAGACGCTTGGGCTGCGGTATAAATGCAAATATTGAAGACTGCTAAGAGCGAGGTTGTACTGTGCTTTTCCAGGTTTTATTCAGGCTAATAGAATATATTTTATGTAGTTCGTTAGTATATAAATTAGACTTTTAGTAGCGTTTGTAACGTCTCTACTCGAATGCGTCAAATATCTTAATTTTAACGATAACTCAGGTAACACTACAAACATCGCCTTTCTCTTCTCATGATATCTTTTTACACCTTGTACATATCAAAACAGATCAAGTGTAACACTTTGGACCGTTCTTATTATCTGCGCCGTAAGAGTTTAAATCGTACTGCCAGTGTTACCATTGATCTGCTGTTGTCCGTACGTAGAATAGAATAGAAAACATTTATTTGACACACACAGAGCACGGTACAGTCGAAGACAGAGATAAGTATACAGGGGGCCTCAATAAGGTTGAGATTTTCTCAAAAACTACTGGACCGAATTTAATAATTCTTTTACAGTTACATAGTTTTAAATTTTATCTATCAAATATTGGAATAATTTTTGTAATAGGACAAGTAGTTTTTGAGAAAATCTCAACCTTAAAAACTATCCTGTACACCTTTCTCTGTGTTCCACCGTACATAAGAGATACATAGAATAAAAATTACAAAGAAAAGAGATGCATAGTGCAGCGGTGTGGTGTCAAACAGGTCTCCAGCTCAGCATGTGCTGCAGTGATTGGTCATTACTGCAGCGCTGGTTGTCAGTGGAGCCGCTGATGCAATGACGTACGGACACTGACGAAGATACGTACGATCGTTTCATGCTGTATATTTGTTCTACGTTTCATTCTCACGCACATAGTACAATTAAAACTATAGTGAGTCATTACTACAAATTATTATATATAAACGGATATCACTCACTTATATTGTTGAAGTCGGCAATTAGACCGACAGTTTCGACCGATTTCGACGGTCTTTTTCAAGGTGAGCGCGCCACGCCCGCGTCGCCGGTGTCACTGTCGGTCTAATTGCCGACTTCAACAAGATAAGTGAGTGATATCCGTTTATATACAGGGTGTAACGTAAAGGGTATATGAAGCCGAAGGGAGGGTGTTCAGTATCGGTAGCTGAACGACTTTTGTTCTACTTTTCGATTTTCGCGAATTTATTTTTGGACTTTTCATACATTTCGTACCGGTCAGCTGATCGATTTGTATGAGACATTAATTTATTTTTATTTTTTATTTGAAAAGTCGTAGAACAAAAGTTTTTCAGTTACCGATACTGAACACCCTCCCTTCGGCTTCATATACCCTTTACGTTACACCCTGTATAATAACACATAGTACAGTTTAATTTTGTACATAATTTTATGGATATCAAATGTAATAGAAACTCTTTATTACAACATCGTAGTAGCGACGGCTCTTGACCTATTAATTTAACTATATTCACTTGATATATTGTGTCTATTAGAAATTCGATATTGATTTATGATTCAATGATTTATTTTGATACTTTGTATGTTTAATAAATGATTTTAGAATTTAGGAAGAGTTCTTTCAATTCATATACCTTTGGTGACGATCATTTTCACCTATATTTGGATTCCGTATATCAACAAGTAGAATTTAATTAATAATAAAAAACCTGACCTAAACGCGCACCTAAGTTACGTTTATTATGAGCCCGCCAATCTTGAAAAAATAATATCTTCCAATTTAATCAATTTTGGGGTTATTTGACTGACGAAGGTTTACCGGATATTTTAGTTTTAAGTTTGACATTGTATTTTAAGGTTTAAATAAATATTTTAAATTTAATCAATTTTATTCAAAAAGCTATTTACAAAATGATTATTAGGATGAATACAATACATGGCATAATTGCGACAAGCTAATATAAGTTGTAGTTCACAAATGTGCCAAAAACGGCCGTTTTTCGCAATTATGCGAACTACAACTTACCGACATTGAATCAAGTGTTAAATAAACATTTATTATTACCACTTTATTGTATACACACTGGATATTTACATTGTAACATAGATAAGAAAATACATATACAAAGAGCATAACTTATCTCTATCAATAATAATAAACATTTTGTAAATAGCTTTTTTTAATAAAATTGATTATATTGGAAGATATTATATATTTAAGATTGGCGGCGCTAGTTGGCTCAAGGAAGGCTCTTAATAGGAACGCCATCTTGAGGTCCTTCTCAAGATTGACTTTTGAGCTAAGAGTGATTTATTAATACGGGCCTCAGTCACGTCTTGCCTCTCATTTTTTCATTTTTGCTAACACTTTGGGAAGTGGACATTGTGGAGCGATATCACCTGATTAATCTCAATGTAATGGGCACATATAAAACGCTGTACTGTTGTCAATAAATATTGTATTTACTATATTGCGTCGTCATACTGCGTAGTCCGAGAGCCTCCTGAGCAGACTGCAGCACGGCGTCTCCACCAGCAGCGAGAGCGCGAGGGCGCACAGCACGGTGAGGGAACACGTGCCGGCGAAGTACAGCCACTGGAACACATTTGTTGGGGGGTTTGTGAGAAAGAAGGCAGATGGGCCATTGTAAAGAAACTGATCCAGTCTTTTAGAATTAAAACTATAGTGAGCCATTACTACAAATTATTATATATAAACGGATATCACTCAGGCAGACATGTACCAATGAGTTATCCTCGGTTTTTTCGACGAAAAAACTTGCGTACATTTACCGAGTGCTCTCAAAAACGGTGAAGGAAAACATCGTGATGAAACCTGCATGTCGTAGAAGAAGAAAAAAAAATCTAAGGCATGTGAAATCCGCCAACCCGCACTGGGCCCGCGTGGTGGATTATGGCCCCAGCTCCCTCGATGTAAGGGAAGGTCTGTGCCCGAGCAGTGGGGCAATATAAATAGACTGATGATGAAGTGTTTCCTACGTAAAATGGAAGAAAACTCATTGGTGCATACATGGCTGACCGGGAATCGAATGTGGGTACTTCCGCATCATAAATCCTATATATTTTTCTTTATATTCTATAATTAGCGTCAGCGAAAGTCTTAACCACTTGGCTAGAGGGAGCCGCTTGCACTGCTTTGTCACTCCCTACCCATTAGACTAGTGTCATCTATACTCACAATGCACATCGTGTGCGAGCACACGACCGTGTCGGCTGCGAGCAGCACGGCGCGTGCTACAGCTCCGTGCAGCAGCAGCATGCTGTAGCTGAGCCGGCTGAGTGCAGCCAACGACGCGCTAGACAGCAACACGCGGCTCACAGCTGGGGACGACAGTAGAATAGTAATGTCTAAGCCAGTGTTTCTCAAAGTGGGCAATAACGCCCACTTGTGGCCTAGAGGGGGGCGGTAAGAGCTCCAGAAAAAATTGGGGGGTGTTGAAGTGTTTTAGGGGGCGGTGGCTGATTTGTAATTTCACCTACTTAATATTTTAAAATTCACTGAAATTAAAACCTACCTACTACACAACATCATTTTTTATTTAGTTACATAGTTTATATTTCTGCTCTGTTTGATTGTATAAAATAAAAACGTTTTAATTCAAGTTCAGCGTGTTACCACTGATGTGTTGTCGGCGGTGCATTGCCTGCATTCACTCTTATGTTCCACGATATACAAATCTCAATGTGTACACATATTTTTGGATTACTGTCTAGACCATACATATAAGACTCTGATATTTCAATTATACAATGATTGTAATCTGTTTTGTGTACCAAATAAAAAATAAATAAAAATTGCTCTCACTGGTAAACGATTGTAAGTTCATTGTATGAAAACTGACAATTACAAGATCGCCCAATACTAACCAGCGACTACGGTGTGGCGATCTATTAATAATGTGAAAGTGCAAAAATAAAACACTGGCGATGGGCTCCAGTTTATCAGGGGTCTGATTTGACGATCCGTAAGAGGAAGGGGGGTACTTTTGAAGACAAAAGGGGGGAGAGTAAAAGATGGGTTCATTGCCCATGACAACCTCTCCCGCCCTTTTTTTCGGGGGTAAATCATCATATCTATGATACCTCCTTGCCACGGGGAGGCGAGGAAGGTTATGTCGGACTCTTACCGACTAAAAACCCCTCGGAGTTCCGTCTCGCCGCCCTATGGCGGAGTCACGGGGAGCCCGCCCTGAGGTGAGTCGAGGGTGAGTCCGTCCGGTCAAGCATTCCCCATTACTTAAGTACAAACACGCGCCACTTTTTGGTAGTGTCGTGAACGGAAGTATTACGTCAACTTAGTAATGCAAAAAGCCCCTTTCTTCACTTGCCATTCGTCAAACAATTTTGACCATTTTATTATGTCCAAATACTAATTTCCCAACTGTAGTGTTACTGATATTGCTCTTTCTACAGTTTTATTATATTTATTTACTCGTATTATACTTATTCCATTGTTAATTTCAACCCCTATTATTTTAGAATTAAAACTATAGTGTATATATTAAAACTGTCGGTCTAATTGCCGACTTTAACAATATAAGTGAGTGATATCCGTTTATATATAATAACCCCTATTATTGTTTATATTGTGTATACTTCATAATCTATTTATGTATTCTGTTTGCGTCCGTACGTCTCTGCACCCGCGGCCCCGCTGAAAACCAGCGCTGTAGTAGGTACCACTACTACAGCACACGCTGAGCTGGGGACCGGTTTGGCACCACACCACTGCACCGTCACCTTGTATTGTACTAGTCTATTCTTTTTCTTGTGTATTGTGCATTGTTTGTGTGTGTCAAATAAACGTTATCTTATCTTATCTTAATTTCAATCTAGCTGACGTATTCTTCTAATGCAGTCCAAGGCCTTACCCGCCAAGTTGGTAGAGAAGACTAGTCCCGGCCAGAGCAGCGCCAGAGGCCACAGCAGGTGCAGCCAGGCGCCGAGCCAGGCCCGCGCCGCACACGACACGCCCGCACACGTGGCCAGCGCACACACAGACGACAGCCACAGGAACGACGACCGAGTCTGAAGGTACGAATGGAGATGTTGGTTTAAAGAAAAATCTTTCATAAATCAACTCCGAAATGTTGCTAAAAAGTAAAAATACATCTGAATTTAATTTTGCGTTATTCCAAGTACTAATTACTTACTTAACTTTGGAGTTATAATTTAATTTCAATTTATTAAGGGTTTATAATGTATGTGCCTAATAGGTCTGTCCTGGTGATGCCTGCCACATCGCCTCACATGGATCATTCTCCGGCCACGTCTCGCATCGCTGTTACAGGATTTTTATTTGTATACTTAAGTATGTTAGTTTACTGACGTGATCAAGTGAACCTACGAAGTGTTCCTACGATCAATATGAATTATAAATGGTCAAAGCCGTGCTTCGTCCTTTTTGGCAAAATATTATTGTCTCTATTGTAGTACCGAGAAGACGTGACTTGATTCCCGATTTTCATATGCTTGTAATTTGTTTTGTTTATCCAACTTATTTCAATAGGGTATTTGACTCGGATATTTGGGAGAGGAATACGACCATACGATATTGAAGAAGTATCTAAATAGGTTTCTGGTCTTCTAATTACAATGATTTGCCAGAAGCTTTTGACAAAGTAAATCTAAGTGTAAACTATGGGAAAGTGACTTAATTTGTACTGCTTGTTAACCGAATAATTTCTTGTATAAAATGTGGTTATATTCATCAATATATATTTAGTTCTAATAATATTCCTTCATTCAATCTCCAGTTTCAACTAGCGTACCTCAGGGATGTATACTGGGGCCTCTGTTTTACAATATTTTCTTTTTTGAAATAGATGTGGTGTTGGCATAATTTATTAGTTAAATACATTTCAGCTAAAAACTACTATATATATATAAGAAATCTTACATACCTTGGACACGTTCAACCTGCCGTCCATCCTATGTATTAGCCAGCCAGCAAAGATACCAACGAAGTAGGGAGCCACTCGCGCCAACGGACGTTCAATGTATAGCGAGTATGCGCTGTAGACGTTGGATAAACTGTAACCAATAATTACCACAATAAGGATTAATTGCGCCAAACGCGGACTTAACTATGTGGAATCCCAGGGGCTGGGAGATTTAACATGGGATTAGTCACTTTGCATTGCGCCCAAATGAAGCATGGAGTAACAGGATATCGTTTCAGAGACAGAGATTAAAATCGAGATTGAGAGACATTTTTAAATGCGAGCTTAGGGTGAGTATGAATACTTCTTATTCTTAAAGGGGGTGAGAGACTGCACCGACGCCATGAAGGAGCTCACTGAAGTAGCGCAGCAGGGTTGCCGGCTGACAGCTCCACTGTTGCAGGCTTTCCGACACTGATATGCATGTATCCGTTCTCATACCCATTTCCGCTCGGGTCCCTTCGGTAGCGGGACAGTTGAGCAAATCGTGCTCCACTGTTTCGTCCTCGTTAAGGCACCCTCTGCACAGATGACTATCAGTCACTCCAATAGTGTCTACCTAGATATTACTACCTTAAAGTAGCAATGCATTGCTGACTATCTCTGTGAAGAGTAATAAGCCAGTGAAATCCAACGAAGCATAACATTTTAGTATTCAAGGCGGCAACGGCAGACAACTACAAGGGTTCAACGTGCCGCGGGGCAACACTAATGTGCTGAGGGAATCACCAGTGCCAAGAGCGCTGCGGATACTGAATGAGTTGGGAGAGGGCAAGCTACAAGTAGATTTGCTCTCTTGTACTCTGACAAATTTAGTGTAATTTAGTATAGTGTATGGAATGTTGGTACTATTATTTTATTGATTTTGTTATTATTTGGGAATGTATTAGCGTATTTTTATTTTTTAAATTAATTATTGATTATATTTTAAACTTTAAATGACAATGCCAGATTCTGCCCCACCATCAACCGCTAGATGTACAAGATAACGAATAAATGTAAAAATATCTCAGTTTTTTATTAAAATTATTGGTTTAAAACAAAGTCTTGTACATCCAGCGAGTCAAAAAAAACAGCCTAATTAAGAATTCAGAAAATAGTAAGAAATCGAAGCGAATTATTCATTGTTTTTGTTATTCTTCTATAGGAGTTGCGAGAGTAGTAGAAAATGAAACTGATCATGATTATGCAATATAAAACCTGTAATAAGTCACCAACAAAATGATAGAAACAGGTGAAATGGTCACGTAGTTTTGTAGGGGGGCAAAGCTCCATTGAAATGTGGCAATGTCATTTAAAATAATCTTTTTAGGATATTTAATTGACTACAATTTATTATTGGGTATTATCCTGTTGAAATTGTAATGGTTGTAATAATAAATAAAACTATGTTTTTTTTTGGAATTGTACAGATATAGGCGACGGTAATGCCTTATTGGTGACTCATTACAAAAACCTGTGAATGTCATAGATATAAAGTTACTTACTACACTCCGTACTCGCTGTAAGCGGCGCTGACGTCTCCAGCCGTCGCTACTAAGACCGCAGCGGCCGCTAGGGCCACCACGACGCGGTGCCCGGCAGACAGGACCGCGCACGTCAACGCGCCGAATATATGCAGCTGTGTCTCCGCAGACATGTACCACGATACTTGCATACACTGCGAGACAAGACGATTGCTACAAACTCCATTCAGCAATTGTGTTTAAAGATATTTATTCTCATTAAAAAACATACGTTTCACTGACATGAAAACTTATTTCTAATTTAATTTAATGTATTGTTAGTGGGTGGGATTCTTTTAAGTGGACATTAGTGTTGATTAACAAAAGTAAGTAGGTAAATTAATATAGGTATTATTGTGGATAGGATATTACAGAAGGAAAAAAGGAAGATCTGAGGGATAAACCTTTTAGTAGGGAACATAACATAATTAAAGATATAGAACAAACAGGCGCGGATTTAAGTGTCAAAAAAGTTGTGGTCACAGCTGAAATCAATTTCGCAGGGTCACCCGGAACTCGGTCAGGTGCGAGTCGGAGTATGAATTCGCTAGTGATCGATATAGTGCATAAACAAAGGAGATGTTTACAAAATACATATATGACGCCAAAGTACAGTGATACAGTTCATCAGATATAATATCATCAGCCTATCGACCTCAATAGACCGTGAAAGTGTGACATCACAGTCTATTAGGGTTGTGGACATGCCCATCGTGCTACGACGGTGGATTCGCGCTTGAGAAAAACATTTTTTTTTTTACGAAGCTCACCACTTTTTGAGGAAAGAAGTTGCCAGATTTGACTGAGTTATGTATTAGAATCATTAAACAACTACATACACAGTCTGCCTTCTAAAAATGTCCGAGCGCAAAGAAGGTCCAAACGGATGAATGGACCCTCATTTGTTTTATTGGACATTATTTGGACATTAACAATTGACCTTTATTTGGACGTTTTTTAAATTGTTTTGTAAGACCTTTGTGTATCTAGTTGTTTATAGGAGATCAATGATTAGAATCGTAAACATCCTATAATAATCTAAGGCTAGCATAGAACGCAAAGAAGACCTAAATGCAGTGAGTCCACCAAATCGAAGACAAGGAATAAGGATATGAATTACATTCTCAAGCTGATTAATAACCTGTCGGGTATGAGTCAAATGCACCTATAACCGCAGCTTATAAATGTGAAGGTTTCTCAGTACATCGAATTACCTGTTCTTCTTTACTGAAGAGAGTAGAAACATAAAGGATATTTCTCCACCAGTAAACATCGCAGTTGTAATCGTCTCCTTCTGGCAGATACAGCGCTGAAGTGCGGGTCGAGACCCGCGCAAACACTGCACTCAGAAAGATGGCATACGCGTAGGATGGAAGTAACCTGAAAATAAACATCATCTAGATATGTAAAGTGAAAGCTCGAAACATTTAGACTGGCGACATCTTTGCTTACCAAAAGGTACGGACAACAACAACTTGTTAACAATGTCGTCTGGAAGTGAGTTCCAGGCCTGAACAACTCTGTTGCTCAGGAAGTGACAACATTAGTCATTTAGAGTATTCATGTAAACAGAAAATTAAACAAATAGTAAAAATCAAACCGCCATTCCAAAATTATTATGGATCAATATGGTAATACTTGCAGTACGATTTCAACTATTACGACGTAGATAATAAGAACGATCCAAAGTATTACACCTGATCTGCTGTTAGCTGTACAACCGCACGGTTTTCTAAACCCAACGTTGACAGGAATTAACTAGACCATGTGCTTTTTGAACTTAATCCTCAACAAACATAAAGCGACAAAGAACAAACACGATTTTAAACTTGAATAAGTTATTTGTGGGCGATTAGCGGAACAGTTAACCGAGCAATGGCGGTATAACCATACCACCGGTCGGGCAACTGACCGAAGAGGCAACAGCGGCCTTGGAGTCTAAATAACTTCTAAAACGTCTGGGGCAGAAGGACGGGAGACCACTGCTTCTATTTTTCCAAGACAGTCAGCATGAAAGGTCCCTCCAGATGCAAACCTGATGCTGACCACGATCCTCAGACATGAGGGACCGACCACAGAGAGAGAGAGAGCTGAACAGTTATTAAGGTGTCGTTTTGTCTAAAAGGTAAAGAAAGATTTCTTACACCGAAGTTTAAAGGGATTGCACTATTTTTCAAAACTGTCAAAATTAGCTTAAAATTAAAAAAAGGCATAATCGCTACTAATGAGCATAATGAAAAGAACGACGAACCTGATAGCCCTGTTGGTAATAAAGCAGATGAACTGCAGAATCTGACCGCAGGTGCCACCGAAACTAACCAGCTCCTCGACGGTGTACTGGCTCTTCAGGTAGAAGAAGTGATGAGAACTGAAGAGGCCGCTGTTATTAAAGAAAATTTTAAATTAAATTATATTGACAGACTGAATACTGGAAGGTAACCCATTATATTTTTTAACCAAACTTACCTAACGAAAAACATCGTATCAAAAGCAAGAGTTCCAGTAGCCAATATATAATACATATTATTGTATTCGTTTATGTTACCACCGTTTTCTGAAACACAAACAATGTTATCGTCTCCTATATTACTGTCAAGACGTAAATCACAAAGATAGACACTAATTTGGTCCTTACCGGAAACATAATTGGCTATCATAGAAACATGCACGTACATGATCCAGAAAGTAGCTATAATCCTTAACAAGTGTACAACCGACAAGTCTTTATTGGCCATATTTGTATTGAAAATCCTCTTCCAACTGTAGTTTAACGAAAAACACAAGAGCAAAGTTCTAAAAAATCTATTTTCCTTATGTTCGGTCAGACTTGCAAATGATTTCACTCTAGGACACGCCGGTAGATTCTCAAAGTGCTTCGCTTTGTTAAAATTGCATTGCTTCTTATACTTTCCGCATCTTTTACAACTGCCCGTCATTCTATTCATGGATACTACGTCAAGCGTAATAGAAGGAGGCATTGCATTTGGCTTCATCACTTTCTTTACTGTCACTAAGTTTATATTATTCGAGTTGTTGATGTTATTTATTGTTAATGTTTCCATATCAACTACGTTTGATTCTTTTCGTGATAGAAGGTCACAAGTGTGATGTCTGTTTTCTTCATCTAAAGCTCTGCGTTCTGCTTCTAAAGTATGATTATTGAACCTTTGTAAATCAAAACTCATTGATTTACTATTATGTCTGCAAGTGATCAGTTTCAAGTCTACTATGGTAGCTATCACAGCTAGCACGAAGAGTAGTATTGTAGCAACTATTAATATAATAGCTCCAATATCTGTTTTAATATCATAGAATGCTTCAATGGGTCTCGTAGATGTTATTTTAACGGTTCTCGGTATTGTTTTATTGGATTTGAAATTGTCGTTTAGCATTATGGAAAAGTTGACAACGGATGTGATGTCATCAGGAGTGCAGGAGCGAGGTAAACATACACCGAGAGTTATTTCGTAAGTCTGAAAGCAAAAGATAAGTTATTCGTTAGATTTATGAAAGGCATTTGAATGTCTGAACTATGAATAAAGTCCACCTAATTTGATCAAAATTGGCCAAATGTACAGCAGCTGTCTGTGAACTAATCTATTTTTCTCCTCAAATATACTTATAAAATAGCGAATGTTTTATATCAAATTAATTTCTTAAGATTATGATGTGGAGTACCACAAGGTAATACTTTAGGCCCACAATTTTTAAAGCTATAAGTACAGTTTACTGTAGCTGAAAGAGCGTGTATTGTGCTAAGTTGAGTGTTTAACTAAGGACAACTTTCGCCAAGGAGGGCTAACGCTTAACCCAGGGTTATTCAAGGATTTAGTGACTTTACGCTCAGGTTATTTTTGGTGCAAGTGACGTGTTAAGCACGTGTGCTTAAAATTGTGACTGACCTCAGTCATAGTAACCTTAGTAAGGTTTAGAATCAGCTGGACGGCGGAGTATGTGAGGCGATGAGGAGGCGCGTTGTCGGCGGCGACCAATCGCCGCATGAGCTCGTCGCGATGCACCAATGAGCGCCATTCTTCCGCACCTGAAAGTAGTGAATGTATGATATTAATCAATGTGCCCTTCACGAAAAGAATGTAACGAAGCGTTCTAAATGAGATTGTAGAGCGTGTGGACATAATGTTGTTTCTAACAGAAAAGAAGATTACAATACTATTGTGACTCTTTTAAAAGCAGTAGGTACCTAGTCACGGAGATTTTTTCATACTTATGTATACTTACGCCCATATTGGAATAAAAGATAACCGTGTAGTTAGCGATTTAATCCAACTCTTGGCTTATCTTTTATTGCTAGTGGGCCCTCGAGTCTCCATTCGTGAATGAAGATTTATTCTAGAATCATCGAACCATTTCTAATAATACATAGGTCGGCCGACACCCATAAGTAATGAAGCCTAATTGAAGACTTACCTCCGTCAAAATACTTCTCTCGTCGCAATATAGCATTGAGATAGTCATCATTGTGAAACTCATCGTACGTTTCATTGCTCTCCCTCGCAATGTGGTCCTGAAAACATTATCGCTCTGTTTTATACCGTATTCACTTAATAGTAGAAAAGCGTACCTTTATATGCCTTATTATTAAGGTTAAGATTTTATCAAAATGTGCTTGACCAATTTTTTTAAATATTTTACAATTGCATAGCGTATCTCTTAGTAAAAGTAGATGAGTATTTTAACAATCGGCCAAGTTGTTTTTCAGTAAATCTCAACCTTAATAGCTTTGACTGAAATAGAGGAATTTTAGCACCTACGAATGGAAATGTTATTTCGTATAACTTACCAATTGAAGGCACTGCTGTTTAGATCCCAGCCAAAACCTGTTGCCCTGGAATAGGCCGGACTGGTAGCGACCTGATGCGTCTACAGCTGAAATCCCACTAACATTATTTACCTATAAATTATTTCCAAAAAAAAGGCTGCAAAAAATCCCCTTTTGATTATTTTTTATACACTCTACTATGGCACTCCCGTAATAAAGACAAATCTAACGATACCTCATATGTACCTACACCAAAATCCATCAAGCCGTTTAGGCTACAGGATGGCGGTAAGGAATGGAAATATACATACATACCTACACCCGAAAAACTATTAAGTCATCTATAAAAGGTTTATAAATATAATTTAAGATAACGAAGATTTTATTTAAACTTTATAATGTTCTTATTGCCAACGACGAAAGAGTCCAAATCGTATTTCAATAACACAATAGTGTTACCATTGATGTCCTGTCGTAGGTACAACATATCATATCTAATAATGATTTCACTGCACGAGGTGTAAACGGACGGCCAGCACGACAACTCTCACTCACAGATAGAAATCTAAGTAAAAAGGACTCTATGGCAACGGAAATAAAGTGTTGCAACGTTGCATGGTAAGATCGGTGACAGTACGCATAATAGTTGAGATAATTGATTAATAGCACTCGTAAAAACTTTATTGGCGCACGCGCCGCATGACAAAGACATGTCGGTGATTTGTTTCGAGGAAAAGAGAATCTTTCTCATATACCTATAACTTTACTATACTGCAAGTATAGTAAAGTTATATGAGTTCTTTCACTTGTTATATTTTCCCCTTTACCTACTAGGTATTTAACTTATAGCTCTCTGATCTCTTAGTTATTTGATAATTTTTATTTTAATGTCTACAGCGTCGGACGACCACGGGCCGAAAGTCTCCACAGCCAGTGCAACGAACTCGTGATGAGCACTGAGCTGTGAATACTTTCGGCTTTTTAGGAGCTGCGCCTGCTCAGCCGCGGCTCCCGCCCTGCGAGCAGAGATGCTGAGGTGTGACGGCGCCAGAGTGTCCACACAGGTGGCGTCCCATATCAAGGACCGCCCGAGGCACCATGGCGCCAGGGTGGCCCCATCTGGTCTCTTGCCGTCATCCCTCAGCATCCCGCTCGGTTCGAGTGTGGAGGGTATGGAAGCCGTGGCGAGCGCCCGCCTGACCAAGTCGTTGATTGCCCAATGGCGGTAATTTGTGCAAGATCTGAAGTTTCAAGTCCCGCTACAAGCTCGGGAGTGAACGTGACTGAGCTGCTTCGTCCAAAGTGACGACGATACGGCGACTCCTCTGGATGAACAAAGGAAGGAAGAAGAGGAAGATAGAAGATTGGCAAATGACGAACTGTCGAGTCCATTAATAAGATAAATAAATAAGTTAAGCAACGGGCACGTTCTGTGTCGGTTGCTCTCGTTCGGCAGCCGTTTCGCTTTCGATATACTTGCCTATAATTGATTATAGTTACTCAATACTTGACACACCCTCCGGTTTAGCTCCACAATCATACGAAGAAAGTCGCGGGACCGGTTTTGTTTAGAAAAAAAAATAATGGTAGCAAATTACGCAACTTTCGAACGCGAGTCCGTGCTATCGAGATTTTAGTCGATTTTTTAATCGATAGAACCTCAGTAATTGTGATGTTCTATAAACAAATCTATAGGTAGCACATTTCCAACCTATATTTGGATGTCATTAATAATAATAATAAAGTTTATTCACCAAGAAATTAAACTACTTAGACAGTTTACAACAGCTTAGATGGTTACTTAAAAATATATATTTATTACGCATATCATCTGGTTCTAAACTAGGATATAAAATCCTGTATCTTAGGAGCCAGCTCTCAACCCTTAAATTATTTCTGAGTTGGATTAATCGGTCATCGATTAGGTTACAGTGAGTATCAATCCCATATAAAGACTGCTTTATCCAGCCCTTCGAAAAAATGGGATCTTATCTTGATCAGTTCGGCGGCATATCGACCCTTTGCAATTGGGATATTTTATGCTCTAGGTACTCCTTACTTTCCTCTAATAACGCACATTATTAGCTCATGGCAGCCTTCTGGTACCGATCTATCCATTTTAACGTGAACTTATCACTGCTGTTAGGTCGAAACAATAATACTTCTTAGCCGTACGTATCACGTTTAACCTCACTTCCGTTAAACCGTGTTTTATTCCTGTCCCTTTCACATCACACGTTGTTAAAAAAAACTTCAAGTTACAAAGTTGTTACAAAGCCATTATTAGTACTCAGTGAATTTTATCCCATAAACTTTTTGACATACTTAAGTATAATTTTGATTGTTTCTATTCGTTATTATATTAATTTAATAACACTTTTTAAATGTTATACCTAACATTAATTTGTATTCATTTTGACTAAGCTATTTACTCTATTATTACCTGACGATCATTTTTACAAATATGACTATATTGGAAGTTTTACTAGGAGATAGCTGAAATATCCGGACAGCTCATAGGCTGTAAGCCATGGCGGTATGTGATGTGGAAACAGGGATCCAGAGAGGAAGATCTGCCTCCTCTCCTCCATCCTCCACGCAAACGAAGTTGCGGGGAACAGCTAGTATTATATATGAATTATGATAACATTTGTATGCCTCGTAATAGGCTGAATACCAGGACATTTTAATTTAATTTTATAACATCTCATATTTTGTGTATTCTAACAAATAAATTAACTAACATAATATTTAAAAAAAAAAAAAAAAAAAAATATTTGACATAATGTACCTACTACCTATATTATTGTATAGTATTTTATTATGTAAAAATGAAATAAAGAAATCTAAATCTAAACAGTGAACTAACTTTTGTAATGAATGTAACGTTTGTAATAAAAATACAGTTCTGTGAAGTCGGAAATAAAATAGATTAAATTATAGGTTCCGTTGTGAGTTCCTTCCTAGAGTGTAGTTGTTACGCACGATTAGTTAAACGCGTGTTATGTTTACAGGATATATAACTTCATTTATCCGTATTGATAATCTGCACGGTTATTCACAAGCGAAAGTTATTAAATGTCGGTAAAATATCAAACAGTCTCCACCGCGGCAGTTTTTGTACCGCATTCATCTTTTCATTTTCTAAGATTGTGTTACGTATACCGCAGCCCAAATCAGTGTCCTATTTTGTAAACAAATATGATCGTCTAATTACCTGTTGTGATGTAACACTAAAGGAAATGATTGATCGAGCCTGTTCGTCATTGGTTCATCATTGTGAAAATAAAGTGATCCGATGGGAATATAACTGTGCAATAATCACAGAACAGCTTAAAATGATAGTAGGGTTGCAAAATAAGACACTCATTTGGACTTCAGGGGGTGACCGCGACTTTAATCGTTATGGTTATTGTTTTCATTTTGACACTGGAACGATATACATTGCTGCGTTTCGTTGTCGTTTGTTAAAACTTGCAAAAACATAGCAGCAATGTATAGCGTTCATGTGTCAAATTGAAAGCGATAACGATTGAATGTCGCGGTCACCCCACGGTTTAGGTCCTATAGCCAAGGGTTTGGAACCTACGGAAAATAATCCATACCTACTTTTAGCTCACGCCTATTTCCTGTACTTAGAGACAATGAACTTCCATCTGCTGCAATCCTGGCAGACATCTCTCGGTTCCTCCACACTCATCAACTTATTCATGCACGTTCGTCTGTTTGTAGAAGAGTTTTCACGATTTTCTCAAAAATACCGGATTCTCAGTCTTCGTTGCATATTATTTATTCAATTCAAATTCAAAATCTTTTTTTACAGTTTCAACTGTTATCTATCTACTTAATTGTTGCAATAGGTCAATTAGTTTTTGAGATAATCTCAACCTACCATCTCATCATACCTAAGGTACACCTTATGTCTGTGTACGTATGTAGGCAGGTATACAGAGACACAAATCTAGTGTCTTATTTTGTAAACAAATATGATCGTCTAATTACCTGTTCTGATGTAACACTGAAGGAATTGATTGATCGAACCTGTTCATCATTGTCAAAATAAAGTGATCTAATAAGGTGAAAATAACTACCTACTAAGTATGCAATAATAGTAGTTTTTGTTTACAAAATAAGACACTTTTTCTGACTTCAGTATAACCTAAGGTGTAAATGAATGCATTAAATATAACACCCACTTACCTTTGTAAGCCCAGGCTCTCCCATCAGCCAGACCCTTGTAGAACACGCTCAAGTCTTCCCAGCAGCCTCGACCCACAAACAAATGCACACCATTACTAATTTTAGGCCACACAACCGCTAAAAACGACGGATCGTACACATTGAACAAATTTTCCAAAACATCTCCACGGACCGCACGAGTTTTCACGATTTTGGAACGCGACTCTTTTCTCGAAACATTTTGGCGGGAATTTATGCGCGCGCATTCGGCCAGTGCTAAAATTAAAAATAAAAGCAGTAAGTACTTTTTCGTCATCGTTGCATTACTTTTTTTTGTTAATTTATTTTTTGTTTATTTATTTACAAGCAAAGTGCGTGCGCCCAAGCGGCCAGAAACGTAAATAATGGCGCACGCACGACGGATAACATCTGAGTAACAAGACTGACTGTTACCACGTTGCTTTGTATGTAATGAGTGTATTTTCTAAATGCCGCGCTGCGATTTGCATTGGCAGTCATGTAATGTTTGTACCGAGACAGTGGACGGATTGCTGTCTATAGGCGAATAAATACATTTTATTATTTATTTATTACAGCCTCTTTACAGAATTAAAGCTAAGTATATGCTACGGTAACCAAATTAATCTAGCTTTTCTGTGTGCCTCCAGGCAAAGGCCTCCCCCAGTCTTCTCCACTCCTTTTTCTCCACCGCCACCCTTTTCCACGTCTTTCCCACCATTTCTGAAATTTCATCATCCCATCGTCTGTATGGTCTACCTCTAGTCCTTTTACCGTCTCTTGGGTACCATGTTGTTATGGTTTTGCTCCATTTTTCTGGACCCCTTATGATGTGGCCCGCCCATTTCCACTTGTATTATTATTATTGAATAAATACATGCTGTAACATAAATATAATTCTTACATTTTATGGACCTTATTATTTTATTTTATGCAAGCGTTTAGCATTGTTGTTCCAGTGACGAATAGAGGAGAGCATGGAGGTAATATAAACTTGAGTATGTCGGTTACTAGGTAGTGGTCTCTAGGATAAATTTTATGACAAAGGGAACGGTCGTTTTTGTTTTGTTTTTGTAAGCTCATATTCTTGTGAACTTTCCTGTGACAAAGAATATTGTTATGTGTCGATTCGATAGGGCAACTTAATCTACCTACCTAGGTACTGCAAATAACTTACCTTAGGTATGAGATGGTCGCCTGGAAGTCAATTCAATTCAAATACACTTTATTGTACATAAAAGACACAAACAATTACAATACAGAAATACAAAACAATATGTACAATTTGGCGGCCTTATCGCTAAAAGCGATTTCTGTCTGTTTTTTTTTTGTCATCGCATTTAGGCGCGAAACCGCCATATTGGTGCTACTTTCATACATCCAATTAACACAATTTGTGCAATAAAGCTAAATCAAATCAACCGGGAATCGATCCCGGAACAAGGAATGTGAGAAATGGCCACTTATCGCGTGCGATCTAGGTCGACTTTCTAGTTTCAACGCACATTTTTTACAGCTGTTTCTTATGATACGACCATAAAGTAATTAAACATTTGAAACGGCTATCGTTCCGTAGGCTCACAGTCTAAAGATTCTTTGACATCAAAACTCGTGACGAGAACAAATATCACTGCTGTTACTCGTAAAACTAGTTAAACCTCACTTTCCTTAAACCCGAATCTGAGGTACAAGCCAAGTGGCTTTGATAATAGAAGGAAAGATGTAGGTAGCGGACAGGGCGCGCCACTGCCACTTATGGTATCATTTTTCTTTTCCTGAATGGTTAGTGACCAAACCATTCGGCCGCCCGTAGGCCTCTGACGTGGCCTAACGACGATTAATTAATTATGCCCTCATCACTGAGATCCTCAATGCAACAAGCTCAGATGATGTTCAGGTACCGTGCCATGAGAAGGCCAAGTTGGCCTGGAACACTGCTTACCCAAACGAGGACGCCCCCATGGAGGTGAGACGTCAGCGCCTGTGGGACCTGCCGGGGATAAAACTTATACATAACACCCTATCTAACAATTGTACAGACAGCACGGATCGAGCACGTCTTCTTGCTGTTTCGGAGAAGGAGTCCGGACAGTGGCTGCATGCCCTACCCTCTGTCAACCTTGGCACGGTGATGGACCCCACCCATCTACGCATAGCCGTTTGCCTTCGTCTCGGAGCAAGGGTGTGCGAGCCTTACTGCTGTATTTGTGGACGAGATGTGGACGAATTGGGACGCCATAATGGGCTTTCATGTACGAGGAGCGCCGGCCGACTGTACCGCCACGGTGCCATCAACGACCTCATCCGTCGTGCTCTCGTTACCGCGGCCGTGCCGGCCACACTGGAGCCACGCGGTCTGCTGAGAGACGACGGAAAGAGGCCTGATGGCGCAACCTTGATACCATGGCGCCTGGGAAAGACCCTGGTGTGGGACGCGATTTGTGTAGATACTCTCGCCCCGTCACATATCCAGGGTACTTCTCATAATGCCGGTGCTGCTGCGGAAAAGGCGCAAATACTCAAGCGCCGCAAATACTCACGACTGACTCCACATCATGAGTTTGCGGCGCTTGCTGTAGAAACAATGGGCCCATGGTCGACAGACTCAAAAGATATCATCCACGAGCTGTCTACCCGGTTGGTCCACATCTCGGGTGATCCCAGAGCTGGCAGCTACCTCGCTCAGCGGTTAAGTATTGCCATACAGCGAGAAAATGCTGCCAGCGTCCTGGGCACCATGCCACAGAACGGGGACCTCGACGACGTGTTCGTTCTTTAGTTTGTAGTTTTATTTCATAAGTATTTTTTTTATATTAAATTAGTTTTATTTTGTAGTAATTAGTTTTTTTTTATATTAGGTAGATAGTATATTGAAAAATAGTATTATTTCTCGTGATAGACAGTTTTTTTACGTAGCTTCAAATAAAATTGATTACTTGTACAATTTAGAAGATAATATTTTTCAATTCAAGAAATCTTACAAACAAATGTAATAGAACTAAACTACTTAAAAATACATTAAAAACTAAACTAAAAATCTACCTAACTAAAAACATTATATATTTACATATACACTGTATTTATATATTTTTAAGATATTAGCTTCTAAATCATGGGGGCGGTTTATTATCTAACGCTCAGATATCGCTAGAAGCATTTTCATCCAGCGAGGTAACTTCGCTGTTTTCATAAAGATTTGTCGGGAATAAACGTGCCTAGCCAGCATACCGCTAGATGGCGCTCTGCTACTTTTTAAAACGCGGTATCGTTTGGTCGATGTGTCATTCACATAATTTCACTCCGAGTTGCCATGGACCTAGTACGAACACTGTAATTTATTTTTTGCGAGGAAGGAATATGTATATATTACCTTCCTTTATCTATACTTTGTTGGTCGTGCGTGCGTGGCGCGTTATGTAAGGGCTAGCGTACAGAACGGCGCCGGCGGACGACGCTGTACCGCACCAGTGGACGGCGCCGTCCGCCGGCACGAATGTTGTCCGCCTGTGACCGTGACACGCACGGCGCCGCGCCGTGACGTTGTACGACGGCCCTGAGGGTTGGCTGGCTGCGTTGGTTTTTATAAGCGCACAAGTCCTGTCAAAGTCAGCCGGGTGGACTGATAGGCCTCTGACTTTTTGCTAGCGTTAAGCCCACATCATCATCAGTCTATTTATATCGCCCCACTGCTCGGGCACAGACCTTCCCTTACATCGAGGGAGCTCGGGCCATAATCCACCACGCGGGCCCAGTGCGGGTTGGCGGATTTCACATGCCTTAGAGGTTTTTTTTCTTCTACGACATGCAGGTTTCATCACGATGTTTTCCTTCACCGTTTTGAGAGCACTCGGTAAATGTACGTAAGTTTTTCCGTCGAAAAAAACGAGGATAACTCATTGGTACATGGCTGCCCTAGCTGGGAATCGAACCTGGGACCTCCATATTGCAAGTCCATTGACCCAACCACTGAGCCACCGAGCTCTCACTGAGCCACCGAGCTCTAAGTTAAGCCCACACAACGAGGATAATATATATTATAGCGACTAATATAAAGATAATGAAGAAGTAGAAAATGATACTGATTATGATTATTCAATATGAAACCTGTAATAAGTCCCCAACAAAATGATATGTACAGCTTAAATGGTCAGTGGTAGTTTTGTAGGTGGGGCAAAGAATGCAGATCTATGCAGAGAACAAAATGGTTTTCAAAAGGGAAAATCAACCACTCTTGCGACTTTCAACCTAATAAATAAAATAGTGGAAAACGTTGACAAAAAGGTACAAACAGCGGCAGTTCTTTTCGATATGTCAAAGGCATTTGATTTCGTCTCTCACGACATACTATTACAAAAATGCGAAATCTACGGTATTCGGGGCCATGTACACGATTGGTTAAAGAGCTACCTAAACGATAGGAAACAGATGGTAGAAATCTCAGGACTTAATTTGAATCTAGAAGAAGAAGTGTACCAATCACAAATAAAAGAAAATAGGTGTGGAGTTCCGCAAGGGAGTATTCTAGGCCCTCTCCTGTTCCTAATATACATAAACGACATTCCTCATGCCACAAATTATCAATGCACCTTATTCGCCGACGATATATCGGTTGTAATACCAAATACCCCAAAGGGAGATCAAAATGAAAACATAAATAATACAATAGTGAATCTAGTAAAATGGCTTAAAGACAATAATCTACATGTTAATATCAAGAAAACAAAATATGTACAATTTATAAATAAACAAGGTAAAAAAGAGAACAAACATAACTTATAACAATCAAACTATAACCGAATATAATGAAGCGTTATTCTTGGGAATTGTAATTGATGACAAGTGCTCGTGGAAAGCTCACGTGGACAGAGTCTGCCAAAAAATAAATCGTTTTGCGTATGCCTTATGGCGCCTTGTAAAAATTTCTAATAAAGAGACTGCTTTAAAAGCCTATCATGCCTACGTAGTATCGAACCTAAGGTATGGAATCGTTCTATGGGGAAACTCCGTACAAATAAATAGAGCTCTAATAGCACAAAAACAATGTGTCCGCGCCATCTGTAATGTACTTCCCTGGATCTCATGTAGACCTCTATTTAAATCTTTAAAACTTTTAACCGTACCTTCAATTTATATATACGAAATTTGTAATTTCGTAAAAATGAATCCAGAATTATTTAAAACAAATAAAGACGAGTTTAAATTTAATACGAGGTATCCTGATAGATTGGTCCAAAAAAGCATGAATACTCACTACAGGAACAGAAACTGTTACGCTATGTCGGTAAGAATTTTTAATCATTTGCCTGACCATTTCAAGACATATCCAGTTAAGAAATTTAAATCTGCGGTGTACTCATGGCTGGCAGAAAAATGTTTTTATTCAGTTCAGGAGTACTTAAGCACTGATTGAATTTACTGTTTGTGATTGTGTTTGTTATAATGTGAAATTTGCATGTCATTTTATTGGCTAAATGTGTTGAACTATATTAGAAATTAAGAACTATTGTAACCACATTTATGCAAATAAATATATCTTATCTAAAGCTCCATTGAAATGTGGCAATGTCTTTTTTTTCTCCATTTATCATTTAGATTTTCGTTTCGCATAGCGCATATGCAAGAAAATATCAAAATCATCATGATTTACCCGGAATAAACGTGCCTATAGGCTATAGCCAAGCTCATATCCTACCGTTAGATGGCGCTGTATTATTTTTTAAAACGCGCTATCGTTTGGTTACGTTATGTACCATTACAAAATTCGACTGCTGTCTGAGTGGCAGATATTTTCTTCTTCTCTTAGTGGTCTTAGTGACCCAATTTTTTGGTGAGGGAGTAATAAGTATATTATTATCTTCCTCTATAATGTAAATAAATAGATAGATTCACGAAATCACGATTTGTGTAGTTAGGGGCCATCCATAATTTACGTCACACGAATTTCACTACGTCCTTGTCACAGCTGGTCACATTTTTGAGTTGACAAAAGACAAAATTCACGATCTGGGTACGAATCACGATGGCTCTGTTGGAATAGAGCGTACCACGGAATGGCGAGGTCCCGGGTTCGAATCCCGGTCGTGATGAAAATTTTTCTCCATTTATCATTTATATGGTTTAACTAAAACTATATGGTCCTATGAAGACCGAAATAAAGTTTTATTATTGATATAGAAATGAAACCACCAATGTTAGTAATTACATTTATTACCTGTCAAAAAGACAATAGCTTAAAATAATTAATAATAATCCGTGTACTTAGTAAATACAATTATCTAGATTACTTGACGTCGACTCTCACATACAGCCGCATGCCAGTCTCTGGGCCGCGCACACGCACACACACGAACATAGACGCACAACTCTTATGTCTTAGCAATAGGGTTACATTTGCCGGAGCCGCTTGTTTGGCCGCTGTCCGTCGTTCATGAAACCGCCCTAGAAGAAAAAATGTTTGAATTAAAAACGTAGTCAAAATAGCAATCAAAAATAACACTTTTGTCGCCACAATTTTCACGTCAGCCAATTAGTATCATTCGTGTTTATACCGAAGTCCAATTCAAGTGTCTTATTTTGTAAACAAAAACTAATAACATTTTAAGCTTTTCTGTCGTTATTGCAGTTATTTTCACATTATTGGATGGGATCCATTGATCTCCTATTAACAACTAGATACACAGTCTGCCTTCTAAATATGTCCGAGCGCAAAGAAGGTCCAAACGGATGAATGAACCCTCATTGGTTTTATTGGACATTATTTGGACGTTAATAATGAACACTTATTTGGACGTTTTTTAAATTGTTTTAGTAAGACCTTTGTGTATCTAGTTGTTTATAGGAGATCAATGATGGGATCACTTTATTTTCACAATGATGAACACTTGAACAGGTTCAATCAATCAGGTCCTTCAGTGTTACATCACAACATGTAATAATTAGACGAGCATATTTGTTGACAAAACAAGACACTCGATTAGGGTTTCGGTATAGTATGATAAACACGAATAATACTGATGTAAATTGTAAAATATATTTCTTACATAAGATGTGCAGCAATTAAACATAAAAAAACTTCACAACCAAGGAGTATCCGCCGCTATACAAAATTCTATCGTGGATATTGTTAAATACGGAACTTTATAAGGCCTACTTTTACTACCAAAGTATCCGGACTAAAGTCCTGATATTCTAGGATCGCAGAAAATATATTTTATCATGATATTTTTCATATTTTCTCGTGTGGTTTAGTGACCAAAACTATTTGTCAAAGTTATTCAGGCCGCCCGTAGGCCTTTGACGTGGCCTAACGACTGCTGTCAAGCGACAACAACTGGGACCAACTGCTTAACGAGGCACGGCTCAGATGAAAGTGTCACTAGCTGTTACCCATCCAGGTCCTGATCTCGCCCAACGTTGCTTAACTTGTACAGTCGGCGACAGAGATAGGTATACAGGGGGCCTCAATAATGTTGAGATTTTCTCAAAAACAACTGGACCGAATTTACTAATTCTTTTACAGTTACATAGTTTTAACTTTTATCTAACAAACAGTGAATATTTTTTTGCAATAGGTCAAGTAGTTTTTGAGAAAATCTCAACCTTAAAACTCTCCTGTACACCTGTCTTTGTCTAAAGAGACGCATCGATACTAGCTCAGCGACATGTATTTTATAGTTGATCGCTAAGTGTGTGTAAACGATTCTATATTATATATTCTACGTATATCTATTGTACTTTTCCTGAGCGAAAAATAGCCGATAGTTTCTCGCTTTATTCGCCAGCCGTGGCACAACTGCCTTATGCATTAATTTGTGGTCAACGCGCAACGTTAAAAGCCATGCATGAAAGAATATTGTACGGCGGAAGATTCCCGTTAAGTTACCTGTTACTCTTGCGCTAACAATGTTCTAGAAGTATGTCTGAAAAGAATGCACAGAATATATTAATGGCAAAGAGGGCTGCAGGCCTACACAGCGCTTTGAATTCTTCTATCACATATGTACGGACAACAGCAGATCAACGGTAACACTTGCAGTACGATTTCAACTCTTACGACGCAGATAATAACGGTCCAAAGTGTTACACTTGATCTGCTTTGATGTGTACTGCATTCCTTTGCACATTTTTCTATGCACTCGTTTCATGAATAAAATAATAATTATATGAAAAAATAAAAGCTAGACAAAAAAGCTGTTGAAAATTATTGCAAAAAAATACAGTCATAATAAAAAATGGGGAAATCAAAATTTAAATTACCATATATTCAGACCATCTACCTGTGTAATTTTTTTTATCTTAACTAAGTGTCATTTATTTATTTTTATTTATTTATTCTTAGGAAGATTTACAGCTATTACATACTAATATAGATAACAACTATGAGTAACTGTAAGCCAATTACAAATCTCCACATATGAGATCATCATCATCATCAGCCCGCACTGCTGGATGTAGGCACGCTACTCAACCCTTATCTTATCTTGATTGGGTGCCAATGTGGCGGCACTTCGACCCATTGGGATCTTTTGTGCTCTCCCCTTTCCTTTATGCTCCTTCCTCCTCCCTAAAGATATAACTCAGTAGGTCTGCTATGCTGCTCATACTCAACCCTACTCTCGGCCCTCCGCATCCAATCCCTGCCAGCCATCTTGCGAAGGTCATCCATCCATCTGGTCGGGGGGCGTCCCACACTACATTTACCCGGTTATGTTTTAATCAGTAGTATGACGATGTAGGGACATAACATTTTGATAATGTCAAAGTCAAAATAGTATTTATCGTAATAAACATTTTGTAAATAGCCTTATTAATAAAATTGATTATATTGGAAGATATTGTTGGCTCATGGAAGGCCCTTAAGACAAATTAGTTGTTTTCAAAATACACATTGGTAATCTGATCGTCAGTTTAAGATTAATTAATATAATTATGAATATGTAACATGTATGCTGATGCATAGTTTTATAACTTTGACATTGATGTGTCGAATTCCTTAATGGAATAATATTCGTTCTCCAATAAGAAGCTTTTCAGTCGGCGACCAAACGCTTCGTCGTCATTTTTATCGCGTAGACTTATTTATTTATTCTTTATACACGATTTTTATGTACAGGCGAACTTAATGCCATGCGGCATTCTCTACCAGTCAACCTTCGGTTATACATATAGGATTAGGCGGTGCATTGTTGAGGAATGTTGATCTACAAATACTACTACTAATAATAGTATGAATAATTACATAAATAAGATTATATAACAAATTCTATTACACATACATTAAAATATCAATGGCTTTACTTATAAACTTATACGTACCTACATAGATATGCATAGAATAAATACCTACCTTGAATAAATAAATATTCTTACCTACAAACAACGTGATGAACAGAAGTTAATTAACAATAAAAAAGAATTCAATTTGAGTCTAGTAGATGCTGTCAGACTTGAAAGTCTCTCATAGAAGGCAGGTCCCATTACACGCGGGTTTTTAGTCGCGATTGCGGTGCGATGGCATACCGGTTGCAGTCCATTGAAATGTCCATTGAAACTTGTATAATCTACAACTAAGATACACAGGTAGATGGTCTGAAGTGAACAAAGGGTCGCCTCATACCGGTCTGCCCATGAAGCCTTGCGGCGGCGGCATGTACGCGTTGACCGGCGCGAAGCCGCCGCGCGGGAACGCGCCGCCACCCCGACCGCCGAAACCGCCGCGACCGCGAGATCCTATAAAGAAAAAAACATTTAAAAAACGGTTAAAATACTTAATGTTAAGGCATCCTGAGCGCATTGGCGGCCAGGTGGGACTCGCCCATCCTCGTGCACTGGATAAGATAAATATACTTTAGTACACAGAACAGATACTTATCTTAAGAGCCTTCCTACAGCCAACTAGCGCCGCCAATCTTAAAAAAATCATATCTTCCAATATAATCAATTTTATTAAAAAAGCTACGTTCACATTGTTTATTGCTATAAATATTATTTTTTAAATGCTTATTTGCAACGTGATGCAATGTAGGTAAGTTGTAGTTCACATAATTGCGAAAAACGGCCGTTTTTGGCACATTTGTGAACTATTGGAAGATATGATTTTTTTAAGATTGGCGGCGCTAGTTGGCTCATGTCAGCGCCTTAAACAATTATTATACAAAATAGGCGGTCTTATCGCTGAGAGCGATCTCTTCCAGACAACCTTCGGGTAGAGAAACAGTGCGTTTGGAAGTGGTAGTGTTCAGGCGCATCTAGGTGCATGCCACCTCTTTACTCATGCACCTTCACGGCGGTCGTCGATGCCATAAACTATGGTGAAACCCACTGACATTACTGTGACTTCTGCTCACTTTTCTCGGCTATTCGGCGGCACCGGTCGGACAATATAAAACCAAATAAGTACTAATACTCGGTTCGGTGTCTAAATTGTATAATAACTGTGTGTGTTTTGTGAATTGTGTTGTAAATACATTTGAAGTTAATCGCCGCACCTGGTGGAGTAGTCCACCGTATAGAAAGCCAGAGCTGCCGCCGCCTGCAATTCTGCACGCATGAGGGTGAGTGGGCAGGCGCTCTAGGTGCGCAAACACATAATGGTGCAACTACTGGACACACCTGCACCTGGGATACCGGACTTAAATGGTGTCCGGGGTCGTTATGAAGAGTGCATATTGCCATATTGATCGCCAGCGAATCGCTTCATAAAAAGACTGCACAATAAGATGTTTATGTTCCTTACTCGTATGATGAATGATTACAATATTTTGTTGGCAATTGACGATTGCGTTGACATCTTAGCAGACTCTGCTTGTGTATTTAGGCGTAAGATCCACAAACACTGTTCAGAAATATTTTAATTTTATTTTTATTCTAGTATACTCAGATTTTCATTTTATATATATTATAGTAGTAGTAGTATATTATTTTATTATTAGATATATCTATGTTGTAATTGTATACACGAATGACAAAGCCTCTTTACAGCTGCTATTATAGTATATAAACTAGGTGAAACTTGCAATTGTGACAATTGCAAATTTAAATGTTATGAACTAGGTTTAAGAACAGTGTTACTGTGCTGCTCTTTGCGCTCACATCACCCAGCCATGTGATTTGATATATAATTAATCAATGTGTACAAACATATAATATGTAAGAAACGTGACGTAACCAAGTGTTCCATAGTGTACCTAAGGCCGAATAAATGAGTATGAGTGTAATATGTGTAATTATTATGTATTAATTGCAGTTAGTTGTGTACCATTGTGTGAATGCTGTGGGCACCTGTTATTGTCACACAGAACTGAACACCTGTCTGCAAATAGAGTAATGTTTGTGATTTTTGCGTTGGTGCTCCTTATAAAATAAATAAAATAAAATTACCGCGGAAGTTCCCGCGCGCGTTGAACGCCGCGCCGCCGCCGCCGCGAGGACGGAAGTTGTTGTTGGGCCGGTTGGGCGAGCTCGCCACCGCGTTGGCGTTGTTGCGGCTCTGGTTCTGCGGGTGCTGACGCTTGTTCTGGGGACGCAGGGGTATAGTTAAGCCACCAGGAGGATGGACCTGCAGCACGTGATCCAGCCAACATTGCGCGTTGTCAAACATTGCCCTAGGACAGGCAGTCACTCTGTTCAATAGAATGCCTATGGAATTAAAATCCATACACAGCTTGAATATATTTAAGACAAAATTGAGAGATTTTCTGTTGGAAAAGTGCTGCTATTCCATTGACGACTTTTGTAGATTGAATTGACTAAATTATTGTAATCAAAGTTGACTAAATTATTATTATTTATATAGATGGGTTTTTTTAAATTGAATTTGTGTACTTAGTAATCAATAATTAATTTAAAATATTATTATTGTTATTATATTATGTAAGTCATTCGAATACAATGTCAATTGTTTATGAATAAATGACATGAAATAGTTATTTTTCATAGCGTGGGAAGCCCCTAGATCAGATTGTATATAGAGAGAAAATCTCAACCTTATTGAGGCACCCAGTGTGGTGACCGCGACTTCCAATCGTTATCGCTTTCAATTTGACACATGGACGCTATACATTGATGCTATGTTTTTGCAAATTTTAACAAACGACAACGAAACGCAGCAATGTATATCGTTCAAGTGTCAAAACGATAACCATAACGATTGAAGTCGCGGTCACCCCCCAGGATATTTATCTGTCTTCGACTGGCTCGTGTTATATGAGAGTGCGAGAGCATTGCTATGTACCTGGTTCGCGTTGTGCGCATGCGCCTTCTGCTCGTCCTCGTCGCGGTACTTGGTGACGGTGACGAGGAAGCCGTTGACGCGCAGCTCGCGGTCCAGCTTCAGCGCGCGCTCCACGGAATCCTTCTCGTGGAACGTCACGCGAACTATACACAAACACGTAGAAATAGTTAGTTACCAAAATCATGAATAGATTTAGATTTCTTTATTTCATTTTTACATAATAAAATACTATACAATAATATAGGTAGTCCATTATGTCAAATATAGCCATATTTGTTTTTACAAATGATCGTCAGGTGTAAAAGTAAATAGCTTAGTCAAAATGAAATACAAATTAATGTTAGGTATAACATTGAAAGTGTTATTAAAATAATAACGAATAAAAACAATCTAAATTACTTAAGTATGTCAAAAAGTTTATGGGATAAAATTGACTGAGTACTAATAATGGTCAAATCAAACAATAACTAAGTAAGAATGATTTTGAGTCAAAAGAAATAAGTACATAATATTCAGAAATAATAAACATTACCTTAGGAATAAGTCAGATAAACTAATGTGGCTAATGATGTTATTCATAAACAAAGTCAAACCTCACTTCCATTAAATCGTGTTGCTATCCCTTTCACACTTCGCTAAAAAGGTTAACATAGAAAGGGACAGGGTGGCTAAACGGTGGCGTAACTTTAAATCACGTTTATGGATAACAGCCTTAGTTTTCACTTTAAATTACTAGTAATAGTAATGTACCTATATAGTTATTAAGTAATTGTATTATCATTATTTTAAAATATGTGCTGCTGAGAGTTATTTGCCAGTTTTTCTCCTCAGCGTTGGCACCTTTTCCTTGCAAAGTGCTGTAAATGTAAATTCAAAAATATATTGACGTGCAAAAATGTACTCAACGTGCTTACTTGCAATAAAGAAATTTGACTTTTTTTTTAATTTTTTAATCCAAAAGCTGTAAGTTTCCCGAATAAATAAAAATAATAAAAAAATGTTCCCGCTGCCGTCGCGTCCTATGGAGAAAGTCTAACTTATATTTTGTATATGGACAGGCTTCCACCCTTACCGTTCCCTTTCACTCTCATACGTCGGATACATCTGTTTTATGTTAGCGACTTATATTTAAATTCAAACAATGGGTGGGTACACAAATGACCGGCCGTGTCGACGTGCGACTCCCCAACACCCACGTCTGGCTTATATAGCCCACTGTATACTCACATATCTTGTACTCTTGCCATGAGGCGATATGACTGCACTACGTAAAAAGCAATCGCACACCCGTCACCGGCGGCGATGGGCAACCCCACACACACGACTAGCTTACATAGCAACCCACTGTATACGACCCCCAGCACGGCGATGGGCAGCCCCACAGACACATAAAGCTTACATAACCCACAGTATACTCACGTATCTTGTACTTGGTCTTGCTGAACTCGTGTATGTGCGCGACCTGCCCGCACTGCGTGAACAGCAGGCGCACGTACTCCGTGCTGGCCTCGTACGGCACGCCCACCAGCACGGCCGTGTCGGCGCGCGACTCCACCGCCACGGTGATGGAGCAGCCCTCCAACACCGTGCCCTCCTCCGACAGGGCCTGCGGGGCGACAGAGTTACAGACGCACATATATAAATCGGTACGAACAGCAGACCAATGGTAACACTTCTATTATATTTTTTTTGTGGCTTCTACTCTTATTAGAAGAGACTTCGCCAATGTCAAGTTATTTATTATTATTGTTTAATTATGGACAGGCATCTCATCGCTCATATGTCCACTTCACAGTGTTTGTAAAGTCTATTAATGGTTTTAAAATAACTGTCTGATGTGTCTATTTGTTAAGTTCCAATGAGGCTGGCATGGTCACCAAGTGACAAAAGCCTCACAAAAACCTAGATTAAAAAAAAAATAACTGTCCAATTTGTTTTTGATTGGGTTAACTAAGACGGCAGAGACAATGTCGTCTGGAAGTGAGTTTCAGGCCTGAACAACTCTGTTGCTCAGGAAGTGACGAGCGACATTGGACATTTAGAGTATTCATGTAAACAGAAAATTAAACAAATAGTAAAAATCAATCCGCCATTCCAAAATTATGACGGATCAATATGGTAACACTTGCAGTACGATTTCAACTCTTACGACGCAGATAATAAGAGTGGTCCAAAGTGTTTGATGTGTACATGAAGACGTAAAGGTAAGAGGTATACCCTAAAGTTGAGATTTACTTGACAGATTGAAAAAATGATTTTACTACTGAGTACACACTATGTAAATGATTTTCAAAAATTAGTCCAATACTTTTCGAGATAATCTCAACCTTAAAAACTCTCCTGTACACCGCCGCTTCCTGTCGAAGGCGTTTCATAACCAGGCCTCGGAATTTGTCTCTATAACCCCAGATCAAGTGTGTTTTTTCAAACAGAGTTTTGTAACTACCATTTTTCACTGTCAATTTGTAATAGGGATGGACATTCTGATAGTATCTACTTAGTATATGATCAAAATGATATTTTTAAGGACGATGCAGTTTTGTGACTGATTTGAAAAAAATCTTAAGTAAGACATGGATTTGGATATCTGAAATAAATCATTGATTGAACTGTAACAATGTTTGTTACAACAAGTATTTATTTATTATTAGTATTACAACTCACCTGGTAATTTTTCATGTGGCATTGGGGATAAGGTTAATAGATTATAAAACTTAAGAGCTAGTACATAGGGCTTAATCAAGCATAATCAGAACTCCCAAACAGGGCAATTTTAATGTATGATAGATATATAGAGAACTCTTAAAAATAAAGAGAAGTGGCAGTAACTAATAATGAGTAAATAAGTATACTGTATGAGTATACTATATCTATGTATCAACTGTGTAAGATTGACCAATAACTAAGTACAGGACAAATATCGAAAATTAAGTGTATACTATAAAATAATGGTCAAACTGCAACACAATTGAAATCAGTTAAAATTAAAATAGTTATAGGAATTTAAAAAGCAGAAATTAGATCGTAAGTTATGACCTCACATCTTGCTATTGCCATCATCAAGATGCAACATTTCATTAGTTGCTGCCACTACAAACGACACCACAATGAGGACCTGGAAATTAACAACAGCTGATCCACTACAAAACAAATAAAAAAATAGAAATTTTGACAAGTTAACTGAAAACGTCATCAATCCACATATATCGCTACCCACTGTAGCAGACCAGCTTTTCGAACATTCAAATAGTCACTCATACTGCACATGACTTCAGGGCAAAGTGGTATTTCAACAGGCAATTTGGAAAAAAATAATTCTTAGCCTTAAATAAATAAGAGCCTTTTCAGTACACTGATAAAGGCAGAAATTAATTCTAAAATAGCTACTAACAATGACTTTTAGAAATAATTATAAAACTTTTGATTTACCTTCTCCAGAGAGTCTTTGTTTTTGAATTCGACTATAGCCGATAAGGTCGGAGTTGTGGTCAGTTCAGTAACAATGATTGGACCACGTCTAAAAAGAAAGAAAATGTGTCTCGTTAATACTCCGTGCCCAGCACTACTCGCTGTCTGAGTGCTGTCGCACCTCAGAACATAAACAGTACTTTAGTAAACACATAGACATAAAGCTGCATTGCTTTCATTAATAAAACTCCTTTGCAACACAACTATCAAAATCAACTACAAAAATCATGACAATTATTAGACTGATATTTGAATGTTAGCAAATATGTCTGTAATAAGAAAATCTGTCTACTTATTAATCCGTACACTTACTTAACGTTGATGATTTCTCCGTGCTTCGAGAACAGCTCCTTGAGCTTGTCCTGATAGTCGAAGAGATAGCTGGATGGCAGGTTTTCCACCAGCAGTTTACCAGATTCCACTTTCTCTTCCTTCTTTTCCTCAGGCTTGGCTTCTTGGCTGCCTTCGGCTGCATCTCCGGCTTCTGCTGCCGCTTCGTCAGTTTGCTCGGTCTGGCCGTTGCTTTCCTCTGTTGCTTCAGAGGTGTCTGCTACTTCTGCCTCGGGGACCGGTTCCTCAGCCGGCTTCGCCTTCGGTGCCTGAGCCTTAGCTCCGCGGCCACGCTTTTGCGCCACCATGATTACTCACTGGAATAAATAAATACGATCTTACGACGACGAAATGGCAAGGCTAATTTGAATCCTCTAGACAAAAAAAGATTTATCTAATATTTATATGAACCATGTTGTGACCCATTGCTATTCTGTACCGTCTTATATGAGTTGGTCAACATATATTTAGGGTAGGTTTAGGTTATGTACATATACATACCTACTTGGCGGCTATATCAAGGGCGCGCGGAGTGACGCTTCGGCGCGAAATCCATAACCCATTATACGTAATATTCTAAATTTCTAACTAAAAGTGCATGACTATAATAACGAGATGTGCTAAATTTAGAACGATTTATCATGGACATAACGGTAAATCTACGGAAAACGCCAAACGCGCCATGTACCACGGTACTATGGCGTACGTTCAATGGAAAATTCGTGAAGCCCTACGCCTCGAAGCGCACAAAAACAAAACCTTTGCGCATTCCTACACAAATATTAGAATTACTTATTGTGTGTTTACTTACCGAATAAATACTTGTTGCAAAAATCGATTGAAGCACAATATTACGCGAAACGACGCCAAAAACTAGAAGCAATAATAACACGCACCCGGCATCACGCAAGCGCATCCGCCATTTATTGAGTGATTACAGTGTTGCTTGCTATCTCTTGCTATGTTACCAAAATATTATTTTCGTGTAGTGCAATCGTATTTAACGCCTTGCCTATCACTAAATAATCGGGAAAGTATCGAGAGAGAGATTTCAGATTTGCACAATCGACACAATGAACGAGGCGGAGAAAGCATGTGCTATACCTTTATTTAGGATGACGTAGCTTGGCTAAATACCCAAAGCCATAATAAATGAAAAAAAATGTGTATGATGTGATGTGTATTCGAACGAAAAGATAGACAAAAGTACGATTGATCCTTGATTCTCTTTGAAAAGCGCGCGAAACGTCATTAGATACTTTTTGTGAAAATTCTAATTAAATA
Source organism: Tachystola acroxantha (assembly GCA_963506565.1). NCBI lineage: Eukaryota > Metazoa > Arthropoda > Insecta > Lepidoptera > Oecophoridae > Tachystola > Tachystola acroxantha. The sequence goes on along the minus strand of OY735876.1, from coordinate 14,413,837 downwards.
GATTCCATGGTATTTAGTGATTAACTCGATGATGGCGTTTAGGTGTTTGAGAGGATTGTTGCGTAGGTTTATGTTAGGTTATCTTCGTATATTCAATTTGTATTTATAGGAATTCACATTCTTTTAACATCAGACCAGGCTGTATGCCCTAGTTGGCTTTGCCTTTCCCTCTGGGAATAATTTTATTAAAAAAATGTATGATTGATCGATTGACATTGACAGCCAGCCATACACACATTCATTGAAATGGCGTGTGTATATATATCATATATATATCGATCGCCTTGTCGTGCTCATGTGTGCGTGCGCCGTGTGTTGAAGATAACCTCCAAAAATAAGGAAAATGTATTTTGTTTTATTTCCATAAAAATTAGAAGATTGTGTTAGAAATAAAAAAGATGAAATCGCAGTCCTTCGACTTGAGGAGCACTCCTGCCAAAAAAGGGAAAGTGAAGCATAATAAAACATTTGATTTTGTAGGTTACTACAAATCTGCCTCTGAATCCAATGCTGATTTATCGGGAAAGAGCAATTCCGATAACAATATCGACAAGGAGAGCTTTGCGCCGCAAACTATAGCTGACACATCCCAATCTGAGCGTTCTGTGAAGAAGACGAAGAAAAACAGAAACGGAGCGGTAGACATTTCGCATATTGCGATCGGTGGCAAAAGTTTGGATGCTAGTTTGAATACGACCGCGGGCAAAAGCTCCCCTTTGAACCACTCCAGGGTCACGTCTACCCCTCACGCTGGCAAGCGAAATCAAGTGCAGATATCCAAAGTAAAGTCTATCATGAAAAATGCTTCTCCAAGCGATGATGTTATGGATGAATCTAGTTTTGACTTTTCAAGTCATAAACCCAAGAAGAGGAATAAGTCTGTGAGCTTCATGATTGATGATAATGAGGAGGTTGCTGTTAAGAAGACCAAATCGGACGAATCTCTTGTAATTGACAAGAAAGCTAAAAAAAAGTTTAAGAAGAACCAACAGGCAGAGAAAGAAAACACAGGACGATTTAATATGGACTCAAAACATGTGGCAAAGAAATTGGTTACTGGTGACAATAAATCACAGATGAAACTAGAAGCACAGGGCTTGATTGATACAGCCCAAGCAGAGTGTGCCGATTTATCGTTTCTAGACAAAAGGAAGATGCTAAAGAAATTTAAGAAAAGAAAGAGGGGTAAAGAAAGTTCTGAACTAAATGAAAATGAAATTAACTGCAATGGTATAGCAGATGGCACGAAAACAAGTATTAAAAAGAACTTACAGGCAGAGAAGGAGAATGTAGAACATGTTAACATGGACACCAAACCCGTATCAAAGAAATCAGGTACTGGTGGCAATAAATCGGATATGAACCTAGAAGCACAGGGTTCCAATGATGCAGTCCAAGCAAATTGTGACAATTTATACCCGTTTCTAGACCAAAGGAAGATGTTAAAGAAAGTTAAGAAAAGGAAGAAGGCTAAAGAGAGTTCCGTACCAACTGAGAATGAAAGTAACAATGATGGGGCAGAGGAAAGTACAGAACTTAAGATTAAAAAACTCAAAAAGAAGAAACGCCTCGCTAAATCCGTCCAGACAACAGACAAAGTAACAGAAGAAGAGCCAGCCACAAAGACTCGCAAGAAAGAAACTAAAGAGGACATAATTGCCGGAGACTTAGAAAATCTTAGTATTGGAGATAACGCACACTCACTGACTAATTTACTAGACGAAATGACAGTTGTAGACAAAGAAAAGAAGAAGAAAACTAAACATAGGCGTAAGAAAGATAAAACACAGAAATCAAGTATTTCTAGTAGTGAGACAGCAGATGCAGAGAAAGTCAAAGAGAAAGTGAAATGGCAGAAGAGGAGGTGGAACAAGGACAAAAAAGGAAATCTCAATGAAGATTATTTGATAACTACTGTGATAGTTGACAATTTACCTCTGAAAATTATGTTGGAGTACAAGACACTTTTGGCTGATCATTTTGGGAAGCTTGGTCTTATTAAGAAAATTGGGTGAGTAATATTGTAATACCATTTATTATGTTGATAGGACCTTGCGAAGTTCAATTAAAAAAAAAATCTTATTCCAAAATACCCTAACAATGGTTTAATTTAACAGTTACAAAACCACCGAATTTGTATGGAAAAATCCAGAAATCTTAAGGATTTCCTTTGGTCACCCGACGAGTCAATGAGGCGCGACGACAGTTCTTTGAACAGTCCCCAAGGCCCCATGGTCTCTCTGTTTTTAAGACAATCTCAACCTTATTGAGGAGCTTTTTATACTGTTCTCTCTTCGTGTATCACTGAAAAACAGGGTAAATTACCTGTTGATTTGAAGCTAACACAACTACGGCCTTGTCAGAGCAAATAATTGTAAACAAAAACCAATCAACTTGGAAAACAAATAGCAAAAACAGCGAAACACTTTGCAGTCCCTATTACCAGGGCTTCCCAAATATTTTTTACTATGAAACCCCTGGGAATTTGCCATTTTTTTGGGACCCCCGCGCTCTGCCCAATAAGTACCTACCAATGTTGTAGTAGCCTAGTAACAAGTTATCAGAAAAGCTCCAAATAACCTTATTAGATTTTTATTATTATTTAATAATGAGAAGGATGTTTGTTTTTCTAACCATAGCTTTTCAAATCAGGCTCAAGTTTGGAAATTGCAATTGATATAGACAGCCAATCTATGCATATCGCCTCGCGACGCCCCTGGAATAATACCGCGGTGCTCCAGGGCGTCGCAACGCCACAGTTTGGGAAGCCCTGCCTTAAACCATTGTCCGAACCACTACTAAGTAAACCCTAGGCTGTTAGTCATTAATGTGAAAGGGACAACAAAATGGTATAAGGAAAGTGAGGTTACACTAGGTATTTTTAACAGTGCTGGTGTAAATGGCTTCGTACAGCGCCCCTTAAAGATATTATTTCTGTTTCAGCGTCGCAGAAGTGTATCCCACTGAGGAACCTAAGCCGGTGTTCACGACAACCATTGTTTTCTGTAGCGAGGATGCAGCAACTAAGGTACGGGATTAGAAACTATCGAGTTCATCATTCGCCAATTATTGTCGTCCGCTCCGCGTAGGGCGAAGCCCGAAGCGTCCCCTTGCCAAGCAGAAAAAACTCCCCACCTTCCAAGTAACTTTTGCGAGGCCGAAGGCCGAGCCGGGCTTCGAGGCCATAGGCCGAGTTCCGCGTAGGGCGAAGCCCGAAGCGTCCCCACGCTACCAAAGAAAAAGATGCCCTTGCCTTTCGAGTTATGAACAAAGTTGTGGGTATTGTGTATAGCTAGCAACGTTTGGCTTTTGAAAACTTTTTTTTAAGTTTCTGGCATATGGGCATTTCGATCGTTGCTTGATTTAAAAATCACAACAATAACCTACTTTAAATGAGCAAACTCTTTTCGAATAAATGTTTTTCACAGAGTTTTGAACTTGCAACTTTCGGGCGGTGCTTGATATAATTAGTGGATGGCTTGCACGAATTATTTGCACAGCGAACAATCCGGATAATGTTTATTTAGTTGCGGCGCCTACAACACGAAAACAAAGCAGCACCATGCAACACCTAGTCTGTCTATATGGACTTTTATCAGATGTGGTGAATGTCAGATACTGTCTAGGTGCTTGGTGTTACAAGCGAGAAACTCGTTCCGTTTTAGTCTTTTTGGACATCTTGAAGTGTCTAGCAAGTTTGGATGTTTTCCTAGCCGTTACTTGTATCGCTCTATCATGTTGCTAATTTCCTGCCTGACTGTTGGAAAGTTCCGATATTCGTCTATTTCTTGATTTCTAGCGAACTACGGGGCTGGTGCCAGAGTTATCAGTATGCCATTCTGAGCGGAGAATTTCCACATTAGAGGTGCTTGCTATCCCCCACAGCTCAATGCCATAGGTCCACATATAAATCTAAATACATGTTATTCCCAGGCTCTAGAAGAAGACAACATTATGTTCGCCGGCAGTCGTGTCCGCGTGTCTCGCCCGCTGCCGCCCACGCAGACCACGCTGGTGGTCCGCTCGTACGCCGCGCTCACGGACCAGACCGTCAGCTCCGTGTTCAGCGGCGCCGGACGCATCAGGAACATACGGCACCTGGTCAAGGGGAAGAAGGCTGGCGGTGAGGGGTTGACTACGTAGAAAGCGGCCATGTTTTATTTATTTTTATCGTGATAAAAACCAACAGCACGTTATCAGTTTAATAGATGTAAGAAGCCAATTTAAATTCAATATTAAGCATTGATCTCCTATAAACAACTACACAAACAAAGGTCTTACTAAAACAATTTAAAATACGTCCAAATAAGGGTCCATTGTTAACGTCCAAATAATGTGCAATAAAGCAAATGAGGGTCCATTCATCCGTTTGGACCTTCTTTGCGATCGGACATTTTTAGAAGGCAGATTGTGTATCTATACCGCAGCCCAAATCAAGTGTCTTATTTTGTAAACAAATATGATAGTCTAATTACCTGTTGTGATGTAACACTGAAGGAACTGATTGATCGAATCTGTTCGTCATTGTGAAAATAAAGTGATCCGATCTAGTAATGTGAAAATAACTATGCCATAATCACAGAACAGCTGAAAATGTTAGTATTGGAGGGTAGTTTTTGTTTACAAAATAAGACACTTGATATGGGCTGCGGTATAGTTGTAAATAGGAGATCAATGATATTAAGTTGTTATTATAGTACGTAAGCGTTAAGAAAATAGTGAAAAAAGAGCACGTCTATCCACGGTTGACAAATTAGATGACTTAGACAAATGTGCCATAAGAAGGAAAGTTCAATCTTTTTTTATTGAACTTTCTCTTATGGCACATTTGTCTAAGTCATCTAATTTGTCAACCGTGGATAGACGTGCTCTTTTTTTCACTATTTTCTTAACGCGTACGTACTATAGTTGCAATGCCCCGACAAGGTTCATGCAAATTAAAATTAATTAAAAATTACTTGCGGTCTACAATGACTGAAACCAGATTAAATAATCTTGGTATTTTAACGATAGAACATGAAGCAACACAAAATATAAATTTTGAAGACGTGATTTCGGAGTTCGCAAGTGTCAAAGCTAGAAGGAAGGAATTTTAATTTTTAACAAACTAAATTTGTTTCATACAATACACAAATATTTGTAACACTCATATTTTAATAAAACGTAAATGATTATTACTTTTTAATTTAAAAGTTTCGATTGAGTTTTGGGGTGACACCTACAAAATCCGCCCCGGGTGCCACCTATGCTAGCTACGCCACTGTGTAAAGTTGGGCTGATGGGGGCGCTGATCCGCCAACAAGGTTGCCGCATACTATAATCGGTATTTCGACCCTGAAATCCTGTTTTGTCCACAGCATCATCGTTCATTGAATTCGACGGCCCGGAGGCGGTGGAGCGCGCCCTCAAGATGGCGGCAGACGCCACAATAGGCGGCAAAAAGATACACGTCGCCAAATTCGAGGTGCGCGGCCGCCACAAGAAAGAGACGAAAAGACCCGCCGAGAGCGAGAACGAAGGAGACAGCGAAGATTCCAATGAATAGGTTAATTTTATTCAAAGATTTTTTAATTAAACCATTAAACTAAAAAAAGGTATTGAATCAATGAAATAAACTCTTATACTGTCGCTACCGACTACGTAATTCTAATTACCTTCGCGCTAGAGGTTAAAGCCAATGATACACTAGGGGACAAATGTCCTACGACATGTATCGGCGACATGTCAAGCGAAGCCGGCCGATTTCGCCTGACATATCTGGCGACATCGCGCGACTTATGTCCGTAGCGACGTCAGACATGCCAGACATGTCGCGCGAAGTCCGGCAACGTCGCGCTACTTCACCCGACGTCCCTGGCGACACGTGTCGCAGGACATTTGTCCCCTAATGTATCCTTGGCTTAAAGGCCCAAACATACTGTTAACACGCCACGCGACACGACGCGTGTTTACCGTACATTTTTCATAGGCATCGGGTGTTCATAGTGTGACTCTGGCTATAAAAAATTGTAACGATATGATTTGTTTAACACGCGTCGCATCGCGTGGCTTTAACAGTATGTTTGCGCCTTAATTACGCTTAATTTGCGCAGATTAGTGTTGCCAAACTATCGATAGTATTACTATCGACAGTTTTCATCTGAAAAAGCCAATGCTATCGATGGCTCTGAACGTGGCAATACTAATACTATCGATACGGTCGTGCATGATGGACATGTGGCGCTATTACGGTTCTCATAACGATCAAATCATACCATATCATAGCGGTCGTGAAAGGGACAGTGCTATGGCATTGGTGTAGCGGCGTCTCTGTTTGGCGCGCCATGACGTGGTATAATTTGATCGTTTTGAGAACGGTAATAGGGGGGATGGTCCTTGGTTCATATTAAATGAAATAAAAATAAATAGCCTTTGTGATTTTATTAGTTTACGTAAAATAATTAAAACTATAGTGAGCCATTACTACAAATTATTATATATAAACGGATATCACTCACTTATATTGTGCCGTCGAACGCACCGTCGTCGGCGGCGGGACAAGTTATCTCGGAGCGCGCACAGAGGGCGCTGATCCGCAGTGCGCGAAGAAACGGCGACGCGGGCGTGGCGCGCTCACCTTGAAAAAGACCGTCGAAACTGTCGGTCTAATTGCCGACTTTAACAATATAAGTGAGTGATATCCGTTTATAATATATAATAATTTACGTAAAATATTTTATTTGTGTATAGATATATTTTAAAATTACATATATCGTAGTTAGACGATAATGAAATGCTTAAAACCTAATGTATACTGAAATACACAAAATGCAATGAAATCCATTGGTAACGTTTTTAGTTGAATAATCTATTATGGTAATATTTTTTGCATCACTTCTGATCTAGTGGTTTATGAGCCGAACGGGCAGTTTTAATATAAATACCTATAGAGAAGATGTAAGTGAATATCAAATGAAGCAAATAAAAAGAATTTACTGACTTTATTTCTAATGTTTTATTTTTCTCCAAAAATATCCTTTAAAAAATTAAAATACAAAAAATATGTTTCCGCCCGGGATCGAACCGGGGACCTTCTGCGTGTTAGGCAGATGTGATAACCGCTACACCACGGAAACTTATTGAGAGTGTGACGAAATTGTATATGCCTTTCATTATATACAGCATCTCGATAGTATATAATGAAAAGGCATATACTATTATTTATTTTATTAATGGACTCGACTGTTCGTCATTTGCCAATGTCATGTTACAGAAAATTCAATATATTCAATAGTCTTCTATCTTCCTCCAGGGGAGTCGCAGTAGCGTCTTCACCCTGGGTAGCAGCGACTTCATGTCTTCATCCAGAGGAGACGCCCGTAGCGTCATCACTCTGGACGAAGCATCAAAATATTTCAAAAAACCCGACTGCAAAATAAACTATCCCCTTTTGATTATTTTTTTATACCCTATGACACTCCCGTAATCAAGACGAATCTAACGATGCCTCGTACACCAAAATCCGTCAAGCCGTTTAGGCTACAGGATGGCAGGAAGGAATAGATAGACATACATACATACACCCGAAAAACATGGGTAATCCTTCTGGGGCAGTCGGGTAAAAATTAGATATCACAGCATTTCTACATACATCTCAAAAACCAACGAATATTACAGTTTCTTTTGTAATTTTAAACTTGCAAATCAACCCACCAATGGTTGACCTCTTATAGGAGATCAATGGTTGACCTACATACTTGTTTCTAAAGGCCTACTAGACGATAAATAAAGCAAATAAAACCCAATATAAATCGAAACAATAATTTATTGTGTCTTAAAATAATTAGTAGGTATGAGTTAAATTAACTATAACCGTAGATACAGTATACACATGATTCTTACCGAGTTATAATTATAAGTAAATATTTACAGTAAGTAGTAATAAATTACAATAATAGTGACGGCCTCGCGCGACCGTGGCAATACATTATCCTATTATAATAACATAAATAGTGATTTATATTATAAATAATACTTTCATATAAATCGAAGCCCAAATCAAGTGTCTTATTTTGTAAACAAAAACTACCCTACTAACATTTTAAACTGTTCTGTGATTATTGCATAAGTAGTTTCATCATCAGTCTATTTATATTGCCCCACTGCTCGGGCACAGACCTTCCCTTACATCGAGGGAGCTGGGGCCATAATCCACCACGCGGGCCCAGTGCGGGTTGGCGGATTTCACATGCCTTAGATTTTTTTTATTCTTCTACGACATGCAGGTTTCATCACGATGTTTTCCTTCACCGTTTTGAGAGCACTCGGTAAATGTACGTAAGTTTTTCCGTCGAAAAAACCGAGGGTAACAGCTCATTGGTACATGGCTGCCCTAGCTGGGAATCGAACCTGGGACCTCCATATTCAAAGTCCATTGACCCAACCACTGAGCCACCGAGCTCTCTAAATATTATAGTATTGGATTACTTTATTTTCGGCAGAAGTATACCGAGAAGAACGTACGTCGACTAAATTGGCGAGGTCTTGAAAAAGGGTCAAGTACGGTCTACTACAAACCGACGAGCATGCATGAAGAGATTGATGAATGTGGAGGAGGCAAGGGTTGTGTGTCAGGATCGCAGCAGATGGAAGTCCATCGACTCTGCCTACCCCTACGGGAATCAGGCGTGAGTTTTTTTGTAAACCTATAAATTGTCCCACTGCTGGGCAAAGGTCTCCCCCCTCCTCTTCCATCCCTGTCCTGAGCCTCTTCCAGCCACCCATCCCTGTATCTAACGATATCGTTTCTCCACCTACGCCGAGGTCTGCCCCGACGCCGGCGTGAGTTTATAAATACTTTATTTTCACAATGATGAACAGGCTCGATCAATCAGTTCCTTCAGTGTGACACCACAACAGGTAATTAGACGATCATATTTGTTTACAAAATAAGACACTTAATTTGGGCTGCGGTGTAAGTAGTTACATATTTTTTACGAAACAGGGTGTGAATAAAGTCATGCCAAATGAAATGAATAGTAGTAATCAATTGCTGTGTTATTAAATCAAAGAATCCATTCATTCATATTCTATTCTTATGTCAAATGTCTACAAATAATAAGCTTATTAAGTAGACATTTATGTTAATAATAGTTTTACGATTATGCGAAAAATTATGACAATGGTGACGATTCCGTGGTGTTCACTCTTAAACTGTCAAAATTCTATGCAATTTGACATTTGTAAGAGCGAGATCGCGCTTAAAACTGTCTCTTAATATCGGCCTAAATACAGGAAGTGTTTTAGATCAGCGTCTCACAACTCAGAGGGGTGGTATTCTAAATAATCTTAGTTCATAATGTGTTATTATTATTTTTATCCGACTGCGCAAGAAGCAGGGTTATGTTTTTCGAGTGTATGTGAGTAAGTATGTCTAATTTCTCGGTACGCACTGCAGCCTAAACAGCTTGATGGATTGTAACATATGAGGTGTCGTTAGATTCGTCTTGATTGTAGGAGTGACATAGGCTATAAAAATACTCAAAAGGAGTTAAATTTTTTGCAGTAGTTTTTTTGTTTTTTTATTTATATTTTCTGCTTGTCACTTAATTTAAAAAAAATCGCTTCGTAGCGCATAGGCGCTGTCAGTGTACGTACACAGTACGACTGATCACGCTGCCAATGACCTATGTCATGAGTATAGCGTGTATTATTATAACTTATAACTCGGTTCTCTTGAAAATGGCGAGAAACGACGGTTGCAAAATTATTTGATAATTTTCGTTTTATTGTCTACAGTGGTTATTTTGAGATTAATATCACGTTAAACTAATCAGAAAATGTTCGCGAATGACAGTATGGTGAATTTATTGGATAATTTGAGCAAGATCTGAAAATTCAAGCTTTTATCAAGAGTTCCCGCTACAAGCTCGGGAGTGAACGTGACTGTCGAGCTGCTTCGTCCAGGGTGATGACGCTACGGCGTCTCCTCTGGATGAAGACATGAAGATGCGGCTACCCAGGGTGAAGATGCTACTGCGACTCCCCTGGAGGAAGATAGAATACTATTGAATATGTTGAATTTTCTGTAACATGACATTGGCAAATACGAACTGTCGAGTCCATTAATAAAATAAATAAATCTTATAACTCCCGAGTCGCGTCGTTAATCAATACCACAGGCTGAATATAAAGAATATAAGAGTTAAGGCCGAGATTGAGAGATTGTCACAATATGAGCCCATGACATTTTACAGCGGCCACAAAATCGCACTTGAGCCTGAGCCATAGTGATTCGAAGTCGTAAAACTAAAATTAGATTCGCTTACAACTATTATTACTTATTACATTATGACTATAATAAATAATGAGCACAGCAAAGTTTAAAACTTTTCCATTTCCTTCAGCCAAGCCTAGAAGTCACATCGGTATTCGAACATTGACGATTGAAATAAAAATACGATGGACATTACGGTGTAAAATATAAGGTCGAAAATGGCGAACGTATAACTTAAGAGCGTTCCATGAGCCAACTAGCGCCGCCAATCTTAAAAAAATAATATCTTCCAATATAATCAATTTTATTAAAAAAGCTATTTACAAAATGATTATTACGATAAATACTATTTTTTAAATGCTTATTTATAACGTGATTCAATTTCGGTAAGTTGTAGTTAGCATAATTGCGAAAAACGGCCGTTTTTGGCACATTTGTGAACTACAACTTAGCTTGTCGCAATAATGCCATGTATTGTATATTGAAAAATAGTATTAATCCTAATAAACATTTTGTAAATAGCTTTTTTAATAAAATTGTTTAAATTTGAAGATATTATTTTTTCAAGATTGGCGGCGCTAGTTGGCTCATGGAAGTACATTTGTTTGCGAGTCCTAAGCGAGGCTAAGAATGTCACGTTTTTAATACACCTGTGATCCGATCGCGGCTTCAGTCGTTATTGCTATACATTACTGCGTTTCGTTGTCGTTTGTTAAGGCAGTTGTGCCACTGTCGGCGAGTAACCAAAAGAGATGCAGCGATACTCGCTCAACGACATAATATTTATAGTTCATCGCTGAGTATATGTATATATTTATAGTAGCGATATCTGAGGTCTAGGCCGCAATCCGCTATCTACTGGACGTTAACGACGGGAGAAAATGGGGCGGGGTATGCGCTTCAATAGTAAATAAAAGATCATTTATTTGCCACATTATTCGTACATAAAATTAACATAAATAATTACATTGCATCTATCGTACATTGCGGCAAAAAGGCTAAGAGTGGCTCAGTCCTAAATGCAGCATTTAATGCAATACAAATAGTACTGATTTTCAGCCCCCGCCTGATAGGTAACATTGATTTGTAAATCGGTAGAACGAACGAATGTGATACTTATTTTATTTATTTATTTTATTAATGGACTCGACAGTTCGTCATTTGCCAATGTCATGTTACAGAAAATTCAATGTATAATAGTCTTCTATCTTCCTCCAGGGGAGTCGCCGTAGCGTCATCACCCTGGGTAGCCGCGTCTTCTTGTCTTCATCCACAGGAGACGCCGTAGCGTCAAGCACTGTGGACGAAGCAGCTCGACAGTCACGTTCACTCCCGAGCTCGTAGTGGGAATCTTGACCATGGCGCCAAACTTCAGATCCTGCTTGAATTCTTCAATAACTTCACCATACTGTCATTCGCGAACATTTTCTGATTAATTTAACGTGATATTAAACAAAAAACACCCACTGTAGACATTAAACTGAAAATTATTAAATAATTTCGCAACCGTCGTTTCCCGCCATTTTCAGAAAGCCAATGTGATACTTAATTTGGTATTATAAACTAGACACTATATTATATTGGTGGGTTTCGCTGCGTCTCTTTTGTTTACACGGAATGTACTATCTATTGTACGTTTCTTGCGCGAAATAATAGCCCATAGTTCCTCGCTTACTCGCCGGCGGTGAGACAACGGGCTAAAACTTGCAAAAATATTGCAGTAATGTACAACGTCCGTGTTTTAAATGACATTGCCACATTTCAATGGAGCTTTGCCCCACCTACAAAACTACGTGGCCATTTAAGCTGTACCTATCATTTTGTTGCGGACTTATTACGGATTTCATATTGCATAATCATAATCAGTATCATTTTCTACTACTCTCGCAACTCCTATAGAAGAATAACAAAAGCAATGAATAAATGCTTCGATTTCTTACTATTTTCTGAATTCTTAATTAAGCTGTTTTTTTCGAATCGCAACGTGTACAAAACTTTATTTTAAACCAATAATTTTAATAAAAAACGGAGATATTTTTAAATTTATTCGTTATCTTGTACAACTTGCGTTTGATGGTGGGGCAGAATCTGGCAATGTCATTTAAAACGACCAAAGTGGCAGTCGGCCCTGTCAGTGTCACTAGTAATTATTAGATATTATTAATATTACAAAAATATTTATTTTGCCAGAAAAATAATGTATTCTTATTGGTGCATTTGTTCATAAATATTTCGCGCCCGACTTGTTGAAAAGAGTAATTTTAACATTATCCTTAGTTCAAATGGAACTGATTCTAAGTCGGGCAGGACCCCTACCATGAACTATTATAGTACAGTCGAAGACAGAGATAGGTATACAGGAGGCCTCAATGTGGTTGAGTTTTTCTCAAAAACTACTGGGCCCAATTTAATATTTTACATAGTTTTAACTTTTATCTATCAAACAGTGAAATAATTTTTGCAATAGGTCAAGTAGTTTTTGAGAAAATTTCAACCTTAAAAACTCTCCTGTACACCTTTCTCTGTGTTCCACCGTACCATGACGTCCTTAATAAGCCTTTTTTTTTTCGGGGGGAAAATCATCCAGATATTATGATACCTCCTTGCCACGGGGAGGCGAGGATGGTTATGTCGGACTCTTACCGACTAAAAACCCCTCGGTGTTCCGTCTCGCCGCCCTATGACGGAGTCACGGGGAGACTTGCGAATTACTTCCGCGACTACGCCGGCGTCCTTAATAAGCCTACTTTAAGGTCGTCATGGTACGAAATAACAAAGTATTATTGAAGTAATCCTGCTATAAGAGTTTATGGTAAGGGGGCAGTTCTAGACAAAGTTATTGCTAATCGAATATGATAACTCAATAATTATATTCCAATATACATATATACACACTGCATCGACATTTGTCTAGCAGCAAATAAATCAAGAAAGGTTTTCCAGGTTGACGTAATTGCTAAAATGTCAACAATGTGTAACATACGCTTACGCTGCGTTAATACTGCATCACAGACCACTTACCCCATAGACCTAGTAACAGGAGGGCGCCCGTGTCTGCCCGCACATGAGCGCAACATTGCTTCGCGACACCTAACCTAGAGATATTATCGACATGGACGCATCTCTTAAAAAAGTTTAAAATAAGATTGAGAGATAAAAAAAAGATAAAGATTATTTTTGTTTTATTGGTAAATAAGTTTTATTTATTTATGTAGGTAGGTACTTATCTTAAGTACCAGCTAGTGATAGGTATTTAATATTGCTCAACAAGCTACCTATTCATACGCCGAATTCTCTACCCAAAGGTTGTCTGGAAGAGATCGCTTTGAGCGATAAGACCGCCAATTGTAATACTAACTGTATTAGCCTATTTCTTTTGTGTAATACTTTTTATTTTTTTGCAATAAAGAATATTTATCTTATTATTATCTTATCTCTTTAATACGGCAACCTCGCTTCGTCTCTATGTTGGCAGAATTTTTAGCTTGCAAAGTACCGATTTCATGTCTATTGGGTAAGTGGTCTGTGATACAGCATAGATTGCAATTTTTGAGATTTAATATAGTTAACCGATTTTGGTGCAATTGGCTCTAAACTAAACCATACATGATAGTCATTAAGGTTGAGATTTACTTCAATCGCTTACGTTTTAATTTTACTTGAACGACATAAATTGCTGCGTTTCGTTGTCGTTTGTACCCCGTGGGTGCGGCAAGCACGACGTTGACAGACATATAGTATAATATTTTTTACAATCGATCAAGTAGTTTAAATATCAACCTTATTGAGACCCTTGTATAGGTACTGTTATTTGTTTTTACCCGACTGTGCAAGAAGGAGGGTTATTGACTATCATGTCGGTTCCGCATAGACAACAAAACGTTTCGGTCGAACTGGTCGATTTTAAAGACCCTTTTAGTGATACTTTCCATTGTAAATTCAACTTTATTGCTTCTACACACTTGTCACACTATCGATTGCCTATCGACAGCCTATTGTGTAGATATCGAAAAACAATTCATGAGCTAAGCGCTCGAGGGGCGGGGGCTGCGGCCAGAGGGCTAGAGACAGCCCTAGAGCAACCCCTAGGGGTGGCGCTGGTTCGGCATGGGGATTCTGAAACAATAGGGGTTGTTTTAAGATGGTATAACTCCGTGCATTATGACTCTTACAGTGTCATATTTAAGGGCCATCTACTAGTGATCCGATAGACGGAGCACATGACACTGGATTATAAAAAGAATAAAAATATCAAAAAACTGACCCATAACAGATCGAGAAAATAGTGTATGGGCGCTTTTATAATTTATCGTAGCAGGGCACGGTTCGGTACGATACTATAGGAAGGCAAACTGTATGTAATAGACATAACGTTATCGTAGACGGAAATATAAAAGCGTCTTCATACTATTCCATACATTTATAACATGTATATTCAAAACAGTACCACACACTTAAAACAGTACCACTTCTATTCATCCCAACACTACTACTGCGCACCACTTATGTCACTATTTATGTTCACCGGAAGAATTGCTGCACCTACAACACAGGTTTCCCTAGTGTAGGTACAGCCGCGACACCTGCTACAAGGCCTGATCGCATCAAATATTGTAACTACACTAAATAATGTACTGTAATAGTATAGATAATCTTTAGTATTAGGTTATAACTTATTTTTGTTTTTGCTAAATAAATACATTATTATTATTATATTTTGTCTTCCTATTGTATCGTGATGATAAAATCGTACTGTGCCGTGCTACGATAAATTCTAAAAGCGCCCTATGGATGCTCTCTCCCACTATGATTCATGATAGAATCGACAGTGACATATTTAACAGCCATCTACTGTCTACTAGTGACTGGAGACGGAGCGCGGGGTAAAATGTCACTAGAGTAGAAAAAAAAGAATGAAAAGACAAAAACACACTCACCAAATGACCATCTTTTCCTCTCCCATAACGTATACGATCCCATCACTCCCATCACGGTATATAAGATCTATTATGACATATTTATGAGCCATCTACTGTCACTAGCATCTACTAGTGACTAGATAGAGAGAGCACATAATAAGATGATAATAGAGTTGAAAAACACTTACCAATAAGACTGGCATCTTTTTATCTCCCACTATGACTCCTCATAGGATCGACTGCGACTGTGATATATTTAAGCGCCATCTACTAGTGACTGTATAGATGGCGCACATAGTAAGACGACCAACAACTCACCCATAAAAGGCCGGGAAACTGGTGTCGGTGTTGAACTGGAAGTTGACCGGTGTCTTCGGTGACGCGCAGCTGTAGCTCAGGTAGTCGTCCGACGCGTGCAGCTGTCTGTTCACGTTGGGCTCGGAGGCGCTTCGCGTGATCTTGGGCATCGCGCGTAGCATGCACTCCAGGGAGGCGAGGATCTGGCGGAACAGCGGCCTCTGTTCGCGGTCGAATTTGACACAGTCGTCGAAGAGTCGCTTCAGGGCTTGCGGCGCGTCCTGACGCAAGCGACGAGCGTCTGGCCGGAGAAGACCGCGACCCACCATCCATAGTATCTGTTGATGGCAATTAGATTCATATCATTTATTGCAAGTGTGAACGTGTGTAACGGTGAAGGAAAACATCGTGATGAAACCTGCATACCCTAGAAGAAAAATCTAAGGCATGTGAAATCCGCCAATCCGCACTGGGCCCGCGTGGTGGATCATGGCCCGAGCTCCCTCGATCTAAGGGAAGGTCTGTGCCCGAGCAGTGGGGCAATATAAATAGACTGATGATGATGATGATGATTGCAAGTGTATTTTAGACATGACACTTTTTTACAGAGTATAGGAAGGCTAATGGATCTATTCGGTATTTTTAAATATAAATTTAACACATTTATTGATTAGTTAATTAAAATTATACGCCAAAAAACTTTTTAGGTTTAGGACGCTTCTGTGACTCCTCTGGGGGAAGAAATACAACGACAACGAGATCCTTCGTCCATCCAAGGTAAAGACGCTACGGCGACTTCTCTGGAGGAAGGAAGAAGAATACAATATATTAATACTTAGTGTTTCTTTGTTTCATTAGCAAATGATAAACTGTTGAATCCATTAATAAAACTAAACAAAAATCCGCCTGACCTGGTCCTTGTTGCTGAGCCTCGCGTACGGCAGCTCGCCCGCCAGCAGCTCGTACAGCACCACGCCGTACGCGTACACGTCGGAGCGGAACGTGTACGGCGCGGGCTCGTCCATGCGGATCACCTCGGGCGCCATCCACAGGATGGAGCCGGTCGGCTGCTGCCACTGCACGCCGCCAGCGGTTGACGTGTCTGCGCATACAAATACTCATTTAAGATAAGATAAATACTCTTTATTGCATAAAACAGATATACAATAGGCGGTCTCATTTAGTAAGACATTTAGAAAAACCCAGGAGTCCATTTCCGGAACTAAGTAATTCTTGAATTCAGCTAGCTCCAAACTACACATCTTGCATTTATAATTATTAAAATCTACAACATTTTGATAGTGGTTAGATTTTCTGATTAATTTACCGTGATATAATAGATTTTATACGCCATAGAAGATTTGATTTTCATTAGCTGATTAGGCCCATCTAGAAATTACCCGAGTAATCTCTCATTACCGGTGACACAAATGGATTTAAGTACGTGAAACGCACATACAAAACTCAACATTTTCTTTTCAAAGTGGCGTAAACGTTAATTGTAACAAAAGTTGTCGTGCAAGATAATAGACAAAGTATTTAGAATAAATAGTGAGCTATTACTTCAATATATTACCAATTGACCGATGTCAATAGGAAAAACAATATCCGTTTGTTTATGCACAACATTATTTACTTGCTAATAAAGATATGTGATTCTGATTCAAACAAGGAACTTACCCGACCATCGAACTTTTGCGGTGGCGAGTCCGAAATCCCCAATTTTGACCGACCAGTCGTCTCTCAAGAATATGTTATTTGATTTCAGGTCCCTGCAAGCAGAAGAAACGGAAAGATCTCAACAACGAGGCATACAAAGTTTGTAATAAAATGCGTACTGTTTCTGTATGAAATGTCTCAGTATATAATGCTGCGGTACATGTATACAATTTAAAGAAATGAAGTAATAATTTGATGACCTAGTCGGTAAATTGTGCGTAAGTCGTACGTACACACGAGGACAGGGGACCTGTATAATAATGGCGAGGCATCTGTATAATAATGTCGCGGCATCTGTATAATAATGTCACGGCAGCTGTATAATAATGTCGCAGCAGCCGTATAATAATGTCGCGCCATCTGTATAACAATGTCGCGGCATCTGTATAATAATGTCGCGGCATCTGTATAATATAATGTCGCGGCATAAGTATAATAATATCGCAGCATCTGTATAATAATGTCGCGCCATCTGTATAACAATGTCGCGCAATCTGTATAACAATGTCGCGGCATCTGTATAATAATGTCACGGCATCTGTATAATAACGTCGCAGCATCTGTACATAATGTTGCGACATCTGTATAATAATGTCGCGACATCTGTATAATAAAGTCGCAGCATCTGTACATAATGTTGCGACATCTGTATAATAACGTCACAGCATCTGTACATAATGTCGCGACATCTGTATAATAATATCGCAACATCTGTCTATAACGCCAGAGGACCTGTCGGCAATGCCACAGTACCTGTGTATAATATTCTTCGCGTGCAAGTAGTCCATGCCCTGCGCGGTCTGTCGCGACACGTCGATGAGGTACAGCATGGGGAAGGGCGTCTCCAGCACGTGCAGGTGCTGGTACAGCGAGGAGCCCTCGCACCACTGCGTCACAATGGCCAGCGATGGCTTCGACACGCAGCCCATGAACAGCAGGATGTTGCAATGCCGCGTCTTGCGTAGGACTGCCACCTGTACATATGAAGACATATAAGTATGCAAAGGACCTAAATGATATAATTGAGATTTTTCCTAGAACTACTTGGCCTATAGTAAAAGTGATTTTGTTATTAGATAGTTTAGAGTACACACTATGTAATTGTAAAGACTTTTCAATAATCAGTCAAGTGCTATTTGAGATAATCTCAACCTTAAAAACTACTAAACCTGTCACCGTGTTAGATCGTACGAGGGGCGTTCTAGAATATAATTTCAGAGAAAACATAGTTTACCAGCCTTGTCTTGTGTCATTTCGTAATATTGAGGTAGTGCGAGCGAAGAACGCACGGTTCCATAATGGATCAAGATTAGATTGCTAATAATATGAATAATTATGTAATTACCTAGTTATTAAGTAATTAATTTGTTATTATTTTAAAAGATGTGCCGTTGAAAGTTTTTTGCTCCTTTTTCTCCACAGCGTTGGCACCTTGTCCTTGCAAAGTGGTGTAAATGAAAATTCCCCAAAAATGTTCAAATCCTGCCCACGGCTAAAAAAAAATTCATTATTAAAATTTCCAAAAAAAATGTTGACGTGCAAAAATGTACACAATGTGTACTTGCAATAACGACTTTTGACTTTAACAGCTATCTTACTTGGCATTAAAACTAGTTTACCTCGAACTCATTTCAATGCCTCCTTACCTCGTTTTTGAATGCCTGCAGCTGCGCCGGCGTAGGCGTCTTGACGTTGAGCGTCTTCACCGCCACCGGGCCGTGCCAGTGCGCCTTGTACACGGTTCCGAAACTGCCCGAACCTGTGTTAATGAGGCGTTTTTACTGTCCAGCTGTCTTGAGAACAATAGATGGCGCCAAATTACATACAGCTATCATCAAATTCTTTTCACGTGTCAAAAAATTCATAGATTTTTTAAATTTATTATGGCGTAGCCCAATGTCTCACATTACAAATACGATTAATACAATTTATAACTTATTGTATACTACTCAGGACCGGAAAAAGAAGGACCTCTTCTCAATGGCCCAATATTTAGAGGACGAAGTCGCGGGCAGAAGCTAGTATACTAATATAGTAATGTTTTGAACGCGACTGTGTTAAAAATGCGACATTACAATATGAGGAGGCGTTCCCCGCTTACCTATGCGCGCGCCGATGAGTATCTCGTCCGCGTGAATGACCCAGTCGTCGTAGCTCTCGCGCGGCGACAGCGCGTTCTTCCAAGACTCGTCGGCCGAGCGCGCGCGCGCACGACGGGGACGCAACGTACCCGTAGGGGACGCCTGCAGGAGATTTTATTTTTTATTCCCGTACACGAGAAACACAGATACATGAATACTTGGAAATACCAACCATAAAAGACGAAGTCAGCCATTTCTGCAAACAATATAAAGAAAGACTCACAAGACACACCAATGTTTTGGCCAGAGATCTGATGGAACCAGACGGAAACTTGAGACGATTAAAGCGATGGGAAATCATGAACCTCGACAAAATAATGCACATGGCTTAAAGTATGCGAGGCAATGATATTATGCTCAATCGAGCATCACTCATCTCCTATGTGTCTGTCAAACTCAAGAGTGAGACAAAAGAGGCCTATTCCAGTTTGCCCTACCAAAAACGCCCCACTGGTGGGGCGAAGTGGAATCGCATTAAAATCCGTCCATTTTGCCCCACCAGCGCCCCACTCACAGTTCAGTGGGGCAAATTGGAATATTCTAATGGTTATTCCACAATGCCCCACTCGTTCTTGTTGTCAAGTACAGTCACGACGCAAAGTGTTTGGAATAAATAATTATTATTGTGTTTACATAAACTTTCGTAACATAACTGTACAATTGCATAAATTAAAACAAAATTATGTTATTTTTAATAAGTAATTATTTTATTGTACTGTAAGTAATCATAGTTTTGGTGCATGTCACATATCATCTAAGATTTGTTTTAGCGTAGGTATATAACCTATACCTGTGTATGACTTATAGTTTTATTTATAAAAAAACAGCGTAGGTATATAACCTACGCTGTTTTTTTATAAATAAAACTATAAGTCATACACAGACAGAATCACAGAATATCGATTTAGCCATCTTAAAATTATTACAATTATTTAGATATTAGTACTATCTCTCTGATATAAAAGGAACAATTGGCATGTATTATGATAGAGATAAAGAGCTATTTCTAATGACCTACTGCAATATTTCTTGCATAAAATTATAATCACAAAATATTTTGGCAATATTCACAAAAATTTACAAAGACAAACCTACATACTTTACTTTTTTATTACAAATAATAAATCACATAATTTGAGAAGAATTAACACAATCGCAGAATTCTTTGTAACCAAATTGCAATAAATATTACTTAAGATGCAAGATTTCCTTATTATAAGTACTCTGGTTTTTCGATATATCTTAGATAATATGTGATATCAAAATCTGTGATTACGTATAGTACAATAAAAGAATTATAAAAAACAACATATTGTTTTAATTTATGCAATTGTACAGTTGTGTTACGAAAGTTTATGTAAACACAATAATAATTATTTATTCTAAACACTTTGCGTCGTGACTGTACTTGACAACAAGAACGAGTAGGGCAATGTGGAATAACCATTAGAATATTCCAATTTGCCCCACTGAACTGTGAGTGGGGCGTTGGTGGGGCAAAATGGACGGATTTTAATGCGATTCCACTTTGCCCCACCAGTGGGGCGTTTTTGGTGTGGCAAAATGGAATAGGCCATAATTTTAATTTTAAAAGACTTGGAAAGAGTATGTTTATGTTTTTTTTCTATCGAGCGAAGTTTGTCCAATCGTGTATCGATATTCATCAGTCCCTAAATAGTTAATAGACACCCCAAGATTACTATACATTTTTTTCAGACGTTTAATTTTAGTAAGACTTGAGGATTGAATAAAATACGCGTATAAAATGGAAATATAAGATATAATAGATAGAAAGGTAAAAAGACCTACAAGCAGATAAACAGACAGATACAAAGAGACGTAGGTACAAAATTAGAATGCTATAAGAAAAAGTATTTATTGGTGGCCATTTTAAACAGTTAGTTCTCACTCATTACCTTTCTGTGGTAGAAACCCGGCTATAGAGCCTGCCCACGTGGTGTGTTGCCGTGCCCGAGCCAATTTTATTTTACCTTTCACCTGCTTACCTGTGTGCTCTGACTGTGTGGCAGGTCACCGCTCGTGTCCTTGTCGTCTTTGCTCGGATGGCTCGACGTCAGGTAATTGGACGACTGCGGCGAGTTGGTACACTGCAATGACGGCAGTTACAACATTATAAGAGCTAGTTCAGACTTGACGGATTCCGCGCGGTTACAAACAGCGGAGCTTATTTTAATGACATCTTACTAGAGCGTTCACACTACACCACGCGGACCATGTATGTAACGATGGAACCGCGCCGTTTGCAAACCGCGTGGATTCCGCTTGTCTGGGCGGGCTCTAAGGAACTGTTTAGCTGAGACGTTGCAGTTTGTTTCAAATGTGCACTTATTATTACTGTGCTATAATAAATAATGCCCCCAATTTTTTATATAAAAGTTTTATGTTTATTTAAATGAAAGAATAAATAGTCCGACATCTGTCTGATATTACAAATTAGATGCCAATTAACTTATATTATTATTTTATTATAGACAGGCTCATCGCTGATATGTCCACTTCACAGTGTTTGTAAATTAGATCACTTAGTGGTATTATTCTTGTTAATGGTTTTAAAATAACTGTTCAATTTGTTTTTGAATGCGTTAATTGAGATGGCAGAGACAACGTCCAGGCCTGAACCACTCTGTTGCTCAGGAAGTGACGAGCGACATTGGTGCTGAATGTGGTGCAGTCTAATTTCATATGGTGTCCTCGCAACGGTCGTGCGTGGTATTAGGTTCATACTTTGTTGCTTTTAGGATCGCTTGCAATAAAATATAACACTTAACGCAAGATTATAGCAGCATGCAACCTGAACTGCAGTTTTAGCGGAGAAAATAACTTCGATTAGGTGCGGTGGAACACAGAGAAAGGTGTACAGGAGAGTTTTTAAGGTTGAGATTTTCTCAAAAACTACTTGACCTATTGCAAAAAATATTTCACTGTTTGATAGATAAAAGTTAAAACTATGTTAAAACTATTGAGGCACCCTGTATACTTATCTCTGTCTTCGACTGTACCAAGTACTACTAGTAATTGTTTGCTTTAGTCCTCAAATTATTTTGCCAGATGCCATTGCGGTTCGCCAGGACTGCTGTATAGTAATGATATTGGTATTCACCTGGTTGTTGTATTTGCGTTCGTGTTCCGCGAGCGTCATAGGGCGCACCATGTTGATGCACACGTTGGGGGCGGAGTTGGAGCGGTCCTGTTGGTTCAGCGAGCGGGGGTGCTGCTGCCTGCAACCACACGGGGGGAGGTCAGCGATAGACACGGGGGAGTCAGCGATTGACATGGAGGTGTCAGTGATAGACACGGAATGTCAGCGACAGACATGGGGGTGTCAGTGATAAGACACGGGATGTCAGCGACAGACAGGGGGGTCAGTGATAGATACGAATGCGTCAGAGAAGCAAACGGGAGAGACAGCGACAGAGACGGTGGTGTCAGCGATAGACAGGGGGGAGTCAGCGACCGACACGGAGACGTCAGCGATAGACAGGGGGTGTCAGAGACCGATACGAGGATGTTAGCGATACACGGGGGACTCAGCGATTGACACGGGATGTCAGCGATTGACACAGTGCGCCAGCGATAGAGACGGGGACGTCAGGACACACATGAGGCGACTTGACAAAACACAACAGACACAAATGTGGTCAGTGAGACAAGTGTGCGTTAACAACAGACAAGTGTACCTCAACAACACACAGGCACGCGTGAGCAGACAAAAATGCATGTCAGCAAGGCGCAAGTGTGCGTCAGCAGACATAAATGCGTGTCGGTTAGACTAGTGCGTGTTAGCAGGTACGCATCAGAAGGCACAAGTGCGTATCAGTACATGTCAGCAATACACAAGTACACGTCAGAGACATGCTTAGCTAAACACTGGCTTTTGAAAACAATATTTGTACAAAATCAAAATGTGCCAATTAAACGTGCTTCTCGTGTAGAAACGTTGGCCAGCTTGCGATTTATGGCCTGCACAAGTGAATCACACAAGCATGAGAGATACCAGTGAATATAATCACCATTGCACATCAAACTCCTTCTTCTTGGCCGGTGAGATAGACCTGCAGATATGACTGATTGTTTACTTCAGGTAATATTGCTTCGACATATACTGCTAGCATACAGCGGGGCTAGTACAGTCATGAGTAATAACATAGAAACATCCTTAAAATTCAAATTCATGTAACAACTTTAAATCGCAAAAATAAGTATGCTAAACTGTGGCCAATAATTATGTAAACGCTAAATTGTATCAAAATAAAGTACACACCCCACCAAGCAAATGTTGTACAAGGGGTGTGTACTTTATTTTGATACAATTTAGCGTTTACATAATTATTGGCCACAGTTTAGCATACTTATTTTTGCGATTTAAAGTTGTTACATGAATTTGAATTTTAAGGATGTTTCTATGTTATTATTCATGACTGTACGCGCAGCGTTAGCGATCGGCGTTGTCAAACTTGTAATGACGTCAGTTTGACAGCTCCGTTGCGTTATGCCAATCGCTAGCGCGTACTAGGCAGATAAGTATCAAATAAAAGTAAATAAAAATGAAATAAATGAACCGAATTTCAAAACAACTGCATGTATATAAAAAAAATGCTTATTTTCTTTTGCATTTTAGTACTTGGGGTCATGAACTGATAATGATCATTTTTTATCTGCTCCTAATCTTGTCTCTTCCCTCTACGATGTTATGTCTCCTTATTCCTCGTCTTTCTAATTCTAAGTGATTTTATGTTTGTTTGTTGACATGAGAATTAACTAATGAAATGTATTTAGATTTTTTTTTGTAAATTGACATTGATTATTGTAGGTACAGCTAACAGCAGATCAAGTGTAACACTTTGGGCCGTTCTTATTATCTGCGTCGACCATTGATCTGCTGTTGTCCGTGCCTAAATATTTATAATGCTTCATTTTAATTCATCTTTTTCATGCATTCCAACATAATGTAAAAATTGTTTGTGAATAAATAAACGTGGAGTCCACGCGTGACGCGCGCCCAAAGGATCAGCCTAGCGATCCAGAGGGGAAATGCCGCCAGCTTTTTGGGCACATTGCCGGACAACGGGGATCGGTTGAACTATCTGTAATGCTAAGCCATTCAGATAGTTCAACCGACCTATATGTTTAGTTTAGTTTATATTTTCTAGGTTAATATTATAATAGTTATTTTTTATTTTTAAAGTTAAAACTATGTAACCATAAATAAATAATAATAAGCGCAAACTGAAACAGGATATTATCTATTTCTTCATCACTTTGTAAATGTTAGTCATAAACAACACAAAAAAGTGATCTGTCATTTTGACTCATTGTAAGCGCGTTGGTGGTGGTTTTTATCAGTGAGGTACTCACTTTTGGTCTGGCCTCATCATGTGGTAACCGAAGTGTGGGAACTGCAGTATGGCCTGGGTTTCGGGGTTCTGTGCCAGTAGCGCCGCGTAATACGCGTCTGTCATTCGCACCTGCTGAATAAATTATTTAAGTTAATTACTAAAACAGAAAAAAAACTGGAATGCTTTTAAGGTACCCTAAACATCATTCCAATTTTTTTTGACAACAGTTTTCAAAGGGCAAAGATAAGTTGTCCCCCAGTATAGTTTTTTGTTAGAGCTAGTTTGTAAAGAACCCTCTGTGCAGGACTCCGAGGCACACTTGGCCGGTCACCTAATTTTTCATGAATGGGAGCTCTAATTTAATGATAACATATTTTTTTTTAATCTATGTTTTTTCGAGGCTTTTGTCACTTGGTGACCATGCCAGCCTCATTGGAACTCAACAAATAGGCCCATCAGACCCCCCTACGACCAGGAAGGGGCTCCCTGGACGCAAAGGAGTATCTGACGAACCTATATATCTGCACCGCCTGTGTAGAGATTGGGTTGGATAAGATTACATTAATGCCTCCGTTTCTTAATTCCAACCCGGCCATGTACATGTCTCTGTTGGCTTTATTACGGTCTGATAACAATTTGAAATTCACAGATAACAATTATTATAATAAAACACCTATGTTGCCATATAAAGCAATAAATAATAGAATTGAATATTTATGTCCCCACTAGGGGCACAGACCTTTCGTTACATTGAGAGAATTCATGAGTACCTGATGACAAGTCCTGGGCACTTTATCAGCGCATCTCTGGTGGAACTTGAAGTTGCACTGTGAGCAATAGAACCCGTTGAACAGCAGCCGCCGGCAACACTCGCAAAAGGCCAGAGTGAAGAAGGTCTTGCGTGTGAACTGGTGTGAGATGTGAGACATTATCGGCAGCTTGTCTAGCGTACGGACTGTCACCTGGAAGGGAATAGAAAGTGTACAGCCTAATGCTTAATGTTAGATTATATTATATATACCTAGATTAACCTCACTTTCCTTTAATTAAGCTGTGATTTGTTAGGTACTTTCACAGTTCATTAAAAAATGATAAGTTACAAAGGAACTCATATGTTCTAGAAGGAACCAGGAACATAGTAAATGGAATTGGTCTTTATTTTGGGTATTCCACTTGTCCCACCTAGCCACCCCACCCAGGGGTATAATAGTAATGAAAATAGTTTAATTTGATAAATTGTCTAATTAATTAATTATATTAATTCGCTAGCAGGGTGGGAAGAGTGGAATTGAAATGTTCATCATATCCAGGTGGGAAGAGTGGATATTTTTCCAACTCTTCCAACCCAGGTGGGATGGCGAGATGGGAGAATTGGAATACCCACTTTATTTCAGGCATCACAAAATATTCCTTGCAAAGAAAATAAAGCAGACTTGCAAAAATAGAACAAACAATATCACAGAGTAATTAATACACGATATTGATCTAATAAAATATAAATAAATAAATTAACGCCATTTGGCCAAAGTCAACTTTTAACCCTGTATAGCAGTTTCATAAATGTCCATCTGTTGAAAAAGTTCTGAGTAGTTTGTAAAACATCAAATTAAAAATTTGAATATACAGAGATCCAAAAACCTCAATTATTGATCACTTTGCTTGGACCAAAACATAATTTTGCCACATTTTGGGCTTTTGCATTGCCATTCAGCCAAATGAACAATAATAAACTGAGAATCATTTAGATGTTTTTGTATCACTCTCCCAGTAAAGACAACCAAAAACCACTGACCTCCTCGGCATCAATAATGGTAATATCAATGTCCCACGGTATCACTTGTTCATTGCCTGTCCGTACCACCTCACACATTTCACACGTCAGGTTCCGAAGCTTGAGGGCCTTGGATAGAGCATCTCGCAGCGTCACGCCCTCCTTGACCTGCACGCTCGTGCGTTGCTGGTTCGGCAGGTGCGCCCGAAGAAACACCTTCGGCTGCCGCGTAAGAGTATCGTACTTCTTCGAGTCATCCTGCCAAGAACACTCCTCACTCCTATCCGGCGACTCAGACTGCAGCAACTCCCTAAGAGTCCGCTCCCTAAGCTCCAAATTGTGCAACTTCGACGTCAACTCCTGGTACTCCGACAGATACAACGACGGCGGGTGCTGGAAACCAGCGAACTTTGCATTGAGAGCGTCAATGTTTTCACGAGTCACATTTATTATACTTTGTATGTTCCTAATTTCATATGTTGGGTCCGCTACGTCGTCGCTATCTGTGGATGTCGACATATTATCACTGGTAAGGGATAATGCAGGTATATTTCCATTAATTTTTCTTGAACAATTTTCTTCCTCTCGAGTAACTGCCATTTCTTTTCTATTTTTTTTAATTTCATTTTCCCATTCCCTCCCGGAAAGAAGGCCAAGTTAACTGAGACCATACATTCCGTTTGTCACCATAGAAAATAAAATATATACTCTAATTTGTCACACATAATTAATATTACGAAAAGCCCTACGAGAAGATTTATTTTTAAATGCATACCGAAACAACGCCGACACATAATGTATGTATGTACATACATATAATCCCCTTCACCCTAATTTTTTCATGTTTCTCGAGTGTTTCTCCCACATTGAATTTATCTAAATATGCCTACAACTTCGTTCTTCCTGCCCAAAACGTAGTGCAAAGATAATGTTCGTAGTGGCGTGAATCCGTCAACTTTTGAGGAGAAATATTATTTTGAATAATAGAAATAGCATCATTGCGTGTTTGCGTCAAGTTTGCGTGAGTGTGATTGCGTGTACGTCATGTATCCGAACATACATACTTCGTTTAATAATATTAACAATGTCACCCATGCATTGAAAATCCAAAAAAAATATTTCCGGACGAAACCAAATCTGTCAAATATTTGAATTGAGACTTTGAGAGTTGTTTTGCCTTAGTTTTTGATGTTTTTATGAAGAATTCAATCTAATTAATTCAACTGCTGCTATAGACATCGCATAGGTACTTGATTTATTAGATTCTTCAATCCCTATATTCTCCTTTACTTTGCCTAACCTCATCTGCATCAGTCATCACCTCAGCGTTAGTTTCTCTACGTCTCAGCGCCATGGAGCCAGTTAAGATCCGACGGGTTTGCTACGAGCAGCTGAAGACTATCGTCGACTTCATGGGGCAACACGTCGAGTTCGCTATGGGGGTGCTCCGGACCTCGGTCGAGGCTCGCCACAAGTCCAAGAGGTTGTGGGAAGAACTGGCTAAAAGTGTCAACGGGATTAGAGGAGGCACTCGGAAAACGCCTGATATGTGGAGTCGGGTGGGTACTACTACTGTATAATTCTTTCCGTTCGAGCCTACAGTTTGTGGGCTGGTACAGTTAGTTATTTGATGATGATGATGTCCTCCTCGTCGTTTTTGGCACATTTGAGAACTACAACTTTGCTTGTCGCAATTATGCCATGTATTGTATATTGAAAAATAGTGTTTATCCTAATAAAGATTGTGTACAGCTTTTTTAATAAAAAATAATAATTTGTAAGATATTATTTTTTTAAGATTGGCGGTGCTAGTTGGCTTATGGAAGACCCAGCCTACAATTTGTAGACTGGTACAGTTATTAGATAGTTGCGTGCAAGCGTCGAGCCGACGCTACGTGAGCATTGACAAGCAGCCGAAAAATGCTAATGCTCTTAGGTAGTTTCTATTAATAAAAAGGCCAGGGAAAAGTGATAGCACTCCATCATTTTTTTTAAAATTAATTCAAAATATCCTATTCCAGTATTGGAGCGACTTCAAGAACAAGTTAAAGAAAAAAGTGAAGATTATTAACAGAAAGAAGCGGCTCCGCTGTACAGACTCTACTGGCAATCCCCTCACGAAGATGGAGAAGAGAGTTCTGGTGATTCTCGGACCCAAGTTTGCTAAATTGAACAGAGATGACGATGCAGCCAAAGCTTTTGAAGTGAGATTTCTTTCTACAGTTCTTACTTTCTTCCTTACTCATTTCATATCCTCTGTATTTCACTTTTTAAACTTTCACGGTTTGTATAAAACGGGAATTACCGTGTTAAACATATATTATTGGTGTCTCGATATTTCGACAGCATTGCAGCCATCATGGTCACGAGTAGAGTCCTCTGTATTTTTTTGTCTATTGCATGCTTGCTTCCACTAATGCCGAAAATTTGGAATGGCGTCGTGTGCATCGTTGTATTTGGCGTGCATGCTAGGCCATTGAATGTATAGCCTTGAGATGTCTTTGTAGCAGTGGGCTACCTAATATTGGAAGAGTGGGGTGTTGGTAACATATTTTATGTGATTCTGCCCCACTGCATGTTTGGCTACTGAGCCAGCCATCTTTATTGTGCATCATCATCAGTATATTCATATTTCCTTATAACGAGGGAGCTAGGGCCATAATCCACCATGCGGGCCCAGGGCGGATTTCACATGCCTTAAATTATTTCTTCTTCTTCTACGGCATGCAGGTTTCATTACGATGTTTTCCTTTACCGTTACGTTTACGGAGCACTCGGTAAATGTACGTAAGTTTTTCCGTCAAAAAACCCGAGGTTAATTGGTACATGGCTGGCCTGGCTCGGACCTGGGACCTCCGTATCGCAAGTCCATTGAGCCACCGAGCTCTGCATATTATATATAGTACAGTGCGCGAGGCGTAAGCTCAGGTTTACATTTGTGTGAGTGATCGCCAAGCTGCTAGCGGTACAAGAGGTGAAGTGCGGTGCGTGCGCGGCAGGGTGGCGTCCCGCTGTGTATAAATTTGTATGCGTAGGACGCGTCGCGCCTCAGGCCGAATATCACTCTACACTATCTGTGTGCACTCACACAAATGCAAACCTAAGCTTACGCCTCGCGCACTGTAAGTGAAAACTGTGCGATTCCATAATGACAACTATTGTTTCATGTCAGGTGCTCTTGCCTGCTGAAGTGAAGGTGGAAAACTACCTTGACAATAGTGAGTTCTGCAAAGAGCCAAGTGAAAGCAGTGACAGAGGATCAGGTAGTTTTTTTAAATATAGCTTTTGATATGTATTCTGTTCTGGTGTTATTATAACCGTGATTTAAAGTTATGCCACCGTTTAGTGTCCCTTTCTATCTTAACCTTTTTTAACGAAGTGTGAAAGGGATAGACAACACGATTTAAGAGAAGTGAGGTTAACTAGGTTTATGAATAACAACATATAAGTCTAGATAACCAATTTGATATTCCAATCCAAGCATATTTTTAGATGAAATGAACTTTTTTGTGGAGATTGTATATGAATAGTTACAAGGGCCCCAGAATGGCTTAAGACGGCCCTGAACGTTAGGGTTAATTGTACTTTCAAAGTTGTATTATTTCAGATGGTGACAGAGATGAAGAGAGTGAATCCTCCATTCCTGAAGAGAATGGGGAGGATGCAGAACAGAGTATCAGTGAGCCTACTCTGCAAAGTGAGTTTACTGGGGTTCATTACTTGTTTTTTGGCGAAATTATCTCTTTAAAAAGAGTAGAAGCTATTCAAATAAAAATAGAATAGACATCTATCCAGTAATTATGCAATTACTCTACTATATTTTTTTTCTCTATTTATCATTTAGATTTTCTTTTCGCATAGCGCATATGCAAGAAACTATCAACTTTATAGACTATCAAAGAATATATATTTTATTTATGATATGTTATAGTGACAAAAAAACTTATTTTCACAGACCTCTACCCAAAATGGCTAATAGAAGTGGAAACAAAACGTGCGGACGCCGAACTATCCCGAGCGAGAGCCGAGGAGCAGCGGGTTGCCGTTGCAGCCAGGAACGCAGAGGCAGCACTCCTCCAAGCCGAAGCCCTCAAGAAACTATCGGATGCTGCTACAATACAAGCTGAAGCTATCATGAGGATAGCCTTATTCCTAGAGAGTAGAGGAAACAACAGTCAACATCTACTGCCTATTTGATCGGCACCTTGAAGAGGTTATGGATTTATAGGCCGATCAATGTCTTGACGAGAGAGACTGGCTGGAGGCAGGTGTTGATCAAACCAAGACCTAAACTAGGATTCTATAGTACGCCCAGAATCAAGTTAAGCCATTTCGGGGCCTTTGGGCACACAAGAATATGGGGCTCTGTTGGAAAATAAAATGTTTATGATAAAAATGATAATATTTTTACTGTTTAAGAAGAAAAACTGATCAGTCTATTACAGTTCTCAAAAAGTCATGCCATGTCATAGCGGGCGTGACAGGGACAACGCTATTGCGTTGGTATAGCTGCATCTCTGTTTGGCGTGCCATGACATCGTATGATTTCATCGTTTTGAGAACGGTAATAAGGGGGCTGGTGTCCGATTAGCACTTTAACTTGAAAATGTTGGCGCTAATTCTTAGTGCAGCTCAAATATAAATAGTTCAAAATATAAAATAAATTGTAAAGTATAATATCGGTATTTCGGGGGCCCCCGTGAATGGGCCCATGCCCTTATGGTAAAGACGGTAATCATACATAAGTACGCAGAAAAGTGTAATAAAAAAAGATGTATGTTTATAAAAATTAGTTTTTATATTCTTATACCAAAACAATGCAATTCTTACATCACAATTGACTATTTACAGCTTACATAATTTATTATTATTATTTGTTAACCTATATATTGTCCCACTGCTGGGCAAAGGTCTCCCCCCTCCTCTTCCATCCATCCCTGTCCTGAGCCTCTTCCAGCCACCCATCCCTGTATCTAACGATATCGTCTCTCCACCTACTACATAATTTATTTATACTTAACTAAATTACAGCATGTCGAAATCGTCTCTCTGAAACAAATAGAACTTGAAATAAATCTAGGGTATAGAGAGCTAAAATAAAGGTCCGTAAAACATTTTAGTGTTAACAAATCTCATCTACAGGGTGAACCTTGTGGCCTTGAATTTATTCGACAAAATTAAATGGATGGTTGGGCTTGTGACATACATTCATTCATTAGTTTATGTCATTTAGTTAAGTTTTTAATGTTGATTGTTGCCTAACCTATAATTTTTATTAATGTATTAATTTTTACGATGCTCTTCACGTCGCCGAAGATAGGAACAGATGGCGCAATATCATCAGAGAAAAGATGATCCAGAGGGGATCACGACCCTCTACCTCTCGCTATTTAAAATTCTTAATTTCCTTAAATAGTTGGTTGCCTGGAAGAGATCGCTTTTAGCGATAAGGCCGCCAAAATTGTACATTATGTCTGTATTATTCTGTAATCTTTTTCTGTAATTGTTGTGTTATATGTACAATAAAGTGTATTTGAATTTGACCCTCAGCAATGAGGAATACGACGCAAGGAGGGAAATTTTTTGCAACGATTTCCTAATAAAAATAATGGTCAAATATCTAAGGTCATTGTGTGACTTGGTGACGTAATTACTTTTGCAGTTTTGATTTGCTAAAAAACCCAATTTCAATTTGTCGAATGAATTCAAGGACACCTGCATATTGTCTTTCATACAGCTCATGCAGGAACATGACAGTGACAAAATTGTCGAACAAAAAGGATCTCTAAAATTCTGTCTGTACTACGTCTTTGCTGGCTTTCTGATGTCAAAGGCGGACACAAGTCGTCACTTGAGTTGTTGCTAAAGCAACACTTTTGCTACTATCATGCAGTTATAGCTTGGTAAATGCAGTTATACCAAAGGGGACTTAATACAAAACATACCAAAACCATTATTTGTATAAATGGATATCACTCACTTATATTGTTGAAGTCGGCAATTAAAACGACAGTTTCGACCGATTTCGACGGTCATTCTCAAGGTGAGCACGCCACGCCCGCGTCGCTGATGACGTTTCTTCGCGCACTACGTGACTGTGAAGGCGCGTTCCGTAATAACTTGTCTAATTGCAGACTTCAACAATATAAGTGAGTGATATAATAATTTATAGTAATGGTTCACTATAGTTTTAATTCTAAAACAAAACATACCATTTCATTATACTCCAAAACATGTTTCCTTATAGCCGAGCCGTCAACCCATGTCACAAAGTCCTCCAGGGCCCTGGTGATAAGGAACGCAGGGTCTTTCACTGCCTCTGGACCAACTCGGACATGGCCCTGCTCTATATATTTCGTGGCTTCTTTGAGGTTCTCTGACATTTTATCTGGAACATGACAGAAAATTGTCTGGAATAAATATACAGCAGCATATCACGTATTAGACAACATTAACCTAAATATAAACAGTAGGGCTAGTACGCACACGTTACCATCTGTCAAATGGTTGTCAGACACAACATATCATAGCACGACTACACGTTTCCGGCTGATCTCTCATACATATGACTCTCGACTTTGTCTAGGCGTCACCTTGGCGTGGCGTGGGCGCGGCGCGCTACAACGAACTCTAGAGGGACAGCTTCACAGACATACATGCAAAATGATGATCTGCCACCTCATGGGCTTGTCCAGTTCTATGGGATGCTTCAAGATAAACGTACATATCCATCCAAGGTCAGTAGATACCAATCCCTCTGTGTTGCAGGTGTTTCTAGGCTGATAACCTCTTACCATCATCAGATGGGTATTCAGCTGGTCTTCCTCATTCATTAAATAAAAATATAAAGAGAATTTTCTTTGTTAAATCCGTTACCAAATCATGTTAGAGTTTTGTAACACTGAAACATGGCAGCGGACCGTGCTTTAGAAGAAAAAAAAATAAGGTAACATCGTTTGTTACATATGAATAGTTAAGACCTCGGCGATACGCTGATTTTCAGGCTATTCCTAATAAATAAAAAAAGGCAAAGCATGCAGTGATCCAGACTTACTTCTAACCATCACAACAGGTAGTCTTCGCCTACAAAACGAGCTCGCCGATACGCTGCTGGCTAATGCTAGGTCCCATCTTGTGGGAATAAGCCCCATTTGATACAGTTTCTCTAGCAACTGGGCGCTAGCTTCGGTTCTGAATTCCGTGCTCGCGTCCAAGTCCTTGATCTTGTTCGCTAGTTCCCTTATCTCTCTTGATAACTTATTGTACCTAAAATTGGGGAAAATATCAATAAATAACGAAAATCCTCAAAGACCGTTGTAAAATATGAGAAAAAATACAAGTTACTTCGTATAATCGTCGCGCTTCTGTATAAAGTACTTCTTCATAACTTTCACCTCGTTTAAATTGTTGTCGACTTTCCATGATATAAAATCTACCTTCTTGAGCAGTTTTTGTTCATGAAACTTTAGTTTTCGCACCATTTTCGATAATTTCCGATAAACACCACAACATGTGCTCTTGAAATCTGTCAAACAAACATAACAAAACAAAAATTCATCCATTTCATTTGACATTTATCAATCGCATTCAATTCAATTATTTTTTTTGACTCGGTTCGGATACACACGTAACGCTATCTTAAGCCAGCGAAAAGGTGGATTCAAAACATCACACATAGGCCGCAGCTAAACAAAACTCGACTGCCAATCAGCGGACGGCATTGCCACGATATCACGCCACTACTGGATAAACTCTGCTGAATGTAGCTTTACATTACAATCTGCCGGTAGGGTAGGGACGCGAGATATATTTTCTTAGGACGAGCACTTGATTGAAGTAATTTGTTTTATGTATGTGGGCGAGGCGAGGCGAGTTGCAATGTAAGCAAAGCAAAAATAAATTCAAATCAATCAATATCAAGTGCGCCGTTAATGTCCATGGAATTTTAATATCAAACTTCTTGTAATATTGTCTCGTCTTTGTCTCCTTTGCTGTGTGCCGGTCGGTAGAACTAAATTCTAAAAGTTCCTGTAAGTACACCTCAAAAAACAGAAATGGAAAGGTCATCTGCAAAAACGAATCCCAAGGCTGAAAGGGCTGAGGCGTTCGCCAGATATCTGATGACAACAGACATAAATGAACATGAATGCAAGAAATTGCTGTGGAAGTTCAATGCTGCGCTCACAAGAGCCAAGCACATGCTGGACAATTTCAATGATAGGAAGGCCAGGCGACCTCTTATATTGGACGGACATGAAAGTTACAGGCAATTTCTCGAAGCTGATGTCCCCAATTTGCTTATGTCTGATATGAAGACTCCTTCATACGACGTAGACTTGGATGATATTAAAGCAACAATGGAACGCTATGCTGAGGAATTGAAGATCAGCATTGCACAGACACGGGCTGAGCTAGCAGTACCTCCGGATACTACTTACGACATTGACTGGGAGGAGTATGCTCTAAGTTTAGATAGCACAGTGAAGGAACTTGCGAAGTTCAGGTCATATTTGAATAAGAATGAGAATAGCAAGAACGAAGAACTTGAAGTCAAGTTGGCCCAGTTGTGCCAAAGCGTTGATATGTACAGTAAGGTGAGATTCATTATGTGTAGGATATATTTATTACTACAATCACTGTTTGTTAATATAACTTAAAACAAGGGTATGTCAAGGCTCAACCCAACCTTTCATTTCATCTAAAAAGTCTTTCTTATTTCCCCTTGACTTATATCACATTTATTCCATGGCCAATTACAATTATTATGCTCTTTTCTGATTCAAAAATCAATATTGTGCTAAAGAGAGCCCATGCATGACTGGTAGCGGTGGCCAAAATTTTATGATGAGGCATTTTGAAAGCAAACTCTCCTGCTAAATTTTATATGATATTATTTCAAGCTCCATTTCAATAAACCGCACTTTCTGGCATTTCAGATGATCAAAGCAAAAGTAGAACTCAGTGACCGCAGCGAGAAATGGTCACGGTCACAACAAAATGTGTCATTTTACTATGACATCCTCAAGAAGATGCTGGTGGAAATCAATGAAACTACTTATCTGTTGCGGGATAAAAACTAAATGTGCATGTCAGTGTAAATTGCTAAACCATTGATATTGTATGGTGAAATCGAGCAAAATTCTTAAACCACCGTCTAATTTTAAGTCATGTCTAGTTAGCTACCTTCAGAAACCTCTGATACTGGTTTTCAGACTGAACTGATTTTGTAGCCACTCCTTTTTCTAACATTTAGTCAGTATTTTTGTACCTATTATATTTTAGTTTAGAAAGTCAGGTGTTATTCTGACATTACTGATTGTTAACTGTGTTTAGGCTAATAAGAGAGAGCGGGATGCCTAGCATAGCGATGATTACATATAGAGTGCCACATCCCAGGATCGTCACAAGGGTTTTCTTATATTATGGAAAATATGTATTATTACTACATACAAAGCTTTATAAGAATCAAAATATTTGTGATAACTACTCTACTACGATAACTCGTTAGCAGATATGTCTCTCTGTGTGTATTCGTCATGTTGTCAGTTTAAAAATAGTTTTAAGTCTTTATATTGTTGTATGCATGGCAAAGTCTATATAGATACGAGGTTAAAAGGGTTGCCGCAGCAACCAACCCTTTATGTGGTATCATAGATGTTATAGGTAAAGGTGCTCAATAAACCCTGAAAGGGCACTGCAACATTAACGATACGATGTAGGTGTATAATGTGGGATAGGATAGAAGAGAATTTATTTCATGGCTGTTGCTAAGTAATAATTTGGTTGAGAGACGCATTAACAGACCTCAATGGTCCATTTATTGTCTTGACACAAGTGGCTGGGAGCAAGCGAAGCGGGCTCGAGGTATTGGAACAGATAAGACTGGATGGTAAGGCTTTGGTTGGAGCGACTTCACTCCCGCTAGTCTTCAATGGAAG
This sequence comes from Tachystola acroxantha, assembly GCA_963506565.1. NCBI lineage: Eukaryota > Metazoa > Arthropoda > Insecta > Lepidoptera > Oecophoridae > Tachystola > Tachystola acroxantha. Next base: position 14,377,440 of record OY735876.1, on the reverse strand, counting down.
ATGTGTTCAGGTTCTTGTGCATTTATAGTACTTAGTTCATGCTTACTTTAGAATCTCTGGAAGGTATTTTGGTATATGTATAGTTTAAACTGACAAGTTATTATTATTGTATAACTTAAGCAGAATACTGCCTTAGTTCTAACATTTTAATTTTTTTTATTTATAGTTTTAGTTTAAACCTCCGATTGTAAATTCAGTCAATCATTGTTACTTACATAAAATTAAAAAAGTCAATTTTCAAGCAAAAAGTGTTTCAATAGTTTTATTTTATTCCAAAACAGTATTATAAAATTAAATCAAAAGTCAACATTCGTCTTCGTCATCGTGTCTCATTCTCTTGCTGTCAATGATTGATTCCGTCTGGTCAGAGTCAACAATCATCTTGTCATCATCTTTAGGTGGTTTCTCATCGGCTTCAAGTACTTTTAACCTTGCTCCATAAACAACAGCATCATGCAGAGTGCTCATAGCCTGCCGGGCAGCTCTGGCAGAAGCATATTTAGCAAACCCAAATGTTTTATTAGGGAATGTAGATATGTCAATAAGGTCTCCAAAACGACAGAAAACATCCTTCAAGACGTGAATGGGAGGAGGCTGCGGCTTACAAACTATGAAACACCTCTGTACCACTCTACTATTTCCACTAGCCATCGGTTGTGGAGAAGGCAAAGTCACACTGCAATAATGGGGATCATGCACAGATTGTTTCGACTCTACCCTGCCCGATGTCGCAGCTTTAATCAATGTGGACGCTTTAGCTATGGCGTCAGCTAAATGAGTCAGATCAGGACTGCCGGCATCGACAGCATGCTTGAAGGAATTCACAATAGTTGTAAGGTCATTAGCAGCTTTGCTCAACGGATCATCTGGTTTCACAGACACCACCTCCCCAGATGGAAACTCAAAATTGTGCAATCTCTCAAGAGCATAAGCAGCATACTTGTCATCTTCGTAAGTAACAACAGCTTTGCAGCTGCTGTTGTATGAATCCACAGAATATTTGAACTCTAGCATCCCTGGGACTATGTTGCAGAGTTGTTGAATGTGCTTCTGAGATACTCTGGGATTGCATGTTACAAAAACGGTATTATAGTTCTGTTGTGGTGTTCTATTGAATGGGACCTCTCTCGGCATCGGCATGTCATCTCTCGGTTGGTAAAAGTCAACAAAATGGTCTCTTCGGGTATTAGAATTAAAAGAACGAAAGCTGTCATTAAAGTCAGAACTGTCCCTATTCCTTTTAAGCTCATTTTTAGGTGCAGCAAAAACTGGTTTATATTTTTGGTCACATTCCTCATAGGCTTTTGCGGTATCTAAGAATGTTTTAAACTGCACATAAGCCAATCCTCTACTCTCATCTGTTGATCTGTCTTTTTGTATATGAACTGATTCGACCTGACCAAAGTTTAAGAAGTGTTCTCTTATTTCAGAGTCAGTGGCTTGCTTGGGGATCTTTATAAAGAGACGATTGAGTTTTTCTTCGTTTATATTGTTATCAGAGTTGTCGCTTTTAGTAACAGCTATGATGACTTTCATCGGCTTGCAACCTTCTTTAACGCTTGTCATGTGAAGGGCTTTCATGGCGGCAGCGGCGGACGAAGTTTTCAAGAACTTTATATAAGCCACGCCTCTGGGCTCGCCAGTGTTGCGGTCCTTGGGCATGTATATTTTTTCAATTTCTCCATACTTCTCAAATGGTCCGCGCAAATCCTCCTCCTGCAAATCTTTGCTGCAGACGACGAAAAGACGGGAGTAGGGAGGATGGCCGTGTTTGTTATCGTCGTTACGAGAATTTTGGTTCCACGTATTCATTGCTATTCAGCTCAGTTGTCTTGTAAGGGTAATTAAGAGTAAAATCTGGCTTGTCTCGAAGAGTCCAGTCAATCAAAATGGTCAATTACAAAATAAAAAATCGAGCGCGTAATGGAATTTGTCAAATGTAACCAGTTATTAGTATTACCTAGTGTCGTCGATTTCGTAGTTTAGTAATTAATACGTAGTCGATTTTCTTGAAGTCTAGTTGTCCACGTAAGTATTTAATTACTATTTTTCAATTTTGCACAAACATAAATCAGGCACAGCGCACAGTAAACAGCAACCATCTTTGATTGAATGAATGAATGGATTAAGTGAAGTGAGCGAATGCGGAATGAATAAGGAACGAAAGAAACAGTTTCATTCACACTAATCATAGACACAAAAAAATATTTTTTAGCTCGTTCGTTTCGTCGTCAACAAATCGTTGCACCAATCACCAATCGTTTCGTGTTCTTCGCATTGATCGAATGCTATCGATTGAAGAAGAAAAAAAGTTTTTCCCGACATTTTCTTGTTTGTTTGTTTACGACAGAAGCGTTCCATTTTTCATAATGGAAATTATCTATTAAATTGTTGGTACTCGGTTCTTTCCCATATCTGTTGGCGGAAAACTCCTTTGTTTCGAGTGCTGCAGAAGAAGTTGCATCAAAATGTATCATCAGATGCCAGAACACGGCTTCCTGCCGTCGTCGCATCAAAGGAACAGAGAAGAACTCGATGAACTGGGCGATTTATTCAACAAGAAGTTCCAGTTTCGATTCAATAAGGACCTGAAGCTGCCAGGCGCTGATTCCTGGTTCACCGCGGCCCCCTGGAAGGTCAAGGAGTTGGAAACTCTGAAAGAGAGATTGAATTTTCATAAGAGCCAACTGAATGACTTTAATATAGAAGAATGGAGCAGCCACACTCGTCGTCGCAATCCGGCTGGTGAAGTGGGATGGAAGGTCAAATGTACGATAAACCCGGAGTTCCTTACTCAAGCTTGGACGAAGTTCTATGAATGTGCGCATACGTACAATATTGTCCCACCGGAGGCTCTTACTGCTAGGAAAATGGTTTCCCTGCATTTGTGTGAAGCACCTGGGGCCTTCATAGCATCTTTGAACCATTATCTGAAGTCTCAGCTACCAAATATTGAGGTAAAATATTTTTTAAACCATTTTTATAAATCTAAATATCCAGATTCTGAATCATGTAGATTGCTGAATATGAAATAGCTTAATTAATTGTTTTATTATGTGCTGCTTAAAGTTTTTTGCCACATTTTATACTCAGCGTGTGCCAGACCTTTTCCTTGCAAAGTGGTGTAAATGTGACTACAAAAAAGAAATATTGACATGTAAAAATATACAAAGTCACTTGCAATAATGAGATAGGATTCTGATTCTAATATTTTTATTTAATGGCTTCCCCATTAAGGGTTCTAAATAGTTATAATGAGATCCACTTTACTATGTATACCGGAGCCCAAATCAAGAGTCTTATTTTGTAAACAAATATGATCCTATAATTACCCTGTTGTTATGTAACACTGAAGGAACTGATATATTGAGCCTGTTCATCATTGTGAAAATAAAGTAATCCAATCTAATAATGTGAAAATACCTATGCAATTATCACAAAACAGCTTAAAATGTTAGTAAGGTAGGGTAGTTTTTGTTTACAAAATAAGACACTTGATTTGGGCTGCAGTATAATTTTATCTCCATTGTGGTCTATCACGGCAGGAACATTGTTACAACTCAGTTCACAATTATTTTCTTAATTTCGGAATAAAAGGCTTTATTATTATTATTATTATAATTTTATCTATGGATTTGGATTACCACTTTTATATGCAACAAAAACCTCTTATTATCTAGTGGAAATGGGTAGCCAACACCCTGAACCCGTACTACGAAGGCAACTCTCCCTCGAACATGATCAGCGATGACCGTTTCATGTTCCATACACTGGACAACTGGGACTTCGGCGAGGACAACACCGGCAACCTCATGGACTGGAATAACTCACAGTCTATCCTCCGCAAAGCTACCGCATTGGGGAAGGTGAGTTTTGATTATCTTTAGATCATATTCTGTACGTTGGTTTAGCCACTTATTATTATGTATATCGAACATTGATCTCCTATAAACAACTAGATACACAGTCTGCCTTCTAAAAATGTCCGAGCGCAAAGAAAGTCCAAACGGATGAATGGACTCTCATTTGCTTTATTGGACATTATTTGGACGTTTTTTAAATTGTTTTAGTAAGACCTTTGTGTATCTAGTTGTATATAGGAGATCAATGATATTGAATCAATAATTTTAATTAAGTATAACATTTTATAAAATATTGACATGTTCTTGTTCAATTTGCAATACGATGTAAAATATGTGTGTATTATATAACACCATCTTTACATTTAATTATTGCATGCCATAACAAGGTAGGTTATAGCGATAAGCACTTTCTAAACCATAACATCTGTAATACCTATAACCAGCAATAACAATCTTTGACTTTGACTTAAAGCGGATGAGTGAAGCTAGGGTTACGAAAGATATACACAGAGCGAATGTTAACAGAAGGGTCGGCAAAGATAGACCGAGAAGAACGTACGTCGACCAAATTGGCGATGTCTTGAAAAAGGGCCAAGTACGGTCTACTACAAACCGACGATCATGCATGAAGAGATTGATGAATGTGGAGGAGGCAAGGGTTGTGTGCGAGGATCGCAGCAGATGGAAGTCCATCGTCTCTGCCTACCCCTACGGGAATCAGACGCGTTTTTTTTTAATCTAGGTTTTTTCGAGGCTTTTGTCACTTGGTGACCATGCCAGCCTCATTGGAACTCAACAAATAGGCCCATCAGACCCCCCTACGACCAGGAAGGGGCTCCCTGGACGCAAAGGAGTGTCTGACGAACCTATATATCTGCACCGCCTGTGTAGAGATTGGGTTGGATAAGATAACATTAATGCCTCCGTTTCTTAATTCCAACCCGGCCATGTACATGTCGCGAGTTTATAAATAAATAAATATTCTGTACTTTTCTTAACAGCTATTTTTATATAATCAGTGTCTCTCTGAGTCTAAAACAAGGCATTGTTTGTACTGGATGGGGCAAATTGAAAGGAATGTTTGTGATTTTTTTGATTTCATGTAGGGTCTATGTTGAACGATACATTTTATATTTTTAAACATAACATTTTTTAAAAGGACAATGCCTAGAAACGTCCCCCCTACCGAACAGATTTGAAATGTATCTCAGTCAAAACATCTTGGTACTTTTTGTAAAGTACGCAATATTCTGTGAAAAATCGTGAAAAAGTTTCTAAACCACAAATCCATTAGCATTATAATAATTATTATGTTAGTATTATTAGTACTAACATAATAATTATTATACTGAAAAAAAAATGTTTAAAAGTGGGGGGTTTACCATCAACAGAAAGTTGATGACGATGGATGACCTTGATCTGATAAAAATAAAAGCAGGAAATCGATTGTAATTTATATTTATATCCTTTTATAATGTTATGTTGTTTTTGCAGGTTTTGTTGGTGACTGCAGATGGTTCCATAGACTGCCTCTCAAGACCTGATGACCAAGAAGAGGTCACTTCGCCGCTGCATTACTGTGAAATTATCACGGCATTGCAAGCTCTCAGTCCAGGTACGTGTTTTCATGATGTTTCAATTCTGCTATAACATTATTTTATTATCTCATAGACAACATCGTTTCAATTTCTATCCACCAAAGAACTCCAAACATAGCACTTTACAATTTATGGTATGTTTTTCTATTTTACAGGTGGAACATTGGTATTCAAACTCTTCACAGTATTCGAACATTCTACAGTGAGCCTCCTATTTCTCATAAACCATCTTTTTGGGGAAGTCAACATTTACAAACCCGTAACGTCACGACAGGGCAACTCTGAAGTGTACGCTGTGTGCCTGATGTTCCGAGGCAAGGCCAAACTCGAGCCATTCCTTCCAATACTGAAGTCCGCCTACGGGACCGATGTTTACAGAAGTAAGGCCATGTTCCCTTTGCTAGCTATCCCACAGAGCTTCCTCAAGCAAGTGGAGGATTGTGCGCTGTATTTCAGTTCTATACAGTGCCACGTTATTAACAACAACCTGCAGGCGTATCTGATGCAGAATAACATCACATTGCATAGAGACATCAAGAGAATCAGAGCGGTAGTGGCTACAGAGTTCATCTCGAGGTACGGCTTGACCCGCCTCGAGCCCGAGCAGGAGATCTTGAAAGGGTCCCTGCCCGAGGAGAACAAGATCAATACAAACCCAAGGTACCACCGCGGTTCCTATACAGAGAGAAAGCTGTATACCAAGATGATTATGCAAGAAAAATGCAGATACTTGAACACGTTTCTGCAAGCGGACGCGTTGTCAAATCCATTGATGTTGATAAGTGAACCGGTGAAATGGATTTTCAGTGAGAAGGTACCACTGGACCTCGTTTTCACATACGGATGCCCGGTATGGAAAATAAATAGCTCAAAATTCATTTTTGTGCCAATCTTCAAGCTGTACCAGCAAATTTTAACTGAACCGGATTTCCAAGGAATAATTCTGGGTAAAACTGTTAAGACAAATTCGGTGAATCAGAAAGAATTGGGTTGTGATATAAGCAAATTGCTTTGCTTGCCTGAATACGACTTTGTAGAGAGTTATTGTGTATACGAGAAGCAATGTTTCAAGATGTTCTTTGATACGTTGAAAGAGTTGGCCGTGGGCGACACACTGCTCATACAGCACTACAATATGCTCACACATTTTAATGTGAGCTTGCTGTACATTCTGACAAACCAATGCTTCGAAAAGATTGGTTTTACGCCGTGTGGAAGTATTGTTCTGAACAAACTGCTGGATACTGATTCGTTGAATCATTTAGATATGATTTATAGTGAATGCGAGAAAATGAAAGCAGATGAAACCAAAGATGTTTTGAACACTCTGCCTGTGCAAATAACGAATTGCGGAGAATTCTACAACAATATTGTATTCTACAACAATACGTTCTACAGGAACAAATCTATGCAGTATTTGGCGGCTGCAAATCAGTATAATATGTAAATGAATGTTGTGAGTAACTGTAAGATTTTTATTGCATTTAAATCTAAATGTTCTACTATATTTTTATGTGTATTACATGGTATTACTGGATTAATATTGTTGCTGTTGTCCGTGGAATATAATTCATTCAAGTTACCGTTGTTGTTGATGTTTCATAATATGATATCGTAGACTAGGAAAACTTTTTACTGACTTTACTTATCTGTTAACCAAGTTATTGGCTATGGTTCTGGTTGAGGAACTGTCGAGTGTTTTTGTGTGATCGAGTTCAAGTAAACATGTTGGTATCTTCATACTTCATTTATCAATGCATTTTCGTTTACGCAAACGGAATTGCATACTTCTTGTACGTACAATCGGTGTTTTTAAAAATATTGTACTTAATGAATGTCGCCGTTTTCAATGTTACATAGAATTTATATAACTTCATTGGTATTAAACCGAATCAAATACTAAAGTATTTACAATTTGAATTATTATAAATAGGTACTTATAAGCATGTTTCATCAATGTTAAATGTATTACTTGGGTGTTTATTACTTAATAACTGTTTAATTAATTTATATCTTTAGTATTGATGCCAAATTAATTGTAACGGAACATGATGATATCAATAAATTCAATTTCATTTCATTCTCTTTTTTATTTCGGACCGAGGAGTTCAGAAAGGTTGGGTATAAGTTATAACCAACATATTACAAATGATTGCTTGTGAGGAGCGAGTAATGGCGCAATTTCATTAATCGATATCTCGGTCGATATCAGATACGATATCGGTATGATTACAGCATACGGGGACTCCCCGCAGGCGAGATAACGACCAATGAAAGTTACAAAGTCGATACGCGTTCGTTACACCGCCTGTGGGGATTCCCGCATGCTTTATACCGAACGAGATATCGACCAATGAAATTCATCGGTCGATATACCGCATGTGCGGGTCGAGAGTCGAAGACAGCTTGACCATATTTAGTAGATTTCTACTCTTTTGGTAGATTTTGAGGAATTTGTAACAGTATCTATTAAAAAAAGGTGGTAGATTTTAGTAGATTTCTTATTCTTTTAATTATTGGCTACGAACGTAGAGGTTCTCCGCCACACCCCGCATGCAGGCCTCGACTAATGAAAACGGTTCCCCGAGTGCGGGCGCTATGGCATGCGTTCCAGAAATCTCTCGCACCCCGAATACGGGCCTATCGACTAATGAGTAATGAAATAAAAAGTAAAGTAAAAGTAAAACAATTTTATTCATCATTAATAAATAGTACAAATAAATAAATACATTGTTATAAATATATAAGTCATACCATACATAAACAGTAGATTACAACTATGAACTAAAATTTAACTATAAAAAAAATTGCGCCATAAAGCGACCGACGGTCCTACCCAGCGGGCAAACGGACAGCCGCGTCATCTGTGGTAAGTGGTCACCGTTCGCATAAGATAACTCCTAACAAAAATGCTGAACGCTGACTAATTGCTATTTTGATGGCATTTTTTGCCAGACAGGATGGTACATAAACCGGATAGATAATCGAAGAATATGCATCATAAATAGTAAATCCGTGTCCCATGCGACGTGTTTATCATCCGTGTCATCCGATTTAGGGGCGTGGCGTATCAATTTTCTTTGATAAATCGGTTACCAAAACATGTTACGGTGTTTTGTAACACGTCGCATCGGACCCGGTTTAATAAAACCATAACACAATGTTATGAACATTTTTCTCATATTCATTCCTCTCTGATAAATTTCAAAGTTATTTTAAAGAAACTGCAATCAAATCGGCTCAGCCATTACAACTTAAAATATTTTATTATATTATACGTAATTGTACTCGGCGTAGGTGGAGAGACGATGTCGTTAGATACAGGGATGGGTGGCTGGAAGAGGCTCAGGACAGGGATGGATGGAACAGGAGCGGGGAGACCTTTCCCCAGCAGTGGGACAATTTATAGGTTTAAAAAAAACACGTAATTTCAGCCCGTAGGAAATAAAACATAGATATAATAAATAACGTCTCCATTCTAAATGCTCACTGGGGATTTTTCATTTATTTTATTGTGGTACTACTGCGCCTGCGTGTTTATGGTTGGTTGATACGGTTGAAGGTAGATAAATTTTACTATGAAACGAACGACCCCTAATTGTTTATGGTGTACAGTTCGTACTCTAATGCTATGTGTGAATGAAACAGAGTCATACAAAATATCTTCTATCTCTATTTCCTTAGTTATGAAGTAATGAAATAACAAAAATAAACACATTTGACAGATGGATGACCGGCGGCGACGTGAGCGCGCGTCTCTCGTTGCAACTGTCAAATAAAAATTTCAAAATATTTTTACGTAAATCTTCTGTAGTTATTTGTTAATTTACTAGAAAAAAGAAAATGCCAGTCTGAGTTTTCCATATATTTCCTTTGGGTTCATAAAGACTCATTATGGATATCAACGAAGGTAAATATTTAGACTTAACCTATCCGTGTTTTGCGGCGCCGAAATATTTGTTAATTTTCTTCAATAACTGCTGTTATTTGCGAATAAATTTTTATTTTTACATATAAATTTATGTATCTATCTCCTAAAATCATATAAATATGACTTCGGCTTGATATGCACGTATTAGCGCTTGTTTTTGTTTGAGGTTATTTTGGTAATTTTGTTTGACATATATTGCCAGTATATTGTATTGCAGCTAAGGCATTCAATGTTAAAAAAAAATACATTACCGCCATGCATACATGAAAACTCATGCCTGATTTCCGTAGGGTTCCCCAACGCTGCCCGACGATGGGCTTCCATCTACTGCGATCCTGGCCACCATTCCCGCTTCGTCCAAATTTATAAATCTCTTTACATACGCTTGTTGAGTTTTAGTGGACCACATTAAAACCATACCCTAATTTCAACAATGCAGATGTTTAAAGTAACAGTATAAACCTATGGAACGATAGACGTAACGCCGCGAAGGTGTCAAACCAATGCTAAACGCCTTTGCTATTATTCATAAACCTAGTTAACCTCACTACAACACCCGACAACGTGACCAGCTGCATGTCCCATTCTCCAAGCTAACAAAGTCACACAAGACGCTAAAACAATGGCTCCTAAAGTCTACAACGCAATCCCTGATGAAATAAAAGATGCTCCCAGTCATACCACATTCATAAAAAAAACTTAAAGATATGTTAATGGGCATGGCGTGTTACACTGTTGAAGAATTCTTCAACTGTCGAAAAAGTACTTGATGTAAGCTTACCTATACAATTGACTTGTAAATGTATTATTTTGTCAATAAACGATTGTATTGATTTGATTGATTTTAAAAATTCTTTATTTAATAAAATGGTGATGTGATAACATTCGTAAAGCTAATATAGTACTTAAAAGCTAAACAAAAAGTAATATTTTTAAAATAATGTTTTGTTCAGGCTGATATGCCTTTATAAAACTACTTACAATATAATAATTCTATTTAAAAACTATAGATAAGTTAACACTTCAAGTACATCATTTAAACGATTGTATTGTACTTCCCTTAAATCGTGTTGCTATCCCTTTCACACTTCATTAAAAAATGATAAGATAGAAGACAGGGGGCCTAAATGGTGGCGTAGCTTTAAATCACATTTATGAATACGCACCTATAGCTTTAAAGCCATCAACAATAATTATTATTATAGAAGGTTAATTAATATAAGTAGGGAAACATTACTAATATAAACTTATATTCTGTTCCAGGAACCACAACAGACGACCTATGGACTCCATACAAAGAGCTGGTGGCGGTGGTGGAGGGCTACTTGGCTCACGAGAGCGGAGGAGCTCCGTATGCTGTACACACTTTCGAGTCTGTTCTGAGACGGCACAAGCAGACGTTTCTCTCGCTCTTGAAGAATCCAGTAAGTAGCTTTTTAAAGTAAAAAGGGGATTTTTATAATGACACTGTATGCTACAGATAATACAAAAATAGCTCGTCACTTTCAGAGTAAGAGTTTCACGCATAGAACTATCTGATGATGCACTATCAATGAACTCTTTTTAAAATCACCTAATAACAAATAATTTTGCATAATCAAATCAAATATACTTTATTTGCACACAAATGAAAATACATCAGTTACATATTAAACCTGATGTATTTATCAGATATTGTATCACAACAGCGTAGCGGTTGCAAAAAGTCATAAAACAATATAAATGTAATAAAATACCTATAATTTTCAAAATGTTAAATAAACTAAATACCTACAATATAATACTACCTACCTACCTATATTAAATAATTATTATACAATATACATATTACATTTGTAGGTTATTAACCTAGTAGGTTTATATAGTTACGATTTAATTTATTTTACTAGATATGCATACATATATTTCCAATAAACAAAATAAAAAAAACCTAATTATAATAGGTCCCTAGTGGACCAATGGGTTCTGCCTGACAGCGCCGCAGCCATGTACCGCGTGGCTGTGGCATTATGCTGAGGCAGCTGACCCCTTCCGGCGCTGCACACCAATGTTATATTAGCTAAGGAGTTTGTAATATTTGTTATTTGTGTATGTGCCTGAATAAATATTAATTAGATAAAACGGGAACTACCGTGTTAAACATTTATTATTGATGTCTCGATATTTCGACAGCATTGCAGTCATCATGGTCACGAGTAGACTGAAGTCGGTGAGTGTTAAACGTCAGAAGGGTGACGCGAGGCCTTCAGTCTACTCGTGACCATGATGGCTGCAATGCTGTCGAAATATCGAGACGATCGATCCGCCTGTACCTATCGAACATCCTATTTAATTACCAAAATCATATGCAAATAAATTTATTTCATTTCATTTCAGATTAATACGAAACTCGTCCGCGACACATTGCTTTTCAGAACTTTCCTACTCTCATACAGTCTTGCTAATATTTGAGAGCCTGTAATTAAAACCAAATGCTACTTGTAAATGACAATGCCAGATTCTGCCCCACCATCAACCGCAAGTTGTACAAGATAACGAATAAATGTAAAAGTATCTCCATTTTTTAATAAAATTATTGGTTTAAAATAAAGTTTTGTACAAGTTGCGATTCGAAAAAAACAGCTTAATTAAGCAGTCAGAAAATAGTATGAAATCGAAGCGATTTATTCATTATTTTTGTTATTCTTCTATAGGAATTGCGAGAGTAGTAGAAAATGATATTGATTATGATTATGCAATATGAAACCTGTAATAAGTCCTCAACAAAATGATAGGTACAGCTTAAATGGTCACATATTTTTGTAGGTGGGGCAAAGCTCCATTGAAATGTGGCAATGTCATTTAAACATGATGAAACATTTCTTACCGCGGGCAGGAAAAGGAAAAGCTGGTACAGCTTCAATGGTCACGTAGTTTTGTAGGTGGGGCAAAGCTCCATTGAAATCTGGCAACGTCTTTTCCTTAGAAATGTTATTCCAATCCCGAAAGTGTAACAAGTGTCTCTGCCCCCAGGCAAAGAATGCTGCGAGCCGCGAGGAGATACGTCGCGGCATCACAGAGGGGGTCAACCTGCCCGGTGTGGGCCGCACGATGCTCTCCAAGGAACTGGTTGACGAGGCTATCATTATATCGGGTGAGCTACAAAGTTAACTAATGCACTATACCTATCAAATCTTGTAGACCTCAAACTGAGTTTGTGCTCAAAACTGTCTGTGACCTTCGCCTTAGAGGCGATTATATTTTTTTGAAAAAAGTTTATTTTCAAATGTGAAGTGTTTTATTTATGTAGGTATATAATATGTTATGTATGTAAAATGTAGGTATATTGTATGTATGAATATAAATATGGTATTTATACCACCTATGGATATATATATAAGTATTTAGTATCTAGACTTAAGGAAGTACATATTGGTGTATGTGCTTCTTATTCTTTATTTATTTTATGCAATACACTGCCACTTTTTTTATTGCAAGTAAGCATGATGTGTACATTTTTGCATGTCAATATATTTTTTGAATTTACATTTACACCGCTTTGCAAGGAAAAGGTGCCAACGCTGAGGAGAAAAAGTGGCAAAAAACTCTCAGCAACACATCTTTTAAAATAATGATAATACAATTATTACTTAATATAGGTCATCATCATCATCATCAGCCCGTATCAGTCCACTGCTGGACGTAGGCCTCTCCCAAAGCGCGCCAATCAACCCTACTCTCGGCCCTCTGCATCCAGTCCCTGCCAGCCATTTTGCGAAGGTCATCCCTCCATCTGGTCGGGGGGCGTCCCACACTACGTTTACCCGTTCGTGGCCTCCATTCGAGAACTCGTCTACCCCATCGGTTATCGGTTCTACGACAGATGTGACCAGCCCACTGCCACTTCAGTTTACTGATTCTATGAGCAATGTCAACCACTTTTGTCTTCTGGCGGATATACTCGTTTCTTATTCTATCTAACAGAAATAATATAGGTACGTGACTATTACTATTGTCGAACGTTCTCCGTCAAAATCGGTCGATACGCACTATTTGACGCGAGAAATGTTGCACAATATGTTGCTCATCATGTTGAACAGCAAAGATGAACTTGCGGTACCACTGGTCATGTTGCGCATCAGCTGGCAACGTCGCCGATCTTGTTGAGCGTCACTTGTCGCGCGTCTAATGTTTCCTAGTTTATGAAGCTGCTTCAACAGTATAAGTGAGTGATATCCGTTTATTCTAGACATGTACAACGTGAACGAGTACCTGTCGTTGTCGTTGCTGCACACTGCCGTGCGTCAGCTGCCGCGTCACCCGGGCCTGGCGCGCGGCCTGGCCGCCGTGCTGCTCTACTACGACGGGCGGCGCGCGCTCGCACAGGCCGCGCGCGAGCTGGCCATGAGCGCGCTGGGCGTATGCTGGTAGGTGCCTGTTGCCGCGTCACCCTGGCCTGCTACGACGAAATGCAAAAAAAATAGCCTGAAGATTGTGTTTTAAATTTTTGTACTTTTAATTGAATTACTTTCTACGTTCTCCATTTATATATATACATTTTTCTTCATTTATTTAAACTAATGCTGAAATACACGAACTTCTGGGCATCGCCACAGAGAAGGAGGAGATCCAAGGGCGTCGCCAGGGCGGTAGCCCCCCCCCCCCCCCCCCCCCTCCGAGATTAGAAAAAAATATCCAGCCAAATATGAATAGAAAATTGTATCTAGAATGTAAGTATCCAACGTACAATTAATAAATTTCATTTCATTCATTTGCACAGGTCAATAAACGCCCGAGAAGAAATAGTGCACTACGTGACGCGTTACGTGGATCAGCTGATCGCGGACGGGTTGCTAGGCAACGTGCTGGACGCGCTGCGCCGGTTCACGCTCGAGGGCGAGCTGCAGCTGCTGCAGGCCAACCGCGCGCTGCCGCCGGCCAGGCATCACGTGCGGCTGGTGGCCACCATTGAGAGCACCAGGTGGGGTCACAGGGCTACGTGGGGTAGCTGATAGCTGACGGGGGTCATGCTGGAGAGCGTGCTGCAGCTGCTGCAGGCCAACCGCGCGCTGCCGCCGGCCAGGCACCACGTGCGGCTGGTGGCCACCATTGAGAGCACCAGGTGGGGTCACAGGGCTACGTGGGGCAGCTGATAGCTTCATTTCTCATGTGGTTTAGTGACCAAACCTATTTGTCAAAGTTATTCAGGCCGCCCGTAGGCCTTTGACTGCTGTCATGTGTCAACAACCGGGACCAACTTCTTAACGTGCGCCCCTAGGCACGGAGGGGCTCAGATGAAAGTGTCACTAGCGGTCACACATCCAGGTCCTGACCTCGCCTTAAGTTGCTTAACTTGTACGTTCGTTTTCAACATGTACTCGCAACTGGGCTACGAGCCCCTTCGTTGCTAGCTTATACTGGTTACGTAATCGTTCGACTCTGTTCGATCGAGATATCTTAGCAGAATCGCAGGTCGTGGCCAGGATATAAGCCCCTGTTCAAAGCTCTATATAAATCACTTTTTATACTTACACTGTTTGTATACATATTAATTAGATAAAACGGGAATTACTGTGATAACTCGTGACCATGATGGCTGCAATGCTGTCGAAACATCGAGACATCAATAATAAATGATTAACACGGTAATTCCCGTTTTATCTAACTATCTATACATATAATAAGACTAAAAAAGTTGTGTCTGTACATTGGATATTTTTTGAAAAGAATAATAAAATTGTAATGTGTTTTAGGATCGATACTGATGGCAAAACACAAATTTTTAGAATTTTTGTCTGTTTGTCTGTGACTTTGTGCAAGTGTCACGCCATAACTACTGAAGGGATTTTGACGGGAGTTTACTAGGAGATAGCTGGAATATCCGGACAGCTCATAGGCTATAAGCCATGGCGGTATGTGATCTGAGCATAGAACTTTTTCTACGCAAACGAAGTTGCGGGGTACAGCTAGTTTCTATATAAATCTTGGCATAACTGTTGAAGAAATTCTTATTAATTTGTATGTTATCTGTCAGGAAGCTGTTGGCTGGCGTGGTGTTCGCGGCGGCTGCGCAGCGCGGGCTCGGCCGCGATATACTGCTGCGGCTGCTGAACGAGGTGAGTCTTTGAGGTTATTATAGTTATAGTACTTCCGGAATGCCTAATTTAACAGAAAATATTTTCTTCTAGGAATATCTACGAAAAAATTCTGAAAAAAAATCCTCTTATTCAGAAAGACTAAATCTTGAAATGGTATTTTTCTTTTAGGATGATAATAATTTTTATACCTTGTCAATCATCCGCCATTCTTGTTTATCGCGAGAATTTGCCATGCAGAAGCGGTGTCTGCGATGTACATATGGCTAACTCCATGACCGCTTCCTTGATGAGACCAAATCATCATCATTAGTCCACTGCTGGACGTAGGCCTCTCCCAAAGCGCGCCACTCAACCCTACTCTCGGCCCTCTGCATCCAGTCCCTGCCAGCCATCTTGCTAAGGTCATCCCTCCATTTGTTCGTGGGGCGTCCCACACAACGTTTACCCGTTCGTGACTTTCGAGAACTCGTCTACCCCATCGGTTATTGGTACCAATTAAATCTCATTTATGTACAGTCGAAGATAGAGATAAGTATACAGGGGGCCCCAATAAAGTTGAGATTTTCTCAAAAACTACTCGACCGAATTTAATAATTCTTTTACTGTTACATAGTTTTAACTTTTATCTATCAAACAAAGAATTTTTGCGATTGGTCAAGTAGTTTTTGAGATAATCTCAACCTTAAAAACTCTCCTGTACACCTTTCTCTGTGTTCCACCGTACGAGTATAATGTGTTCCCCTCAGCAAATGACTAGCCCGTCGCTGGGCCCCACGGGCGCGCTGGACGAGGTGTCGCTGGCGCTGCAAATGGCGCTGCTGTACGCGATGGACCTCTCGGTGCTGCACAGGTGAGCTCACACAATGAACTCATATAACACGACTCATGCTCAGCAGCCATATTTCCATCTTAAAAAATCATCCATATGGTCGGGGAGCATCCTACACTACGTTCACCCGTTCGTGGTCTCCATTCGAGAACTCGTCTCTCCCATCGGTTATCGGTTCTACGACAGATGTGGCCAACCCACTGCCTCTTCAATTTGCTGATTCTATGATCTATATGATATGATGTCAACCACTTGTTATCTGAATATTTGTTCCCAAAATTGTACAGTTTAAAACAGATAATATATACAGGTATACAGGGTGTAACGTAAAGGGTATATGAAGCTGAAGGGAGGGTGTTCAGTGTCGGTAATTGAAAAACTTTTGTTCTACGACTTTTATTATATTAAAGTGGGTTAAATTTATTGCAATAAAAAAAAAATTGTTTATTTCGGACAGGGTCCATAGATGTTAGTAAAATACAATAAAATGACTTACAAACTAATGTTAGTAGGTACAAAAAACAAGTAAAATATTTAAAAATAAAAATAGGACGACCCCGGACATAATTTTAAGTCAGGTAATAAAGTGTATTGAATTTATAGGAAGAATTTAATTTAGAATAAATAATTATACCAATTTCCTTTCTTACAGACGCGAAGACGGTGAAGAGCTAGCCAAGAAGCTCCCCCTCATCCAGGACCCAGACCTCCTCTCCGTGCTGCTGGACGAGTTATCCCCTCCTCAATCCCAGGAGTCGGAGAAGCCTTCAGGAGTGCGCGCGCTGTGCCAGCTGGCGTTGGGGCTGGCCATCGCGGCCTTGAAACGCGCGCCGCAGTCGCTGCTCAGGGTCGGCGGGAGCGAGGTGAAGGTGGAACTCCTGGATCAGGACGAGGTCCTGGTGGATGCGGCTATTGATGGAAAGGTGAGATCTGTTTTAGACTTGAGGATTTCTTTAAAGGCCAACTTATTTGAGGATGAGTCGAATTAGCCCAGCTCACTAAAAATAAGAGTAATAGTACTTATGTTAATGAAATGTGTTTTGTTAGATGTAATATAAATGAGAATATAACAATTTAATATTATGTATAATTATGTGGTGAGGATGAGAACTAGATTAATTGTGTAGAAACCGTCCACCAAATTATTCCAGGGATCGAACCTACGACGTTTGTGCCACTGTCTTGCGGTCAGTTATGTATCAAATTCAAATCTCTTTATTGCAAGTAAGCACATTTTGGCACGTCAACATATTTTTTGAATTTACACCACTTTGCAAGGAAAACTTTAAACTTTATCCTTAACTTTTAATGCGCAAAGTGAATCTCCCAACTGCGAAGATTGTGGGACCAAGGAAGACTTGCAACATATATTGATGGAATGTGTCCGGTACGCGACTAAAAGAGAGCATGTTATCAATAGTTTAGGTTTATGCAAATTAGATGTAGGTATATTCCACGGCATTTTAGCTGAGCCAACTTCAGGCCCAGCTAAAATGCTGTTCTCGATCTTTTATAAAATTTAAGTAGATAGGTTAAATTAGAATAGGTACGATGGGATTGGCATCGTCACTTTATGTGTACAAATATCCCTAAACAATTATAGAATAAAATAACTTTAGATAAAGATAAGATAAAGATAAGATAAGATAAATATTCTTTATTGTAAAAAAGAAAAGAATTACACAAAAGAAATAGGCTAATATCGTTAATATTACAATTGGCGGTCTTATCGCTCAAAGCGACCTCTTCCAGACAACCTTTGGGTAGAGAATTCATCGTATGAAATCCTTCATGCGGAACCGGCGACACACCATGCATCGTTATCCTCTGTTTGTAGGTATTCGAGTACTTGTCCGAGGTCGTACTGTCCTCTGAGCTGGTCTGCCGGGAAGAGTACTACCAGCGTCGGCTGCACTCGCTCATCACGGACTTCATCGTGCTCATGCACTCAAAGCTCATGGAGATGAGGGTCAAGTGAGTTGGGGTTTTGGGCGACGAAGTGGCTGCGATGATATATTATGCCTAAATTCTGCCCATTCTGCAGGATGGTCTTGAATTCATTCGACAAAATTAAATGGGTGGTTAGGCTTGTGACATACATTAATTCTGCACAGCGTTTAAGTAAATTAAACAATTTGGGGAAAAATAATAAAATATTTACAATAAATTCCAACTATCAATTTTTTTTTAAATTTAACACAACCCTGCGATCGGTAACTGGCGTAGCAGACGTGGCCCGCAAAGCAGCCACATTAAAGTGGAACTGTGCGGGCCCCGTGTGCCGCATGCAGCCGGACCGATGGGCCCGGACTGTCACAGAATGGGTGCCATCGGACGGTCGCCGGCGTCGGGGCAGACCTCGGCGTAGGTGGAGAGACGATATCGTTAGATACAGGGATGGGTGGCTGGAAGAGGCTCAGGACAGGGATGGATGGAAGACGAGGGGGGAGACCTTTGCCCAGCAGTGGGACAATTTATAGGTTTACAAAATATGCATCGTTACTGTGCTTTGGTATTTTTACATTTTAAGGTATTTAAAAATTTTTGCAACGATTTCTTTCACCGGAATTTGATCTAATGGTAATTTTTTAAGGTCATTGCGTGACTTGTGACGTACTTAGTTCAAATATTTTGCAGTTTTGATTGGACTTACATACATATACATAATTATATATTTTGCATGTCATACATACATAAACTTACGTCAAATTTATTTCATTAGGTCCGCTATGCAGCTCATGGGAAGGAGTCTGTAATCTTTTGGTTCCGGATATGCTAAACCCAGAAGAATCCTCATTTTAGCCAGTAATTAGCTTCGTTTTGCTATAAGTCAAAGTCAAATTTCTTTATTGCAAGTAAGCACGTTGTGTACATTTTTGCACGTCAACATATTTTTGGAATTTACATTTACACCACTTTGCAAGGAAAAGGTGCCAACGATGAGGATAAAAAATGGCAAAGAAACTCTCAGCAGCACATCTTTTAAAATAACGATAACACAATTACTTAAGGGCCTGATATGAGCCAACTAGCGCCGCCAATCTTGAAAAAATAATATCTTCCAATTGAATAAATTTTATTAAAAAAGCTATTTACAAAATGTTTATTATGATAAATACTATTTTTTAAATGCTTATTTATAACGTGATTCAACTTCGGTAAGTTGTAGTTCGCATAATTGCGAAAAACGGCCGTTTTTGGCACATTTGTGAACTACAACTTAGCTTGTCGCAATTATGCCATGTATTGTATATTGAAAAATAGTATTCATCCTAATAAACATTTTGTAAATAGCTTTTTTAATAAAATTGATTAAATTGGAAGATATTATTTTTTTCAAGATTGGCGGCGCTAGTTGGCTCATGGAAGGCCCTTAATAATTAGGTACATAACTATTAATGTTATTAGTAACTCTGTCCTTCATATAATTCGTGTTACTGTGTTTAGGGCGGACGAGGCCGCTCGTGCGGTCCAGATGTACTCGTCTGAGGGCGTGTCGCCCCCCGCCGGCGCCGCGCAGAGCCGCACGCGCCTCGATTCGCTGCTGCGCTGCGTGGAGCGCCTCTACGCGCACGACCCGCTCTCGCTCCGGGACGACTACTGGCGAGCCTGCGACACGTCACACCACGCACACGTGCACAGGTGAGAGAGGGAATGGCTGCTTATATTGCCAGTGTCAAATGTACTCGTCTGAGGACGGTACGCCCGCCGGCGTCGCCAGAGCTGCACGCGCCCCGACTCTTATTAGATTCCTTGTATTGAATACTAAAATCACACCGACATACCAGCTCCATCTTCACATTCAATCCCTCGTACTCTTCGTCTTGTACCCCTTATTCTAGTTGAAACAGCCCTAATTATTGAAAAGACATTGCCACATTTCAATGGAGCTTTGCCCCATCTACGAAACTACGTGACCATTTAAGCTGTACCTATCATTTTGTTGGGGACTTATTACAGGTTTCATATTGCATAATCATAATCAGTATCATTTTCTACTACTCTCGCAACTCCTATAGAAGAATAACAAAAACAATCAATAATTCGCTTCGATTTCTTACTATTTTCTGAATTCTTAATTAAGCTGTTTTTTTCGACTCGCAACTTGTACATAACTTTAAGTTAAACCAATAATTTTAATAAAAAGCGGAGATACTTTTACATTTATTCGTTATCTTGTACAACTTGCGGTTGATGGTGGGGCAGAATCTGGCATTGTCATTTGAGTCTCGACTCTGTGCCAACCAAGCACTTGGGAATAGTTTCTAGACCATTTTATACACAGGCGTGATGCAGTTCTGCAGTTCCATATTCTGTCTCCATCACAGGAAATTATGAGTGGCGTAAATGATGCTCTTAGATCCTCTATTATTATTAAATGGTCGCAAAACTTACAGTAATAAATATGGCGCGTATTCATAAACGTGATTTAAACGGCCGCCGTTTAGGCCCCCTGTCCCTTTTTATCTTAACCTTTTTTAACGAAGTGTGAAAGGGATAGCAACACGATTTATTATGAATAACAATATTTTATTTTACAATTTTAGGAAGACCAACAGCTTCATACATGAATATGTGACATAATAGTATCGGAGAGCCAATAATAGGTCCTCGCTAATAGAAATGGTATAAGTTCCCATGAGGCACTGTAACACAGCGTCTTAAGAGCGAACACAATAAGATATAAACTAATAATAACATAACTAATAATAATAATGTCTTTCTGACGACCATGTTGAGGGCCCATCTAGTGAGTGGCGAGTCACCGCCTGCCAATTTTTTCATAACTTCGAGACAATGTGATCATGGCAGGTGTCCGACGTCTCGCTCTATAGACCAGACTGACTGACCCACCAACACCCCAAACCAATAGTCCCAATTAAGTTGTAATTTCCAATCACTGCAATAGTTTATGCACCTGACGGGGTCTGTCATTGAGTGCAGTCAGATGCGCTCAGAGACGGGTCGCGCTAGGTGCATCCCATATCCCTTCAAATTAAAGTTCTCTAAGGGGCCTCTACGCGATGGACCTATGTCTCCGTGCAAGCCTTTCAAAGGACCGGGTTTTCTGAAACCCGTGATACCTGGAGATACATAACTAACAAAATACAAATAACAGAATAATCAGATCTTCATCTTATCCCTGCTTGCGTAGGTCTGGCGGTCGCGCGGCCACCCTGTACAAGTTCGTCCGCCTGTCCGGCGAGCTGGTGTGCGCGTCGCTGCTGCCCGCGTACCTGCGCGCGCTGGCCGCGCTGTGCGTGCACAGGCACACGTGGGCGCTGCTCGCGCGCAGGGACGCGCTCTCCGCGCACCACCTGCTCACAGCGCTCGCTAGATACCACAGGTACCTTAGCCTGATTGAGAGCCAATGTAACTTGTTTTTGACTATGTTAAGTTTCCTTGTTGATTTCTAGCATTGTTTATGATTGTATCATGTAGTACCGAGGGTGGACAGGGAGAATAAAACGTAGTATTTATTTATGAATATGATTATTTTATTTTATTTTTTATTTTTATTTGATAGGAAAACTTACAGCTTTTATGTGTGTAATATGGGTTATAAACTTAAGTTAAAAACTAAGCCATTTACAAGTTTTCGCCAATAATTTAAATATGTGGGTTAGTTTTAGTAAATTATTAATGAATTAGAGTGTTTACAACTATAGATATACCCTTATGCTTAAACAGAGTGTACTTAATCTTAAGGTTATGAAAATTATAAGTACCTATGTAATGTTTTGAAATTCACAGTGCTTTAGTTTTAATACATTTGTTATATTTGTGATAATATAACAGAACGGTTTAATCGTCAAAAAACCGACTACTTATAAGTCGCTTTGCCTTGCTACAACCGGTATTAAATAGATCCAGATCCAGTTCTGCAGACAAATGATTGAAGCTCTCACCCGCTCGCAGTAAGGAGTTCCTCCTGTACCTGGTTGAGGCTAGTGGGGTAGACAGAATAGGGTTGTGTCTAAAGGTCCTAGACGGGACTCTAAGATGTATCTAAGTTTTATCATCTTCATCATCAGTCTATTTATATTGCCCCACTGCTCGGGCACAGACCTTCCCTTACATCAAGGGAGCTCGGATCATAATCCACCACGCGGGCCCAGTGCGGGTTGGCGGATTTCACATGCCTTAGATTTTTTTCTTCTTCTACGACATGCAGGTTTCATCACGATGTTTTTCCTTCACCGTTTTGAGAGCACTCGGTAAATGTACGTAAGTTTTTCCGTCGAAAAAACCGAGGATAACTCATTGGTACATGGCTGCCCTAGCTGGGAATCGAACCTGGGACCTCCATATTGCAAGTCCATTGACCCAACCACTGAGCCACCGAGCTCTCGAAGTTTTATCATCTTGGCCGAGACATATTTTTCTTATTTTAATGCTGATTTAATAATCTATATGCCCATATCGTTGTTTGTGCAGCAACTTGCGCGCGGACCCCGCCCCGTTCGCGGCGCACCTGCACGCCGCGTCGCTGGGCGCCTCGGCCGTCGTGACGCCGGCCGCGCGCCCCGGCAAGCTGCTCGTCAGGCAGGAAGAGGTCACTTGTATTTTGTTTTGATATTTTCATGCATTTGCGCTATGCGAAACGAAAATCTAAATGATAAATGGAGAAAAATTTGAATCACGACCTGGATTCGAACCAGGGACCTCGCCATTCCGTGGCACGCTCTGTTCCAACAGAGCCACCGTGATATCGTACCCAGGTCGTGAATTCTGTCTCCATATTATCGTCTTAGGGACGTTAGCGGCATCTATCCAGTAAATCACTTGTATAGCTTTGATTTTTTTTATACAGATTACCAATGAGGCGTTTTTTATATATAACGCTAACGCTTACGCCAAATTCTTTTGGTATACCCAAATTTTTATTTATTTATTAATATGAGTTGTTTTCGTGTAGGTGGAGGCAATGATCGCAGCGCTGCGTCTGATAGCGGGCGTGGCGCGCACCGACCACGCGGCGTGCGCGAGCATCTGCGAGAACCTGCAGTGGGACGCAGTCAACGTGATGTTCGGTGATAGGAGTTGCACTGTTTATTAACTACCATGAGCCAACTAGCGCCACCAATCTCAAAAAAACAATTTAAAAAAAGCTATGTACAGAATGTTTATCACTATAAATACTATTTTTTAAATGCTTATTAATAACGTGATTCAATTTCGGTAAGTAGTAGTTCGCATAATTGCGAAAAACGGCCGTTTTTGGCACATTTGTGAACTACTACTTAGCTTGTCGCAATTATGCCATGTATTGTATATTGAAAAATAGTATTTATCCTAATAAAGATTGTGTGCATAGCTTTTTTAATAAAAATGATTAAATTGGAAGATATTATTTTAAGGTTGGCGGCGCTAGTTGGCTCATGTAAGGTCCTTAATTTATTTGTTTGTTGGTTTTAACGCTTTATTGTACAACACAGACTGATACATAATTAACATACAGAAACAACTACACATTGGTACAAAGGGCGACCTTATCTCAAAAGAGATTTCTACCAGCAAACCCGTGAAAGAGAGAGCAGTGTCACAAAGTGGTAGTCGTCGTGGTGTGCAAATAAAAGATTTATTTATTATACAGGGTATTATACATCGAAAAGTCGTAGAATAAAAGTTGTTCAGTTACCGATACTGAACATCCTTCCTTCGGCTTCATATACCCTTTAGGTTACACCCTGTATATAAACAGACATAGCTCACTTATATTGTTGAAGTCGGCAATTAGACCGACAGTTTCGACCGATTTCGACGGTCTTTCTCGAGATGAACGCGACACGCCCGCGTCGCCGTTCATCGTCCTTGATAAAGACTGTCGAAATCGGTCGAAACTGTCGATCTAATTGAAATGAACTGAGTTTATTTGCTCGAAACACGGTATAAAAGATGGCAGTTGTAAACATTGTACGGTGGAACACAGAGAAAGGTGTACAGGAGAGTTATTAAGGTTGAGATTTTCTCAAAAACTACTTGACCTATTCCAAATCACTGTTTGATAGATAAAAGTTAAAACTATGTAACTGTAAATGAATTATTAAATTCGGTCCAGTAGTTGTTGAGAAAATCGCAACCTTATATACTTATGTACTTATCTCTGTCTTCGACTGTACATGTTTCGCCAAATGTTTGGCATGCAACACTATCACAGTGGGAGTCTATTTAATCCCGCAATATTACACTAATACAACTTTCATAAACTTATACACAAAAAATTACCATCAAAATTTTTTGAAAATGTTAGAATAAAATATTACCAAATATTCCAAAATTAAAATTATTTACACCATGTCAAATTGCCGGTCTAAGTAACCTATCTCATTATAATATGCTTTAAGACACGACATTTCACTTAATTTTTTCCCTTCATGGTTCCTTCCCAGGTCTGATCTGCTGCCACATCCCTATCCACCTGAAAGCCGAGCTGTGTGTGACCCTGGCCGCGCTGGGCGGCACGCCGGCTACCGCGGGCCGCGTGTGGGCGGCGCTGGAGGCCGCGCAGCTGGTCACAGCCACCAAGGAGAAGCGGGCCCTGAACGCGGAGCTGCATGAGGTATGTATAGCGACATGAAGCCGAGCTGTGTGGGACCCTGGGCAGTTGCAGACTTATTTATAACATTACTGTTATAATAATACATTATTTTGATTGGCCACCAGCATCTTAAAACTTGAGAAGTTTGTCCAGATGCTGATACCCTCACACAAACCGCTGCATAATATCTATAGCATAATATATTAATATATGTGTATATAAAACTATTTATAATAATTTTTAGGATGAGTAATATTTAGAAAGAAAGAAGAAGAAAGAAAGAAAATGCATTTATTTGACGCCACAATAAAATAGTAACATACAGCATACAGTGAATAAATAAACGAAACAAAAACACTAATACAATGAACACTTATAGTGGAGCCGCCGAGAAAAGCCCGATATGACGTTTGGGAAAGGTGCGGCCGACATAACTTTGAAACGGGGCACAAGTTACGGATAAATAATTATTGTCTTTAATTCTCATTTACGTAAACCATTTTGTACAAAAATAATAAAATTTAAGATGTTCGTAATAATTTCAAACATGCAACAGAGTAAATTCACATTCTTTCTTATGAAAAAAATTGATTTAGTTTTCCATGAAGCACAGTTACAATGTTATGTCGTCCGAATTAAATCGTAGAGAAGAGATTAAAGTACTAAGTGACGATATTTGGTATCAGTTACTAATATCGCTATTATATCATCACAGGAAAATTCTTTTTCGTTACTTTCGTTCAGCCTTAATTTCAGAATGAAACTGGTGTGATGGATATCTTTGTATCAAATAAAATACAAAACAGTTAAAAATAACTCTTTAGTAAGGAAAGCCGCCGACAAAAGCTAGTCAATTACTAACACGTTACTTATGGGTACAGCACTATTAACGTCATATTGTCATGTGTCATATCGGGCCTATTAAAACGGCCGTACTATAGAGACAGTATATGGTGCGGCATGTGACGTCAAAAAAGACCAGCTCAGCATGTGCTGTAGCGGGGCCACAGCGCTTTATTATCAGCGCTTATTTATTTATACATTTTATTTTTGTTACTGCGGGTGGAACACCGCTACTAACCGCCTAGACTTTGCAGAGACTGCAGACGTATTATTGAGTATTTGGTATTAATTTCAACTTGATACGTCCACGTGTTTCTGAGATATAGGTCTTGACAGACAGACGGACGGACGGACGAACGGACGAACGGACAACAAAGTGATCCTATAGGGGTTACTTTTTTCCTTTTATTTCGGATAAAGACGAAAATTTAACTGATTTTACCGATTGTCTCGCTAGGATTGCAATTATAGAGGAAAGTGATGTGTCGACGGTGTATATCTTGGGAGACTTTAATGCACACCCGACGGCACGTTTCGGGGACGAACTATTGTCTTTTTGCGATGAGCAAGATCTAGTGTGTGCTGATCTTAAAATGCTCGGTGCAGAGTCTGATAACTATACGTTTGTCAGTGAGGCGCACGGCTGCCGGAGGTGGTTGGACCACTGCGTGGTCACAAAGGCCGCGTGGAAGACCATCTCAGCTGTCAGAGTTATCTACGATACCTACTCTTCAGACCATTTCCCATTGCACATAGTATGTGATATTGATGGCGTGTGCGTCGGTGTAGTTGATAACAATATACAAGGGACTAGTGATAAGACCAAGCAAATCAAATGGGGAACACGTGATGCTAGTCAAATAGATTGCTATTATAATTATTGTAATTTAAAGCTGAAAGAAATGAATGATATGATGATTTGTGAGGTGTGTGAAAGGAACGTACAGTGTGAATGTGAGAATAAGTTTTTTAAGTGTATTGACAGAATGTATATTAGTATAATAGATGTACTTCAATCGGGTGCTATATACAGTGCTAGTTCGGGTTCCGGTGGCCGTAAGAAGTCAAAAACTGTTACAGGTTGGAATGCACATGTCCAGGAGAGCCATCAAGAGGCTCGTCTATATTTTAACTGCTGGAATGTAGCCGGCAGGCCGTCCACGGGCAACATATATGACAATATGTATCAAAGTCGTAAAAAATTTAAAAACAAATTACGTTGGTGTCAAAGAAACGAAGAAACAATTAAAATGGATATTCTGGCTACGCACAAAAAAGACAAAAATTTCGTTAAATTTTGGAATGCTACTAAAAAACTAAATTATAAGCATAAATTACCTATGTCTGTGGACGGTCTGCAGGACCCTGGGGGGATAGCCGATATGTTCGCGGAGAGGTTTAAAATCGTACCGCAGACAGTAGAGTGGCAGGACAAGGGCGTGGATGATGCGGGTGTCAACCTGAAGGTTGATTCGTGCATCATTCAATTCACCATGGACGACATTAATAAAGCTATTAAGAATATGAGGCGTGGTAAATCTCCTGGACATGACAGCTTAAGCATTGAGCATGTTGTCTGTGCAGGGGAGGCACTACGCCTCAAACTGTGCATACTATTTAACATGTGTATGAAGTATTCTTATCTACCTAATGCCTTAATGAGGTCTGTCGTTGTGCCGATAGCCAAAAATAGAACGGGGGACTTAGGTTCGGCGGGGAACTATCGGCCTATCTCCCTAGGTACCGTATTAGGTAAGGTTTTGGAAAGACTGTTGCAACCCGAACTGCAGAGAGTGTTGAAGATTGATGATGCGCAATTTGGCTTCCGTCCCGGTCTCTCAACAGACTCTGCAATCATGAGCTTGAAACATACCGTAAACTACTACACAAGCCGGGATACTTCTGTGTATGCATGTTTCTTGGACCTGAGTCGCGCATTTGATCTAGTGAATTATGAAATTCTCTGGAGCAAATTGCGCGACTCTAAGGTACCTGACGAGATTGTGAGACTGTTGAGATACTGGTACGGAAACCAAGTTAATAATGTAAGGTGGGGCGACGCGACTTCTAGCGATTATAGGTTAGACTGCGGGGTACGCCAGGGAGGGCTCACCTCTCCGGACCTTTTCAATGCATATATGAACGATCTGATCGGCGAACTGAGGGGCACCAAAGTCGGGTGCCACTTGGGTGATGTGTGTGTTAACAACTTAAGTTATGCGGATGATATGGTGCTCCTTAGTCCGTCGATCAATGGACTCAGGAAGCTGGTTTCAATCTGTGAGCGCTATGCTGGGGCTCACGGGTTGAAATACAATGTTTCAAAGTCAGAGATGATGGTATTTAGGGCAGGAAAGGGTCCGGAGAGAGTGCCGGAAGTTTTTCTAAACGACTCTGCAGTTCGGGTTGTGAAACAGTTCAAATACCTGGGACACATACTTACCTGCGACCTCAAGGATGATTTCGACATAGAAAGAGAAAGGCGGGCACTCTCGGTTCGGTGCAACATGCTGGCGCGGAGGTTCTCTAAATGTAGCCCAGACGTAAAAACGACTTTATTCAAGGCGTACTGCCAATGTTTTTACACAGGTCAGCTCTGGGTGAAATTTAAGAGAGCCTCGCTCAGCACCATAAGGGTGCAGTATAATGACGCATACCGCATCCTTATGAAACTTCCACGCTACTGCAGTGCGTCCGGTATGTTCGCCGAGGCGAGGGTGCCTGATTTCTTTGCAGTTGTGAGAGCACGTATATCTTCCTTCTGGGATAGATTGCGGAGCTCTCGCAACAGCATTTTACAGGTTGTGTCCGAGGATCTCACAAGTCCCATTTTTAAGTATTGGCTTTCGGTCCACCGGAGCCCGAATAAAAAATAACAATCTGTTGTTATAGATAGTTATTTTATACTACTTTTATATTTAATTTTGTTTATTTATTATTATAAGATATTTGTGCTGTATTTTACATTGAATGTGGGTTATACGCCTGAAATAAAGACTTATTATTATGAAATAAAGACTTATTATTATTTCAATTTGAACTGTTTATTTCAGTAAGATAACGTCACAAATTCCGGGCTCTTAATCTCATTTGCGAGATTATATGAGCCGGAGAGGTCGCCAGTAGTGGCGTCTTAAACATCATAGATTTACTTAATTTAATTCAGTTTCAGTTTATTTATTCACAAACAATTTTTACAGTGTGTTGGAATGCATTATAAAACATGAATTAAAATTAAGCATACCTACAATATCAATTTTCAAAATAATAATAATAATTGAATACAATACAATTCATTAATAATTTCCATGTCAACAAAAAAAAAATCCAAAATACAATCATCCAGCATTAGATAACGTCAATTAAATCTTACATCCGTCATAGTAGGTATTCATCAATGCTATAGTAACACCCTCTCAACAAGAACTCCCTCAGATTCTCTTTAAACTTAATGTGGCTTTCCAACGCTTTCAAATCATCCAGCAGGCAATTTAGCACTTACTTAATATATGTACTTATAGTAAATTATGATGGTGGCACTTCACTTGGCTATTTGTATTAGCGTATTTGTTATAATTGCCATGTGTGGTTGATATGTGTGACAAAATATTCAAGTATTTGACAAATACGACAAACACCCATGACATATATTTATGAGCTTTGTCGCATTTATGTTTGTATGAACAAGATATCTACAGGATGTAACGTAAAGGGTATACGAAGCCGAAGGGAGGGTGTTCAGTGTCTGTAACTGAATAACTTTTGTTCTACGACTTTTCGAATAAAAAATAAAAATAAATTAATGTCTCATACAAATCGACCAGCTGATCGGTACGAAATGTATGAGAAGTCAAAAAATAAATTCGCGAAAATCGAAAAGTCGTAGAACAAAAGTTGGTCAGTTGCCGATACTGAACACCCTCCCTTCGCCTTCATATATCCTTTACGTTACACCCTGTATAGTACGTATCTTGCGCCAAAAAATAGCCTATAGTCGCTTTATTCGCCGGCTGTGGGACAACTGCCTATATTTGGCATAATTAGTAATATTATTAAATGACAATGCTAGATTCTGCCCCACCATCAACCGCAAGTTGTACAAGATAACGAATAAACGTAAAAATATATCCGTTTTTTATTAAAATTATTGGTTTAAAATAAAGTTTTGAACAATTCGAAAAAAACAGCTTAATTAGGAATTCAGAAAATAGTAAGAAATCGAAGCGATTTATTCATTGTTTTAGTTATTCTTCTATAGGAGTTGCGAGAGTAGTAAAATGATACTGATTATGATTATCAATATGAAACCTGTAATAAGTCCCCAAAAAAAGCTTAAATGGTCACGTAGTTTTGTAGGTGGGGCAAAGCTCCATTGAAATGTGGCAATGTCTTTTAAATCCTAACCATCTCTGTCAGGTTGAATGCCGAATGGAGGAGTACCCTCTCTCGCGCGCGTTCCTCCAGCTGCTGGAGTCTCTGTGTGGCGCGGCGCCGCTCCCGCGCGCGCTGGGCGCCGGCGCGCGCTTGCCCGGACTCGACCCGTACGTGGACCACGCGCTCAACAGGCTCGCGCTGCCGGCGCCGCACAGGCCGTACGCTAAGCCGCATGAGAAGTGGCAGGTAACAGACATTGTTCTTCGCGTGTGGTTTACTGACCAAACCTGTTATTTATTTAATTTTATCGTACGGTCATAAAGGCAAAACCTTTTTTAGCCACGTGATGGCTTCTCGTCATTTATCCCTGTTTATTTTGGCTAGTCCTCCCCCTATAGGTATATTTGGGGAATCGTTCGTGAGTCATGGGTCTTACCAAACCTATTATCTTACTAGGTCGTCATGGTACGAAATAACAAAGTATTATTGAAGTAATCCTGCTATAAGAGTTCATGGTAAGACCCCTAAGCCTTCTCCAAACCACCCATCCCTGTATCTAATGAGATCATCTCTCCACCTTCGCTGAGGTCTGCCTCGACCGGCGACCATTAATAACAGAAATAATTATTTATGTGTCTTATTGTAAGGAATATGAGAAAATATTGCCATGATTCCTGCCTTGATGATGATTATAATTGGGGCGCTAATGTCACCTTGCAACAAACGATTGTTTCGATCCTGTTGCACTGGATGAGTTTAGCGGAGTCTCCAACCTGCAGAGCCTGTGGTGAACCTGAAAACCTGAGTTCATAAAAAACTAACACCTTTACTTATAAAAAAACACTATTCAAGCACTAAGCAACATATTAACTAATCATTATTTAAACTCTTAATAAGTGATTAATCTTTTTTTACTTATAAACGTTATTTAAGCAATGATTAGTTAATCGTCACTTTAAACACCAAAAAATATTTAGGTACGGTAACACTGCTGAATGAATTCAAAAAAAGAACGAAAATTTGACCTAAATTGTGGTAATGCCCACTCCAAAGTCCTTAAAAAAGTAATCAGCAGTGTCAAATGTATCAGCTGTTCCGAATTAGGTCCGCCATTTTGTTAATTAACCATAAGCTTACGACGTTGTTTAACCTCTCGGATCTAGACTCAACATCTACTTATTAGGTTCTTCAGGAGTTGATTAACTTTAAATAACATTTTTTTTAACCAATTGATAAACAAGGTATTATTTTTAATAATCCATTATAAGTAAGGCTGTTATTGTGTGACTAGAAAGCAAATGAGTTTTCTAGGGTCAGCCTATCCGGAACCAGAAGATTTTAGGCTCCTACCCATGAGCTGTATAGCGGACCTATTGAGTTATATCTTTAGGGCGGAGGAAGGAGTATAAAGGAAAGGGGAGAACACAAGATCCCAATGAGTCGATGCCGCCACATTGGCATATCAGGATAAGATAAAGATAAGCCTTCATTAGATTCACCCATTTGTTTCCCTCAGATGCTATCCCTCTGCTTCCGTCTCTTCGCGCGTTGGCTCGACCAGTACGAGCCGTGTGCCGCGGACTTCCCGCCCGGCGCGCGCGAGGCGGACGCCAACCCGCCGCCCGGCTTCCGCCTGCTGATGCAGCTGCACACCAAGTCGGAGTTCCTGAGGCTCACGCTCACATGCCTCGACGAGGCGAACGAGTTGCTGGACACGCAGCCGTTACCGGGAAAGGTATTATAGCTTTAATCCAACGTCTAAAGTACCTGTGATATCATTTGGGAATGTACTGTATTTTTTAGCATATGGATACTTTTTATACCGATAAAAAGTATAGTTCCCTAGGAAAAATGTACGAGAGAATTCCACTTCAAACACAGCTGTTTGAATTGGAATTTTCTCGTTTCCACCTAATAGAAATTCGCTAGATTTGACTCCGCAAAAATTGGCAACACCTAACAATCGGCCACCAACTGAAAGTTGACCGTGTACCATGGCCCCATAGCTAAAACTATATGGTTTAATATGTTTTGATATTTCCTTGCATGCGCTATGCAAAACGAAAATATAAATGATAAATGGAGAAAAATTTTCACGATCGGGATTCGAACCAGGGACTTAGCCATACCGTGGCACGCTCTATTCCAACGGAGCCACCGTGATATCGTACCCACGTCGTGAATTTTCTCTCCATATTCGTCTTAGCGACGGTAGCGACATCTATCCAGTAATTGTGCTCATAAAAAAATTCTCCATTTCAAATCAAGTGTCTTATGTTGTAAACAAATATTATGATCGTCTAATTACCTGTTGTGATGTAACGCTGACAATCAGTTCCGATTGATCGAGCCTGTTCTTCATTGTGAAAATAAAGTGGTCCGATCTAATAATGTGAATATAACTATCAATAATCAGAACAGAACAGCTTATAATGTTAGCAGGGAAGTTTTTGTTTACAAAATAAAACACTTGATTTGGGTTTCGGTTTACATACAGGTTTCATCACAATGATTTCCTTCACCGTTTTGAGAGCATTCGGTTAATGGACGTAAGTTTTTCTGTCTTAAAAAACGAGGAAAAGTCGTTGGTACAGTCGAAGACAGATAAGTATACAGGGAGCCTCAATAAGGTTGACATTTTCTCAAAAACTACTGGACCGAATTTAATCATTTTTTACAGTACATAGATTTAACTTTTATCTATCAAACAGTGAAAGAATTTTTGCAATAGGTCAAGTAGTTTTTGAGAAAATCTCAACCTTAAAACTCTCCTGTACACCTTTCTCTGTGTTTCACCGTACATGGCTGCCCTGGCTGGGGATCAAACCTGGGACTTCCATATCGCAAGTCCCGTGACCCAACCACTGCGCCACGAACCTCTCTTGTTATTAAATATGAACTAACTATTAATCGATTCTGATTCTATCCAGGAGTACGTGGAGCAGAGCCTGGTGTCTGTGCTGCAACTCCTGGAGCGCGCGCTGACGCTGGAGCGTGCGCTGGTCGACAGCGCCACGGAGGCGGGCCGCGCGGTCATCATCGTGGGCCTGTCCAAGCTGCTGCTAGGTGAGTGAGCATTACTGTGGGGCTATTAGAGTATGTTCGTAACCGAGCCATAAAATTATACTTTTTTTGTCTACGACGCCATTCCACTTCCATTCGCATTGTGTGCAGCAATATGTTTGTTTTCAATAAATGAAATTAAGCCAGATATTCGTTTAATTCATAAAACAAAATTTTTTTTTTTGGCTTAATCCATAGGTCGCTGGTTCAAATCCGGCTCGAAGGACCATTTTGTTTTATGAATTAAACGATTATCTGGCTTAATTTCATTTATTGAAAACAAACAGAGTACGGCCGTGAAAGGGACAGTGCTATTGCATTGGTGTAGCGGCGTCTCTGTTTGGCACGCCATGACGTGTATATATGGGTGGTATACGTGGGTATAGTTTCATCGTTTTGAGAACGGTAATAGGGCGAATTGGTTGAAGACCGTTGTTTTCAGGCATTGTGGTATTCTTCTTTTCTCGTGTGGTTTAGTGACCAAACATATTGTCAGAGTTATTCAGACCGTGGCGGGACGAGCTATACGGTCTCGGAGGGGTTGCGGGCGGTGTGGCGGGAGGGCAAGCGAGCGTGATGCGCACGGCTGTGTATAAAGTTACCTTGTCCCGCCAACCCCTGTTACCCCGTGGGCGCGGCAAGCACGACGTTGATGGACTATAGCTTTCACCTTAATGTTATCGAAATACTCAATATTTAATGCATTTCATAAGTTATAATACTATGTCCATATAATTAACATTAAACAGTGTGTACAATAAAGTGAGACGAACTTGACGTTTTTATGAAAGAGTGGCCTGAGTCTGCGCAGAATAGAGATGAGTGGAAGGGTTGGGGGGAGGCCTTTGCCCAGCAGTGGGACATAGCAGGCTATTAGTGTCGCCGCACACGGGCCACACGCGACAGCCACAAAACGCCGCCACTGGCATATTTCCTGTAATTTTCATACATTTTATATGGACTCGCCGCACACGGTTGGCGCCGGTGGCGGCCACACGCTACAAGCTTCTAGCTTCTAGTGGCGGCGTTTGTGGCTGTCGCGTGTGGCCCGTGTGCGGCGACACTTAAATGAAATGAATGAAATGAAAATGTTACAATGTTCTTTATGGACCTTGTTTAGGCACAGCAATACAAGAGAGAGATGACATTTTTTGCTCAATTAATTATAATGTAATTTGTAGGTAATTTGTAGTATCTAAGTAAGTAACGATTGTTTTATCTCATTTAGTAATTCCTCTACTGTGTAATAGCATTTAGTATATAGGTGTTGTTTTAGCAGTCGTGTGAATGTTTTTTAATTTTTTTAAAGTAATAATGTTTAAAATACGATTGATCAAGTATGTCATGGTTGTGTGTAGTTCCCGACGGCCCCGACAACAGCGACCGGCTGGTGTCGTGCTGCGCGGTGCTGCGTCACGGCGGCGCGCTGCCGTGCTGCGCGGCGCGCGCCGTGGCGCTGCTCTGTCGCGCGCTGCAGGCGCCGCACGCCGCCAGGCACATGCTGCCGGCCGCCACGCGCACCAGGGAACTGGCCCTGACTCTCAGGTAACACATAGGACGAAGTTTAGGCTTGTCAGTTTTCAGCACGAGCTATACATAGACTTAGTTTGCACGAGTGAAATGACTATGCCAGATTCTGCCCCACCATCAATACTCATAGTCAGTTTTCAGCACGAGCTATACATAGACTTAGTTTGCACGAGTGAAATGACTATGCCAGATTCTGCCCCACCATCAATACTCATAGTCAGTTTTCAGCACGAGCTATACATAGACTTAGTTTGCACGAGTGAAATGACAATGCCATTCTGCCCCACCATCAACCGCAAGTACAAGATAACGAATAAATGTTAAAATCTAGGTTTTTTATTAAAATTATTGGTTTAAAAGAAAGTTTTGTACAAGTTGCGATTCGAAAAAAACCAGCTTAATTAAGAATTCAGAAAATAGTAAGAAATCGAAGCGATTTATTCATTGTTTTTGTTATTCTTCTATAGGAGTTGCGAGAGTAGTAGAAAATGATACTGATTATGATTATGCAATATGAAACCTGTAATAAGTCCCCAACAAAATGATGGTACAGCAGTTACAGGTAAAGCTCCATTGAAATGTGGCAATGTCTTTTTATTTCGGTTTGACAACTGTCCGATTTCATTCAAATGTCTCAAAATTATATGAGAACTGACAGTCGTACGTGACGGCTGTACAGTCGAAGACAGAGATAAATAAGGTGGAGATTTTCTCAAAAACTACTGGACCAAATTTATTAATTATTTTACAATGAATCACATTGAAGGTAGGCGACAGGTTGCAGCAATCTTC
The DNA here is from genome assembly GCA_963506565.1 of Tachystola acroxantha. Lineage (NCBI taxonomy): Eukaryota > Metazoa > Arthropoda > Insecta > Lepidoptera > Oecophoridae > Tachystola > Tachystola acroxantha. The sequence continues at coordinate 14,341,998 of OY735876.1, read as the reverse complement.
TGTGACTTGTCGCGTGCTTTTGAACTTGTGGACCATCGTCTCCTGCTCGAGAAGTTGCATCATTATGGTATCACTGGTGCCTTTCACCGAGTGGTTAGATCATTTCTGGATGGCAGAAAGCAACTGACAACGGTGAGCAGTGCTAGATCGGACCTCCAACTGATTGGGGACAGTGCGGTACCTCAAGGTTCGGTCATGGGGAATTGCCTGTTTTTGATCTTAATGAATGACTTGACTAGTGCAACACGGAACGCAGAATGCGTCATGTTTGCTGACGACGGGTGTGTGATAGTGTCGGCTGACAACTACATGCAGTTGAAATCTAAACTTGCTACTGTGATGAAACAGGTGTACTCGTGGTTTTCGGCTAATGGAATGATACTGAACGTCGAGAAAACCAATATCGTTCACTTCAACTTGAGAGGTAAAAAAGACCATGACCTTAACGTAGTGTGTAACGGTCAACGGTGGACAGCGGCGGGTCGTGGGACGCGGTGGTCGCCTTCTGTGAACAAGTAATTTCGCAGAAGGAGGCGGCGGAGAGGGCAAGAGAGGTTGATCCATTGTCCGAACGAATCCGCCGCAGGAGAGTCGGGCGGAGGAGGCTGGCGTATGCCCGTAACCTCCCCCCATAATGAGGGCTTCCGGGCGAGTGGACACGGGGTAGTCCAACGCTCGGTAACAGGTCCTCGAGTTGGTTGGCGTGCATGTGTTCCAGCACACCGCTAACAGTCGGATGGGGTCAAAGACCCCCGAGAAGGGTCCCCCCGGACACACAGCCGGCGTAGTCGCGGAAGTAATTCGCAAGTCTCCCCGTGACTCCGTCATAGGGCGGCGAGACGGAACACCGAGGGGTTTTTAGTCGGTAAGAGTCCGACATAACCATCCTCGCCTCCCCGTGGCAAGGAGGTATCATAATATCTGGATGATTTTCCCCCCGAAAAAAAAAAAAAAAAAAAAAAAAAAAAGTGTGTAACGGTCAACCTGTCCCTCAGGTTGATCAAATTAAGTACTTGGGCTTTGTTATTGACTCGGCACTGACGTGGGCGCCCCACATAGAAGCTACTTGCTCCCGTCTATCATCCGCGTGCTTCTCCATTCGAAGATTACGCCCTACTTTAGATAGGAATAATATGCTGAAATGCTACTATGGGTACTTTCACTCAATTTTGACGTACGGAATAGATCTCTGGGGAACGGCTGCCGATCGGCTGAGAGCATTCAGAATGCAAAAGCGCGCCGTTCGCACTATCGCTGGTGTTGAGTGGGACCATCCAGCTGCAGAGCTGTTCAAGGAGCACAAAATACTCACCATGCCCTCCGTGTACATCCTAGAGGTAGCAAAATTCGTGAGGCGTAACCTTGACCAGTTCACAACCAACGCGGATGCACACAGCTACAACACCAGACGACGGCATGATCTCCGACCGCCCTTGACGAGACTAGCGAAGTCCAAAAAAGGCCTCCACACCATAGGGCCAACGATATATAACGCACTCTCGACTGACATTAAGAGCGCACCGAGTGAGGCGGTGTTTCTGAAAAAGCTGCGGGCTTTCCTTGTGGATGCTGCGTACTATTCAGTTGACGAGTTTCTAAAACAGGCTTAAATATTTGGTCACTGATACGCGTCTGGGTGCTTCACGATTATAGACAGTAGGTACCTAAATGTTAGAATTCTTAAAATTGTAAAATAAAATAAAATAATAATAAATAATTTATAATAATTGTAAAATAATTAAACTAAATATTATTGTTTAAGTATTGAAATTGTTAATTATAAAGACAATCTATCACCTATTTTGTTAAGAAAGTGACTTGTAAATTTTTATTTATTAATAAATTACTGAACTGAACTGAACTGAACAATACATAGTTTTAACTTTTATCTATCAACCAGTGAAAGAATTTTTGCGACAGGTCGAGTAGTTTTTGAGAAAATCTCAACCATAAAAACTCTCCTGTACACTTTTCTTTGTGTTCCACCGTACAACCGAATTTAAACTCCACTCGTAGTCAAAAACTCTCTATGACGCCTTAGACCGGTCCCGTATCTGGGACCAGAATATGGGGGCAATTTATATTATTAGCAGCATAATCATTAACTTAGAAATAATTAAGTTTAACCCTTGTTCATTTATTGTCCGAAAACATTTTCCATTTAAGATTTTGCATATTAAAGATTTAAGTTTCAAAGATTCAAACAAAACTGTAAATTACCAAAACCGTTTATTATTACTTTAATTTGTTTGATTAAAGTAATAATAAACGGGTTTGTTAGTTTATTGTAATTTGATTTGAATGAATGAATGATTGACCATTTATTTGACACAACACAGCACACATACATACATATTGTACAGAAAAACTTATAAAATAATGAAATATATAACTACGGCGCGTGTAGCAGTGCCAAACAGGTCCCAGCTCAGCATGTGCTCTGCCCGAGGGCGGAGCGCTGGTCTTCCGCTGAGACCTGGACCACGGTCGGCAGCGCAACCAAACGACAATTAATTGATTTAATTGTTATTATTATTTTGGGATTTAGTTTAGGTTTAGTTTACTAACATAGTCACATATACAAACAGAGAACAATGCTACTAACTTATAATGGATCAATTGTTATCTGATTATTAAATAATTCATAATTCATTTATTCCTTGCTTTATGTGGTAACATGGTTCTTAGATAGTACAGGAAGTGCTCACATAAACCCTGTAAGGGCACCGCAACATTAGACACTTAAACAATACAAATAAATTCCCCCAGACACGGTTTCGTGGAGTGCCTGGAGGCGGAGGAGTGCGGCGACGCAGCCGAGGTGGCGGCCATCCGCCAGACCAAGGAGGCCATCGTGGTGCTGCTGCAGCAGGTGCTGCCCACCGCGCCGCCCAACTTCGCGCACTTCCTGCTCGGATACCAGCTGGACGAGGACGTGAGTTTTTTACCCGACTGCCCCAGAAGGAGGGTAATGTTTTTCGGGTGTATGTAAACCGAAGCCCAAATCAAGTGTCTTCTTTTGTATACAAAAACTACCATACCCTGCTAACATTTTAAGCTGTTCTGTGATTATTGCATAGTTATTTTCACATTATTAGATCGGATCACTTTATTTTTACAATAATGAACGATCAAACAGTTCCTTCAGTGTTACACCACAACAGGTAATTAGACGGTCATATTTGTTTACAAAATAAGACACTTGATTTGGGCTGCGGTATATGCCCATTCCTTCCTGCCATCCTGTAGCCTAAACTGCTTGATGGATTTTGGTGTATGAGGCACCGTTAGATTCGTCTTGATTGCGGGAGTGTCATAGGGTATAAAAAAATAATCAAAAGGGGATAGTTTTTTAGCAGTCGGTTTTTTGTTTTTTTGTAGTAATTTCTGCTTGTAATTTAGTAAGATTTAGATTAGGGATTTTATATTATTAAAATTTACAGCAGTTAGAATAGAATAGAAAACATTTATTTGACACACACACAGAGCACATTACATAAGAGATACATAGAATAAAAATTACAAAGAAAAGAGATATATAGTGCAGTGGTGTGGTGTCAAACAGGTCTCCAGCTCAGCATGTGATGCAGTGATTGGACATTACTGCAGTGCTGGTTTTCAGTAATCAGTGGTTGGTAATCGAACTGCTAAAGTTCCAGGGCGAATATGTATAATTGTTTCAATTAAACTATAAAAGGTATTAAAATTCTTGCGGTTCTTGATGCACTTTGGTGTATGAGCTATCGTTAGATTCGTCTTGATTACGGGAGTGTCATTTTTATAATAATTGCCAAAAATCTTTTTACGTAATACTTGATTGGCCCCCCTTATTGTTAATGTGATGTGCAGATAAGCCGCAGCGCGCTGAACGAGCCTGGCGCGGCTGGCTACCCGCGCACGTGCCTGCACTCCATACTGGACATACTGGAGCGACACATATCAGGGCAGAACAACGCGGACAGGTATACTGTGCACGGTGGAGCCTCTTCAATGACGAGGATAAAGTGTCTCTTCTAGAATACTGTGCACGGAATAGCCTCTTCAAGGCCAAGTATAAAGTTCTCTTCTAGTATACGGTGCACGGAATAGCCTCTTCAAGGCCAATGATAAAGTGTCTTCTAGAATACTGTGCACGGAATAGCCTCTTCAAGGCCAATGATAAAGTGTCTTCTAGAATACTGTGCACGGAATAGCCTCTTCAAGGTCAATTATAAAGTGTCTTCTAGAATACTGTGCCCGGAATAGCCTCTTCAAGGTCAATGATAAAGTGTCTTCTAGAATACTGTGCACGGAATAGCCTCTTCAAGGTCAATGATAAAGTGTCTTCTAGAATACTGTGCACGGAATAGCCTCTTCAAGGCCAATGATAAAGTGTCTTCTAGAATACTGTGCACGGAATAGCCTGTTCAAGGCCGAAACATCTCTTCTAGTAAGTTTTCTTCTTACTGTGGGCAGAAAACCTTCTTCAAGGCCAATGATAAAGCGTCTCTTCTGTAATACTGTGCACGGAGTACCCTCTTCAAGGCCACGGTTTCTCTTCTATAATACTGTGCATGGAATACCCTCTTCAAGACCACGGATAAAGTTCCATTTCTATAATACTATGTACGGAATAGCCTCTTCAAAGCCAAGGACAAAGTTTTTTTTTCTTCTGTAATACATAACTCAAACCCAATTCCAAATCCTTGTGGATGTTCCAATGGATCTCAAATCATTAATGAGAGTTGTTTTATGTGTGTCTTAGTGACGCAAGCAACCTCGTGGAGAGTTGTTACCGGCTGTTGTACTGGCTATGCGCGCGCCCCGCCACCTCCGCGCCCGTTCTGCGGCTGCTGCGCTCGCGCGACCACATGCTCGCCAGACACGTCAAGCATACCGTCAACCTGGAGGTGAGCGCTCTACCAGCTAGACAGTCGTCAAAACATTGTATCTTAGTGACGCGCGTAACCTCGTGAATAGTTGTTACTAGCCAGGCTGTCGGCACAACGTCGTGTCTTGGTGACGCGAGCAACCTCGTGGATTGTTGTTACTGACTGCTATGTATTCCCTCGTCCCTGCCAACGCCCCTCCCGCAGTAATAGCAGGCAGTCAACACAGCATTGTGTGCAAGTGACGCAAGCAACTGGAGGCTTGTACTAGCTGTGTAAACTGTGGCTTATCTTGACAGTTGCTAAACCACCCATTTTATGTGGCAAAAAACACCAATCGTGGCTTAAACCACCACCTAACTTTACAGTCATGTTTATGCTCGGCGAACAAACTAAAGGGTGAGAAATTTCTAGCCGTGGGCAGGACTAGAACCTGGGACTTTAGTATGTATAATACGATGAAATATTTAGGTGGTCGGACGTGTGCTTGTGGTGGCTCAGTTGGTAAAAGCGTGTCACGGAATGACAAGGTCGCAGGTTCAAGTCTTGCCCACGGCTAGCAATTTTTCATCATTTAGTTTAGTATAATTACGTAGTTATTAAGAAATTTACTTTTTGTTATTTTAAAAGATATGCCGCTTTTCTCCTTAGCTTTGGCACCTTTTCTCTGCAAAGCGGATTAAATGTAAAGTTAAAATAATATGTTTACATGCAAAAAAGTACACAACGTGCTTACTTGCAATAAATAGATTTGTATTTGACCTCCGCGCCTTTCGTGTGATCCTCAATTCTTGTAATCAATTAGAATTGTAGATATTCAGAGTTCATACCAAGCTCAAGAGTGACATGGTACAGTCGAAGACAGAGATAAGTATACAGGAGGCCTCAATAAGGTTGAGATTTTCTCAAAAACTATTGGACCAAATTTAATAATTTTATTACAGTTACATAGTTCTGAATTCTCTACCCAAAGGTTGTCTGGAAGAGATCGCTTTGAGCGATAAGACCGCCAATTGTAATATTAACGATATTAGCCTATTTCTTTTGTGTAATTCTTTTCTTTTTTGCAATAAAGAATATTTATCTTATCTTATAGTTTTAATTTTTATCTATCAAACAGTGAAAGAACTTTTGCAATAGGTGAAGTAATTTGTGAGAAAATCTCAACCTTAAAAACTCTCCTGTACACCTTTCTGTGTTCCACCGTACCTTCTCTAACAATAATTAGTGTTAATTTTTGTTTTTAATGTTTGTTTTTAATCCAGGCGATATTTAAATGAAATGCATTAATGTGTTTGTATTGTAGACCGCGTCAGTGGCGACCCTGTCCGCCCGTTCGTGGGTGCTCCGCGCGTGCGCGTGCGAGGCGGGCGCGGCGGCCGCGGCGCGACACCACGCCGCGCTGGCGGCACTGCTCGCCGCGCTCACGCACACGGCGCACCACCCCACGCAGGTCAGGGGAGACGCACAGCGCTCTAGATATAATAAGCACTTAGTATCAGTCTCCACATAATCATAATCAAATTTATTTATAACATATTCTGTTATAAGTCATTTTACAAATCATATTACATTACCATTACTTAATTCATTTTTCATTGTCTTCTAAAAATTCATTCAGCGTATAGTAAGCTTTTTTAAGCAGAAATATTTTTAATTTTTTAATGAATACTGCAAAGGACAAGTCACCGTCTCTGATCTCAACCGGAAGGGCCTATATCTGAGGGTCTCTATACCAGACGCACTGCTCGGATTTCTTCAGCCTATGTCACACCAATCGATCGATGGTGGAATGGATTAATCGGCGTCGATCGATAGTTTCTACTAGACCGCTGACCTATTGTCACCCGCCGCCGCACCCCCGCGCGGGTTAAGGGCGACCAACCCTTCAAACTAGCATTCGTAAGCAATACAAGTCAGCAGTAATAAGTAGGACACACGTCACACTCGTAGTGAGCTCGGTGGCTCAGTGGTTGGGTCAATGGACTTGCAATACGGAGGTCCCAGGTTCGATTCCCAGCCAGGGCAGCCATGTACCAATGAGTTATCCTCGGTTTTTCGACGGAAAAACTTACGTACATTTACCGAGTGCTCTCAAAACGGTGAAGGAAAACATCGTGATGAAACCTGCATGTCGTAGAAGAAGAAAAAAATCTAAGGCATGTGAAATCCGCCAACCCGCACTGGGCCCGCGTGGTGGATTATGGCCCGAGCTCCCTCGATGTAAGGGAAGGTCTGTGTCCGAGCAGTGGGGCAATATAATTAGACTGATGATGATGATGACGTCACACTGCCTTGTATTGCAGAGTTGATAATTAGTTTACTGTAATTTTAAGCATAGTAAATTAAGGCATTGTAATCTAGGCTTCGGAATAAGTTGGTACATTTATAATTAAAATAAATCCTTTTTTTGAATGTGAAAACGGGATTGGGTCATTTAATTCGCGCGCGGTTCGACGCGTTTCATCGCCCGGTACAGGTCGCGTCATGTAAAAAGACCGCTGTCGGTGAAGCTGCGCATTAGGCGATTAATCAATATATTTGGTGGTATGAGGTGAGGCGCGCGGAGGGCGGGTCACGCGCTGCATGCTTGCCGTTGCGCTATTGGTTCGTCAGTCGACCTTTGCTTTACCCATGCGCAAACACCCCCCCTCCACTTTCTTCCAGCGTTCTTTTTACATGACGCGGCCTGTATCCGTCGATCAGCCACAGCTCCACACCAATTGATAGATGTCGATCGATGACATCGATTGGTGTGGTAACTAACACCCTAAGAAAAAAAATACATTTATTCAGGCACAAACACATCAGTCTATCTATTTATATGTCCCCACTGCTCGGGAACAGACCTTCCCTTACATCGAGGGAGCTGGGACCATGATCCACCACGCGATGATGCCGGTTTTTCGATTGTACGATCATATTCAACGCGTAGTCCCAACTGGACTACGGAGACCCTCCGGTGCTCCAACCAATTTATTATAATAATGCTACAGGAATGGGAGTGGTGTTTACTGCGGCGTACCTTGGAAGCGTTGCCCGTGAGCGTGGAGGCGGCCGCCGAGCCGCGCTGGGAGCTCTTCAACGCGCAGCAACTGCGGCAGGCGATCACCAGCTGCGACCTGCCCACAGGTACAGGCCGCTACGATCTATCAATAGGTGCAGTCCGTTGCGACCCGCTTATAAGTGGAGTTTGCTGCGACCTGCCTATAATGCTAGACTGAGCTTCGCTTTTCGATAGTTTTATATTTCATTACATTCAAGTATGAATAATATTACTGTAAAGTAACAATAAGTCTATCTTTATCTTTAAGTGCCAACATTATTTATACCAGCTGCTTATAGCTACAGGTCGTTGCGACCCGTTTATACTGGTGCAGTCCGCTGCGATCTGCCCATAGTTACAGTCCACTGCGACCGACACGCGGGCAATTTGCAGCGACGCCCGTCGGTGCAGTCCTCTGCAATCATCCTCATAAGTTCATTCCCCTGCGACATTTGTATACATTCTGCCTATAAGGGCACTCTGCTGTAGTCTGCTTATATATGTGCAGTCCGCTGCGATCTGTCCAACTTACAGTCCGCTGCGACCTGCTTATGGGTGTAGCGCTCTTCAATCTGCCCATAAGTGTAGTATACTGCGATCTGTCCATACGCACAGTTGCCTACGACTTGCCAATAAGTGCAGTCTTAATGCAAACTATATACTTCTTGCAAACTATATGATTGTGACTCAATATTTGCGTATTATCAGGTCTGGGCGGCAAACGCATCAGCGTGTCTCGCGTGCACGCTCTACTGGCACGCGAGCTCGCCGCGCTCAACGCGACCGCGCCGCAGAGGAACCTAGTCGTCATGGAGATACAGAAGGTACAATATACAATACAACATACCATATTTGGAAGACCAACAGCTACATACATGAATATATGGGGACGCTTTGGGTCCCGAAATGTGAAGATCGAAATGATGAACAAATGCACTGAATTTACAATCGGTTTATTACATGGAGAAAGAATAATTGGCAAATAATGAAAACGTGGAAATTATAAATTAATTAAATTGAAACGGAGAGCGAAGGCACGCGAGAGACTTTTTATGACACACTGACTTGTCATGTCAGTCGTAAGTCTCTATGGTCCCGACACCCAGCAAGGAGTATCGGGCGCAGCGTAGAAGCTCCTTTCTCGAACGCTGGTCGCCACTTGCCGCGTTCTGTGCGTTTCCTTGTGGTACACGACCCGTGACACCACAAATACAAATACATTTATTTACCAAAAAGATTATTACAATTTACAAAAATATAAATGTAAGTCCTCATAATGGTTCGTCAAAATACTCCTTCACTGAATACATTGTTCGATTCAATAAATGCTTCGTTAGTGAAGATTTAAATGCGTTGAATTTCCTTTCAGCTTGTAGGTCCACAAAAGGTTGAACAGTTTGACACCAATGATTCTGGCATTTTTTTCAGTGGTCTTTAGTCTCTTAATAATGATAGATTAATATTGGAGAGCCAATAAATAGGTCCTTTAGGCATTACAGGTATTATTTATATTTATAAACTCATGCCTGCCCGTAGGGGTAAGGCAGATAATGGACTTCCATCTGCGATCCAGGATCCTTGCCTCCTCCACATTCATCAATCTCTTCATGCATGCTCGTCGGTTTGTATTAGACCGTTTACAGGTTTATTAAACTAAATAATAAACCTATAACCTCCCAAATGACCAAATATCCATTAATTATTAAAAACCATTACAGGTCCTCGACTACGTAACCGAAGTGAACAAGCAACGCAACCTCGCAGCCACTCTAACGCACTACTACGACTCGTGGCGACAACTCACTGAAATCCTCTTCTGCGTCGCCCCACAAGACATACTCAACTTGGAATCCAGAAAGAACCTCCTCCTCAACATACTCCAGGACCTACTGAACAAGATACCGCCCGCCGAAGTACTGCCGCAGCTCGGAAATTTAGCTTCTGGAACCATCTTGTTGCTACTAGTCAATTTGCGACACTGCTACATACTTCAGAAGAGAGATTCGAATTTGAAGTCATCGGATTTCGAGACGACGTTTTTTGGGCCTTCGAATCAGATAATGCAGACGAATTCCTTGACATTAAAGTTCATATTGCATAAGATATTGAGTTGGATTCTTGTGTCGGGCGGTAGTACTCAGAAGATGCGAGTGAATTTATACGGAGCTTTATTAAATTACTTGAATATTGTTAATTTGAAGCCTAGTCCAGCTGAGCCTGAGGAAGAAGTGAATACGACATATGTTAGTCGTCTGGATAGTTCGAAATCGCGGCCCAGTCGAGAAGAATCGAGTTTAAAGTCTATGGTGATAGATGTTATTAGTGGTTTTGGTGATAAGTTGTGTTCTATAGTGTGCAGTGATTGCATAGGGGGAGGCCACGATGTGTGTCGCATGGTGGCGCTGTCGTGTTTGGACACCTTGATAGAGATCAACCCGCGTACTGATTGGATGAACACGTTGACCAATCAGGGGTACTTGAGGAGTCTGATTGATAGCTTGCTGCAGGATGACGAGGGGTTGAAACAGGTGAGTTTGTAACAATGAATTATTTTACGAGTAGTTTTATGATTATCAAGGGGTGCAATTTTCGTAATTATTATTCCGGTGTGAAAAGCGAGAAAGCCGATCTAATTATGGGTACACGAGTCATTGCATTTTGGTTCTCATGGCAACGGCGCCTGCGCCTCTGTTCATGACAATGGCCCCGTAGTTTATTTGCCATTTCTACTTTTGTTAATTATTTTGTAGTGTAGAGACGGACTTTGCTGTGTAAAAGGGAAAAATAAGAAAAAAAAAAGAACTGTATAGAAACTGTAAGGTAATGAGTTTATGCCTTATAGAGCCTACTTTAAAGCCAAAAGAAGGTCAGGGACTTTTTTAATTTTTTCAATAAAAGAAACATATTCCCAAAGTTAAAAGTGTTACAAGTAATATATAATGAATGTTAGACATGGTTGTCGGAATACTACTACTATTGTCCGATAGATGGAGTTGCGTAACATACCCTTTAAGTATGTATAAATCGATGAATATTTTCGGTGAGCGTGGCGTGGCCTGTGGTGGCTCAGTTGGTAAGAGCGTGTCACGAAATGACAAGGTCGCAGGTTCAAGTCCTGCCCACGGCAAGAATTTTTCATCATGTTCTAATAAATAATGATTTTAAATGTAAAATCTCGAAATGTTTTTGGAATATTTTTTTCCCTGTTTTATCACTGCGAGAAATATTCCAAAAACGCCTTTAACAACCTAATTAAATACTCCTTCCAGACCTTGGAACCAAACCCAAAATCGCTACGCGTACTATACGTGTACGAGTCCAAGATGGCTCTGCTGATCAAGATAGCGGGCACGCGACTTGGAGCCGAAACCGTACTGGCGCAGGGTGCATTGTCGCGTCTCGCCAACATGAGCGTGCTGGACTGTCACCCGGACATACACACGGGGTACGGGAGCCAGGACACGGAGTTCGTGCCATCGGTAGCTAACAGGTTAGTTATTTTCGGTATATTTTGTATGAGCGCTTATAAGCGCCCCATCGCATTGGCCGCGCGCGCTTATAAGCGCTGCAGCGGGGCGAAGGTTCAAAACTAAGTAGCGACCTCCAATCTTTATAAAATCATATCTAATATAATCAATAAGAATAAGTAGGTAGGTAACTGTTACAATAGTAAGTTAATATTAGAAACAAATAAATATATACCTATAAATAAAAAATTGGGGCCAAATCGCTGCCCTGCGGAAGAGTGCCCAAAAGGCTGGCGACGTTACCTCGTTGTTAACGTTAACTTACTATTGTAACAGTTACCTACCTACTTATTCTTTTAAATAAATATATAATGTGATATAATCAATTTATATCTATATAATCAATTTATATATATCCCCCACAACACAGGGAATCCTAGTATGGGCGCTAGTGTACTTCAATAACACGACTTGCTAAACAGGATAACCTAACTTATATATTTATAAAAAATAAAAAAAATAAAAATTTAAGAAGTCTGTCTGTCTGTCCAGACTTGTATCTAAGAAACGCGTGGACGGAACAAGTTGGAATTAATACCAAATACTCAATCAAACCTGAACCTGCGACAGACAGACAACAAAGTGATCCTATAAGGGTTCCTTTTTTCCTCTTGAGGTTGGGAACCCTAAAAAAATCGAAGGCGTGAAATCCGCCAATTCGCACTGGGCCCGCCTGGTGGATCATGGCCCGTGCTCCCACGATGTCTATGTCCGGAAAGTGGGGACATAAATAGCCTGATGATAATGATGTATCGTTTCAGATTCCGTCAGATGTTGGTTCCGGCGCTGTCTCTGTGCGACGCGCTGCTGAGCACGCTGGGCACGCACAACCACAGCTGCGTCATTCACGTCACGCACATGATGCTCAGCCACGTGGAGTGCATAGACTGCGTGCTCAGGTAACCTTCTTCTTCTTCTTGCAGTGCCTCTCCACTAATGAAGGCTGGCCGTCAGCTCCGCATATCTCCCTCTGTCTTGAGCCAGTCGGAACAGCTCTTCGACGCTGGCCTCTCCCTTATATTGCGGAGTCAGATTTCTTCCTTCTGCCAACCTGCCTCTTCCCCTCAATCTTGCCCATCATTGTGAGTCGGAGGAGTTGGTACCTCTCGTGTCTCAGCACGTATTCGATATAGGTATAAGTCAGATGGTGTAATTAATTAAGGGGCTGCCAGTTGCCAAACTCAAGCGCGAGACAGAAGAAGTTCCGCAGCGTTTTTTTAATTTGGATGTATTTTAGCAGGGAAATAAAAATACGCCAACAAAAATCAGATTAAAAAAAAAGCTCTCGTATTTATAGAACGCTACATTTTGATGTATATTTTGTATGAAATATATATCAAACATACGATACATTGCGACCCGCCGCGCGACGTGACGGCGCGCGTAGTCGCGCGGAGGATCGCAATATATCGTATGTTGCAGTAAGTAAACTTGAATTCAAATTGCTACTAAATTAGACGCTTCGCCGGCACTCCGTCGGTCTGCGCTGACCCTAAAGCTACCACCTTCTTCGATCCGGTGCAGTCTTTCCCCTAAGAATAAGAATGACTCACCAAAACGCCCCACACGTCACGCGGCATCTTATGACGTCACTCAATCATTACAAAAAAATGTGTGAATTCAAAATGGCCGCCAAATGGAGCTGGTTTATAAGGTTTCAAGTTACCTAAGCTGTTCTCTTACCATTCCAGAGCCGCGCACCCTAACTCCCCCGAGGGTTTACTAATCGAGTTGGAGGCGATAACGTCTGTTATCTCTCGCGCGTCCAACCGCGAGGTGTTCGGCCTCGTGCGGGACGACACGGCGCTGCAGCACAGCGCGGCGAGCGTGCAGCGCGTGCAGTGGCTCATGCTGGCGCTCCTGGCGCGCATGCAGCACCCGCCGCCCGCGCACTCGGACCACAGCGACTACAGGCTGTACTACAAGGTTACTTTAGATATATTTATTTATTTTATTAATGGACTTCTGGTCGTCATTTGCCAATGTCATTTATTTTATTTTATTTATTCAAGTTTCATACATATATATAGTCTAAGTTTAACACCATTTATATATTACGAGTCAGGCAAGCGTTTCATAGAGCTATGACAGGGCGTTCAGTAGCAACCCAAACAGACCTAGGTCTGTGCTAGGGCTAACTACATGTCACGGACAAAGAGACGAGAACGGTCGAGTTTATTGGCGATATTGTAATCTCTAGAGGAGTACCATTATCAAGTCATGTTACAGAAAATTCAATATATTCAATAGTCTTCTATTTTCCTTCAGGGGAGTCGCAGTAGCGTCTTCACCCTGGGTAGCCGCGTCTTCATGTCTTCATCCAGAGGAGTCGCCGTAGCGTCATCACTCTGGACGAAGCAGCTCGACAGTCACGTTCACTCCCGAGCTTGTAGCGGGAACTCTTGATAAAAGCTTGAAACTTCAGATCTTGCATAAATAATCCAATAACTTCACTGTACTGTCATTCGCGAACATTTTCTGATTAATTTAACGTGATATTAAATACAAAATAGTCCCTGTAGACATTAAAAGGAAAATTATCAAATAATTTCGCAACCGTCGTTTCCCGCCATTTTCAAGAGAACCCTACCTTAGATATAAGTGTCAATTTAAAGAAATTTAGGTCAAAACTTAAAGTTTACTTGCAATAAAGAAATGACATTCTCACATTTCAATGGAGCTTTGCCCACCTTCAAAACTACGTGACCATTGAAGTTGTACCTATCATTTTGTTGGGGACTTATTACAGGTTTCATATTGCATAATCATAAACAGTAGGAGTTGCGAGAGTAGTAGAAAATGATAACAAAAATAACGAATAATTCGCCTCGATTTCTTAATGTTTAACGCTCAGCACTATCTGTTACATTGTCTGATGGTGGGCCCACAATTAAAAAAAACATGTCGCGTTACAATGAATGATTAGCGGAAAAACTAAGAGGAAAACGTACAAAAACTTTTAAAATTGATTTTTCGACTTGCAACTTGTACAAAACTTTATTTTAAACCAATATTTTTAATAAAAAAACGGAGATACATCATGCGGTTGTTGGTGGGGCAGAATCTGGTATTGTCATTTACTTGCAATAAAGATTTTAGAATTAAAACTATAGCGAGCCATTACTACAGATTTATTATATAGCGCGCTCACCTTGAAAAAGACCGTCGAAATCGGTCGAAACTGTCGGTCTAATTGCAGAGTTTAACAATATAAGTGAGTGATAGTATATATAGTCAAATATATATATATATATATAATACTTTAGGAATTTCAAATCAAAACTTATGTTGTTTGTACTCAGATCGTGTGCAACCTCCTAACGTACGCTCGCAACATCCTGGAGCGCGAGGGTTCGCGCGTGCTGTTCCGTCCGAGCCTGGAGCCCGGCGGCGGGGGCGGGGGCGGGGGCGGGGGCGGCAGCGACGCCCCGCACTGCGGCGCCGTGCTGCAGCTGCTGCAGGGCGTGTCGCAGCGCGCGCAGCACCACGCCAAGCTGCTCGCCACGCTGCAGCACCAGCTGCACAACGTGCCGGCTATGACTTGCGACGGTCAGGATTTATTTTTAATTATTTTATCAAGAGTTCCCGCTACAAGCTCGGGAGTGAACGTGACTGTCGAGCTGCTTCGTCCAGAGTAACGACGCTACGGCGACTCATCTGGATGGAGACAAGAAGACGCGTATGTTCAGGGTGATGACGCTACGGCGACTCCTCTGGAGGAAGACAAGAAGACGCGGATTTTCAGGGTGATGACGCTACGGCGACTCCTCTGGATGAAGACAAGAAGACGCGGTTTTTCAGGGTAATGACGCTACGGCGACTCCTCTGGATGAAGACAAGAAGACGCAGATTTTCAGGGTGATGACGCTACGGCGACTCCTCTGGAGGAAGACAAGCAGACGCAGATTTCCAGGGTGATGACGCTACGGCGACTTCTCTGGAGGAAGACAAGCAGACGCGGATTTCCAGGGTGATGACGCTACGGCGACTTCTCTGGATGAAGACAAGAAGACGCGGATTTCCAGGGTGATGACGCTACGGCGACTCCTCTGGAGGAAGACAAGAAGACGCGGATTTCCAGGGTGATGACGCTACGGCGACTCCTCTGGAGGAAGACAAGAAGACGCGGATTTCCAGGGTGATGACGCTACGGCGACTCCTCTGGAGGAATACAAGCAGACGCGGATTTCCAGGGTGATGACGCTACGGCGACTCCTCTGGAAGAAGACAAGAAGACGCGGATTTCCAGGGTGATGACACTACGGCGACTCTTCTGGAGAAAAAGAAGACGATAATATCTTGAATATTCTGTACATGACACTGGCAAATGACCAACTGTCGAGACCATTAATAAACTAAATAAATGAACCACCGCTTAGTCCGACAGTCACATACAGTTTTGAGTATTAGTGGAGTTTAAGATCGCTCTTACAACTGCCAATCTTCATATAATATTAACAGTCGTAAATGCGACTTTATTTCATGTTTCATGTCAAGTTCTTGCTCTAAACTGTCCTATGACTAAGGATTTAGACAGACAGACTCCAACTGCGAATTTGCAGTTGAAATGCAGTCCGTCTGTCTAGCAGGGTTTCTTAACGTGGGGTCCATGGACCCCTTAGGGGTCCGTAGCATGTGTGTCAGGGGTCTGCAGTAGGTCAGTCAGTCTAAAAATATTTATTAGGGAATTTTGTAGTAAACTCGACGAGACTTTGTCGGGTACGTAAGCTTATCCTCTTCTTGTCAAGCGTGCTATGTCTGTTCTGATACCATTTGCTACTACGTATCTTTGCGAGGCAGGGTTCTCGGTTCTGGTATCAATAAAAACAAAAAGTCGCAACCGATTAAACGTCGCAGATGACATGCGCCTTGCCTTGTCGAAGACTGTCCCACAATTTAACGTGCTCATTGAGGCCAAACAGCAGCAACCTTCTCATTAACGTAGTAAGTGTAATAAAAGTGCCAATAAAAGACTTTTTTTTATTTCCAAAAATATTTATGGCTGGGCTCCGTGGAATAGTTTAAATTGTGAAAGTGGTCCGTGACTGCAAAAAGGTTAAGAAACCCTCTAGCTAGATCCTAAGTAGAGAGTTAAGTCCAAACATCTCATATTGCAGACCTGAAGAGGCTCCTCCCCGCCGATACGTCCCCGCTGTCGCCGACCGAGACGCGCGCGCAGGCGGTGACCCTGCTGCGCGCGCGCCTGCGCGTGCGCCGCCTCGAGCTGCAGTACTGCGCGCACGCGGCCGAGGGCGCGCTCTACCTCGTGTGGGCGCACCTCCGCGTGTACCTCAGGGCCACCATACCCACAGCCAGCTCAGACACAGGTAGGCTACTACGCTGCCTTGTCAGGGGGTAGGGGTATCTTTTATTGCAAGTGGGGGTTACTCTAGAATCAAACGATGCAGCAGACGAGATGGCAAGACTTTTTCTTTTCTCTTCTCGTGTGGTTTAGTGACCAAACCTATTTGTCAAAGTTATTCAGGCCGCCCGCAGGCCTTTGACGTGGCCTAACGACTGCTGTCAAGCGACAACAACCGGGACCAACTGCTTAACGTGCGCCCCGAGGCACGAAGGAGCTCAGATGAAAGTGTCACTAGCGGTCACCCATTCGGGTCCTGACCTCGCCCAACGTTGCTTAACTTGTACGATGGTTTTCAACGTGTACTCGCTACTGGCCTACGAGCCCCTTGATGGCAAGACGAGGCGCTGAGGGTCCCGCTATAGGCCCGGAGCCTATACTCGGCATTCCCAGAAGCGCCTCGAGCAGCGTGCTGAACGCTTGGGCCGTGGAGCAAGGAATACCTGGAATGCCGTGGCTGGCCAGAGGCACGCAAAAACACCTTGTCACTGGTTACTGGAATAAATCCCTTCGATTTCTTACTATTTTCTGAATTCTAAATTAAGCTGTTTTTTTCGAATCGCAACTTGTACAAGTCGAAGACAGAGATAAGTATACAGGGGCCTGAATAAGGTTGAGATTTTCTCAAAAACTACTAGATCGAATTTACTAATTCTTTTACAGTTACATAGTTTTCACTTTTATCTATCAAACAGTGAAAGAATTTTTGCAATAGGTCAAGTAGTATTTGAGAAAATTTCAACCTTTAAAACTCTCCTGTACACCTTTCTCTGTGTTCCACCATACAAAACTTTATTTTAAACTAATAATTTTAATAAAAATCGGAGATATTTTTACATTTATTTGTTATCTTGTACAACTTGCGGGGTTGATGGTGGGGCAGAATCTGGCATTGTCATTTGGGGGTTACTCTTATAACTATGACATTGGCAAATGACTAAACTGTCCATTAATAAGATGAGTAATACTGAAAGTCCGTCTGACACTGTGTTTGTATTGTGTATGTTGCAGCTCTGTCCGTGGGCGTTGCGTGGCGCGGCGCGTGCGGCGGCGAGCTGCCCGAGCTGCGCAAGGGACTGGTCGCCGTGTTCAACGACCGGTTCACGGACGAGTTGCTAGACACGGCCAAGGTACGGTATCGCGACTTTAATTATTGTCGTTATCGTTTTACCACTTAGCTCGTATACTTACGTATGAAATGTTTAAGGGCCTGACATAAGCCAACTAGCGCCGCCAATCTGAAAAAAATAATATCTTCCAATTTAATCAATTTGATTAAAATATGGATCAATGGTAACACTTTTTACTTTTGCCAGTTCTTATTATTTGCATCGTAAGACTTGAAATCGTACTGCAAGTGTTACCATTGATCTGCTGTCGACTGTACAATTTTTTTATTATGATAAATACTATTTTTCAATATACAATACATGTCATGATTGCAACAAACTAAGTTGTTAAAAAAAATAGTGTTTATCGTAATAAATTTTTTGTACCTAGCTTTTTTAATAAAATTGATTAAATTGGAAGATGTTTTTTTTTAATATTGGTGGCGCTAGTTAGCTCTTCTAAGGCCCTTAATGATACCGTACTCTTTATATGAGTTGCCAACGTAAGTACGCGACTACGGTAATACCTTCGTTGGGACTCACGAGATTGGTGTGACTTTAGTTCCTTTTAGACCTTGTCATAATAATTTTAATGTTGTTTTTCCTGAAACATTATTAGTAATAATATTTTTAACTTTGAACTGTCCCATTGCTTGTTGACAGCACCAGCCGGCGGCGCAGCGCGGCTTCATTGACGTGCTCGTCAAAGACATCAAGACCATGATCCAGTTCTCACCGCTGTAGCCGGAACATAAACACCTAATTGATTCATTGTTTAGTTGTAACCATTAGTATGTATTCTATTATTATTGTGTAGGTATGATAATTTGTAATGTTAATAAAATTAATTTTCGTAAATATTGTGGCTTTTTAAGTGTTATCCGTCCTTATTTCTCTAAGTGTTGTCCCATTAATTTCATTATAATGGACTACCAATAACAGCGCCCAGAGGCAAGGTAACGTGTGTGGTTTCCTTTAGTTGACTTTTGCATGTAGAGAAGATAATATTTATCTATGAGAGGCATCTCTGTCTACGACGTAGAGAGGCGTAGAGAGGTCTCAAAGAGGTCTACGATGAGAGAAGACGTGTCATCGCGTCTAGCGAAAGGCAAAGGTAATCTAGCACATACAGCTATGTCCCACGTAGTATTTTTCTTATGGATATGGATGATGGGTTGTTGAAAAGCTAGATAGTCTTTCAATGTCTTCTAGGGAGACTATAATCATATTTGGCGAGCCCACTAGAAGACGAAGTATGTAGTAAAATTGGAACGTAGCAAATTATTTACAAACAACAGGGAGATGTATTAAATTGGTTTCGTTGCATTTTGATGTCTTATTTGCTTTATTTTCATGGAAAAGGCCCGCGAACTACCTTTATTTAATGAAATTAACGAAAGTAATTAGTGCCGGCCGGTCAAATTCAATGTGCGTGTAACGGAACTTTATTTTGACACTTGTTATTTGTTTGGTTTGTGCGTGTTTCCGGGATAACCTCAAAAAACATTTTGTTTTGCAATTAATTTAATTTACAATGACGGATAACGTGATAAAAATTGGAGACTACGTCGTACTACAGAAGCAAAGCTACAAAAAACTACACAAGCTTAATAAACCCAATTCAAATGTTAATTTGGGTCGCCACAGCATCACCCTGACTGGTATAGAAGGATGCCCTTATTTCTCTGTATTTAAAATGATACCCAACGGCAAGAGAGGTAATCAATTTCGTTTAGAGTTGACCGACGAAACGGTGGACCTATCGGAAGAAATAGACATCAAATCATCGGGTAATGACAACAGGAATATATGTGATGATGGTCGGTCGCAAAAATTAAGTAAAGATGAGATTGACGAGCTGACCAACGTCTCTAACAAGCCGTCAGATATCGTAGAAACATTGATATCTAACTCCAACACTTTCCACAACAAAACCGAGTTCTCACAAGAGAAATATTTAAAGAAGAAGCAGAAGAAATATTTTGAGTATCTGGAGGTATTGAAGCCAAACTTAAGAGTCATCGCTGAGGTAATGTATAAGTTAGATCCGGATAAAATTCAGAACTTGCGTGAAGATACGTTGTCTCAAATGATTACGTATAGCAACATACATTGTGATGGAAATCATTTGCTGTATGATTCAGGTTCGAACGGTCTCCTGGCTGCAGCGTTAATGAGTGCCATTGGAGAGAATGCTGACGGGAAACTGGTTCACATGCATCCCGGAGTCATGTCTCAGAAACAGGCACTGTTAGCAATGAATTTCAGCGAGGAACAATTGAAACGATGCTTGTCTGTAAATATTTATTCAGTTTTAAGACAAATCTATCAAGGGAACGATATAAATGTTAAAATATTATCGGAGACTAATGATATTGTTGAAATTGATGCAGAAAATAAAGATAGCATAGATATTAGCTTAGAAACTAATTTAGAAGATAATTGTTTGAAAAGGAAAGCAGAAGATGACGATGAACATAAATGTAAAGTTCCAAAACTTGATAACTCCGAAGAAAATTCCACAGAAGATAATGTCGACTCTAATCCAAATGAAAACGGACTATCTGAGCCAAAAAAACCAGGTTGGCACTATGATAATATAGCAGCTGCCGAAATATTAACCAACAAAATAGATTCGCTAGTAATAGCTTGCAAGGAGGACCCGAAGAACATATTTCTGGAGTTATTGCCATTTGTAAAGCCCGGCCGCCCATTTGTGATATACTATAGCGTAGCAGAACCATTGCAAAACTTGTATGTTGTGTTAAAATCAATGGCAAACGTTGCAGCCTTAAAGCTGACTTGCAACTGGATGAGGAATTACCAGGTTGGTTTTCTATTTAGTGTACACCTACATTAAATCAATTGCAGGTTACAAATACTTGTTACTTTCATTGGGATTTTAATCTAACCCAGAGTGGTTGAAATTTTAATTAGTGTTCATCTACGAATCTGTAACAGTCCTAATATAAAACTTTCCTAACTATATTCACTCTGTAAGGCTCTATTCAGATGGACCAGTACGATCACCACAAAAGTGTCGCGGGGCTACAAAATTCAAGACTCTTGAAGTGTTTGTATGTTGTATTGTGTTGTGCATAAGAATGGAATAGCGTTTTCATAATGATTCATGCCCAGCAAATTGTAGCTGTTATATGGTCCATCTGTTGGGTTAATCATGAGAAATAGTGTTGGAAAATGTATGTTCGTCTATTTGACATTAAAGCTGGGACTACACAGCGTCTAGTAAGGTCCAGCCCTTGTAGCACGCACCAGCGTTATTACAATTAATCAAACTGATGTTATTTCAAGGCATTTGACATTAGTTTGACAGCTCCGCGATCGCCACAGTCCACTTACCCCATAGACATGAAATCGGTACAAAAGACATTGCCACATTTCAATGGAGCTTTGCCCCACCTACAAAACTACGTGACCATTTAAGCTGTACCTATCATTTTGTTGGGTACTTATTACAGGTTTCATATTGCATAATCATAATCAGTATCATTTTCTACTACTCTCGCAACTCCTATAGAAGAATAACAAAAACAATGAATAAATCGCTTCGATTTCTTACTATTTTCTGAATTCTTAATTAAGCTGTTTTTTTTCGAATCGCAACTTGTACAAAACTTTATTTTAAACCAATAATTTTAATCAAAAACGGAGATATTTTTACATTTATTCGTTATCTTGTACAACTTGCGGTTGATGGTGGGGCAGAATCTGGCATTGTCATTTGCAAGCGAAAAACTCTGTCAAACGATGAGCGCAATAGACGAAGCAGGGGCAGGGGTGCCATATTAAATCCATGTCGATATCTCTAGGTTACGTTACGCGTGTAGCGAAGCAATTTTGCGCTCTTGTGCGGGCAGACACGAGCCCTCCTGTTACGTGTTGTGGTAAGTGGTCTGTGGCGATCGCTAACGCTGCGCGTGCTACCACCCCATACAAAACGCAGTCCAAAACACAATCAAATATATGTTTCTGTTTCAGATCCTGCCCGAGAGGACCCACCCGGAGGTGTTGATGAATGCACAAAGTGGTTACCTGTTGACAGGATATGTGTTGGAATGATTGGTGTATAAACTATTGGTGTGTCAGGCAGTTTCCAGTACCAATTTGAGCAAGCACTGGTAACTTACCACGGGTGACGCATGGGCGTACCCAGGTTCTGGACCGGGGGGGGGCAAATGTGCTTATAGAAAGAACGAACGCGCCGCGTAATTTTTAGTTGTACAAATATTGTATTGCAAACAAATGGCAAATTTTTATCGATAAAAGTACTAGATAGAAGATACTTAGTATGGACGTCAACATTATCCAGGGGAGCTCCCCCCCCCCCCCCCCCCCCCCCCTCACGCCTCTCCTGCCCTTACCTGGGTACACCCATGGGTACGCCCATGGGTGACTGTTGTCACTGTAATCAATGTACCTATATGTCGCCGACAACTGATTGAAATAGTCGTTTGTTAAATTAACAACTAGCCCTTTCATTGAAAAAACTAATTTGGCATAAACAATCATAATTACATATTCCGATGGAAGGCGTTGGTATCCGTCACACAGATTTTTTTAACTAGTACGGATGTTATCGTTTCCACATTCTTGAAATAAATGTTAGTATTTAATATATTGCTAAAAATATATACCTATTTTCAAGAAGCTTTAGGCGTTGAAACCTAAAAGAAATAGAAATTAAACGTGTTCACTGATATTTTAAAATCAATAATATTTTCGAAGTTATTTCACACAAACATTTACTGACAACTCATTTTTACTCTCTCTGACATTTGACAATAGAATCCGGAACTTTTAAAAATGGTTTTCTTTTTCATCGGCACCGTGGAGGCTCTACTCCTACAAAGCATTGTTCATTGTTTTGTGTCAATAAAAATCTTTTTAATTTATTTAATTTATAATAAGATGATATTTAATTTATTTTGCACAATGAGGCAGTCATTCGTATAGTATTGCAACACGGCGCCGCGTCGTGGCGTTGTGCGTTCGCCCTTAGTCTTCTGAATATGTATAAAATAGGGAAGACTTCAGCGATATTTTCTGACAGATAGGTACGGTGGAACACAGAGAAAGGTGTACAGGAGAGTTTTTAAGGTTGAGATTTTCTCGAAAACTACTTGACCTATTGCAAAAATTCTTTCACTGTTTGATAGATAAAATTGAAAACTATGTAACTGTAAAAGAATTATTAAATTCGGCCCAGTAGTTTTTGAGAAAATCTCAACCTTATTGAGGCACCCTGTATACTTATCTCTGTCTTCGACTGTACACCGAGTTTTATAGACCGTTCCTACTATCGTATCTTTTGTATCGTACATTACAGTGACAAAACTGTCGCCGTGACTTAAGTTACCAGTGTGCGCATAGCCTTAATTCTTCAATAATTTTTAGTGAAATTAATTGTGACTAGGTAAGTTAAGTACAATTTCAATTTATTTAAATAATAAATACAATAAATGTTTATTTTAATAAAATGTAAAAAATATTTGTCAATACAAGTTTTGATGCATTTCGTTCATTACTTGTAACTAATGAATAATTATGTAAGGATTTTATTTAGAAATAAATATATTTTACAAGTTTATTTGACTTTTCATTGAACATGTAAATAGGATTTTAAAGAGTAGTAGTAAAGTGCGATTGTAAAGGCCTGTACGGACTAAAGGCATACGCACACAAGGACGGGATGGCAGAGTTTTTTTTTTACCAAGGGAGATTCAAACTTATCTAGTAGGAATAAGATATAGGATCGATCGATTCCATGGCATCGGAAAAGATTTCTTTACACTGCATTGAACACCGTGCTAAAGGGATCCCGCGGCGGTATGTCGCATCGCACTGCGGTATGCAACAGCACGCCGAAGAACGCCGCGAGATGCAACGGTAAGTGATGTCTCGCAGGGTGATGTAGTGCAAGCGGGGTATGATCACATTTGCAGCACGTGCTGCAGAGACATACTTCGGCGTAACGCATAGCCGCGGCATGTCGCGGGATGTCTTTGAATGCCACAGTAACTAAGCGGCTAGATGTGCGCTGATCGGTAGCATAATCTTCTGCCATCCCGTCTCGGTGTGCGTAGGCCTTAAGCTGTCCAATGTACCTACGCGTACAGTGCGCGAGGCGTAAGCTCAGGTTTGCATTTGTGTGAGTGCACACAGATAGTGTAGAGTGATATTTAGAAAATGGAAGAGCATCGTCTGTGCCTACCAATGCCAATGATTACCGGGAAACTAGCGTCGGATTATTTTATTTTTATTTTATTTTACAATTTTAGGAATACCAACAGCTATATAAATAGGTAGTCATGAAAATAATAACAGTAAGCCAACAATAGGTTCTCGCTATTAGATGCGGTATACATATTTGATGCACTAAAAGTACACCATCAGTTCAGTTCAGTAATTTATTAATAAATAAAAATTCAGAAGTCATTTTCTTAACAAAATAGGTGATATTAAACCATACAGATTATCTTTATAATTAAAAATTTCAATACTTAAACAATAATATTTAGTATAATTAATTTACAATTATTATAAATTATTTTACAATTTTAGGAATTTTAACATTTAGGCACTGTCTATAATCGTGAAGCGCATCTTAAAGCTAATGTAATCGGTAACATAAAACAGCATAGCCATAACACCACAAGTATAACAGGAAAACAGGTTAATCGCAACTAAATGGTTTAATCGTCAAAAAACTGACTACTCATAAGTCGCTTTGCCTTGCTACAACCGGTATTAAATAGATCCAGGTGGGTCTGACGCAGAATGTGCACTTCGCAAAATGTACACTCGACAAAAAATGCGCATTTCGCATTTGGTGTACTTCTAAAAATGAGCACTTCGCAGATTGCGCACTTCGCAAAATGTGCATTTCGCAAAATGAGCACTTCGCAGATTGAGCACTTCGCAGAATGAGCACTTTTTGTGGAAGTTGTTAATTAATAAAAAAGATATGGGTACTGGGTATTTAAAATAAAATAAACACTTTTACAAAGTAATCATTTATCTGCAGACAAATGATTGAAGCTCTCACCCGCTCGCAGTAAGGAGTTCCTCCTGTACCTGGTTGAGGCTAGTGGAGTAGACAGAATAGGGTTGTGTCTAAAGGTCCTAGACGGGACTCTATGTATGTAAGTCAATACATTATTCTTCAATAGGTTTAGGAGTTATAGTTACTGTAGTTACAGATAAACTTAAGAGCCTTCCATGAGCCAACTAGCGCCGCCAATCTTAAAAAAATCATATCTTTTAATATAATCAATTTTATTAAAAAAGCTACGTTCACATTGTTTTTTGCTATAAATATTATTTTTTAAATGCTTATTTGTAACGTGATGCAATGTAGGTAAGTTGTAGTTCACATAATTGCGAAAAACGGCCGTTTCTGGCACATTTGTGTGTTTGAATCACGTTACAAATAAGCATTTAAAAAATAATATTTATAGCAATAAACAATGTGAACGTAGCTTTTTTAATAAAATTGATTATATCGAAAGATATGATTTTTTTAAGATTGGCGGCGCTAGTTGGCTTATGTCAGCGCCTTAAGTGCTTGCAATTATATTCTTAGAGCCAAACAATGTACCGAAAAATAAACAAGCCATGAAACGAAACCCACTCGACCCAACTATCAATTTAATTGGGGATCCGCGGGCATCCTCTTTACCTCGCTAACTTTTCGATTTAGATTCAAACGGTCTTTTAAAAAACCAACTCAATAACTACGAAAACCGTCATTCAGCTGCACTCCACGAATCATTCGACTGCGAAACTTGGCGGAGAGAATCTGATTGGTGGAGGCTAAGGAGGCGGGGCCAGCAAGCCCCTCCCTTCATCCCTGCGCATGCTAAACGCGATTTAAACCCCGTTTAAGCGGTGTTTTGGGCCAAAACCGCAAGAAAATGTATGTAACATCGGTTAGGGAGGGCGTACCTAAATAGGAGCGCATTTTCGCGGTTGAGCGACGTTTTGAAAATGGCGGACAGTTGTGTCGGATGCGCGCCAAAGTGCAGTTGCGGAAAAGTTTGCTAAGCCAGAACATCGCGCTTTTAAATTAATTCTTCTGCATCTAAATTCCTTATCAGCTCATATCTTCCACATAAACCTCTTTACCTATAGGTATCATAACTAATAATGGTGAATAATTTTATTGTATCTACTTAATATCAAATACTTAATAATAGAAATTATTTCTCTACAATTGAAGACCTATTTAATTAATTGACTTAACTAAGTAGGTACTAAATTTTCCGAGATCTTAACTTTGACAAGCTCAATTGAGCTTAATTAGATTCGAGTACTTACAAGTATGTACCTCCTATTATGAAGCATAAGTTATGTTGTAAAGAATTTAGGTTAGTATAATAAAAATAAAAAATTGAGGACATAAAGATCGCAGACATTCAATGGATGTTCCAATATCTATCTAAGTACCATAAACTCAATAGTTCTGAAAGCTATTAAAGTTCTATTAAATAAAATAATATAGACAGAAGAACCCCTAACAAAATCATCTGCTACTCTCTGTGTAAATTACATAAAGTACAATTAAAACAGATGTTACGTGACGAGTAATGTGACGGAGTACTTTAACTCTTGCCAAAACTATCTCTACTCTATGGTGTAAATTACACAATTTAGAATAACTGATGTTACATCACAAGTAGTGTGACAGTGATGGACTCCAGGATGCAGGACTGCCACAAGTCATTCCTCATCAAAGACCTGCTTGGAGACGTGTTAAGACCGGGAACCGCAGGTTGGTATTTCATGTTTTTAAGGTTCCGGACCTCAAATTGAAAATAAGGAATGGGATCTTGTAGGATCACTTCGTTATCTGTCTGTTTTATATGGTTCCGTAGTTCAAGTGGAAAAAAATAACCCTTATAGGATCACTTTGTTGTCCGCCTGTCTGTCTGTCCGTCCGTCCGTCTCTCGATCTGTCATGACCTTTTTCAAAAACGCGTGGACGTATTGAGTTTTATTTGATTAATACCAACCTCTAAGGTCTGCAATATCATACATTTGTTGTGCCCCTCATGAGAACCAACCTCGGTAGGCACGCTCCCTTTCACAGAATGGTTCGTAGTTACAACACCCTCAATAGCAAAACCGATCTTGACATTAATCATGACTCTCTTTTCAACTTTAACTCAAAGATACAGTCCTCTTCTCAATAACTTATTTAAAATAGACTTACTGTTATTTTCTATATTGTGCTATATATTAAAGTGAATGATGTGTTCACCTATAATTTGGTTTCATGTTAGAACATAATTTATATCGTTTCCATATGTACGCTTACATGTAATCTGTTGGTGTTCCAATAAATAAATCATGCAACCGTAAAAAAATCAAACCTATCTACGTCAACGCAATCAAATGATATGGCCATTTATGTTGCATTTTGTAGCATATTTATATGAAAACGCAAGGGAATCAAAACCTACAGGGTACTTTCACTAGAATATAAACTGCTTTTTGACATAGCCTAAAAATATATTTTTGCGGTTGTTGTGATTACAAACCTATCTTTGCAGATTGTCAAGGAATCGGAATAATAATAATATAGGTAAATGCATAATAAGATTTCATTATACGTAGATGTAGGTATGTATTATAAATGTATGTAGTGTATTTATTTTAGGTAAGTTATTAGACTGTACACGTAGTAATGTCGTCTACTCTTTAAAATTTATTTTCGCTTCCTAGGTCTTGCTGGAAGAAATCTCTCTTTAGAGATAAGCACCACCTGTGTACATTAAGTTTATTGTTTCTAATATTTTTTTGTATCTTCTTTCGTGTATAATAAAGTAATAATAATAATAATAAGAATAGGCATAGTGTTGTTTTACGAATGGCAAATATAAGTTGGCCCGTAAATCTAGTTTTTTAGAGCAAAGTTCTCGTCCTTTGCCCAGCAGCGGGACATTACAGGCTATTAAATAAATAAATAAAGTTACGGGGTTAAGTTGCGTTGCACGGAACCCTCGGTGCGCGAATCCGACTCGCACTTGGCCGGTTTTTACTTAGTAAGTGTACATACGATCTTACACAGAGAAAAGTATACAGTAGAGTTACCTATATGCATTTTGCCACTGATAAATAATGTAGTTTGAATAATTATTAATTACATGGCCCGGTTCCACTTGTCATTAATCATACTGCCCGGGCATTGTAAATAATGCCCTCATTAAGTATAGTTACTTAATTGGTCCAAAACATAATTATCCGTTATTTATTAAAATTTGGTATTAGAATGTGTATTATGAAGGAAGGGCGCTACGAATATTTTCCTTAAAAACGTGTAGCGATATGTGTAGCCATTTCGTAGCACGCGCTACGTGGTATCAAAATGATATACCTCATAACAGCCTCCTGTTAATTGTCGACAGGTGGGACTGCCCTATCCTGCGTTTTTGGGTGAAGGTACATGCTACGGCAGGTGACTTCACCCGAAAAATGTTATTATAATTAAAATCACTAACATAGTTGTAAGCAAATTGTTACTAATATATTATGGACTTTTGTCTGAAATAAAGATTCATTCATTCATATACTCGCATCTCGTAGGTAGCCATTTCGTAGCACAGGCTACGTTGTATCAGAACGATAATATACTTGTATCTCGTAGGCAGTTATTTGTAGCCCCTGTGCTACGTTGTATCAGAACGACATACTCGTATCTCGTAGGCAGTTATTTGTAGCACGGGTTACGTGGTATCAAAATGATATACTCGCATCCCGTAGGTAGCCATTTCGTAGCACCTGTGCTACGATGTATAAGATATTATACTCGCATCTCGTAGGCAGCTATTTCGTAGCACGCGCTACGTTGCATCAGAATGATAAATGGAGAAAAAGTTTCATCACGCTTTATTCCAACATAGCCACCGTGATATCATACCCAAGTCGTCGAATTTTGTCTCCATATTCGTCTTAAGGACGGTAGCGACATAATACTTAAATTCATGTGTGTTAGACAGTTAGAAATCATGTGAAAATATCCATGTTTCGAATCCCGGTCGTGATAAAAAAAATTCTCCATTTTATCATTAGGTACGATTTTCGTCTCGCATAGCGCATATGCAAGAAAATATTAAAACAAATTGTTTCACTCCTACTATTTTCTATGTACATGCTTCTTTGTGCAATAAGGTGTTAATCTATCCATTAGAAGATATGATTTTATAAGATTGGGGGCTCTAGTTAGGTATTATAACCCTTAGCATGTTTGTACAAGCTCAACGCTGCAAAGTTTTCGGGCGCAAATGACTTTGCCACATTTCAATTGCCCCACCTACAAAACTACGTAACCATTTAAGCTGTACCTATCATTTTGTTGGGGACTTATTACAGGTTTTATATTGCATAATCATAATCAGTATCATTTTCTACTACTCTCGCAACTCCTATAGAAGAATAACAAAGACAATGAATTTTCGCTTCGATTTCTTACATTTTCTGAATTCTTAATTAAGCTGTTTTTTTCGACTCGCAACTTGTACAAAACTGTATTTTAAACCAATAATTTTAATAAAAAACCGAGATATTTTTGCATTTATTCGTTATCTTATACAACTAGCGGTTGATGGTGGGGCAGAATCTGTCATTGTCTTTTGAGTTGAAACTTTACATATTGAGTCGCAATTTTTAGTCCTACCTCACTACTAATGAATATGCATAGAGTTAGCAACAAATAGCGTTACTCCCGGCCTACGTGACTAAGTGCTCGCGGCGGTAGTGTGAAGCGCCTTAATAAGCTGCTAATTTGCGCGTGTGCACCCCTTAACATGCAGGTGCATACATTAGGACCTAATTTTCAATCTTGACTGCGAAATTAGCTGGAGTTTCATGAATTTTTCATGGTTTTTCGCTTTATTGTAAGTACAGTTGACATCACAATTCAGCACATCAATGATACCTACACGGCCACTCTACTCGTATGCGAGGCTGCATCAGCGAGCTTAGTATTCAATTTCGTTGTAAGGCATAGATTAAAATGGTTTTATTTGGTTTTGTAGGTTGATGTGCTGTTCACTGTACATATTATTGTTTAGTGCTAAGATTGTGTACCAAATGTAGTTTGTACACACTTTTTTGAATTAGAACTATAGTGAGCTAACTATTCAAATTATTATAGGTTGTATGTAAACAGATTAAACTTGTTAGTTTAATAGTCTAAGTATTGACGTTAGGCTAAATTTATTGCGACCACAAAGCGACTATCATATTAACTTAGTTTATACACAGTCGGTTTCTTAAGTTTTAAGGTAAAACACCAAAAAATTATCAACTTCAAGTCGCGACCTGCTGATCGAAATGTCGTAGACCCCCGTTTACATGTCATAGACCCCCGTTTACATGCCATAGATCCCCATTTACATGTCAAAGACCCCCGTTTACATGTCATAGACCCCCATTTACATGTAGACTCCCGTTTACATGTCGTAGACCCCGTTTACATCTCATGGTGAACTCCATACATTTATGCTTATGATAAGATGAGGTAAATCTGTAGGATATATTATGCTCAATGATGTCTATGTGACGTCTACTAATTAAACGACCGTTCATTGAATGTGTTTGTTACACTGCTATGTTACATGTTTTGGCAATGTTTTTGTTATGCATATTCAAGTATGCTTGCTCATACATAGACCCTAAATTGTTTTCCCGCTCCCTTGCAGGTCGTCGTCGACCTCTGGGGCTTGATATATACCACTTCTTAATTCAATTCAATATATTTATTGCATTCCATAAGTTATAATACAGATGTTCACATACTTAACATTAAAATGTTACAATGTTCTTTATGGACCTTGTTTAGGCACAGCAATATAAGGGAGAGACATTTTTTGCTCAAATATAATGCAATTTGTAGTAACTAAGAAGTAGGCTATAATTGTTTATTATTTTTTCTCGTTTAGAAATCCAATATATAATAGTCGAAGACAACACTTGTGTACATTATTCATAAGTACATTTACATTTAAAATTTACTTACTGCTGTAAATGGAAATAAATGAAACCGAAATTGAAATATATTCGATCGAACGTGTCTTTTTTTTTATTTTTATTAATGGACTCGACAGTTCGTCATTTGCCAATGTCATGTTACAAAAAATTCAATGTATAAATAGTCTTCTATCTTCCTCCAGGGGAGTCGCCGAAGCGTCATCACCCTGGGTAGCAGCGTCTTCATGTCTTCATCCACAGGAGACGCCGTAGCGTCAATCACTGCGGACGAAGCAGCTCGACAGTCACGTTCACTCCCGAGCTCGTAGTGGGAATCTTGACCATGGCGCCAAACTTCAGATCCTGCTTGAATTCTTCAATAACTTCACCATACTGTCATTCGCGAACATTTTCTGATTAATTTAACGTGATATTAAACACAAAATAGTCCCTGTAGACGTTAAAAGAAAAATTATCAAATAATTTTGCAACCGTCGTTTCCCGCCATTTTCAAGAGACCCGAACGTGTCTTCCGCAGTCGTCGTGTCGCGGCGGACCCTCGTTCGTGTCGAAGTAACGTAAGTGACAAAACTTTACCGAAAGTCTAACGAGCACTTATCGGTGGCTGACCACTCCACACTTGTTACAATTTTATATTTTTTGAGAAAAGAGGGTTGTCTTTATTTAACGTAACCGGTTACGTACAGTCGACGACAGAGATAAGTATACAGGGGACCTACATAAGGTTGATATTTTCTCAAAAACTACTGGACCGAATTTAATAATTCTTTTACAGTTACATAGGTTTCACTTTTATCTATCAAACAGTGAAAGAATTTTTGCAATAGGTCAAGTAGTTTTTAAGAAAATCTTAACCTTAAAAACTCTCCTGTACACCTTTCTCTGTGTTCCACCGTACGAAGAAAATAATTCTAATCGATACTAGATAGAGCACGAGAGAGAGTTTAGATAGACCTGACGAGACGGTGTACAGGAGAGTTTTTAACGTTGAGATTTTCTCAAAAAGTATTTGACCGATTTTTGAGTGGAATATTTGTCGGGAGATCGTAATGCTTTGTGAATTGTGAGAGTACGACTGTGTGATTGGTTGTAATAATTTCTAAGTTTATTCTTTGACTTGTGTTGTCCTAAATATTGTGTCCATAATTAATTGTTGACGTACGTTTACTTAGTGAATACGAAAATATCTGTAGTAACTAGTCGAATGAATAAATAAATAAAAGTACTTGACTGCTTTTTAACAATCCTTTGCAATGACAATGCGTACTAGAAACTCTACTAGTAAAAGATATGTAACAATCGGTAGAGTAGTTCTTGAAAAAAATTTGAGGATATAATTTATATTCTATCATTTTGACTTAATTTTTTAAATCTTAAACGGCGCAAATATGCAGCTATCGGCGATTAACTACATGTTTGAGCTGTTTGGGGCGGAGACGCTGGGACCATGGGGTCACCGCATCCTGCAGCCTGGTCGAGGCATCACGTGACCAAAGGGCTGGCAGTTCGCCCAAGCGCGTTAGCCTCGCCATACAGTGGGGCAACGCGCCCAGAAACAAAACTAATCACATCGAAACTAGTTACAATACGAAACTCCGGTTATGTACGTAAGTGGTCGATAGGACTTCTCATCCTTCAGACCTAAGTCCTAACTCTCAAAATCACCGATATTAAAGGTCCTTAGTTTTGTTAGGAATCAATAGTCCCATCAGCAGATAATGATTGTAATTGCTTGTGTGTAGGTGCATATGCTCTCAAACACAGCAGGCGACTCTTGTGTGCGCACGCGGCAGCCACGCGCCGCCGCTGAGCACCGATTGACTCTATGGGCGTTCTATACTCTATGGGCTTTATTATTTTTAATTCCTCTTTACAGTTTATGGTTTTGTTATTTAGTTGGGAGCGTAGATAGAGAAGCCTATAGATGGAGTGTGGTTTCTGTCTCGCTCTCGAGTGACAAGAACAACATAATATGGATATCGTAAGCGTGAGAGAGAAAGATTCATATATCTTCTGTCCTTATCGGCGTAGCCAGTTTTACGTTATTAAAACTAACTGTCACCGGCACCAAAATGACAGTTCGTGTTTACGTTGTTGTAAATTATGATAAATTATTGTTTTAGCAGCATTTTATGTGTTGGATCTCGTGTTTGTAGTCATATATTAGATCGAAACATATTGTCCTTATTATATCATCATTGCTGAGGGGGTTTGTTGTGTACAGGAGTGTAAAAATAGATGAGAACGCAAGGATCCAAATATTTCGTTTCATAGGTCAGTATTTTCCATTTCTTAACTTTCTATGTTTTAAAACGTACGGTACATAGTTTATACATAATCAACACGTTGCAACGCGTTGTAATTTTGCTTGAAAACAGTGCCTAAATATCAAAATAACATCGAAAAGTATTTTGTAAAATGTACGACATAAAATTCAGTGTTGTCAACAGTGTTGGTAAAAAATACCCCAAAAAATATTTTGTTCCACAATATATGTATGGGAATTACAGTACTATTTAGCTAGCCCTAATTTTAAATACCTAGTCTAATTCATTAGATACTAGATCATTTACTTTGTGCAAAAGGATTGATTCACTCGATTGTCATGATTAGAGTTCCATACCTCAATAGGAAACAAAGGAACCCTTATAGGAAGGGACACTTTGTTGTCCGTCTGTCTGTCCGGTCGTCTGTCTGTATGTATAAGACCTTTTGCTCTGAAACGCGTGGACGTACAGTCGAAGACAGAGATAAGTATACAGAGGGCCTCAATAAGGTTGAGATTTGCTCCAGAACTACTGGACCGAATTGAATAATTCTTTTACAGTACACAGTTTTAACTTTTATCTATCCAACAGTGAAAGAATTATTGCAATAGGTCAAGTAGTTTTTGAGATAATCTCAACCTTAAAAACTCTCCTGTACGCCTTTCTCTGTGTTCCACCGTACTTATTAAATTGACTTTCATTAAAAATTTTGTTACAGCATCCAAGCAATGGATTATAAAAATAGCAATGGGTTTGCTGTCACTGTCAGATACACTAATTGGCGGAAATGAACAAATCACACTTTCAAAATACGACTTTTTCGAAAATTACATACCTATTATATTATATGCCTAAATATAGTTTTACCAAAAACATATCCAATGCATTTTTTATGCATATTCATATCTATAATTTATAATTTTATTGTGAAAAATACCCTTAATGTTTGGTAATAGTTTTTCCTAGGCAACACCTGGCTGCCAGAAAGAAAGGGTAAATGTGGTTACGCGGGGACTCCGTCTATAGGATAATCTGTCTACGGTTGGGAGGGATTCCTTGACACGCTTGACATCGTCTTGACATTAGCTACTTTTTGTTTACGTTTCAGGAGATATCCGCAAACGTTAGAAACGCGTGTTTGTCGTATTTGTAAAATACTTGACGTACCTACATACAAATAAGACGAATATTTTGTCACACATACCAACCACACATAGCAAGTACCTATAACAAATACGCAAATACGAATAGCCAAATGAAGTGGGAGCATAAAACTTGTTCTTTAGAAAATCTTACCTTAACGACTCTCCTTTATATTTTTCTCTGGTATTTACCGTTTAGCCGAACTTGGGTTTGAACTCGGGCCTTCTTAACGGAAGTTACCGAGCTGATAAAAATTATTATGCGAATCATTTGTCATATTTAAAAACAATCAAAACGGCGCGGCGTAGGCCCCTTATCGCCGCCGGCGGCAGCAGCAAGCGGGCGATAGGGG
Organism: Tachystola acroxantha; assembly: GCA_963506565.1. Classification (NCBI taxonomy): domain Eukaryota; kingdom Metazoa; phylum Arthropoda; class Insecta; order Lepidoptera; family Oecophoridae; genus Tachystola; species Tachystola acroxantha. Next base: position 14,307,313 of record OY735876.1, on the reverse strand, counting down.
TGTCGATAATACGTGCAGGGAGATACGACATTCATTTGTCACGTACTGCAGTCAAGTGCATTGTTAACATCTTAGTGCATCCTATGACTCGTAACTTGACAAGTTGAGTTCCGTACGGTATCCGAAATACCCTTAACCGATGGGACGTTTCGAAATCACTCTTCGCCGACAGTTGATTTAGGCTTGGCAAATGGTCATAGTTTGGCAAAAGAGCTCGGTGGCTCAGTGGTTGGGTCAATGGACTTGCGCTACGGAGGCAGGGCAGCCATGTACCTCAATGAATTATCCTCGGATTTTTCGACGGAAAATCTTACGTACATTTACCGAGTGCTCTCAAAACGGTGAAGGAAAACATCGTGATGCATGCCGTATAAGAAGAAAAAAATATCTAAGGAATGTTGAAATCCGCCAATCCGCACGGGTCCGCGTGGTGAATCATGGCCCCAGCTCCCTCGTGTAAAGGAAGGTCTGTGTCCGAGCAGTGGGGCAATATAAATAGACTGATGATGATGAAGGCATGGTTTAAGGATTTTTGCTGGATCTTTGAATTTTATGGTTTATACTTATCAGCTTTTCTTAAATAAATTAATAATAATAATAATGGGGTCCTAACCTCCGGCAGCTTGGATGCGCATGCATCCTGCTGCCGGTGGGTGGCTATTTTTATATTTTTCTATTTGTTTTTGATATTGAAATGTATAAATATATTAAATAAGAGATAAATTAAATAAAGAGAATAATAATAATAATAAATAATAAAATCATTTATTTAAGAAACAGAGTTCCATATTAAGCCACTGATAATATTAAAAGTGTGCGTTGAAGTCTTTTGTGTGGTCAGTTTAGCTAATAATTAATTTATATTGTAAAATACATAAATTGCTTTAATATTGTACTAGTTTTCTTTCAGACACCGTTTAGATTAGATAAAATATGATATATATTATTTATACCAAAAATATCAGCTATGGTAAGGTACACAACGAAGTAGGCATAATTTTTTTTTTAGTTTTTAGGCGTTATTATTGCAGTTTTTATGGCTAATAATGGCCCAGATGTTACACTGGGGCAGGAAAAAGTTGCTTAGGAGTCCAAGTCGGCCAAAAAAATATCAAATAATCATAAAATAAGTGATATAGGAGTGTATCACTTTTCTAATTTGATGTGGTAACTTTGACCAATAAATAATTCATTCCCTGCCGAGTTTACACCTCTATAGTAAATTCGGCAGGCTCCGTATCCATTTGTTCCTATAGATGTCGTTGTTCCAATGTGACCGCGCATAATTTAAGTGACCCGTGCCCTTCGGTGATTTAAATTTTAAATATTACTCGTTCATTTTGTTTTGTGTTTGGCGTCATCTCCTAATACTTATTTGCGTTGCGAAAATACTAAGTTAAGAGCAGCTAAAGCAGAGTCCGCTGCGCCGTGATTCCGTGTTTCTAAACACAGAAACATGCGATTTAGTGGCATGGAGTCGCAAATGACAATGCCAGATTCTGCGCCACCATTAACCGTATGATGAACAAGATAACGAATAAATTTAAAAATATCTCCGCTTTTATTAAAATTAAAAAATAAAGTTTTGTACATCAAACGAGTCGAAAAAACAGCTTAATTAAAAAATCAGAAAATAGTAAGAAATCGAAGCGAATTATTCATTATCTTTGTTATCATTTTCTACTACTCTCGCAACTCCTACTGATTATGATTATGCAATATGAAACCTATAATAAGTCCCCAATAAAATGATAGGTAAAACTTCAATGGTCACGTAGTTTTGAAGGTGGGGCAAAGCTCCATTGAAATGTGGCAATGTCATTTATGTTACCAAAATCTGAAAAATGTTTTCCGCGACGAATGGGAAACAGTGTTTTTTGATTTTTTGTCGCAATTGGGATCCGTTTACAACAATTGAGTTATATCGTCATCTAATTTTATAGTTCTTTGTTCATAAAAATATCACGTCAATGTAAAAATTTTAGTTTTTTAAACTTATTGTGAAGGGTATTTCGGTATTCCGTACGAAAACTCAATAGGTTTATTGCACACTAATAGCGTCTTATACCAATGTAAAACATTAGTACCGATGTAAATAAATTGTAACGATGTTTTGGATGGAGATATTCTAGCGGAAACATTAAGACCTTTTCCACGATCACTCGACGAAAAAACGCGGGTTAAAACATGTTTATGCGATATTATAACGAGGAAGCACTCGACGGCCCCCTTGTACATCCCCACAAAATAACAAGTAATAGCGGATCTGCGTAACATGGAGCGTATACAAATATTTTCATAAAAAATCGTATGAAAAGCGTAGGCTGAATGCGCGATACCCACTCCTCGCCATTTTCACGCAAATTAAAAGACACAGACCATAGACAAGATTTTCCCGCGCGCGCTAAAACTCGCCATTCAGCGTCGTCGTATTCAGTGAGTGAAACGGAACGCCCCGAGGCATTAATTAGAGCAGAAACTCGTAAAAACTCGAAAAAACTTTATGCAAGGTCCCGCCTTTGTACATTCGTTTGTAAGGTAAGTGTCGAGTCGTAGTGTCAAGCGATGCTTTAATCTTCATGTCTTGTTAACGGAGGAAGGACAGTGCTGGATGAAGTGTCTTCGAAGTCTTATGAGAACCAAATTCTGTATTCCTTAGGGAACCCCCTTCATCTTTGTGTTAGTATTTATTTATTCACTTGAGCCTAACTAACATCTCTTCTTCTTTATTGTTTTAATGCGCCTCTCTGAAGAACTCTGTCAATGTCCAGTCGGTCACGGGAGCAACACAAAGAAAGAGCTGTTGTACAGTCCAAGAAATAATTTAACGGACTAAAACCACAGTACACTGGGCTTATAAAAGTAATCCGAAAGTTTCACGTGTTAGGGTTTCACTGGTTAGGTCGTTAATTCTAGGACTCGCTTTTTTTAATTTCAAGTGGGCCTAATGCTAGCAGTGACGCTAGTCCCCAATCGAGTTACTACTCGTAGTACGTAGTACGACTGGTAGTACCACGGGGAACAAACGGTGGTTTACGCCATGGTATTTTTTTTTTGTTCATTTTTATTTAAGCCACCTTTTTGAAGTTGCATAAATATTACACATATTTATTTTTATTTATTTTATTAATGGACTCGACAGTTCGTCATTTGCCAATGTCATGTTATAGAAAATTCAATACATTCAATAGTCTTCTATCTTCCTCCAGGGGAGTCGCAGTGGCGTCTTCACCCTGGGTAGCCGCGTCTTCATGTCTTCATCCAGAGGAGACGCCGTAGCGTCATCACTCTGGACGAAGCAGCTCGACAGTCACGTTCACTCCCGAGCTTGTAGCGGGAACTCTTGACAAAAGCTTGAAACTTCAGATCTTGCATAAATAATCCAATAACTTCACCGTACTGTCATTCGCGAACATTTTCTGATTAATTTAACGTGATATTAAACACAAAATAGTTCCTGTAGACATTAAAAGGAAAATTATCAAATAATTTCACAACCGTCGTTTCCCGCCATTTTCAAGAGAACCTATTACACATATGTACTTGCACTTTTTACGAGTGCACCTACCAGGATCTCATAGCCCTAGGGGATTCCCACCAGAGTCCCCAAACTAATACTAAGCTCGCTACGAGCATTAATTCTGCTATTTATTTTGTTCACAGTAGTTGTTCAAAATGAAGATGAACAAGACGCTATCGAAACTACCTCACCGGCAGCCAGCCAGAATTTGGAACCTTCTGATGCAGAAGACGACATATCGGTCGGGGATAACCGCAGCGAGACTTCTACACCAAAAAAGGATTTCGTCCTTGACACTTCTGAAAACTACCAAAAGAAAACCTCCGAAGAAAACGAAAGAACGTCGCCACTCGAATATAACCTAAACAATCGAATACCGAATTCGAATTTCAACTCTCCGTTCAAAGAAGACGAAAACGATTTTGAAAATCGAAGCGATGAACGAATGAAGCTATACGATAGTGGTCTCTTTCACTTGTATAGATCTGATAGGGACAATAACAAGGACGAAGCTAGTGATAATGGTTCGGCGTTTGCGCATATGGGATCTCTTTCGGAAAGCATCTATGGGCGATCTATGGATTTGACGAAGAGTTCATTTCAATCGCAGTTGCTGGCTGGATTTGCTGCGTCGGTCATCGCTGGAAGTTCTCAGAGAGATTCGCAGGAATCAGGTACTGTATTGAATTCCTTGGCTGCTAAAGTCCATTGCATTCAGAATTATTTATTTTGGTTGTTGATTGTTAACTTTCTGTTGAATATTAGAAATCCGTCGAGTTGAGAAAATCTCAACCTAATAAATCTTCTAAAATCATACATTACTTTTACATTCCTTGCATTAGATTGTACGTACACAATCATCGTAAAACCTCATTCCTCCGAATAATTAAGTTTTAGAAATGGTGTAGAACTAGAAACTGATATTTCTCTAGCAAAAAACTATTTCAAAACACAGCATATATTCTAGCTTGAGTACCAGTCCACCACCAAACTGTGTATTATGCTATCTGTACCGAATGTGGAAGGAAATAAATAACATTTGATTTACTTTAAGCCTTCAATGTTTAGCAAAAATCGTTTTTACCAATCAGATCGCCAGTCCATCAACCGTTCCAGCGCGCCCTCGAGCGCGGGCCGCAAGCCTCGCCGGCGTCGCACCGCGTTCACTCACGCTCAACTCGCCTACTTGGAGCGCAAGTTTCGTTGCCAAAAGTACCTCAGCGTAGCTGACAGAGGCGATGTGGCTGACGCGCTCAGTCTCAGCGAGACGCAAGTCAAGACTTGGTATCAGAACCGACGGTGAGCTTCACTTGAATTCAATTGTTTTAGGGGATTGAGAGTTGAGACGGATCGACGTGTATGATAAACACAGGTAAAAAAAAATTAAAGCATGGTCCCACGTTGGGCGCCAAAAAGAATAATGCTAATATATTATGTTTATGTCATTCCTTCTCTGTTTACTTAGTTTATTTCTTCACACTTTTGTGATTAGGATTTTTAATCAAACTTTTTGCGTTAAAACTAGTTTCAGAACAAATATTATAGAACATCAGCTGGTTATAAAGATATTATATTTTTAAATTGGTCTCACGTTGCAAACTCCTTACATTTTTCTCCGAGAAATTCCGTTCCGTTGAGTCCGCTAACTCTCAGGTTATCCTTTGTTGCATCTTAATGATTCAGATATTATTTAAAAATAAGTCCCACGGTGGGCGCCACAACCAAAAACCTTGACAATCTGAATTTAACGCAATTTTTTTCTTGCCCGATCTAGAACAAAATGGAAACGCCAAAACCAGCTCCGCTTAGAGCAGCTGCGCGCGCAGGCGGCAAGCAGCGAGCGAGAGATGTCTGCGCACGCGCTGCCTCTCGCGTGCGCGCTACTGCCGCCCTACCCCGCTTACATGCACTGCCATCTGTGAGCTGACATGGTGTACTGTGTTTAGAAAGAGTTTCGGAGTACGGAATGAGAGGTGTTACATTGTTATTGTGTAGTTTAGTGATCAAATATTATAATGTCAGAGTTGTTAAGGCCGCCCGAAGGCCTCTGACATGTCTTGACGACTGCTGTAGAACGACAGCAACCTGGACTGACTGCTTAAACGTGCTTTGAGAAGAACGGAGGGGCTCATATGAATTTGTTACTGGCAGTCACCCATCCAGGTACATACCTCGCCCAAAGTTGCTGCAGTGTGAAATATTGTTAACACAATTTCTTTTAAAATAGTACATTGAATGTAAATATTACAGTAAGTAGTTTTAAAGTGTATGTACTTAAAATTAAGTTTCCGTAAGTACTTTTCATAATAATCTTGTTAAACAACAAATATTTTGGCAAGTTATAATAAACGAGAATACTCCAAAGATTACGAATACGATATAATTTCACGATCGGTACTCTGCTATGAGATTTGATAACAATTATTATGCAACAAACATAACTGCGATGTTATCTTATAAATTATGTAAAAGATGTAGGTAATTAGTAGGTAATTTAGGCCTCGGCGTACCTACAACTTTTACCGAGTTTTTTCTTTTATTTATTTTTATTTAACACTCATTTTACACAACAGAATATAAAACACCTTAATAAGAAGAATTTGTACAAAGGGCGCACTTATCTCTAAGAGATTTTTTCTAGCTGATCCGATTTCTTCGCGGCTGTAGAGCGAGAGCAGTTCGCGATTTCTTAAATAAGTAAAACATCTAAGTATCTAAGTACTTGTTATTTTAAGATTTAGATCAAGTGTTGTGCAATAAATTAACTGTTTAAGTTCAGAATAGAATTTCAAATTAGATTTTAGACAGTTACTGTAGAGTTTAATCTTTTAACTTTAAAATGTAGAATTAGAAATTAGATTAAATGTAAAATCATTGTGATTCTAGTCGTAAAATAGAAATTAGTGCAATATAACGTAGACCACGAATAAATCACTTCTAAATTGCTCACAGCTTTTCAATCACGCTCCATTTTACGCTTGTAAAACAGACATTTGTATTCGGAACAAATTATGCAAATGTTTTGGCGCCATTTCGAATCATGGCCGCCAACTGCCAACCGCTGGCAATTTGCATCTGTTAGTGGCTTGTTAACATTGAAGAGACAAAAGCGCTGAGTTGCTGCAAACCGAGATTTAGGTGTGGTATTTTGAATCAAGGAACTTGCTTGATTGCGGAATAAAAAGCCATGAAGATGTGTTACAGGTCCCGGCGGCTAAGTTGATCCAAAATGACATTAGATCGTAAAGCCATTTATTTTATTTTATTAATGGACTCCATAGTTCGTCATTTGCCAATGTCATGTTACAGAAAATTCAATATATTCAACAGTCTTCTATCTTCCTCCAGGGTAGTCGCAGTGGCGTCTTAACCCTGGGTAGCCGCGTATTCATGTCTTCATCCAGAGGAGACGCCGTAGCGTCATCACTCTGGACGAAGCAGCTCGACAGTCACGTTCACTCCCGAGCTTGTAGCGGGACTCTTGATAAAAGCTTGAAACTTCAGATCTTGCATAAATAATCCAATAACTTCACCATACTGTCATTCGCGAACATTTTCTGATTAATTTAACGTGATATTAAACACAAAATAGTCCCTGTAGACATTAAAAGCAAATTATCAAATAATTTCGCAACCGTCGTTTCCCGCCATTTTCAAGAGAACCTAGATCGTAAAGGTAGACTGAACAGCAGATTGATAGCACTTTGAATACGATTTCAATGAGGGGTTTTCAATGTGACAGTTGTAAGAAAAAAAAAACTTTTTAAGTTTATAATAGATGGCGTTGCACCGTAGTGCGATATCATCGTAAAAACACGGCACCTACTTACTCCGGTAGCTCAGAGACCCAAAAGCACTTTCTCTTGTTCACCGACAGCGCCGTTGCAGCCTATCTTGTGCTCTCTGGCGCCAGTCGAGCCGACTGAAGCTCTCGCAAGCCTATGTGCTAGACGTGTGCGTTATTTCACTTCACGTCACTTGTTACAATAACCATCTACGCGGCATGTAACGGAGTAACCTGTTATGTAAATTTTTTTTGGTTTCGTGAGTAACTGTATAGGTGGGAGAATTATTTACGCATACAATCACAGTAGCTGAATGAAAATAACTTGTTACAAAAATCACTCGTTTTGAAACATGTGACGCCGACTAAGTCACAGGTTTCGTTACGTTTCATGAAAATACCGTAACGACCCACGTCTACTATGTACACCTAGTCGCCCCACGGTACCTAGTGTTCCCATAATAAATTGTAGCAAAACCAAAGCAACAAATTACAGCTATTACAGCGCTTTTGTAAAAGTAATCCCCGCGAATTGTTTGTCAAATACTTAGATAACTTCGAGGTCTCGATGTCAATTTATTCAAACGAAATGCTAATTTGGCTTTTCATTCCGAAATGGTGATTTACTCGCGACTTTATTTCAGATTTGAGTAACGAGGGTAGATTAGAGAGGGCGCGCCTAATTGGGCTGTTTTGATCTCACAGCGGGGGAGGGGCAGTAAGGGTGAGTTTACACTCAGACAGTGAGCAGGCAGGCTAGTCGATGCTCGATGAACGACACCCTACTGGTGGTAGTGTATTGTACGGTCACTATCTAATTATCTATAATACTAGCTAGAGTATAGAAAAGTACAGGTACAGAGGGCCAATATAGGATTCAAATGACAATGCCAGATTCTGCCCCACCATCAACCGCAAGTTGTATAAGATAACGAATAAATGTAAAAATATCTCCGTTTTTTATTAAAATTATTGGTTTAAAATAAAGTTTTGTACAAGTTGCGATTCGATAAATACAGCTTAATTAAGAATTCAGAAAGTAGTAAGAAATCGAAGCGAATTCATTGTTTTTGTTATTCTTCTATAGGAGTTGCGAGAGTAGTAGAAAATGATACTGATTATGATTATGCAATATGAAACCTGTAATAAGTCCCCAACAAAATGATAGGCACAGCTTAAATGGTCACGTAGTTTTGTAGGTGGGGCAAAGCTCCATTAAAATGTGGCAATGTCTTTTTGACAATAAGTACCGAATTATTTGTTATTAATAATCAATCGAAATTATTTACAAGTTCATTTCTTTTTAAATCGGCCAACAGCTGTTCTTGAGAAAATCTCAACGTTAATAAGCCCTTTTTATTACAAAAGTATTAATGCTATCATAAAAATCAATTGAATTGAAAGTTCTCCATCCAAAAATGGGCAATCTCCTTTTCGTAAATGTAGGTGCCGTCTTTTCTCCAGTTTTAATATTCATATTCATATACTTTATTTCTAACCAAACGGAACATTACAGAGCACTTGATTATGTCAACAACAATTTGGTATCGTACAATGAAACCGGGCGCCAAACTTATTTAGGCAAAGAATGGGACTCACATCAGAGATTTAAATCTTTGATAAGTGTAGGTATCTACACTTGATCGAATTTAGTTATATATATATAAAAAATCTATGTATTTATTAAATGTCCCAATATAATATTGGGACATTTAATAAATACATAGATTTTTTACAGATCTACGATTATCCTATTCTATTGAATAGGATAATCGTAGATCTGTCAACTCAAATCAGAATCCATTAGAAATGTAAACAAAACCACCAACTCTGGTTTGAAATGCCCCTTAAGTTGAAGTAGATATTTCCCGGCATTTGTAGGGTAGTTGCAACTGAATGGATTAGTTAGCGCGACGGATAACGATCTACCATCACGGTGTTTGTCAAGATATAATGTCTGCCCTGCCCCCTTCGCTTCAAGTGTCGACAGGGCTCCGAGGGGGAGGAAATTTTATACTAGGAGTTCATAGTTTGGGCTGTATGATTATAATGTCCGTAGGCGGTTTCACTTAGATGAGGTTTATAGCAAATTAGGCCTAATTTGCGTCACTTGTTACTGTTTATCGATGTTTATTGAAGTGGAAAGACTTTGGGTAAGTAAACATGGAAAATTGGGAGTAATTATGGTATGTTTGGAAATGATTGCGACCACTTTATTCTTACAATGATGAACGTACCTATTCACTCAATCTGTTTCTTCGGCATTACACCATAGTGTTCTGTGGTTACACCATAACGATACATTAAATCAAGTGACTTATTTTAATTTTGTTATTGTATAACATCAGATAAAATATTTTTAAAAATAACGAAAATGTGTCTTTATTTAATAATAATATTACAATCTATTACAATAACTACTTAAAAAAAATTAAATTTAAAAAAAAAAATTACCTAAAAATACTTTAAAACTACCTAGAAAAAAAAACCTTGCCTAAAAACAGTTTAAAAAATTCGGCCCTCTTGGGAGGGTGCCCAATTGGCCATCACACTGGCGGCATTCCTGCGCTGTATGGCTAGGCTCAGCCTCTGCGCGAGAAAGCCAGCACGAGGGTCACCCGTCGCCTCTCTCAGGCGCTTGCTGAGCTCCTTGTGGAGCGCGTGTGCTCTCGGGCCCCACGGACCAAGTGTCTCGACGCCAAAGGGGACAAAGCCATATTGGGCACCAAGTGTCTCATTTTGTAAACAAAACCTACCCTACTAACATTTTAAGCTGATGAAAAATTTCGGTAGAAGGGGCGTGGCCTGTGGTGGCTCAGTTGGTAAGAGCGTGTCACGGAATAACAAGGTCGCAGGTTCAAGTCCAGCCCACGGCTAGAAATATTTCATCATTTTAAAAGTCAAAAGTAGATCATTTGTGATATTTTGGACTTTAAACAGTTATTATTATCTGCGTCATACGTGTTACACGTGCTGTCGAGTCTACCTTCACGAACTGCCCGGGTCCGTAACTTAATTGCGAGAGACATATGTTCGATGAGCGTAATATCGACTGGACGATTGTGCGAAGAGTTTATTGCGAAACAACTTATGGTCGACAAACGCGGCTTCGACTGAACGATTCGTCGAATAATTATTAATCGATGGACTGATCTTTCGAATGTTAAATTCAGAGTAGGTTCATGCAAATTGTTTGGTAGTCATGAAGGAAAAAAAAATTAAGTAATACATAATATTTCCACCGTTTTGGGTCAACCTAGCTACCAGGAACTAACTATACTGGTTAGAGAAAACATACACAGAGAGTTTATCGCAAGCCCAACCAACTATAACAAAACAAACAATACTGAAAATTAATTACATTTTCTTTGCAATTCTCTAATACACACAAATGTGGACCAGCGATAACCATGAATAATTTTAACCATTTTATACTATGCATAACTATAGTAATAGTGAAAGCTATAGATAAAGAAGATAGAAGTGATCATGAGGATATTAAAGTTCCGAGGGAGATTCCAGAGGCACAATTAGACGAGTCCCAAAGGAAATTCTTGGCACAATACGATGAGGCATGGCATGTATCGCATCTCAAGGACACTGACTTTGAAGAAGAACTAGATACAAGAAGAACTGAATGCAAAGAAGAGACATTTGCAGATAAAGTTAAAAAGTATAGGAGAAATCTAAGAAACGATGCTGCTTTTGTAGATTTCGTTTCAGCTTATGCTCTACCTGTTGATGAAAATAAAGTCCCCGATAAGATTTGTAAAAAAGATAAAAATAGCGGAAATTTAGACGCTACACATATTAAACCAACAGCCGATAATGATGTTACAAAAACACAAAGCTCTGTAAATGAAACTGTTAAAGTTGATGCAGAAAAAAACAATTCTGAACCAGAAGCTGAATTAAAAGCTACTGCCAAAGAAAATGACACAGAACATAGAAACAAAGCGAAAGGCAAGAAAATATACTTATATGAAGGATCTGAGATAAAAGACACGGCAACTACTGTCAAAGATGGTACTAAGATAGAAGATAAGAATGACACGGCAGGAAGACGTGCCAGCGAGTACCTGTTTAGTTCCATAGAGTATTACGATGATACGGTTGATTTTGATGCATCTGTGTGCCCAGATGCAGTTGATGTGATTGATATGGAGATTGATACGATTAGGGAAATCGATGTCCAGTGCGAACTGACTCTGGAATGGTGGAGTTTGGAGTAAACTTTACTGATTGTCGGTTAACGTTGATTTGGATTGATAGAGAGGTATGTTTGTTATAATACAATGCTAAAGGCTGTGCTAAATGACAATGCCAGATTCTGCCCCACCATCAACCGCAAGTTGTACAAGATAACGAATAAATGTAAAAATATCTCCGTTTTTTATTTAAATTATTGGTTTAAAATAAAGTTTTGTACAAGTTGCGATTCCAAAAAATACAGCTTAATTAAGAGTTCAGAAAATAGTAAGAAATCAAAGCGATTTATTCATTGTTTTTGTTATTCTTCTATAGGAGTTGCGAGAGTAGTAGAAAATGATACTGATTATGATTATGCAATATGAAACCTGTAATAAGTCCCCAACAAAATGGTACAGCTTAAATGGTCACGTAGTTTTGTAGGTGGGGCAAAGCTCCATTGAAATGTGGCAATGTCTTTTTAATGTCTTTTGAAGCTTACCTGGCACAAAGTGGATACTATTAAAATTGTTAAATAATTAGGAGTATCTTAGATTACGAAGGTTAAAATGATCATGTGAAAGTGCACCATATTCTTCTATTTTATAATATAAGATAGTGTAAAGGTTATTAGTAGGATGTTGAACCATACATAAGATTCTCTACACTGTAATAATTTGTATTCTGTTACTGTGCCGAAAATAAATAAATAAATAAATAATAAATGTGTTGTTTACTAAATAAATTAAGTATAAGAAATTAAAACAAAATAGTTTCTCCATTTCAAACAAACAAAGTGATCCTATAAGGGCATTATAGGATCACTTTGTTGTCCGTCTGACAAGACCTATATCTCAGAAACGCGTGGACGGATCAAGTTGAAATTAATATCAGTTTTGCAACCTCATGCAGCCGTGAAAAATCAATCTTTTAAGTCAACGCAATCAAAAGATATCGCTGTTTATGTCGCATTTTCTCGCATATTTATATGAAAATGCAAGAAAACCAGAATCTATAGGGTACTTCCCGTTGACCTAGAATCATGAAATTTGGCAATAATCTAGGTCTTAGCACAAGTAAAGGAAAAAATCCGAAAACTGTAAATGACAATGCCAGATTCTGCCCCACCATCAACCGCAAGATGAACAAGATAACGAATAAATGTAAAAATATCTCCGTTTTTATTAAAACTATTGGTTTAAAATAAAGTTTTGTACAACATGTGAGTCGAAAAAACAGCTTAATTAAGAATTCAGAAAATAGTAAGAAATCGAAGCGAATTATTCATTGTCTTTGTTATCATTTTCTACTACTTGACGTGGACAGCGGTCCTGAAAAGGGACCTGGAAGCAGCTCAGATGACACCAGAAACGACCCAGGAAAGAGCGTCCTGGCGAAAACAGACTAGGAGAGCCGACCCCAAATGACATGGGAAGTGGCTAGGGCAAAAAAAGAATCATTTTCTACTACTCTCGCAACTCCTACACTGATTATGATTATGAAATATGAAACCTGTAAATAAGTCCCCAACAAAATGATATATGAGCTTCAATGGTCACGTAGGTGACCAAAGGTGGGGCAAAGCTCCATTGAAATGTGGCAATGTCATTTGAAGGATCCCTCTAACATATTTTTTGTTACAAACTTATATTTGCAGATGATCAACTAATCAGGAGTATGTCGATGTATGGACACAGTATTTTCATAATGGCAAAGTTAAGTTGGTCTCTAAATCTAGTTTATCTTTTCGTTAGAGCAACGTTACGGGGTTAAGGGCCTGATATGAGCCAACTAGCGCCGCTAATCTTGAAAAAATAATATCTTCCAATTTAATCAATTTTATTAAAAAAGCTATTTACAAAATGTTTATTACGATAAATACTATTTTTTAAATGCTTATTTATAACGTGATTCAATTTCGGTAAGTTTTCGTATAATTGCGCAAAACGACCGTTTTTGGCACATTTATGAACTACAACTTAGCTTGTCGCAATTATGCCATGTATTGTATATATTGAAAAATAGTATTCATCCTAATAAACATTTTGTAAATAGCTTTTTTAATAAAAATTATTAAATTGTAAGATATTATTTTGTCAAGATTGGCGGCGCTAGTTGGCTCATGGAAGGCCCTTAAGTAAGTTTCTTGCATGGAAGCCTCGGTGCGCGATTCTGACTCGCACTTGGCCGTTTTTTTAATTTAGACATAACTTCAAAAAAATAATGTTTTGCATCTTAGCAGAATATTAAAAAGTCGATCGTTACTTGCCTCTCTTGTTTCCCTAACCATGGTTCTCTTGAAAATGGCGGGAAACGACGGTTGCAAAATTATTTGATAATTTTTGTTTTATTGTCTACAGTGGTTATTTTGAGATTAATATCACGTTATATTAATCAGAAAATGTTCGCAAGTGACAGTATGGTGAATTTGTTGCATAATTTGAGCAAGATCTGGGGTTTCAAGCTTTTATCAAGAGTTCCCGCTACAAGCTCGGGAGTGAACGTGACTGTCGCTACGGCGTCTCCTCTGGATGAAGACAAGAAGACGCGGCTACCCAGGGTGAAGACGCTACTGCGACTCCCCTGGAGGAAGATAGAAGACTATTATATATTGAATTTTCTGTAACATGACATTGGCAAATGACGAACTGTCGAGTCCATTAATAAAATAAATTCCCTAACCATCTCGAAAGATCCCCTCGGATTTGAGACGGATCCGCCCTCTAGTGGCAAATTCAAACAAATGTGCGCTAGTATGTCTGATGTAGCAGGAAGGTTGAGATTTGAGCGACCGACTGAAATCCTCTGGAATGTGAAACTGTCCGCTTTGCTTCGGGAAAATGCTCGTAGATGGCACTAGTAGGTTGGTCTCAGAATACATCGCTGAATACGTTGATGACTGTCTATTTGTTTCGGAATATTTTTGCTAGATGGCAGTATGAGGTTCTACGTTTTTAAATTCTTCAGTATACAGTTTGTAACACTATTCAATATTAAAAATAACAACTGTTAATCTATTGTTCATATGAATTATAGGATAAAATTATTACAGGCACTACAATTTTAACTAAATTATGAAATAATAAATTTATATAATTATATACAATACCTACTTATGTAATATTACTATGTATCAAAAAGACCTCCGCGAAGTGTCCCCTGACCGAAAGTACCCATTATGCTGGCTGCGTTGCCTCGCTGAATGGCGAGCGAGATAAAAAAATACCTAGTATACTTATATGCTATGGATGAATAACATCATAAACCTAGTTAAACCTCACTTGCCTTAAATCGTGTTGCTATCCCTTTCACACTTCGTTAAAAAATGATAACATAGAAAGGAACAGGAGACCTAAACGGTGGCGTAACTTTAAGTCACGTTTATGAATACGAGCCACAGGTTGTAAATGAAAGTGTATAAACCGAAGGTGTTTAGTATTGGTTATTGAACGAGTGAGCTGGGGCTAATATCTACCACGGCCTAGTGCAGATTGTTGGGTTACACGTCACGCCATTGATTTTTTGTTATTGTTCTCAGGCAAGCAGGTTTCTTCATGAAGTTTTCCTTCACCGTTTTTGAAATCATTGGGTAATTGTTTTAAAGTTTCCACAGAAAAAATACTAACTCATTGATACCTGTGGTTCGAACCTGCGCCTATGTAACGGAAGGCCATTGTCTAGTGTCATTAAATAAGTCAGCATAAGTCAAAGACCACTTACCCCATAGACCTGTAACAGGAGGGCGCCCGTGTCTGCCCGCACATGAGCGCAAAATTGCTTCGCGACACGCGTAGCCTAGAGATTATCGAAATGGACGCATCTCTTTAATACACCCCTGTACGCTTCGTCTCTATGCGCTCATCGCTGACAGAATTTTTCGCGTGCAAATAACAATGCCAGATTCTGCCCCACCATCAACCGCAAGTTGTACAAGATACCGAATAAATGTAAAAGTATCTCCGATTTTTTTTTTAAATTATTGGTTTAAATTGAAGTTATGTACAAGTTGCGAGTCGAAAAAAACAAGAAAATAGTAAGAAATCGAAGCGAAAATTCATTGTTTTTGTTATTCTTCTATAGGAGTTACGAGAGTAGTAGAAAATGATACTGATTATGATTATGCAATATGAAACCTGTAATAAGTCCCCAACAAAATGATAGGTACAGCTTAAATAGTCACGTAGTTTTGTAGGTGGGGCAAAGCTCTGAAATGTGGCATTGTCATTTGTACCGATTTCATGTCTATTGGGTAAGTGGTCTGTGGTCTAACCATAGCGTCATAAAATAAGTCAGCATAAGGCTTTTTGAAAATGGCGGGAAACGACGGTTGCGAAATTGTTTAATAATTTTCAGTTTAATGTCTACAGTGGGTGTTTTTTGTTTAATATCACGTTAAATTAATCAGAAAATGTTCGCGAATGACAGTATGGTGAAGTTATTGAAGAATTCAAGCAGGATCTGAAGTTTGGCGCCATGGTCAAGATTCCCACTACGAGGTCGGGAGTGAACGTGCCTGTCGAGCTGCTTCGTCCACAGTGATTGACGCTACGGCGTCTCCTGTGGATGAAGACATGAAGACGCGGCTACCCAGGGTGATGACGCTACGGCGACTCCCCTGGAGGAAGATAGAAGACTATTATACATTGAATTTTCTGTAACATGACATTGGCAAATGACGAACTGTCGAGTCCATTAATAAAATAAATAAATAAGTCAGCATAAGTATTTTGTTCGCAACTGATACACGCTGTCTCTACACATGTAGAGCTCGGAAATCCTGTAAGCTTGCCGCTAATAGGACGAATGGTGTAAGAAAGGCATTAGGAAACCTTAGCAGTCGGCTGGTGGTGTAGGAATCAAGGTTTGTGGGCCGGACGGGATTTGGTGAGGGGGAGAAATAGGAGAGTTTGTGGTAGGTAAAGGTGTTATTGTGTTTCAACTTTATCCGATTAGCGGTGCAATGCCACGCATAAACTGCATGCACGACCCTACTACTTAAATTATGGGCCGTTTTGTCAATCCTAACCCCCCCCCCCCCCCCCCCCCCCCCTTGGCGACGCCCTTGAGCGTGTCCAATGAGGCGTTTTCTAAAAAACTGTCAAGCCTTTTTAGTACAAATAGATGGCGTTAGCTATATCTATTTATTTTATTAATGGTATCGACAGTTCGTCATTTGCCAATGTCATGTTACAGAAAATTCAATATATAATAGTCTTCTATCTTCCTCCAGAGGAGTCGCAGTAGCGTCTTCACCCTGGGTAGTCGCGTCTTCATCCAGAGGAGACGCCGTAGCGTCATCACTCTGGACGAAGCAGCTCGAGAGTCACGTTCACTCCCGAGCTTGTGACGGGAACTCTTGATAAAAGCTTGAAACTTCAGATCTTGCTCAAATTATCAAATAAATTCACCATACTGTCATTCGCGAACATTTTCTGATTAACTTAACGTGATATTAAACACATAATAGCCACTGTAGACATTATAACAAAAAAATTGCAACTGTCGTTTCCCGCCATTTTCAAGAGAACCCGCTGAAACTTTTACTTATGATAGTTAACTAATGGTAGGTAGATATCACAAAGAAGACCTCGTAGATCAATAGGTACGTGTTTTCATTGTTTTATTAGAAACAGGTTTTTATTTTAAACGCAGTTACGTTTCTTTAAATAAAATTAAATAACAACTCAAATAAATAATTAAGTTAGTGACGAATCACCATTGTCAATAATTACCTGTAACTAATTTTAATACTTATTTAGTTTCGTCTAATATTTACTTATACGTAATAAGTTATTACTGAAGTAAAACAAAACAAAAGACAGATCGCTAGCTGCAGCAAGCGCGGTGCGCAAACGGTAGGGGAGGTGTGTGTGGTCTACATCTCCTGCTCTGTGATGTCCTGGTACTATTTCATATACAGCACGTGGCGAGGCGGTGCTCCACGCCACGTGTCAAAGTAGATCTTTTGAAAAAAAATATCTCTAATCTGTGGGTATTGTAGCTGCGGTCGGTGGTAGAAATAAGTGGACTGTATTTTTATAGGTAACTGGTGTATTTAAAGAAACACTTGAAACATGAATTTTTACGCTCCTTGAATTTAGTTAAGTTCTCAAGTTCTCGTCGTCCTTGATTTGAATTGAATGTGACACTTTTGACCTTCACACTTTTTGACAGTTTTATTTTGACACTTCACCCCCGCGCGGCGACCCCGCGATGGCCCGCCGCCATTGACCTGTAAATAATTTTTTACCAATAAAGAATCTGAATCCATACGTTCCGTTTCACGGACAGTATAGAGCTCTCGGAAGTCCTACCGCGATTCAATAGTCCTCGTAATCGTTTTCATTTTGACGATATTAATCCGTTTCGTTGTCAAAAACTTGCAAAAATAAAGCAGTTCATACGTCCGTGTATCAAATTGAAAACCATTACGAAAACGAAAGTCGCTGTCAGCCCTCAGATAGAGCTACATAGAGTCACCGCCTAACTTTTAAATCACGCTATGGTTAATCGGGTACAGCTTTCGTGGGTACAGCTATAGAGAGAGGGCCGAACTACTTAGCGATAATTATTAATATTATAAGTAGTACTTATTACTTAGTTCTCGTTTTTCAGGTGAAAATAAAACATACTTTACCTGGTTTCATTTTCCTACTCTAAGTGGTTTGGTTTGGACGCATTCGCAATTCGACACATTGAGCGATGTTGACAGTTTTACAGTTGACGATTAATCAAAATCAATATAAAATAAAAGATTTTTTAGGGAATAATATAATTTAAAGTAGAAACTATCACTTGGCAACAATAATCATATTATATTTCATTTCGGTTACTGTCAACATCCTATCATCGTCTGCTATAGGTAGCAGCAGCGCGGTTTGAGCGCCGATACGGAGCTGTGATCTACTCCTGCTCTGTCCTGTCGTCCTGGTACTATTTCGTATACAGCACGTGGCGAGGCGATGCGGCTCACCACGCCACGTGTTGAAAGCGGGGATAATAGGGTACTCTGTATACAAGTACTGATTTTTATTTCAAAAATATTTCAAAATACACATAAATTGGTGGTCACCTTTGTATTTTTTTTTTACACCTGAAAGAGTTTATTAATAAAGTTTAAAATTACTACAAATAATAAAATGACTAAAAATTTGTAAATTGAATTGAAATTTTGAAATCGATTGTAATATTAATATAGTATACTTACCTAGTTATAAATCAAATGGTAAGAAGTGACGTCATGTCTTACTCGTTCCATAAATGTATACAAACTCCATACTATACTTTACAGTCTTTTTTATTTAGTACAGTCGACAGCAGATCAATGGTAACACTTTTTACTTTTGTCAGTTGCTATTATTTGCGTCGTAAGACTTAAAATCGTACTGCAAGTGTTACCATTGCTCTGTCGACTTTTATTTTTTTATTTTTACTGTTTACCATTATTTTTTAATATTAACAAAGGTACTTTTTATATTTCAAGTTATTTTGTATTTAATATTAATGAAAATCATTTATTTTCGATTGGTACTATTCAACTACCTAATTTTAAATTTTTTTCCTAATTTAAAGTAACTTTTGATAATCAATATTCTGATTTTGCAAACAACATGTATGTGTAGACTGAATTCATTTCCATCTACGGCAGAGCTGGCTATAGGCAATATCGAAATACTAGAGTCGTACTAGTCGTACCTATATTCTATCTCCTGACAACTTCAGCCGCCCTGGTACCTTCACGTCATCCCGACACGTGATGCGACGTTTCGGCGTGTCGCACACGCCCACAAGACGTCACACACGCTGCGTGAGAAGAAACGTGTTCTTGTCACGCAGACACGTGATGGGATCACGCGGCGTGATAGCGTGATGTGACGTGTGACGGGATATGGACGTTTATGGCGGGTTAAGTGGTTAGTATTGGTCGGTAACGTGAGTCTTTGTTGGTATAAGATGAGCGATGTCTAGTGCGGCCCCAACCGCGGGCTAAATTCGATTTAAATCACAAAAATGTCGCCAAAGACGCTGTTCTCTATTCCTTAATCCTTAACCTGGGTTGAACACTGCTGTTATTCATAAACCTAGTTGAACCTCACTTCCATTACGTCATTTTGCTAGTCTCTCAATAGAAAATTGCATTTGAACTGCTTTTATGGACCTACATTAAGATCCTTCATAGAGCCAACTAGCGCCGCCAATCTTAAAAAAAAAATATCTTCCAATTTAATAAATTTTATTGAAAAAGCTATTAAGATAAGATAAGATAAGATAAGATAAGATAATATTTATTTGTTGAAAGTAGGGTTAATTATAAAGGTCTTATATTTATGTTAGTTATACGTTCTGCTACTTTCCACCATTTATGGCATACAAATTTAAAAATTGTTGCAAACTGATAATAATTCAATCCTAATAAAATATCAATCTTAATGTCAAATTCTTTAAATATTCACCATAACGTCAAATAATAAACAAACAATAAAAGTCAAATTCTGTAAATAAATAACAAATGTCAAATTCTAATACTTGTACAATATTAATTATAAAATTCTTGTAAATTATAAATGCATTTTTCAATCAGATATTCTTTCAGCCTTTTTTTAAATAATACAAAATTCAATTGTCGTATTAGTTTAGGTACTTTATTATAAACTATGGGTGCCATACAGAGTACACCTTTGTATTTACAAAATGTTTATCACGATAAATACTATTTTTCAATATACAATAGATGGCATAATTGCGACAAGCTAAGTTGTAGTTCACAAATTTGTAGTTCGCATAATTGCAAAAAAACGGCCGTTTTTGGCAATTATGCGAACTACAACTTACCGACATTGAATCACGTTATAAATAAGCATTTAAAAAATAGTATTATCGTAATAAACATTTCGTATCTTTTTGCATGACGCAGTTTCATTCATCTGAATTATCTACATGAAAGTTGTCTGGACGAGATCGCTTTAAGCGATCAACGCCAATTGTAATACTAACTGACATATTTCTTGTGTGTAATCATTTTTTGCAACAAAGAATTTATAAGATAAGATAAATATTATTTATTGCAAAAAAGACAATAGAAATAGGCTAATACAGTTAGTATTACAATTGGCGGTCTTATCGCTCGAAGCGATCTCTTTCAGACAACCTTTGGGTAAATTTTAAAAAATTCAGCGTATGAATAGGTAGCTTGTTGACTTATTGACATTATCTTACATACATACCCCTCCCTGTTATTTATTATAGTAACTTAAAATTTTTCTGATAAGTAATGTCCTTTATTTATATATGTAAATTCTTTATATAAGTATATCTATGGTCAAACACACACACACCCTCACACCCTCGCACGCACCCTCAAACACACACGCACACACATTGTCACCTAATGAGCCAAAATTGTCGACCGAGTTCTTTTTGTTAGTAGAAAATGATACTGATTATGCAATATGAAACCTGTAATAAGTCCCCAACAAAATGATAGGTACAGCTAATGGTCACGTAGTTTTGTAGGTGGGGCAAAGCTCCATTGAAATGTGGCAATGTCTTTTCTAGTAAATAAATTATTTAGTATTTTGTATTGTATTTGTATCTTGCACAGAACCAATCAACTTTATACGCAGTGAAAATAGCAAGATAACTTTGAATTACTATTGAAGAGGTTGTAGAGATTACAACCCTCTGACTGGATACAACAATAAGGTCAAAGTCACTGGAGAAAGATTTACAATAACATATTTTCAGGCTCAATTGTTAGTCACGAAAAAGGGCTATTATTACACTTATATTAACCGTTGAAAAACACCTTTAGAAGGGACTGAGAATAGGTCCCGTTGACGACGACGGTTCTTCAACATAAGAATTGGTCGGAGTGTCATATTGAGAGGCAATAACAATATTTGTCTTCATGTTGATTGTGATGTGTATGGGTAGCTTTATAATTGGTGTACCGTCTATAGTAAGCTTTATTAAAAAGGTAAAACTAGAGTAGAGAGAGAGGAGATGTTATCTGTGGTTGAAATATGGAGGTCTCACGTTTTGTGTTAGTTTGGTTGAATTCATAAATAAAACAAGCTTTTCGTTCTGCAATTGATATGAGTTTCATTAGGAACACCCAGAAAACCCAATATGTCAGACGTCGAATTCTTCGGAACTGCGCTATGGAACAACTGAGCCAGATTGTCTTTGATACTAGCTTTAGGATGTCGGAGGTAATACCTAGGTACGGTGGAACACAGAGAAAGGTGTACAGGAGAGTTTTTAATGTTGAGATTTTCTTAAAAACTACTTGACCTATTTTCAAAAATTCTTTCACTGTTTGACAGGTAAAAGTTTAAACTATGTAACTGTTCAAGAATTATTAAATTCGGTCCAGTAGTTTTTGAGAAAATCTCAACCTTATTGAGGCCCCCTGTATATTTATCTCTGTCTTCGACTGTACTATCGGAGTAATCGTGCCAAGCTCTGAGGTGCCAAGGAATTGACACGGTCTAATTTTTTTAACCCCCTTTATATTTTTTATGACAAAATAGGTAAAAAAATTCTTTTATTAAATTAACGTCGATTTCATTATTTAAAAATTAAGTTAAGATCGTGAAAATTAAGAAAGGCGTAACTGACGATGACGTCACATTACTGAAATAGTGTCGTTCCAAAATCGGTTACTACCCATTTTTCGGACGTTTTCGGAAAGCTTTGAATTATTACAAACAAAAATACAATGTATTACTTGGCTGTTTGGGTTAGATTTCCTTTGCCTACTACGTCAGAGCCACAGTACTTCCGGAATGCCTAATTTTACAGAAAATATGATTTTTTGTCGTTAAACTTTTTTCTCTATGTAGAGCATGTTTTTGTGCGTTTTAGTTGTTTCCTTATATTATGGCTTGATTGTGAAAATTAGACGACTTTTAGCAAACTTCGTACATTCTCCCAATAATTAGTCCCCATTGAAAAAATTTCACTGATTTTCGATAATTACTTGCCATGCTCAGAGTCGAGATGCTCGTTAATCATAAAGATCTGTCGTCCCTTTCAGTCCTTGTACAATATATGCTGTCTATCCTTGTCAGACAGGAGCATTCCCCAGGGTATGCAATTACGATCCATCGTTTCATTTAAGCTTAAACACCTCACACGCGCTATCCGAAAAAAGGTTTTACGCTGATGATGTTAAGGTATAAAGTGGAAGATATTTCGAAATGAAATGGAAGAGGGAGATACCAAAGTGGTTGAAACGGGAACCATGACAACCAAAAATGTACAATAACCCCTATGCATTTAAGCTGCATTTATTTTGCTGTGGTTTCGCTCCCGTTCTCTTTAACTTAATGCATTAGAACGTAGAGCTTGACTAGCTGGTTTTAGAGTATAATTTTGGTTTCAGCGGTTTCTTGAGGGAATCTACTGCTGATTTCTGGTTGCCTGGTACCGAATGCCCTTTTGCACGTGACGTCACCCTGGGTTCCACGGGATTTTGAGAGGAATAGATGTTGTTATAGACTCTCGAGTTCTGGGTTCGATGGTGTTCAGTATGCCATTTTATGATTTAATATTATTGAAGTAATAACGAATTTTATCATGAAATTTTTTTAGAAAATCCGTTCCGTTGTACAATTTTGCCGGATTTTGTAATTCTGACTGTTTCACTGTTTATTATTCAAAACATCATCGGTTTCAGTTAATAATTTGTTTTGGTAGGTTACCGCATATGAGGAAAATTCACTGCAAAGATAATCACTGCAAAGAGACGCAACGAAGAACTGTTAGGGCTTAGACAGACGAGCGACAGTGCGTCGCGCGTTAGCTCGCGACACCTTTCGCGGAGGGTTGCCAGCTGTCGCAGAGTGTCGCGGGGTATCGCAGAGGGTCGCTAGGGTCGCAGCTTACATCCCTCTGCGAAAGGTGTCGCGAGCTATCGCGCGACGCACTGTCGCTCGTCTGTCTGAGCTCTTAGATAAATCAATGCTAACTGAAACTCAATTTTTATTGTGAATTTGCAGGGTTTAGATACTAACGTAGGTAAGTAATTATTTACGAAAATTAGGCTGTAATAATTCATGAATTCTTGTGTTATAGAACAAAAGGTTTTATGTAAAGCACCCAAACATGTACAGCATTTGACCATCGTATTGACACGCGAGTGTTTTGTTAAAATAAACTCGTTCCGTTTTTATTCTCCATCCCCACGGAGACTTTATTGTGAACAGTAACTGTTGTGTGTTTGTTGTTCGTGTTCTGTTGGCACTAAATGTTGGCTTTTGTGTGGTAATGTTTATATCGAAATAACGTATTTCTCAAGGGAACTGTGCTGTGGACGTAATTATGTAGGTTCAAGTGGTTTTTGTGGAATATCAATATGTTGGAGAGTTTTCTGATCTACAGTTAAACTTTCAACAAACGCACGAAGATATAAATAAGTACTTATATACAGGGGGCCTCAATAAGGTTGAGATTTTCTCATGAACTACTGGACCGATTATAAAAAATATTTTACTAGCAGAAAGTTTAGAGTAAACACTATTTATTATTATTTGATATCACGGCGTTGGTACACGCCCAAGGGTCACTGCGACCTCAAAGGTCTATTGTGGCCGCGCACCGAGTTCTTATATCTCGCTCCCAAGGCCAACGTCCCTCAGGAACCGTACAATGCACTTGGATGAGAGAGTCTTGATATCCTCGGATGGCACCATGTGTCCACCCAAGGCTCGGCTTCTGCTGTGAATTAGCGCTTCACACTCACAGAGGACAGGCATGGGGGTTTCCTCGGCTTCGCAGCAGAATCTACAGGCAGTTTTGTCAGACACTATGCATAATTGTATAGAATTTTAAAAAAATCAGTCAACTACTTCTTGAGAAAATATCGACCTTAAAACTCTCCTGTACACTTAATAGAACGTACATTTAAAGATTTCATTAAAAAAACTTTCCTAACAGTTATTTTTGTTTCCAACAATGTGAAATCTACATATAACTATTTCTAGCAATGCCTTTCTAGTCCACGCGCTGCAAAGCTGCATTTCGGCTACCGAACGGGCCGTCACCTCGTGCACTGCGCTCCAATCCCCCAGGATATAACGCTTCACCTTTTCTGACAGCCTAATATCTCAGTCTCTTGGTGTGCTTAGTCTGACGCTTAGATAATTGCAATTGGAGATTCCAATACAATAAAAGTAAGCACAATGGCGATGATGACAAAAAATATTCTTGCATAAAATGAATTCGCATGATCATGTTGAAAATGAATTTTAAATTATTTTTGACATGATTGTGTTTTGTTCTATGTAGATTTTTTACAATTTTGTTTAGTAAAATGTCTTAATGCCTATGGTGATTATTTTATTTTTCAACTGATTTCAAATAAGTTTTTCTGAAGTTGATCTTCACATTATGGGTAACGTGTTATATGACTTTTTTTAATGAGTGTTAGAATAGAATAGAAAATATGTTTATTGCCATACACCAATTACATAAGCTTACAAAAAATCAATCAAGTAGTAAGTTATAATCTAATATAGTTATGCTAAGTGGTGTGGCAAGAGGTGCATGTTTCAGCTGAGCTGACACCGAGGTGTGCAGCGCTGTGACTCGACATGCACCTCTTCCCTGTCAGTTAGTATTTTATTGGTGTTGAATAATTATAAAACTAACTATTACAAAATAGTTTGTAATAGTTTTATAATTATTTAACACCTAACCTAAAAAACAAAAGAATATATAACTAAACTAAAATATATATGACTTATATGTATACTTAGATCAATTAAATCATCTTGTTTTATTGGTATGAATGGTAATTGGTTACCAGGTGTGATTCTGTCACGGCCACTAAATCTAATCCTAAAACTAAAGATTGTAAGTCAACTCTACTGTCACTGATATTGAGCGGACGCCTCCTTTAGTGACCGACGTTTGCTCACAGACCATTTACCCCATAGACCTGTAACAGGAGGGCGCCTGGGGCTGCCTGCACATGAGCGCAAAATTGCTTTGCCACACGTGTAACCTAGAGATATTATCGACATGGACGCATCTCTTTAATACGGCACGCCGCGCTTCGTTGACATAATTTTTCGCTTGCAAATTTGTACCGATTTCATGTCTGTTGGGTAAGTGATCTGTGAACCGCAGCCAGCGCGGTGCAATAACGATAGGGGAGGGAGGGAGGTGTGGTCCACCAGTCACTATATCTCCTGCTCTGTCCTGTCGTCCTGGTACTATTTCGTATACAGCACGTGGCGAGGCGGTGCGGCCACATGGCACCGTAAGAGTTTTAGAAGAGCAATCCCAGTTTTCTTAAAATTAAGGTTCTTCCATACTAAATGCTCTGAGATTTGGGGGCTTATTAATTTTTTTATAACCAGTGCAGTACAGGTGGTTTTAATTTGAGTATATTACGCCGTGACCTTTCCGCGTTTTCAGGCTACGTCAGTGTTTGCTGGTAATTAGGAATGGAAGGCATTGTGCACCCTAATACTCGTTTGTTTGGGGTCTTTTTGGTAAAACGGGTTTGTCCAAAAATATATACTACGCTTTTTCTCTATAGTCGTTATACAGGGCAATAAGATCGTATTTCGTGTAACCACATATAGCTCTAAAAGCATTTATTATTATCTAGACAGACAGTCAGACAGATACGCGGACGTTGGCTTTTCAATGTGTAGAGTTTGGTAGAGTCCAGTTGCGGTAATTATATAAAGCTAGAGGCCGATTGCGCCAAGAAAATAACTTTGGGTTAAGTGCTTAACCTCGTTCAAATCTCGTGTAAAATTAGAGTTTGTGTTAATATGTAGAGTTTGGTAGAGTCTATGTTGCTGTAATTGTACAAAGCCAGAGGCCGATTGCGCCAAGAAAATAACTTTGCGTAAAATTAGAGATTTGGTTTCTTTAATAAATCAGCAATATTCTCATGAACTTTAAATAAACTAAACTCGGCGGAAAATCGTATGAATAAAAATACCCATCTGATTTGAGTATATCTTAAAAATAAGAGATCCCAGCGTTCAATTTAGTTATCTTGGTTCTAAATTAAAACGCTAATCACGTATGAATTAACGAGTAGGTACTTACTTGTTTATAGTTCACGTTCTAATTAAGCTAATTACGTTAAATATCGTTTCTTTGTGCAGAGGTTAGAGACTTACGAAACTTGTTGGCTCTATCCACTCAGTTAGGTACACACGAAGACAGAGATAAGTATACAGGGGGCCTCAATAAGGTTGAGATTCTTTTACAGTTACATAGATTTAACTTTTAACTATCTAACAGTGAAAGAATTATTGCAATAGGTCAAGTAGTTTTCGAGATAATCTCAACCTTAAAAACTCTCCTGTACACCTTTCTCTGTGTTTGACCGTGATAAACGTGGTTTAAAGTTAGGCCCCGTTTAGGCCCCCTGTCCCTTCCTATCTTAACCTTTTTTAACGAAGTGTGAAAGGGATAGCAACACGATTTAAGGGAAGTGAGGTTTAACTAGGCTTATAAATAACAGCACCTTTTTTTTAACCCAGGTAAAACTTGCAAAATCATGTACGGTGGAACACAGAGAAAGGTGTACAGGAGAGTTTTTAAGGTTGAGATTTTCTCAAAAACTACTTGAGTTATTGCAAAAATTCGTTCACTGTTTCATAGATAAAAGTGAAAACTATGTAACTGTAAAATAATTATTAAAATCGGTCCAGTAGTTTTTGTGAAAATCTCAACCTTATTGAGGCCCCCTGTATACTTATCTCTGTCCTCGACTGTACCACCACGCCCGGGGGAGCGTGTTGATTATGTCGGGCTCACCGACCTGAAGGGGCAGCATACCGACTAAACCACCATTGGGTGATCCACCTCGTGCCATTCATGCTGAGCCACGGGAACTGCGATACATCCGCGACCCGACTGGCGCCCCGAGAACTCCCCATTGTGGGCTGTACTAGCCCACAATGTATAATCCATTCATCCATCACCTTCCTCGAGAACAAGAACAACTATGGCATGTGTAATCCACAGTGGACCCGTGTAATGCATGGTGTGTGTCGCCGGTTCCGCCTGAGGGATAGAGTTACTAATAATAGTAATAGTTATGTACCTATATAATTCTTTGTATTAATTTGTATTACTATGTAGTTATTAAGTAATTGTATTATCATTATTTTAAAAGAAGTGCTGCTGAGAGTTTTTTGCAACTTTTCTCCTCAGCGTTGGCACCTTTTCCTTGCAAAGTGTTGAAAATGTAAATTCAAAATATATGTTGATGTGCAAAAATGTACACAACGTGCTTACTTGCAATAAAGAAATGACATTGCCAGATTCTGCCCCACCATCAACCGAATGATGTTCAAGATAACGAATAAATGTAAAAATATCTCCGCTTTTTATTAAAATTTTGGGTTTAAAATAAAATGCGACATGCAAGTCATCAAACATGCGAGTCGAAAAAAACAGCTTAATTAAGAATTCAGAAAATAGTAAGAAAACGAAGCGACCAATGTTAGAGCTGAAGGCTGGATGTTGAGGACTAAAACTGCAGAAATATGCTGATGAAGATGTGGTTTATTTGAGGAACTTTTACAGACTGAAAAATAGAAACGTAAAAACAAAAGCATTCAAAAAGTGATATAAAATTCCATAAGTATCAAAATGACGTCACCTTTCCAGCCAGTTGCCAACATCCTTATTCATTGTCTTTGTTATCATTTTCTACTACTCTCGCAACTCCTACTGATTATGATTATGCAATATGAAACCTGTAATAAGTCGCCAACAAAATGATATATGAACTTCCATTGTCACGTATTGAAATGTAGTTAAAAGATTAAAAGATTAACTTTATTACAGAGTTTCATTCACATCTAAACATATGAAAAAATGAGTCTAAAATCTTTGAACATAAGGTACATGCGTAAGATTTAGTTTCAAGTATCATGGTCATTCGCGTCGCTGGTCAAATGCGAATATTGTACTATGCGTCGAAATATCCTATCTGGTCATTTGCGTATATGAAAAATGGTATTTAACGGCAATTTGCGTTTCTGTCCACATGCGTCGAAAGGGTGTCAATGTCATTTGACTTTGACCCGCGAGGTGGGTCTTTGTGGAAGGCTTGTATCCCAACAGTGGCGATTACTGTCCATCAGACATCTTGCAAACATTACATTATAATCGTAAACCGATAGATACACTACGCATCGACATATTGCTTTTGCTGTGCCCAATAGTTTTACTTTACCGCCGGCTAAAAATACCGTTCGCTAACCCAATGACATCACGGGCTAGGTAACATTTCACTGGGTTATGGGGAAACTTTGTTTTTGTTTGAAGAGATGCTCTTCGTAATATCAGCAGAGCAGCTGTTTGTCTATCCAATAAAAAATATAAATATAAAAATGTCTCATACATTTGTTTTGATATTTTTTCACGGCTGCATGATGCAGACCTGAGTATTTGGTAACTTGATTATTTCAACTTGATCCGTCCACGCGTTTCTGAGATATAATAAATAGGTCTTGACAGACAGACAGTCTGTAAAAATTCTTTCACTGGTAGAGAGTCCACGGCGTACTAAAGTCAAAGTCAAATTTCTTTATTGCAAGTAAGCACGTTGTGTACATTTTTGCACGTCAAAATATTTTTGAATTTACATTTACAACTATGTATTGTGAAAGATTTAATACTTAGGTATTTTTTGAGAAAATCTCAACCTATTATTCAACGTATACATTTCTTTGTATTTGTTTGGCAGTTAACCGACAATTTTAGGGTTACAATAATAATATATTACAAACTTATATTTGCAGATGCTGAACTAATCAGGAGTATATCGATGTATGGACATAAAATTTTGATAATGGCAAAGATAAGTTTATCTAAATCTAGTTTATCTTTTCGTTAGAGCAAAGTTACGGTTAAGTTGCGTTGCACAGAAGCCTTGGTCCGACTCGCTCTTGGCCGGTTTTTTTTGTACGTTTACCTTTGGTTCGAACCTTGGCCTTCATAACGGCAGTCCGTGCCCTAACCGCACCGCTACCGAGCTTTATATTAAATTATGCATCAATTTGCATACTCTCATGTTGCGGCAAAGTCATTATTTATCAAATTCGACGGTAGAGTCGGTGAAATAATAATTAATATTATTCTATCACGCTATTCTTATCCTTAAAGTTGTAGTACCCAATAACAGTTTCATCTTTAAAATAGTAGTGATCCGTATGTATCGTAGGAGCTAAGGAGCATGGAGGGTGACGCCCCATACAATTTGTCATCTCAACAAATGTTCAAAGCTGATCGATATCAGTTTGATATTGATGTACTGTCGAAGACAGAGATAAGTATACAGAGGGCCTCAATAAGGTTGAGGTTTTCTCAAAAACTACTGGACCGAATTTAATAATTATTTTACAGTTACATAGCTTTAACTTTTATCTATCAAACAGTGAAAGAATTTTTGCAATAGGCCAAGTAGATTTTGAGAAAATCCCAACGTTAAAAACTCTTCTGTACACCTTCCTCTGTGTTCCACCGTACCTACTGTAAGATTCGTCTGGAGACGAATCTTACAGTACATCAATATCACATCAATATAACAGGACACGACAATTTTCTTTTGTAAATTTTTATAAGTAGAGTAAGAGACAGAGATAAGTTTCTTCTTAATTTATAGTAATTTTTTATTACCATTAGGTAGGCACCAACGTGTATTAAGTTACTATAACAATTTGTTTAACAGGTGCCCTCTTTGCAGCAACAGACACGAATCTAAAATGCAGTCGCACTTATTTATTTATCGATAGTTATGGACCTCTCTCGAGATATGACCGCATATTCGTTCCACCTCTATTCGTTTTATCGACAAGCCGCGCTAAATTATAATTTTAAACACTCCCATAAATTTTAAAAATAAACATTATTATACCTGGGAACAGCGCCCTAAAAATAACCTAAAACAATTAACCGTTCAGAAAAAAAACGTTCGAAATATTTCGCCGATTATTGTCGTCCGCGATTTTAGGGGCAATTATAAATAACTCGGCCTACTGTCCACTAAGCATATGATACGATTCACTGAAGACAACCTGCTAGAATAGAAAAATACGCGGCGGCTGCGACATATTAACGCGGTTGGTTCCAGTCCGCCCTACAACTTTTCACGCGTTGGTCGACACCTACGCGCGGCCCTGCCCAATCTACCTCAAAAACAACCTTAAAAAATCAAATAACAAACCCATTAGACCAGAGACAACTTTTAATAAACCATGAAAAGTTTGAGAAGTGTCAATGATAAAAGACTTGTGACTGTTCGGAAACAATGAGCGTGTGTGGATTGTTTCGGTTGAATGGTGATGCGTTTTGGCGGGAAAGCGGGCGTTTGACAGATGAGCTTCCCGCGCTTTTCCTTCAGGTGCGTTCAAGTAACCTTTTGATAACATTAACGACTTGAGATGAGTGATTGATTCTATGCTTATTGTCACCTTTTCTTTGCATTTAAGATTCATTTTTTCTGTGAAAACTGTTAACAAGTAATAAACGTTTCACATTGCAGATTTTCATTTGTAAAAAAGTATGTTTTTAACAACGACAATTTATCAAACGCTAAAAGCTATTTTGTATACGAAATCGTGTCATTTCACGAAATGTACCGTGTTGGCCTAGTTTTTTAGACTTATAGGTAAATTATGCGCTTTAGTCCAACACGAAACATCAAAGCTTTATCGGTATCGGAGTTAATTTTCTTTTTTCGCAATGACGGGCGTTACAAATGGCGTTAGCGTTAAGTGACCAGGATTTTCTGTTGTGAAAAAAGGTGAAAGCATGACTTTTCCGTCAGATATGATTAGTTAGCGTCGAGAGACGCACGTGGTTTCTGTTTGGGCCAAAACAAGTGCTCCTATTTTAGTTGTGACGTTTTGTAATGTGTCTCCGCGGCCGGTGTTGTGTTTATGATGAATTGACGTTCCGATAAATCGTTGGTTGGCTATGGCGCTTTTTATAGAGTTTTGTACTAGTTTCGTAAGAAATTGTGGGACTTGTGGGTGACTGATATACCTATACGTAAGTTTCGATCGATGTAATGTGTTTGTAAATTAGAATATTGTTTGTTTAGCAAAGTTTAGTGGTTTGAAGCAAGTTCATTATCACTTCAAGGAAACTATATCTTGCTTGTCGCAGTAAGTACAGTCGACAGCACATCAAAGGTAACATTTGAAAGATTATTTTAATTCTTATGACGCAGACAATACGAATGGTTTCAAATTGAGTTAGCAATGATGTTAGCCAATATACTTATGCTGTTATTCATAAACCTAGTTAAACCTCTCTTCGCTTAAATCGTGTTGCTATCTCTTTCACACTTCGTTAAAAAAAGGTTAAGATAGAAAAGGAAAGAGGATGGCGTAACTTTAAATCACGTTTATGTATATGCGCCCTAGTGTTTTTGTCCCTTTCACACTTAGTTAATACACGTTAAGTTAGAAAGGGACCGATGATGGCTTAAATCGTGGACTAATTTTAAATCGCGTTTATGACTAATCGTGAAAGGGCTTATGACTCTACCTATAATACTTACTTATATAGGTCAGTCGAAGACAGAGATAAGTATACATGGGGCCTCAATAAGGTTGAGATTTTCTCAAAAACTACTGGACCGAATTTAATAATTCTTTTACAGTTACATAGCTTTAACTTTTATCTATCAAATAGTGTAATAATTTTTGCAAAAGGTCAAGTAGTTTTAGAGAAAATCTCAACCTTTAAAACTCTCCTGTACACCTTTCTATGTGTTCGTGTAGCAACTTCGTATTTTTTTTATAAAATTCGATTCTGTTTGCATGTTATGGTTTTTTCAGTCCAATTAGCGTACCTACAAGTCTATATTGACTAGAAAGCCATGAGAAATATTCATGCTAGAAAGTCTAGGTCTTTGCAAGATAAGAGATAGGTACCCACATAATTAGTAGGTAGCGGCGCTGAGTTGCATAGGTATATAGGAGCCCAAATCAATTGTCTTATTTTGTAAACAAATATGATCGTCTAATTACCTGTTGTGATGTAAAACTGAAGGAACTGATTGATTGAATTTGTTCATCATTGTGAAAATAAAGTAATCCGATCTAATAATGTATAAATAACTATGCAATAACCACAGAACAGCTGAAAATGTTAGTGGGGGAGTTTTTGTTTACAAAATAAGACACTTGATTTGGGCCTCGGTATAGGTATGCACATTACTTTATGCAAGATCTGAAGTTTCAAGCTTTTATCAAGAGTTCCCGCTACAAGCTCGGGAGTGAACGTGACTGTCGAGCTGCTTCGTCCAGAGTGATGACGCTACGGCGACTCCTCTGGACGAAGACATGAAGACGCGGCTACCCAGGGTGAAGACGCTACTGCGACTCCCCTGGAGGAAGATAGAAGACTATTGAATATATTGAATTTTCTGTAACATGACATTGGCAAATGACGAACAGTCGAGTCCATTAATAAAATAAATAAATAATCTAATAATACTCATTCCGTACGAGTATTTTAGGCACAGAACACTATTACTTTTAGGTTACAATTCTCGTAACAGAACTGTCTTGCATGGAGTTATTATTAATTTAAGTTTCAAACTCCTATTAGGGCCACAGATTAACTGCAAGTTTTAATCTAAGATTAATAACTTCGGTCCGACTTCGAGACTGGACCCTGGAGACATTAAGATTTACAGCAACTTTAAAGTATTTAGAGAATACAATTATTCTTATACATCCGTAACTGAGGCGAGAGCGAATTCAGCTGATACACTCTCAAGACGTGATCACCATCTCAAGTATGCCATTTATTAATAAACCAATCTTGAGGGCGTATCATGTGATGTCTTTCTCAAGCGGTTCGCCTGCAATCAGCAAATACGTTCTCAAATGTAAGTTTGACAGTTCTCTTGAGAACTGAGTTTTGTTTATTAATACGGCGTTACTCACGTGATACCCGATACCTAAACGCGCACCTAAGTTACGTTTATTAATAGGAACGCCATCTTGAGGTTGTTCCCAAGATTGACTTTTGAGCTGAGAGTGACTTATTAATAAGGGCGTTTAGTAGGTACGACGGTGGAACACAGAAAGGTCACAAAGGAGAGTTTTTAAGGTTGAGATTTTCTCAAAAACTACTTGACCTATTGCATAATTTTTTTCACTATTTGATAGATAAAAGTTAAAACTACGTAACTGTAAAATAATTATTAAAGTCGGTCCAGTAGTTTTTGGAGAAAATCTCAACCTTATTTAGGCCCCCTGTGTACTTATCTCTGTCTTCGACTGTATTACTGTTTTATGTTAAACGACTTTTCTAATACCGTTTTCTAATGCCAATGTTTGCAAATATGCTCAAATTCGATGTTCATTGAGTGCTTTTTATGACGTCGTAGTTATAGATTCTGTGCAAAGCGTTCAATGGTAGTTAAAACTTTGCAAAGATGCTCACATGTCTGGCGTGGCGTGGTAATAAAAAGTAAACTGAATTAACGTGTCATACAAAGCGTGATGGTTGATCCTGATGGATCGAGGGGGTGATCTATGCAAAAACGCATGAAAAGTAAATAAAAATACATCATAATAGCAAAGTTACGAACTATATTATTCTTTTGTAAACCATTTTAAATGACTATGCCAGATTCTGCCCCACCATCAACCGCAAGATGTACAAGATAACGAATAAATGTAAAAATATCTCCGTTTTTTTATTAAAATTATTGGTTTTAAATAAAGTTTTGTAGAAGTTGCGATTCGAATAAAACAGCTTAATAAAGAATTCAGAAAATAGTAAGAAATCGAAGCGAATTATTCATTGTTTTTGTTATTCTTCTATAGGAGTTGCGAGAGTAGTAGAAAATGATACTGACTATGATTATGCAATATGAAACCTGTAATAAGTCTCCAATAAAATGATAGGTACGTCACGTTCACGTTTATTTCTATAAATATTATTTTTTAAATGCTTATTTGTAACGTGATTGTCACGTAGGTAAGTTGTAGTTCACAAATGTGCCAGAAACGGCCGTTTTTCGCAATTATGTGAACTACAACTTACCTACATTGCATCACGTTACAAATAAGCATTTAAAAAATAATATTTATAGAAATAAACAATGTGAACGTAGCTTTTTTTTAATAAAATTGATTATATTGGAAGATATGATTTTTTTAAGATTGGCGGCGCTAGTTGGCTCATGTCAGCGCCTTAAGTTGTGAAACTGTGTTTAATTCACCAGTGTCTTCGCGGTAAGGTATGAACAATTGAATAAATAAATAGTTGAATAAAAAATTTATTATTCAACTATTTATTTAGCTGTAAGTGAAGTCAGTGCAAGTGGTCTATAAAGTGTTTACAACTGTTGGTCAGTTAAGTTACTTGGCAGAGGGTCAGTTAACGAGTGGGCTCGCTCGTTACTACGTTCGTTAGCCACATGAAGGAAAAAAGTACCCCATGCCCAATGGAGAGAGCCTAAAGTACATTTTGTAAGGCACACTGAAAGGATAGGGTAGCCTGTAGCATCTGGCCGTCCAGTCGGATAAATCCTGCGACCCACGGAAGGCAGCGGGTACAGAGTGGTCCTGTCCCGCTGCAGCCAAGCGCTGCGGGCGTGCTGGGCCCGCCTCGAGCGGCCCGGGGAGTGCGTAATAGCAAGCGCGTGCGAAACTCTGGTGTAGTTCAACAGAGATCCCAGAGTTCCCCACAATGCGCGGAGGAGGCCACCGTGGGGTTTTAGTCGGTGCGAGTCCGACATAACCCGTCGCTACCCGAGGCGGCGGGTATGCACAAGCATTTCCCCACGAAAAAAAAAGGGTAGCCTGTAGCAGCTGGATTTACTTAGATGTTGATTTCTAGCTAAAATAACTACGGCGTTGTCAGTCAGACAGAGTATATAATTGTAAACAAATAACCAATCAAACTAGTAGGAAGACAAATAGCAAAAACAGCAAAACACTTATCTGTGGTATTAGTTAGATAAAACGGGAATTACCGTGTTAAACATTTATTATTGATGTCTCGATATTTCGACAGCATTACAGCCATCATGGTCACGAGTAGACTGAAGTCGGTGAGTGTAGAATCGAAAGAGGGTAGATCGTTTTGTGTCACCCTTCTGACGTTCAACACTCACCGACTTCAGTCTACTCGTGACCATGATGGCTGCAATGCTGTCGAAATATCGAGACATCAATAATTCCCGTTTTATTTAACTAATATGTAATACAATTACAAACCGTGTAAGTTTGAAAAGTGATACTTATCTGTTGTCGTATAGTGTGTCGGTTTTAACTACAGTTGCGAATACCAACCACAGCTAATCTTTTCTTTCCGTGCAGGTCTCCACCCTTGTTGTCATGTTATCATACGTCAAAAAGGGACACTGTGTTTACCCGACTGCGCAAGAAGGAGGGTTACGGTTTTTCAGTGTATGTGTGTATGCATGTCTAATTCTTTGCCTAGTCTAAACGGCTTCATGGTTTTACATAATATGAGGTGTCGTTAGTTAAATTCGTCTTGATTGTAGGAGTGACATAGGCTATAAAAACTTAATCACAGGAGCTTAAATTTTTGGCAGTCTCTTTTTTTATAAATAATTTGCATGTTGTATGTTCTATTGAAAATACAAGCAATGGTATAAAAGTAACTTGCATAGACGCGAAAAATTGCCATGCAAGTGCGGAGTCTGCGATGTAAATATGGCTAACTCCATCGGCGGTTTGTTGCTCCATGGTTAGCCATCAGCGCGGGGGTTGCTTTTATTGATCTTTGAATTTGTTTAATTAGCACTTACTGGTGCTTCTGACTAGGGGATGTTAGATTTGTGTATTCAATGTTTGCTCAGTTCAGGAAGTGATAACTAAATGATGAGTTTTTAGATCGATCCAGAAGATGAAACACGGTTTTGACCGTTAATTTTAATATAGAAAATCAGTCGTGGTTGCGCATACATCTGTTAGGTACTAAGGTTTAAGAGAATAGGAGTGATAAGCGTAGAGATTTTCTCAAAAAGTAGGTACTCGACCATTTTGATTTTTTTTATATATAATTAAGTTGTGTGTACACTTAAACTATATACTACAAATTCATCGATTTGACATAATTTATATTTTTTTTCTATTTTTAATTTATATTCATCTTTTATGGCATTTGTATTGACATTACGATAAATTACCATTTTCAATAAAAAAAATTGTATGCTCTAGATGGGCAAGATTTGGGGAAACTTATAATATTACCAAGACCTCACTGAAACCCGTTTCTACAAATAAATACATTTGAATTTGAATTTTTTTTTTTACAATTGTACAAAAGGTCAAATAGTTATCGAGAAAATCTCACCTTATTCATTTACTGTACACTTTTCTCTGTTTTCGGTTGTACAGTCGACGACAGAGATAAGTATACAGGGGGCCTCAATAAGGTGGAGATTTTTTCAAAAACTACAGGACCAAATTTAATAATTCTTTTTAACAGTATACCATATATATATAATAACAGTTACATAGGTTTCACTTTTATCTATCAAACAGTGAAGTAATTTTTGCAATAGGTCAAGTAGTTTTTGAGAAAATCTCAACCTTAAAAACTCTCCTGTACACCTTTCTCTGTGTTCCACCGTACTTATAGTGGTGGCGTTATCTTGGGCAAATAAAATATTTTTATGGACAATATTTTAAAAAATCTGCCAATCGACGGACCCCAGGGTGAGGGGAGGGTCTTTATTACCGAATTACACGTTTTTATGTCTTTATTTATGGAGCCATTTTTGGAAATTATTTATTTAAATATCAGATATTTTGACATAGCTAGAACTTGACACGAGAGGTACCAACTCCTCCAACTCATAATGATCAGATTGAGAAGAGGCGGGTTGGCAGAAGGAAGAATTCTGACTCCGCAATATAAGGGAGAAGACAGCGATAGCCAGCGTCGAAGAGCTTTTCCGACTGGCTCAAGACAGAGGGAGATATGCGGAGAGCCTTCATTAGTGGAGAGGCACTGCAAGAAGATGAAGATCTTGACAAGATAAAAATTCAATATATTCAATAATCTTTCTCCAGGGGAGTCGCAGTAGCGTCTTCACCCTGGGTAGCCGCGTCTTCATGTCTTCATCCAGAGGAGTCGCCGTAGCGTCATCACTCTTATACCTGTGAGGTTTAGATTAGTTTAAAAAAACACGTCAAAGTAACTGTCATTAATAACTGGCCAATAATATTGTGTGGTTTATTCCACTTTGTTCGTCTGGGGGAATAAAAGTGAGTTTTTTGTGTCCTCATGTCACCCTGGAATCATTTCACCTAAATGATATCACCCAGGTGAATTCATTGGATATTATGGGTGTCTTTTGTTCACCTTGGAATAAAATCATCTAGGTGAAATGTGGCGACTCTTCATATTGAACTAGTGAACTGTTATCAGTCATTATAAATTTTCAAATCAAAGCATTTTTCTCCAATTATCATTTAGAATTTCGTTTCGCATAGCGCATATGCAAGAAAATATCAAAACATATGAAAAAGGAACGCGTCATCAATTAAATACATGTTTTCTAACTACAATGTTAGACATGAATTTGAGTAATTGCACAATTACTGGATAGATGTCGCTACCGTCCCTCAGACGAGAATATGGAGACAAAATTCACGATCTGGATACGAAATCAATGGTTCTGTTAGAATAGAGCGTGCCACGGAATGGCGGGTTCGAATCCCGGTCGTGATGAAATTTTTTCTCCATTTATCATTCAAAGCATTTGCTTTGTGTAGCTTAGTAAAGAAGGTTTGTCAACTTCCACCCAACTGTAAAATTAGACTGCCCCAAATCCATATATTTTTCACTAACCCTTCACATAATAAATCCATGGGGCCGACCGCACCATAAGTCATTTCGCCTTTGTCGAATGACATCATTTCCTCCTGAAAAACTGGATCTGCACAGTATTATATATTTTATCCGACTGTGCGAGAAAAGGAGGGTTATGTGTCTATATGCAGTCTATGGTATGTAATTTGGTTCCTCTGTAGAGCGAATCATGTTGACCGACTTCGATAGTTTCTGTCTTGACCTCGGGAGGTATTAGAACTTACAGGAACCGATGTATTTGACAGATTGTAATTTTTTTTGAATTAAGACTATAATGAGCTATTACTCCAAATTATTATATATAAACGGATATCACTCGCTTATATTGTTGAAGTCGGCAATTAGACCGACAGTTTCGAATGCGCGAAGAAACGTCACCGGCGAACGAGGGCGTGGCGCGTCACCTTGAACACCACAGGTAAGTGGTCTGTGTTGAACACCGTCGAAATCGGTCGAAACTGTCGGTCTAATTGCAAACTTCAACAATATAAGTAAGTGATATCCGTTCATATATAATAATTTGATTGTAAAAATTATTTTAGATAGCTACCGACTCTACATATAATTGTAAAGGAATTTTTAAAATCGATGGATTTTTACTTTACGTGAATCTCAACCTTAATGACTGTCCTGCACACTTTTCTTTATGTTAGTTAGACCGTATGTAGTATGGGAGAAATTTATTATTTCTACCCACATACGAGCGGTCTGTCTGTTCCTACAACGGCGCGGCGACAATAAACAACTTTAACAATGCGAGTTTTCATTTTAGAAGCTGTCCGTCGGCGGCTTCCTGAAGATAAAATGAAGTGCACGCCGCGCCGCCCGCGTCTTTTCACGAGGAAATGACGTCATTCCCCAGTATTCCCTACAGTGCTGGAGATGACGTATGGAGCCGTTCGCCTGGACTGCGGATTTATGGGATTTGACATTATGGGTGGACATATTAGTTTAGTACTGATTCTGTCCAGCCCTTGTAGCACGAGTCAGCGTTAGCGATCGACGCAACGCCGCGGAGCTGTCAAAGTGACATTATTACAAGGCGTTTGACAGCTCCGCGACGTTGCGTCCAACCATAATGTCAAATCCCATAAATAATGCCCCGTTGTTTTCTAATTTTAAGCTAACTTTGGCAGTTCAAAAAGAATTTGTCTGCTATTTTTTTATACAAAAAAAGAATTTTTTTTGTACTATTTTTCGTCAATTAAAAGTCACCCCTTTACCTTTTTAAAAGAGGAGAACAATCGGCGCATCCCCATTGATAACCATTCGCCAGAATCATTGATGATGATGATTGATTTTTGTACCCTACTTTGTGTTGGTTGTTTGCATTGGTCTTGTCCATTTCGAAAAATGTACAAATCCACTACCATTCGATTTGGCGATATTTAAAAAAAACCACAGCATCAGCTGAAGTCCACATTCATTACTTAATCTTTTATTATTCTATTAAAATAGAGCACGTAATGCTCAAAAAGCGCGTGTATCTCATTTGTGAAAAATCCTGATAACTTTATGAACTGCGGGGCTAGCATGAGTCACGTTAGCGATCGACGCAACGCCGCCGCGGAGTAGTCAAACGCCTTATAATAACGTCAGTTTGACAGCTCCGCGTCGTTGCGTCGATCGCTAACGCTGACTCGTGCTACAAGGGCTGATCTTTATCACGTCATGAACTGTCCGCTAATATTCTATTTATTGGAGTGTTTGAATGAAGACGTGTTTGTGAAGTTCTGTGCTTCCTATCCTTGTTCCTATGTTGTTATCCTTGATAAGAATCAAGGATTTCTCGCATGACAAAGGGACCTACAAAGGGTCATGAACTGTCCGCTAATATTATATTTATTGGAGTGGTCAAGGATCAATTATCAAGTATCAAGGATTCCTCACAAGACTTAGGGGTGGACGTAGATCTTCAACGATAACTCAACCATTTAATTAAAATTTTCTCTAAGGGACTATGAACTATCTAGACAACACAGCGGTAATGTTATTAAAGAAAAAAAGAAAGAAAACAGATTTATTTATCACTACATACTTACACTACTAATAATAATATATACTAATTTTTTTATTTACTTACTATTGTATTATAATTATTATTGTGTATATAACTAACTTAAATCATATACTAATAATATTGTGCAAATTAATAATAGATAGGTACATAAACATCAAATCAATAATAGATACTTAATTTAAAACAACATTTTTTTTTTAAACAGATAGGTACACTAATAATTATGTTAAAAGGAAAGAAATTACTACACTGGTGTTCTGTGCGTCAGGTACAACCCATAGATAAGAAGAACAATGCTCCCAGACTACCCAATTATTAGTTATAATCTTATAATAATAAGATTACAACCAACAACCAAGCAATCCAAGAGCACTACTCCTCCCATCCATAAACCATACCTAACGCACAGAACACCATCAAGCAGCAGTGTGCAGCATGCAGTGCTAAAAGGGGCCGAGCTCAGCATAGTGACATTGTTTTTGACATTACAAATTCAAAATTAACTTTCTTCTAAACAATTTAATTAGAAGTTTTATTTTAAGTTACTTGAAAAAAGATTCTAATACAATAGTTATTTGAAATAAGAATAGTGGTTTGTTTCCGGTGCGGTGGCCCGATCGGGACTAACGCTTAATATTGTTTCGACTTATAAATAAGTAGTGCCAGAGGTAAAACAAATCTCCCGTGGTACTACTAGATTGTTTAGTAGTACTACGGGCAAAAAATATTTCCCGCGGTACGGTCGAAGACAGAGAAAGGTGTATAGTAGAGTTTTTAAGGTTGAGATTTTCTCAAAAAATACTTGACCGATTGTAAAAATTCTTTCACTGTTAGATAGATAAAAGTTAAAACTATGTACTGTAAAAGAATTTTTAGGCGTTGAAACCTAAAAGAAATAGAAATTAAACGTGTTCACTGATATTTTAAAATCAATAATATTTTCGAAGTTATTTCACACAAACATTTTCTGACAACTCATTTTACTCTCTGACATTTGACAATAGAATCCGGAACTTTTCAAAATGGTTTTCTTTTTCATCGGCACCGTGGAGGCTCTACTCCTACATCATATATCCCAGTAGTTCTTGAGAAAATCTCAACCTTATTGAGGCCCCCTGTACACTTATCTCTGTCGTCGACTGTACTACCAGTAGGACCACCGGTAGTACCACGGGTAAGAAGCGAATTATTTAATGGTGATTCACAGTCTTTCCAAGCATACGCACTATAGCATATTTCTGAATGAACTTTATGAGTCGTGAAACGAGCCGAAATAATGGCGGCGAGAGATTCGGTAGGAAAAACTATATGATACGGTTCTCCGGGACACGTATTAAATATATCTCACGTATCTCACGTCATAAAAACTCCATTGCGAGTAATATTCTTATACTATGATAGATACGGGGCGGTGCGGTGGGCGCAGGAATTAACGGAAGGGGCGGTATGACGTCATATCACACGGTCGAGGTGGTACAATAGATAATAAATATTTATTTATTTTATTAAAGGACTCGACTGTTCGTCATTTGCCAATGTCATGTTCAATATATTCAAAAATTCAATATATTCACTAGTCTTCTGTCTTCCTCCAGGGGAGTCGCAGTAGCGTCGTCACCCTGGGTAGCCGCGTCTTCATGTCTTCATCCAGAGGAGACGCCGTAGCGTCATCACTCTGGACGAAGCAGCTCGACAGTCACGTTCACTCCCGAGCTTGTAGCGGGAACTCTTGATAAAAGCTTGAAACCCCAGATCTTGCTCAAATTATCCAACAAATTCACCATAATGTCACTCGCGAACCTTTTCTGATTAATTTAACGTAATATTAATCTCAAAATAACCACCGTAGACAATAAAACAAAAATTATCAAATAATTTTACAACCGTTGTTTCCCGCCATTATCAAGAGAACCAGCCCCCTTACCTTGAAGTCTTATAGCAGTATTACTTCCATAATACTTTGTTACTTCGTACAATGACGACCTTAATGAGCTTACTTTAAGGTCGTCATTGTACGAAGTGTGATTCTATTGCGGCTACCAAATCTAACCCTACCTAAGAGCAACTGTCACTCATATGCAACATCGCAAGGGGCTGCCAGCTGTCAAACTCAAGCGCGAGACAGAAATGTCCCACAGCGGCGGAGTGAAGAGCACGGCACAGTCACTCCATATTTGTATTTTGTATTTTAGAAAATACAATTTATTAATTTTTGATGAATTTTGGCAGGGAAATATTTCGACACGTTCCGAACTCCGAAAACACATAGATCGACAAGTCATTGCTTCGACAGACAATACTTAGACGACACACACCTTCGAATGACCACTACTTCGACAGTCGATTGTTCGACAGACAATACTTAGACAACACACACCTTCGAATGACCTCTACTTCGACAGATTTTTGTAACAGAACATTCTACCGGACTAATAATCCCCTGAATTGTATAGGTAATAAAATTTACATAATTAAGTATCTACGAAATTAATTTATTTTCCGGTTAAATAAAAACACAAATGTACCAATCAACAAAATTATTTTTAATTTGAAACTCGTACCCATACAATATTTTCATAAAATAAAATCAACAAGATGGAGAACATTGCTTGTAGTTCGGTGTACCTGATAGATCATTAATACTTATTAATACATATTGATTAATAATAATAATTCACACACATATAAATATAACTACAGTTTTTATTATTTCTTGGGCATGTAAGTAACATACGCTATTCCACAAAGGAAAGTAATTATATCAATGTCATCTTTCAGTAACAAATATTTTTGTAGTCTTTCGTTTAACTGTAACTGGTTTTTTTTCTTCGGTTTAAATTTTACACTTAGTGATTGGTTTTCCAAAACATATGTATACAAAAAAAAGACTAGTCCCCTTAAAGAAAGAAAAAACAGTTACAGTTAAACGAAAGACTACAAAAACATTTGTTACTGAAAGATGACATGGATATAATTTCATTCCTTAGTGGAATAGCGTATGTTACTTACATGCCTAAGAAATAATAAAAACTGTACTTATATTTATATGTGTGTTAATTATTATTATTAATCAATATGTATTAATAAGTATTAATGATCTATCAGGTATACCGAACTACAAGCAATATTCTCCATCTTGTTGATTTTATTTTATGAAAATATTGTATGGGTACGAGTTTCAAATTAAAAATAATTTTGTTGATTGGTACATTTGTGTTTTTATTTAACCGGAAAATAAATTAATTTCGTAGA
Source organism: Tachystola acroxantha (assembly GCA_963506565.1). NCBI lineage: Eukaryota > Metazoa > Arthropoda > Insecta > Lepidoptera > Oecophoridae > Tachystola > Tachystola acroxantha. Next base: position 14,263,687 of record OY735876.1, on the reverse strand, counting down.
TACTTAATTATGTAAATTTTATTACCTATACAATTCAGGGGATTATTATTCCGGTAGAATGTTCTGTTACAAAAATCTGTCGAAGTAGAGGTCATTCGAAGGTGTGTGTTGTCTAAGTATTGTCTGTCGAACAATCGACTGTCGAAGTAGTGGTCATTCGAAGGTGTGTGTCGTCTAAGTATTGTCTGTCGAAGCAATGACTTGTCGATCTATGTGTTTTCGGAGTTCGGAACGTGTCGAAATAATGTACTGTCGAAATTCAGTCCGCAAGTCCAAGGTTACGTTCTTGTAATAACATTGAAGTAACGGGACACCTTTTGCATCCATCAGACCTGTCGAAGTTGTTCAAATCCCTTCATCGACTTGAAAGGAGTTGATGATTAGCATAGCGTATATGCAAGAAAAAAAATCAAATTCTACCTTCCCTGGCATACTCCTTATCCTCCGGTACCCTATTACGCTATCTCGTTTTTTCCACCTTCTTAAAACCGCATTTTAACGCGTAAAATCTCTTAATAACCCCCCGGCAGCGGGTAATACCGTGATATAGGGTGTCCGGAATTTTATCTGGCCCATTTTCGTGGGCCCCTTAATCGGTCCACTGGGGCCACGGTGCGGACATAGTCAGCACGCATAAATCGTAGGAGCTTATTTGTTGGGAAAAATAGCGGTATCTGTGCGGAGAATTGAGATGTATGAACGTAGTGACTATAGTGGAGCCGCCGAGAAAAGCCCGATATGACGTTTGGGGAAGGTGCGGCCGACATAACTTTGAAACGGTGCACAAGTTACGGATAAATAATCATTGTCTTGAATACTCATTTACGTAATCCATTTTGTACAAAAATAATAAAATTTAAGAATTTCGTAATAATTTCAAACATGCAACAGAGTAAATTCACATTATATCTTATGAAAAAATTGATTTAGTTTTCCATGAAGCACAGTTACAATGTTATGTCGTCCGAATTAAATCGTAGAGAAGAGATTAAAATACTAAGTGACGATATTTGGTATCAGTTACTAATATCGCTATTATATCATCACAGGAAATTTATTTTTCGTTACTTTCGTTCAGCCTTAATTTCAGAATGAAACTGGTGTGATGGATATCTTTGTATCAAATTAAATACAAAACAGTTCAAAATAAATCTTTAATAAGGAAAGCCGCCGACAAAAGCTAGTCAATTACTAGCACGTTACCTATGGGTACATCACTATTAACGTCATATTGTCATGTGTCATATCGGGCCTATTAAAACGGCCGTACTATAGTGGCGGCGAGATTGGCCTGAAACCAGCCGTAGGTTGGCATTGAAATCGATGATTGACTTACTTGTATGCTGTTATTCATGAACCTAGTTAAACTTCACTTCCATTAAATCGTGTTGCTATCCCTCTCACACTTCGTTAAAAAAGGTTAAGACAGAATGCGACAGGGTGGTTAAACGGTGGCGTAACTTTAAATCGCGTACAGTAGAGTAGAAATAGAATAGAATAGAATAATCGTTTACTTGACAGACAAACAGCACACCTATGCATACACTTACAATATAATATTTAAAAAGAGAAACTAAATTTAGTTACTACCATGAGGTAAAATAGTAGGTAGCACAAAATAACCTAATTAATTAATTTTCGTAATCTTTTTTGCCGCATTGATGATACATTAATGCGTTTCTTTATCGTTTATAAAAACTTGCGAAAATATTGCAATAATAAATCGCGTCCATGTGTCAAAATATACGAGGGCTCGTAGTCTAGTTGCAAATACACGTTGAAAACGAACGTACAAGTTAAGTAACGTTGGTCGAGGTCAGGAACTGAAGGGCAAGAGAGGTTGATCCATTGTCCGAACGAATTCGCCGCAGGAGAGTCGGGCGGAGGACGCTGGCGTATGCCCGTAACCTCCCCCCATAATGAGCGCTTCCGGGCGAGTGGACACGGGGTAGTCCAACGCTCGGTAACAGGTCCTCGAGTTGGTTGGCGTGCATGTGTTCCAGCACACCGCTAATAGTCGGATGGGGTCAAATACCCCCGAGAATGGTCCCCCTGGACACACGCCGGCGTAGTCGCGGAAGTAATTCGCAAGTCACCCCGTGACTCCGTCATAGGGCGGCGAGACGGAACACCGAGGGGTTTTTAGTCGGTAAGAGTCCGACATAACCATCCTCGCCTCCCCGTGGCAAGGAGGTATCATGATATCTAGATGATTTTCCCCCCGAAAAAAAAAAGGTCAGGAACTGGATTGGTGGCCGCTACTGACATCATCTGAGCCCCTCCGTGCCTCGGAAAGCAGTCAGAGGCCCGGCCTGAATAACTCTGATAATCCTCCCTAATCGTTGCCTCAGTGCTGAGGATCGTGACCCTCAACAGCAGGTGCCGTCTTGGCATGTATGATCTGACGCCAGGAGACACGGTCTTGTGCTCTTCTCACAGCCTCTTCAAAGGGCACACCGAGGATTCTGCCAACCGCATCAGTCCAGCGGGCTGGTCTCAACTTAATATTAGTTATCTTCAAGTTGGAAGGGTCCATTCTTATGACATGGCCGAAGTACCATGAACTCTGATAATAGGTTTGATCAAACCACACGAAAAAAGAAATTGAAAACGATAAAAGTCGCATTCGAACCCTCTGGTTCCTTTCAACCCTTTGCCATCGATTCGTGCCATCTTCATTACAACGAGCTTAGCGCGAATATTATTTAATATCAATTTGCGGGCCACTTAGCCCCAAATGGGGTGCAGATAAGGTCGGCTACGGGGAGGGCGGCGTCGTGGCGACACAGATCTACGGATAATGGAAGAGACAGTATTGTCGTGGAAGTGGTTGGTTATTATTTTATGGTCAAAGTTTAGATCAAAATGTTAGATGTAAAGGCATTCGTAAGCCGCTTTGCAGCAATGAATGTAGTTAACTGGCTTTCAGCTGCTTAATTGGGTATTTAAAAATCCAAGGATCCAAAATTAAAGTTAAATTCACAACCACAGACAACACTGCGTTTAACGCCACAATTTTGACACTAACCAATCACGGACGGCATTGCCAGCGCTTCACGCGAATCCAGTTATTTATTTTATTAATGGACTCGACAGTTCGTCATTTGCCAATGTCATGTTACATAAAATTCTATATACACCGTGAATTTTTAGTGGCTTCGGAGCCGAAGCGTACCTATTCTACCCGATGTATACTATCGATAAATACTATTAATTTAAAAAAAACGAGGTAAAAAAAACTAAAATGAAGACAATATATATATATATATAAGAAGCGGCTAGAGTCCCGCTACAAGCTCGGGAGTGAATGTGACTGTCGAGCTGCTTCGTCTAGAGTGATGTCTCTAGCTACCCAGGGCGAAGACGCTACTGCGACTCCTCTGGTGGAAGATAGAAGACTATTATATTTATATATATATATATATATATATATATATATATATATAATATATATATATATAGTAGCGTCTTCGCCCTGGGTAGCCGCTTCTTCATCCAGAAGAGTCGCCTTAGAGTCATCACTCTAGACGAAGCAGCTCGACAGTCACATTCGCTCCCGAGCTTGTAGCGGGACTCTTGATAAAAGCTTGAAACTTCAGATCTTGCTCAAATTATCTAATAAATTCACCATACTGTCATTCGCGAATATTTTCTGATTAATTTAACGTGATATTAACCACAAAAAAAAGCAACCGTCGTTTCCCGCCATTTTTAAGAGACTCCCCGAATCCAGTTCCAAATATTACAAAACTTTTGTTTTTCAAATGGTCAAATTAAATAGTTCTTATGACCATTCCATACAATTTTCGTCGACCTCGTCATTAATTTCGATGTCTCTTCCAGACCTTTGTAGGTCTCCGTTAGGTACACACATCAGTCGAATGGGCGGAAAGGCCAGGCCCAGACCCTCCGTGATGGAATGGACCTCCTTAATGAGATGATTTTCATATTGGCGACGCGTAATTATGGCCACGCAAACATCCATTTAATGAAACGACTTCGGGAGGTTATGGGCCTACGGTACAGTCAAGTGTAAAGGCACATTAAAGCCAATGATACACTAGGGGACAAATGTCCTACGACATGTATCGGCGACATGTCAAGCGAAGCCGGCCGATTTCGCCTGACATATCTGGCGACATCGCGCGACTTATGTCCGTAGCGACGTCAGGCGTCAGACATGTCGCGCGAAGTCCGGCAACGTCGCGCTACTTCACCCGACGTCCCTGGCGACACGTGTCGCAGGACATTTGTCCCCTAATGTATCCTTGGCTTAAAAAGGCAGCGAAAAGGCAACAGCAGGGGAACGAAGAGAATATGCTGGTTGATTATATTTAAGATCCATTGTACCATATTCTAGCAAATCAATATTTTGACTTTGACTTTAACGGCAATGGCAGTATTTGAAATGAATGAAACTCTATGAAAGATGACAGACTGAACGCAGCAACGGAGCGTCAGCGGCACAGCAAGAGAGCGGCAACCGCGCGGCGGGCAGCCTGTCATCTAGATAGGTACAGTCGACAGCAGATCAATGGTAACACTTTTTACTCTTGACAGTTCTTATTATTTGCGTAGTTACGAATGTCAATTGAAATCGTACTGCAAGTGTTATCCTTGATCTGCTGTCGACTGTACATTACAACCACTGCCGCTGCCCTTCCGCTGATTTTAGGGTTCAGTGCCTCAATAGGAAAAAGGGGTAATTTGGGTAAAATGTTTTTTTAACCACACGAAAAAAAAGATCAAGTGTAATAATAATATGTTGGAATGAGCAGTACCAGGGTACGCTCTGCTGCATTAGAATTTTGAGCGTAACCTTTGTTTGAGATCGCTCTTACAACTGTATCTCACATTGAGCTAGCGCCTAAAATCTCGTCTAACATTAACAAAACAAGCAAAATTAATAAAATATCAATTTAAAATAATGTTCATTGATTCTAACCAAATTCAAACAACTCTTCTTTTAATAACCGATTGGACTGACGTTCTGCTTCCAATATTTATTTACTTTAAATATTGGCCAAGCATACGTTTGACAGCGGATCAGTATAATGTTTTATGTGAGAACCGGCCGGTTGTGTTTTGATAAAAATAACCATATCCCATAACCGCCGCTCGTAAATAGTTCACAATGCGCTGCGCGCGCGCCTATAGTTTAATAGTATTTAGGGCGGGGCCATGAGACCAGCGGAAACTACGGGATAGGCGCTTCGCTTCATACTGACAAGAGAGTGTGGATTGAAGAAAAAAAATTGGTGTCTCCTCGGTAAATAACTGCTTATATTATCAAAATACGATAAAAAATGTTTGCCGTCTCTGCCCCCTATTCTGCTAAGATATTTTGTTCCAACGGAGTCGAACGATTACGTAACCAATATAAGCTAGCACGACGAAGTTACCTGGGGCCGGGTCAGCTTATACTGGAAGGGTAATCGTTCCATACAAAAATCTTAGCAGAATAGAAGCACAGTGCCCCTAGATGTTTGATGATCGCAAGTAGTGATCCAGTTGACAACGATCGTACAGCTAACAGCAGATGAAGTGTAACACTTTGGACTTTGGACCGTTCTTATTATCTGCGTCGTAAGAGTTAAAATCGTACTGCAAGTGTTACCATTGATCTGCTGCTGTCCGTCTAATGTTGGGCGAGGAGAGTAACTGGATAACCACTATTGATGTTTTTAGTCGTTGTCATTCGGCAGCAGTCGTTACGCCAAGTCGGAGGCGTACAGTCGGCTCTTGGTCGGCTAAATAACTAAATCACACGAGAAACGAAAGAATATTACATTCCCACAGAGTACAATATTTCTTTCACATAATATCATAAAAGCTGTATTAGTTTCACGAACCAGGATTAAAATGCAATATTTCTGAAAGGTTGATATCTTATGATGTTATTCATAAACCGAGTTAAACCTCACTTACCCTAAACAGTGTTGTTCTTTTCACATTTCGTTAACGTTAAGGTAGGAACAGAAGGCCTAAACCGTTAAATAACTTTAAATCACGTTTATGGCTACGCGCCATAATATTTTGAGTTCATGATATACGAAGTAACATACTTATCGAGTACTTTAAACTCCTCAGCTTTAGTTTATGAGGTTATTGGTTAATGTTCTGTGCATAGCACCATTGAGCTGGCAGCGATAGTAACGCCGCCTCCGTGGCCCCGTAATAGTTACATCAAACGTAGCTCCGTATGCTTTACGGCCGATAAATCCAGTTGTCTAATAAACTTGCGGGTATCGAAGCCACAAGGGTACAGCTCAGGTGTGGATCAGATCACTGGCCAGTTGGCAGTGATAGATTGGGCAAGATAGCAGGCCTTGCCAGGCTCGTCCCTCGTCTATCTTGGCGCTAATTCGGTTTAGGACATACTATATTACTAATCTCAACCCACCTCTTTCAAACTTTTGCACGCCTGGTACACCCCGGCAAGTAGACAATACTTCCACCTACAATTTCATAGCAATCTAGCTCAGGCGTGGATCAGGGATATATTGGGTAACAAGGCCTTGCAAGGATCGCTGATCGTCTACCTTGCTTCGCGCTAATTTAGCATTGGACAGACTGGACAGAAGAATCGCAGGATTGCAGTGATCACCGCTGTCCGATGATTTTGATGCCATCTCGGTTTTGAGAGTCTAGTTTCAAAGGTCAATTGTGATGCATCTCCATCAAGCTTTTATAAACTTCTGCACACCTGGTACATCCTCTGAAATGGACAACACTTTTAGCAAGCCGCCCATTATCTTATCATGCCACCACCAGGTAGTAATTAAGACATATACCTTATATCAATGGAACTGGTGCCATGACACAACGCCGATTAAGATTGCATGTTTTTGATTTGCATGTTTTCGACTAAGTACCTACTAGGAATTCATAAATCAAACCCAATCGTCATGACTGTTTATTATTCACGATGCTCAACCACGTAGCCGGACAGTAGTCCTTAAACGCTGGACTAGTGTAGGAAAGGTGTATGTCCAAAAGTTCCGCCACAGGGAGCAGTCGAGCTGCTAGCGCCTTCAGCATGTCAATAACTTCGGATCCCACCATTTGTGGCTTGGTGCTTAGGACTTCAATAGTTTTCGATCTGATTGCGAAGTTCACTGTGTTTCGGAGATGATACTGAAATTAGTAGTTCACGAATTAAAAAACTAACACAGACTGCAATTCGAATAACTGAATTTGGAAAGGCATTCTTTGGGGTTTTCAAATCTTTCTTCCTTCTATTATCCTAGCCTTTGTGTGGTTTAGCAGATGACCCCTCAATCCTCGACTTATATTTTTAGGTTCAATCACAGTTATGTATGTTCCACATAGTCAAAGGAAAATCTATTGAAAGTAGTTTACCTGTATAAGTAAAGCGATCCCTAGATGCACGGGTTTGATCTCCATGGCCCTCAGCTTTCTCACCAAGATCCTTGGCGTCAAATCGTCTAATCTGCCCAGTTGTGCCAATATCCTGGGAGCCTGGACATATGAAAACATAGATACTAAAGTACCCTGAATGCTGGCCAGTGGGGTGACCGCGATTTCCAATTGTTATCGTAATCGCTTTCAATTTGACACATGGATTTTATACATTGCTGCTATGTTTTTGCAAGTTTTAACAAACGACAACGAAACGCAGCAATGTATATCGTTCAAGTGTCAAAATAAAAATGAGAACGAAAACGATTGAAGTCACGGTCACCCCCCTGATCACGATCGCATGTTATCTGTGACTTACTGGCTAGGAAGCGAATGCGTATTCTGGATCTAATGTATCCGAAACCAGAAGACTATTTGCTCCTATGAGCTGCATAGCATCTAATGCGTAGCATTTTTAAGGAAGAGAATGGAGTATAGAGTAAATTGGAGTGCACCAAAGATCCCAATGGGTCAAAATGAACAATCGAAAAAAAACTTACTGTGATCATGACATCATACAATCTCGCACAAGCATGGAACACCTGCATGTCAGCCATCTTATCATGCATGTCCTTGCTCTCCACCGACGTGTAGTAGCGATGCGCAGTGTCGACCCTGCTACTGGCGCTGGCGTTCCTCGGCAGGTCCTTGGCAATGTCAACGAGCTTCATGACGAGGGCTGAATAGATTCGGCGACTGATGGCATCTGTACGTCTGGAGCGGTAGTTGTCCACTTCTCTAGATAAAAATTTGGGAGAAAATAGTTATGCCATGAATCCAGCTTAGATTTCATTTTACGTGCTTTCGATAATTTGATGCATTAGAAACTTATGGTTGTGGTCTGCAGACTTAGGTGCTCTCTTGTGGTCGTTCCTCGTGCTTCATTTTTCACTATAGGTCTTCACTCTCCAGGCTCTTTCAGATCCTTTAGATCTCATGATGTCATCATCCATTGACTCGATCTCGATAGGTCAGATACTTAATAGGAAGATAATCATGTTGCGAAATGAGCATACCTAGGACGACAATCAGGCGATAGACGATCTAGGCAACTGATAAATTGAACCTTCCTAGACATCACGGGCAAGAAAATAGTAAAAAGGTTCTGTAAATCGGTGCAAGATTGCTACGACTGGAGTCTTCTAGCCTCAGAGTAGCTTTTAGCCTCATATAATATTCAATTCGGGTCGTTGAACCAGCGGAATAAGTACCTACACAAGTGAATCAATTTTCAAGGAATCTTTATTCCGAGAGGTAGAAATACTGAAAGAGGGAGTCAATCAGGGTCCCGATATAAGTATACCGGGGCGGGGACAGAATCTTGCGGCGTCATGCTTACCTTTTAATAATATACTTGATGACGAGAGACATGGTTCTATTGAGGTACACCTGGTTCTCCTTCTTCAGGTCGAAGAGCAACTCATCCTCGAAATGCACGTCTTGAAGGGCTTCTACTATAGCTTTGGCCAACTGCCGGTTCTCTTCGAAGTCATTCTGTAAAAATTATGTAGGTACAAATATTATTTTCTTGATTTATAATCTTAACGATGAACATGCATGGTGTGTGTCGCCGGTTCCGCACAAAGGATAAAGTTTAGATTGCTAATAATAGGATTGCTAATAATGTAATTACTAATTACCTATAGTTATTAAGAATGTTGTTATTAAGTAGTTTAAAAGAGGATCATTTATTAACAAATATAATAAAACTAAACTACTTAAAAATACATTAAAAACTAAACTAAAAATCTACCTAACTAAAAACATTCTAAAAATTCGGCCCTCTTGGGAGGGTGCCCATCACACTGGCGGCATTCCCGCGCTGGATGGCTAGGCTCAGCCTCTGCGCGAGAAAGCCGCCAGCACGAGGGTCACCCGTCGCCTCCCTCAGGCGCTTGCTGAGCTCCTTGAATTAGTATATTAAAAGAGTGTTAATGAGATTTTTTTGCCACTTTTTCTCCTCAGCGTTGGCACCTCTACCCTGCAAAGTGATGCAACTATTTTTTTTTTGTTAACCTATATATTGTCCCACTGCTGGGCAAAGGTCTCCCCCCTCCTCTTCAAAGGCTCAGGACAGGGATGGATGGGTGGCTACCCATCCCTGTATCTAACGATATCGTCTCTCCACCTACGCCGAGGTCTGCCCCGACGCCGGCGACCGTCCGATGGCACCCATTCTGTGACAGCCCGGGCCCATCGGTCCGGATGCATGCGGCACACGTGGCCCGCCCAGTTCCACTTTAATGTGGCTGCTTTGCGGGCCACGTCTGCCACGCCAGTTATCGATCGCAGGGTTGTGTTTCGGACAACTCAGATGCAACTATAAATTCCAAAAAATATGTTGACGTGCAAAAATGCACTTACTTGCAGTGAAGAGATTTGACTTTGACTTAATCATAACATTATATTTTATACATCTCGTTAGCTACACCTTTGCCTTTTCTGGCGAATATACAACCATCTTTTGTCTCAGCACTCCTCTTAGCTTCAAATGAGACAGATACATTTGCCAGCTTACTATTTGCTAGCGATTTGCTGTTTCAGAAATTACGAGCAACGACAAGACAATGTGGTTTGCTCTGAGCTCTGACTAAACTAGACAAGACACTCTAATATATTGCTGTCCCTCTTGGGACTTATGATCCATTCGTGCGTAGGATGGAGACGGAATACTAATCCTAAATTGTTGGTCAGATTGAACTATCGATATGGAGGCAAGATTGGAATAGGCATTTACTGGACCCGCGTGCTGCATCATCGGCGTCACTTTCAGGTGAGATTGAGGTCTAACGCGGGTTTAGACTGACTTAAAAAGAAAGTCTTAAACAATTTCTAAATCAATTGACTTCTCCTTATATACGTACTTAAAAAAACTGAAAAATTATATTCCGAAAAACAACAGCAAAAAACTTTCATCAAAAATTTCGTGTTTAAAGTCTTTGCCATTGTGGTCAGGGTGTGAGACGTGATAAGTGTAGGTATAATTATTATTCATAAAGAATATAGTTTAGCAATGCTTTCGCATTCATATTCATCTTCCCAAGTTCACCAATTTGATATGTTTTGTCGTTACTTGGTTTGCAATATATCGATATTTTGATACATTTTCAATAATACAAGGGCATATGAAGCCGAGGGGAGGGTGTTTAGTATCGTATATAATCGTATATAACTTTTCGATTTACGCGAATTTATTTTTTGACTTTTCATAAATTTCGTACCGATCAGCTGATCGATTTATATGAGGCATAACAAAATAAAAAATTTATAAGTAAAAAACTTCAAAAAAACTCTGCCCATCCTGTGGGAGTGTGCCTAGAATGCTGGCGACGTTCCCCCGCTGGATGGCTAGGCTTATGCGCTGGCCGAGGAACGCGCCAGCCCGCCTGTCCCCGGAAGCCTCACGCAGGCGCGACGACAGCTCTTTCACCAGCCGCCGAGCCGCTGTATGAGACATAAATTTAATTTAATTTTTTAATCGAAAAGTCATAGAACAAAAGTTGTTCAGTTACCGACACTGAACACTCTCCCTTCGGCTTCATATACCCTTTCCGTTACACCTATATATCTAGTTCTTTCTCAGGAATGCAATAAAACTCTGTTCTTCATTCTTGACTTACATGCACCTTTTTGTAAACAAAAGCATTAAAAAACAAAGATTAAAAAAATGGATAGCTTCTCTGATGCCAAGAGCATAAAGCAAGCTTCAGTATGCTTCCCAATTTCCATAACAAAGGGAAATGCAGGCGAAGCTAATTCGAATTAAATGCATTTTCCTTTGAAAGGCGCAAATAGAATACAGTGTTACCATTGAGTAAGATTTTTAATAGAGAATCTACAATAAACAAAAATGTATGCTTAATATTAGAATAAGCGCAGTCACTCACATAATTTAAACTGGCCGTAACATAAATATTATAACAAGTATTGAAACATAAAGTATTTATTTTTTCCAATGTGGAAACCAGTTAAAAACGTAGTTATTATGGTATATTTATAATAATTGAATAATTAATGAAAAGCACAGCTCTTAGCACAACGTATTTTATTTGACAGGCCAAACAGGTAGTTCGGAAATCGCATTGTTGTTGTTACAATTACCCTCAATCTTCATACACAATAACCCTCCACCAATAGCTAAAAACTAGTTCAACCAAATATTTCCTTAACACTTAAAGGAGCCGCCTACATAGAGTAGCTTATTATAAATAATCATGCAATTAACCTACAACTAATTATACAGTTTTGTAGTAAAAGGCAAAACTAAACACTTAAAATCCGCGCAGTCCTAACTACGGTTATAGCATTTCTCCGTCCGGACGGTTAGCTGGATTCCCATTGATCATCCGTTTCCGTCACGTCACTGGGCGGTGTCCACGTCTCGTCTGCCGTGCGGACCGTGCGCTCCGGCGTCTCCACGGCCTCGCTGCTGGTGTCATGCGGCGAGCGCGCGACAGGCGACTCCACGGCCGGCGCCTCGCCGCCGCCGCCTCGCTGCCGCCGTATCGTCACGAACTCACTCTCCTCCCCACGTGGAACAGTGATAAATCCATAATCATGACTGTCGAGATTATTCCCTTGTCCGCTGCCTGGCTGTGTATTTTCCATCGATGTGTCCATATTTCCTCTGTAATGTACTACTTGATCTGCATGTTTCTTCACAGTTATTTGTAAAGAAGGAATGAATACTGTAAACATACGTGATCCAATCTTGCTTCCCACTGATCCTTTTATCCATGTATATTTATTTCCATTACAATAATGTTTCTTGACTAAAACTATATCTCCAATGTTGAAGTCAATTTTTCTGTGACCTGCGTATTGTTTACATTGTGAGATCTGTTTAGAGCAAACGTTATCACTCGCTACAATCGCATCGGAGGATCTCGAAGGGAATGCCGTTACCTTTGGATTAATGAGATCGAGTCTATTACGCAATGAACGGCCGAGCATCAACTGTGCTGGGGAGACACCAGTGCTGCAATGTGGTACATTTCTATATTGTAAAAGAAATTTATTTAATTTATGAAAAAATATAAACTGAGTACGGCTTTCCGTTTTTAATATCTTAATTGCTTTTTTTACCGTTTTCACCGAGTTTTCCGCCTGCCCGTTCGAAGCCGGGTGGTACGGAGCAATCGTAAGATGTGTTATGCCATTTAATTCACAATAACCTTGAAATAACTTTGATGTAAACGCCGTAGCATTATCCGTTACTATTGTTCGCATTAACCCAAATCTAGCCATTAACTCGCTTAAACGTGCAATTACTGCTTCCGTGCCAATACCATTACCTAAAAAGAAACATTCCAACCATTTCGTAAAAGCATCTACAACCACCATATAGTAGTCGCCCTGTACGTACAGCATGTCGATGTGCACGCGCTCCCACGGCGCCTTAGGGTATGGCCATGGTGCGAGCGGGGCGCGTGCCGGAGCGGACCGGACGGCACAACATTTGTCACACGACCCTATTTTTCCCTCGATGTCGCTATCTATTCCAGGCCACCACACATGAGCACGTGCCTCCATTTTACATTTAACTACTCCTAAATGAGTGGAATGTACTTCCTTCAATACTTTTTCTCTTAAGCTGGATGGCACTACCACTTTATGACCTCGCATCACACAATCGCCTTCTATTTCCAATTGTAGTCTACATTTAAAATACGGCAATAACTTTGTATCTAAAATTTTCCGCGGCCAACCCTTCCTAATGAAATCCTTCACCTTATTTAAAACCTCATCTTTGCCTGTTTCATGACGGATTTCACTAATTGAAAAATTTGATTCGCCGTTATCATCGTGGGTTAAAAAATGTAAATATGAATTAATTTCAACTTCGCCCTCATCGCAAGGCGACTCCACTGACATTGTTGACCGAGATAGATAATCAGCTACGTTTTCTGTACTACGAATATATTCTATCTCGTAATTGTATGCCGATAGAAATATTGCATAACGTTGAAGGCGATTTGCTGACATCTCTGGTACACCTTTCTTACTACCAAAAATTGACAACAATGGCTTGTGATCGGTTCTTAATATAAATGGCTCCGACCGGCCATACAAATATTGATGGAATTTTTTTATTCCAAATATTATTGCTGTGGCCTCTTTTTGTATCTGTGAATAAGCTATTTCACTTTTACTAAGCGACCTAGATGCATAAGCAATAACCCTTTCCTTTTTATCCACTTGAATCTGCGACAAGACCGCGCCCAACCCATATGGTCCCGCGTCGACGGACAAAATTGTTTTTAAATCCTGATTAAAATGCGCCAGTACCCGATTTGACTCTAATTCTTTTTTTAATACTTCAAATGCTGTTTGTTGTTCCTCTGCCCAGTACCATTTAACATTATTTTGCAACAGTTTACGAATAGGACTGAGAATACTTGACATGTTTGGAACAAAAACCCTATAATAGTTCACCATGCCTAAAAAAGATTTTATTTCTGATACATTTTGGGGCGGTTTTGCTTCTCTAATAGCCTTTATTTTATCTGGTGACGTGTGTAGACCAGTTTTATCTATCACGTACCCCAGGTACTCCACTGATTCTTGAAAGTAATAACACTTATCTTTCCTAACTGTTAATCCTGCACCCTGTAATCTATCCAAGACTTTTTCTAAACGATCCACATGAACCGCTCTGGAAGGCCCTGTTATTAACAAATCATCTAAAAATATACAAACGCCCTCAATGCCTGCTAATAAATTTTCCATGGTTTTTTGAAATATAGCCGGTGCCGATGACAGACCAAAAACCAAACGCGTATATTTATACAAACCCCGATGTGTATTGATTGTAGTCAACTGTTGCGAATCTTCTGAAATCCGTAGTTGCATGTATGCCATAGATAAATCCAGTTTAGTAAATTGCTCTCCCCCGTGCAACCTGGAAAAAAGTTCTTCAATTCTCGGAATTGGATACTTGTCCACATTTAGTACTTTGTTCAAGGTTACGGAATAATCACCACATAATCTTACTTCGCCGTTAGGTTTTAAAACTGGTATGATGGGAGTGGCAAAATCTGAATGATCCACGGGTGTGATTATACCTAATTCCAATAACTTATTCAATGCTTCATCAACTTTTGGGCGTACAGCGAATGGTACTGGACGAGCTTTAAAAAAAATTGGCTTGGCATCCGGTTTCAGAGTTAACTTAACTTCAAAGTTTTTCAACATTCCCAATTCTTCAGAAAATACCTGAGAATATTTTTTACTTAGCCATGTCATGTCATTACTATCGAGGTAGTGGACATTGCACATATTAATATTAAATTTGTTCATAAAGTCTCGGCCTAAAATCGGTATAGGCGATGATTTACCACAATATTTAATTATGCATATATCTAAAGAATCCGTTCGGCCGTCGTATGTTACCGGCACGGACACATAGCCACTCGGCTGTATTACATTGCCGTTGTAACTATGAAGTCTATTTACATATTGATAAATAGTCTCATTTTTAAAATAAAGCTGATAATAATGCTCTGACATTGCAGAAACGGCGCTCCCACTATCAATCTCACATTTAATGCTGACTTTCTGTTCTCCTATTATAACTGTCTGACAAAATGGCAAACCATTTGAACTTCTAATGTTAAATAGATGGCTGTTACCTTCGAGATCCTCCGGTGCGTCTGCAGTCATATAAAAACTGGGTTTCTCATTACCACTTGCCGGGCACATCTTCCTCAGATGCCCCTTTTTTCCGCATTTCCTACAAGTGAAATTAACGAAACGGCACTTAGATTTATCATGACTACGATAACCGCACACTTCACATCGCGGTGTATTATTATCCGCCGAAAAACCATTTCCGCTTCCGCTCGCTCTTCCGCTGCTAGTGGAGCCCCCGCCACTTTGCGTTAGCGCGTGCATGTCGCGAGGCGGCGCTGCGGTCGCGCCTGCGCCCGCGCCGCCGGCCACCGCCGCCGGCCGAACAGCTGTTCGGGCGCACCGCACGGACTGCGCCAACTCCAACGCTTCACTGAATGATAAACTCTCCGGTTTCTCAGCAAACAATCTCTCGCGTTCTCTGTCATTCTCGAGACCCAACACAAACTTGTCCCGCAAAAGGAGGTTCAGCTCTGACTTGAAACCACAATGTTGTGCTAAATGACGAACTCGAGCTGCCCATTCTGCCAGATCTTCCCCGTGTTTCTGCTCAGCTTTATAAAAATTGTATCTTTCTACAAAAACACATCGTTTTGATTCAAAATGCTTATCCAATATCGATATTATTGAATCATAACCACTTTTATCCAGTTGCTCTGGATAAGCTAAATCTGCTACCAAACCAAACGTCTCTTCTGCCAAGGCTGTGATCAACAATGCACGCTGTCTCTTCGAGTCTTTGTCCGTCTCCTGTGTAATCCCATTTGCAATGCAGTATTGCGATAGTCGAATCTTGAAATTTTTCCAATCATGGAAACGGTGATCGAACACTAAACTACCACCATAAACTTGTGCCATTACGATAATATATCGCCACTAACACTGGATAATTTACTAGGTTCGTTTAAATCGTCGCCAACTATGGTATATTTATAATAATTGAATAATTAATGAAAAGCACAGCTCTTAGCACAACGTATTTTATTTGACAGGCCAAACAGGTAGTTCGGAAATCGCATTGTTGTTGTTACAATTACCCTCAATCTTCATACACAATAGTTATATTTGAAAATCATAAATCAGTAATAAAAAGTTACGTCACTTCTTATTAATTCCACAAATAAGTTAGGCATTTTTGCCATAAATTAAGCACAACTTAACCCATCAATATATCTGGTCTTCTTCTTTGCCTTTGCCTTATCCCGTCTATTCGGGGTCGGCTCTCCTCGTTCTTTTGCGCCAGGTCGATACATTTCATTGAACGAGGAGAAAATTATTGGCTGTTGTTTTACGGCCGGTTGCCACCTGACGCCAAGACTGTGTCCCTCCTGGAGAGACAGAGTGCCGCCGTTCGCCCAGTGAGAGCTGATCCGCCGCTTACTCTTCTGCATGCGCCAGTCAACACATACAGCACCGATCGCAGCCTCTGCTTCAAATATGTTGAAGAATCCTGCCAGCGGGGGTTTGTTTTCGGAGTAACCTTCTCCGGCCTTTTGGTCCGCGGGAGGTATTTTATTTCCCTCCTACCCTTCGGTACCTCTTATGAGGCACCGACGAGCGTTCCCCTATCCGCCACCCCGGGGACGCGTTCTCTAGGGGTAAGGCCTCCCCCGAGAAGAAGATCATATATCTGGTGTTAATTGAAATATCGAAAGACTAATATCACGTTTGTTGAATACCAATATGTCGTGGACCTGCTGGGAATAAATGTATGAACTTAAGTTTTTGAGAACAATAGGATCGTGGACCTGCTGGGAACGAGCTGTTGAATTAGGACTATTTTGTGGTGCAGGTACCGATCCTGATTATAGATACTTTCGAAAGTCAGTCGAGTCAAAGTTGACTCTATTATTTCAGGCAATAATAGGTGGATCATCAGGTAGCTCGTCTGGGGAGACATGTGAATGTATTTTCTCTAGAAATTATTCATAAATAAATATCATTCTCTGGTTGTTCCCTTGTGGTACATATTCGCTCAATGGTTTCGACCACCAATATTTCTTTGTGAAAACACTCCCAATTTCCGTTGTTAACCCTACACAAAGCGAACAGAGTACAGTCGGCAACAAAACAATTACGTACCTCCTGTGTAGTCGCCGAAGCCATTCCCAGCGCGCAAACCAAAAAGAATATCTCAAGTGCGCCCATTCCAGCTACAATATTCACTTTTAACTGCCTATACTCATTTTATTTTAACACTAAAACGTATCTTTTGGTTGAAACACAGGGAATATTCAACGAATGCACTAGGTACTCCTAAATTCACCAGGGAATTCCGCAGGCTCGGTTAAAAATGCACAATAGTACCGTTCACAGCGCACATAGGTCCTCTGTGTCGGTAATACGGTCTAGGTTGCAATGGTTTTATGTAGTGTGGTCCACTGTACGCGTATTGCATGAAAAACTTTTAGAGTGGCCCGTTCGTTCGTAACGTATGTGTTAACATTAAAATGGAATATAAAAATGGAGGGTTACGCGGAAATGCGATTGTTTTTCGTCGCCATTTTCTTGTTTTATTTTGAGTTGTTAAAATATTATTGCATATTAAAATTCTCTTATTTTAATGACTTCGGAATTGTGAAAGTGTCGCTGTATACAGTAGCGGATTATCCTAAAGGCAAACTAGGCACGTGCCTAGGGGCGCGAGGTCACAAAGGGGCGCGCACGGAAGGCGTTTAGTTGACGAAAACCCAAAATAAGTACCTACTTAGTACTTACATAAAATAAAAAAGTCATAATATAAAGCTAGATTCGGACTCTGGTAAAACCCGCGCTTTCACGCCAGGCGTTGCCACGAATTCCTAATATTATGTCGTTTTCAGTGTTTTTGTGATTCTAAATCCACCTTTAGAGCTTCCTAAGTGCGCCCCGTCTAATTCACCCGGGGTGCTCTGTGACTTCATTACACCTACATCGCCAGATTCCATAACAGAAGTTGGTAAGACATAAAACAGAGGGGCGCCGATGAGGTGCTAGCCTAGGGCGCTGTCGACATTTAATCCGCCTCTGATATGATGCTCCCACTTCGCTTGGATATTCGTATTTGCGTATTTGTTATACTTGCCATGTGTGGTTGGTACACTTGACAAAATATTCGTCAATAAATTCAACTATCAAAGAAATGACAATGCCAGATTCTGCCCCACCATCAACCGCAAGTTGTACAAGATAACGAATAAATGTAAAAATATCTCGGTTTTTTATTAAAATTATTGGTTTAAAATAAAGCTTTGTACAAGTTGCGAGTCGAAAAAAACCAGCTTAATTAAGAATTCAGAAAATAGTAAGAAATCGAAGCGATTTATTCATTGTTTTTGTTATTCTTCTATAGGAGTTGCGAGAGTAGTAGAAAATGATACTGATTATGATTATGCAATATGAAACCTGTAATAAGTACCCAACAAAATGATAGGTACAGCTTAAATGGTCACGTAGTTTTGTAGGTGGGGCAAAGCTCCATTGAAATGTGGTAATGTCTTTTCTAATTTGATGTGCATCGTTACTGTGCTTTGGAGTTTTTACATATTAAGGTGTTTTTTAATTTTTTGCAACGATTTATTTAACTGGAATTTGACCTAATGGTCATTTCTAAGGTCATTATGTGACTTGTGACATTATGTACTTAGTTAAATTTTTTTGCAGTTCTGATTTACTAAAAAACCTTAGGTTACTCTTGAAAATGGCGGGAAACGGCGGTTGCAAAATTATTTGATAATTTTTGTTTTATTGTCTACAGTGGTTATTTTGAGATTAATATCACGTTAAATTAATCAGAAAATGTTCGCGAGTGACAGTATGGTGAATTTGTTGGATAATTTGAGCAAGATTTGGTTTCAAGCTTTAACAAGAGTTCCCGCTACAAGCTCGAGAGTGAACGTGACTGTCGAGCTGCTTCGTCCAGAGTGATGACGCTACGGCGTCTCCTCTGGATGAAGACAAGAAGACGCGGCTACCCAGGGTGAAGATTCCGTGGTGAAGACGCTACTACCCCTGGAGGAAGATAGAAGACTATTATATTGAATTTTCTGTAACATGACATTTGCAAATGACGAACTGTCGAGTCCATTAATAAAATAAATAAATAAATAAAAAACCTTACCAATTTCATATTTATCAGATGGTTTTTCAGTTTCAATTTGTCGAATGAATTCAAGGACATGCTGTATATGCCTAAAATAGTCGGTTTATGTTTATGTGAATTATCACAAATTTGAATTTATCATAAATTACAACAACGGTTCTATTTGAGTGTTACGATAATTTTTAAAACCATTTCACATTGATTTGAGATAATTTCAAGGCCACTTCTATACAAAGCCGTAGTATTTAGTTCAATTTCTATTCATACCTTTGTAAGGGTTTAACATACATATAAGGTACAGTCGACATATCAAGTGTAACCGAGAACTCTACGCCAGTGTACTACTGTTTTGTAATCACTGTGTCGCCGATTGTACAAGCATTTCAATGGATTCAAAATTAATTGGCTCTACATGAGTAGTTCCTTTCTACCATTTGGCATTTGTGAGTGATAAATGGTCTAAACCTATCTGAGGTTTGACAACATGGAAAATAATTATTTCCGTATTTAGTACCATTACCGTGAATTGCTATTGTAGTAAATTCAATCGCTAGCAATTGCTATGAGAGTGAAAGTGACAACAAGAGTGATACTTGTCCCCCATACAAAATATATTTATTTATTTATTTTATTATTGGACTCGACAGTTCGTCATTTGCCAATGTCATGTTACAGAAAATTCAATATATTCAATAGTCTTCTATCTTCCTCCAGGGGAGTCGCAGTAGCGTCTTCACCCTGGGTAGCCGCGTCTTCATATCTTCATCCAGAGGAGTCGCCGTAGCGTCATCATTCTGGACGAAGCAGCTCGATAGTCACGTTCACTCCCGAGCTTGTAGCGGGAACTCTTGATAAAAGCTTGAAACTTCAGATCTTGCATAAATAATCCAATAACTTCACCGTACTGTCAATCGCGAACATTTTCTGATTAATTTAACGTGATATTAAACACAAAATAGTCCCTGTAGTCCACATTAAAAGGAAAATTATCAAATAATTTCGCAACCGTCGTTTCCCGCCATTTTCAAGAGAACCTACAAAATATACTTTAGGCTCTCTTCATGGAGAGTGCCGAAATGACAATGCCAGATTCTGCCCCACAATCAACCGCAAGTTGTACAAGATAACGAATAAATGTAAAAATATCTCCGTTTTTTATTAAAATTAGTGGTTTAAAATAAAGTTTTGTACAAGTTGCGATTCGAAAAAAACCTAATTAAGAATTCAGAAAATAGTAAGAAATCGAAGCAAGCAAGCGAATTCATTGTTTTTGTTATTCTTCTATAGGAGTTGCGAGAGTAGTAGAAAATGATACTGATTATGATTATGCAATATGAAACCTGTAATGAGTCCCCAACAAAATGATAGGTACAGCTTAAATGGTCACGTAGTTTTGTAGGTGGGGCAAAGTTACATTGAAATGTGGCAATGTCTTTTACTCGCTAGCAACTGCTATGCGAGTGAAAGTGACAACAAGAGCGGATACCTGTCCCCCATACAAAATATACTTTGGGCTCTCTCCATGGAGAGTGGCGAAATTTTTTCTTCATGATATTGAGCGTATTTAAACGCGGGTCCGATTCTGCACTTCGTCAGGACAGTGCCGGATTAAGTAAACGGAGGCCCGTAGCAAATTCCAAGATGCACTTTTGTTGGTATCGATTTTTTAGTTTTTTTTTTATACAAAAAAAAATATTACATATAAGACCTATAAATAAACTTTTCTGGGTTTTTATAATCATAGATAATTAAAGAAATTAACGTGGTGCAAATGGGTGGTTTACGGGCAAAAATTTATTCCCGTAACCCACCCAGTTATTACTCCACGTGGTAGTGGTCCACGGGCAATAACACCATCCTGAGCTATTAGCAATAAACATGACTTAAAGTCAAGCGGTGGTTTAAGCTGCGATTTAAGGATTTTCGCTGGTTTTCGCTGTACAAAGTGGTGGTTTAGCAACTGTCAAAGTAAGCCACGGTTTAGCAATCTTTATGGCTACGAGCCCTTGTCTCTGCTACATGGCTAATCCGGCCCTGCGTCTGGAGCCCTAACATTTGCATAATTGTCCAATGTCCGGCTTAACGGGCGCCGGTTGGCACGTTTTGGGACGTTTTATTAATCGTGACATAGTTCGCACAAACATGAAGATTCGTACTCTCTTTTAAATGTCTGATAAAACAACGAGGAGATCTTACAACTTCGTTGGATAAAACTTTAAAAATATTAAAAATCCGTTGGTTATTCCTTCGTTTAAAAAAATACTTAATTAGCTAATAAAATAATATACGCGTGTTTAAGAACTTTCATAATTCATTTATTCATTGCTTTATGTGGTAACATGGTTGTTAGATAGTACAGGAAGTGCTCGCATAAACCCTGTAAGGGCACCGCAACATTAGACACTTAAACAATAAAAATTCAATTTTGTCAGTCAGTCAGTCAATAATATAAATAAATATTCAATAATACAAATAAATATAATACCCTGGCGCCGTCCCATCTTCCAGCAACATCATCAAAGGCCGGCGCTGCAGCAGCCACCGCAGAGGCAAGTAAACGGCGCAAATATGCAGGTCTCAGTGGAGACTGCATATTTGTGCCGTTTGGTGTGGAGACCCTGGGACCGTGGGGACCAGGCGCACACAGCATCCACAAAGAGATCTCTGTGCGCCTGGTGGATGTGTCTAATGACCAGAGGGCTGGCGCGTACCTCGCGCAACGCATTGCCTCGCAAAGCAGCGAGGCAATGCAGCCAGCCTTCTGGGGACACTCCCCGCGGTCGCTGACCTGGGGCAAATTTTTTATTTATAGTTTCTTTTTAATTACATATTACTGTTGTTGTTTTTTTAATATTATGTCGTTATAATAAATAATACTTACTTGAATATAATAATTAAGAAGTAATTCTTTTTTGATGTGCAAGGGCTTTAACCGCGTTTAAACTACTGTTAAATAATATTTAATTAGGAACGTTATAACGCCCTAAATACT
Source organism: Tachystola acroxantha (assembly GCA_963506565.1). Lineage (NCBI taxonomy): Eukaryota > Metazoa > Arthropoda > Insecta > Lepidoptera > Oecophoridae > Tachystola > Tachystola acroxantha. Next base: position 14,241,563 of record OY735876.1, on the reverse strand, counting down.
GAAAGACTACAGTCAATTTGACAATTAATCCATACCAAATAAATCCTAGGCATTTAGGGCAGCAACGGGGCGTCAGCGGCAAAGCAAGGGAACGGCAACAGTCAATCTTTAATAGAATGTCATACATTACAATCACATATATAATTGATATAACTAGCGGGCGGAATATATAAAAAGTTCACCTGGGTGGACCCCAGGCAAAAATAATTTCCCATGGTTCTCCTGGTTGTAACGCGGTGAAGTACCGAACTACCAACCACGGGCAATAGTCCATAAAATCCTATTATTCCTACGGTACATTTTAATATTTGGTACATAGTAATAATAATAATAATAATAATAATAATAAAAGTCATTTATTCACATCACACACATTAAATACAATTACACAATATTTAGAATAATAATTAAACATACTACATTAAAATTATGTGTGGGTGAACGGGCGAGATCTCAGCACAGATGCTGTTTTTCAGTCCCCGCCCGGAACCCTAGCTGCCACACACATGTGCCACAAGTAATATTGCATGTGCCAATAGTAAATGATACCTTTAGTACAAGAGAATTTACTTGTTTATTTCAAAAAGGTACAATATAAAATAAAAAAAGAACCATTCAATATTTAAAAAACCTAATCTAAACTATTTTTAAAAAATTTAGTAGCAGGAAGAGTACCCAAGACACTGGCAGCGTTACCTCGCTGGATCGCGATGCTAATCCGTTGCGCGAGGTAGCTGCCAGCTCTTGGGTCACCAGTGGCATCTACTACTCGTTTGCTAAGCTCTTTATACAGCGACCAAGCGCCGGATACCATTAATTGATACTGTACAAGAGAGTACAAAATACTTGTCTCAGCTAAGGATTTTATGAGTCGCAATTTCATTTATTCCCATTTCGTCTACTATAAGATACCTATATCGCGAAGCAGGTTAGTACCGGTATTACCGGCAAGATTAAACCGGTACCGGAACGGTGGAGTGTCGTGAAAATACGACCGGTTGTATTTGCATATCCGTGCGATGTCAATTGGCAATTCAGTATCGGCATGCGAGCTGTAAAAGTGGGATTGCGACACCCCCATGCAATAAACTACTCAATACACTGCAAAATAAGACTTTATTTTTAAAGTTTGTTCGGTTATTTTTTTTACAAAGTTAATTCGAATTTGGGAAATCTTTGGTGCAAGAAAAATGGGAGATTTTAACCCAAGGGAACTTTAAGCTAAGACTTCGATTAATAGTTTTTAAAAGTAAAAATCACGCTATACGTACTAAAGAGTTGGTGCCCAGGATTCTGAACAACTTTTGTTTGAGCTGCAATTTTCTATATCAAAACGTTTACCTAGAACATGGTAACCAGATAATAACGTATTGTCACCAGATTTTAAATCATTTACATAAGATTAGGTTTCAGCCTATATGACATTTGGAAGTGGATGGAAATCGAGTTACTAGATTTGTTTACATAATACACTTAGAAAACTGCGGAGAGCTCGGTGGCTCAGTGGTTGGGTCAATGGACTTGCAATATGGAGGTCCCAAGTTCGATTCCCAGCTAGGGCAGCCATGTACCAATGAGTTATCCTCGGTTTTTTTTGACGGAAAAACTTACGTACATCTACCGAGTGCTCTCAAAACGGTGAAGGAAAACATCGTGATGAAACCTGCATGCCGTAGAAGAAGAAAAAATCTAAGGCATGTGAAATCCGCCAACCCGCACTGGGCCCGCGTGGTGGATTATGGCCCGAGCTCCCTCGATGTAAGGGAAGGTCTGTGCCCGAGCAGTGGGGCAATATAAATAGACTGATGATGATGATGACTTAGAAAACTGACTCTGGAATCAAAATGTTTATTACGATAAATTAAAAAAGCTATTTACGAAAATTTTTACTTCATGTTAAAAAAGCTATTTACAAAATAAAATAAATACAAAATAAATAAATAAAAATTTGTAAATAGCTCTCTGGAATCTGGATTTTAGAATAAGTTCCTGCTGATAAAAACTATAAGTCATCATTTCATGTAATTTCGTCGCTAAACTTTTGTTCTATATATGTTGTTCTACGATTTGTTTCATACGATTGATTTCAACTCAGTCTATATTTTTCTCGCATGGTCCGCGTCGTGCAAGTGGTAGTTTCGCGGAAAAGTGTCGGAAATTGAATCGGGCTCCATTCCCGGCCAGATTCCACCCGGATAGGTAGCTTGGACGGGCGCGCCGGGCGGCGGCGGCTGCGTGGCTTTCATTTTAAAATTAAGTACGTATTTATAATATATACAATATTAATTGTACGGTCGAAGACAAAGACAGGTGTACAGTAGAGTTTTTAAGGTTGAGATTTTCTCAAAAACTACTTGACCTATTGCAAAAAATCTTTCACTGTTTGATAGACAAAAGTTAAAACTGTGTAACTGTAAAATAACTATTAAATTGGGTCGAGTAGTTTTTGAGAAAATCTCAACCTTATTGAGGCCCCCTGTATACTGATCTCTGTCTTCGACTGTACATCAACCTACCTATTCCTCAGCTGATTTATCTAACCAAAGGTTTGGAAGATATCGTTTTCAGCGACAATTTAATAACGGCAGTGACTTTCGTTCAAAATACTGCGGTAATGCAAAATGTCAAGACTTTTGGGTTTGGCGCCCAACGTGGGACCCAATAAAAACTATTTATTGCCGGGAAGCTTTCATTTAAACATTTTTAAATGAAATATGTTTAATCAATTTAATAACGGCAGCGACGATCTCTTCAAATACTCTGTTAATGCAGAATGCTAAGATTTTTTTGAGTTTGGCGCCCAACGTGGGACAAGTTAAAACTATTTCTATATCTTTGCTATATTTGTTCGTAGCGATAAGGCCACCTGTCTGTACACTAGCTAACTTTGGTTTTATATGTAAGTGATGTATTTTCATTTGTGTGCAAATAAAGTATATTTGAATTGAATTGAACTACAATTATAATATAAGGTATCTACAATTTTTCTCTCTTCGTGCTTCTGCTTCGTCGCGATCTGCAGGCTTGGCTGCAATAAACGACTCTTGTGTCGAAGGTTAGAGTTTCGTCAGCAGGGTGATGTCCAATGACCTCCGTTCCCATATTCTGTCTTATTTTGTGTTCAACAGTTATTTCGCTAGGTCCAGTACATTGGTCCGCTTTAATAGCCTATAGCCTAAGGCTCGGTTTGTCACCAGAGCCATAGCCAGGTCTCTACAATGAATTTAAAAATATATTCACGTCACGTCTTACTAATTTGACCATTAATATCGATGTTCATTGGAATATCGAGAACCTAATTACAGGTGTCACTGACTACATCTCTGGTCCCTGTAGTTTCGATATCGTGCCTAGACCAATGACAGGGGCGGACTTAACACGTCTTGATAACGTCATGCCAGTATGTAGGTCCGTTTGGGGATTACACTGGTATATAGACACTCCATGTGAATATTGGATTGGAGACTTTGGAGTATACATTATTGCAATTCTCGTAGATATTAATTGACTCCATTTTCTTATAGAAATTAAGAAGGAATACACCAGTTGAATTGAGACTAGCACTAGAATAGAGTTTCAGTTTTCGATAATTAGGCAACTTCTAATAACAAATGTAATTTGCGTATAATCTATTTCTCTCGGCCTTAAACGTGATATAAAAGTTATTTCACGGTTTAAGCCACGAGTCCTTTCCGAACTTAACATTTGTATAGAAGTGGGAAAGTGACAAAATACGGTTTAAGGGAAGTGAAAAGCCTGAAAGTGTTACTTTGGTTGGACGTATACAAAATACATAGGTAATTTTGGTCGGTTTAAAATTAAATTGCAGGATATTCGATAGGTATATTGGTTATGTTCCTGTGGTCACTAAATCAAGCTATGTCTCCAGTTGTCCTAGGTTACCACAAGATGGCGCTAGCGGCGGGCAGTCGCGGCTAAGCGGTCGGCTGGGAGTCGCGTGCCGACCATCCGATGGGAAAGACGTCCGGAGGACGGCCTGACGGAGGAGTCCGTTCACACTCGCAAAGGATTAGTAGTCGAAGGTAAATATCGGTTGTATTTCTAGTGTGCGTTTTTTCTAAAATAAACCTAAATCTGACAGGTTCAAAAATGCTACCTGTCTCTTAAACTAAAGGTATTATACTAGAGCATATAAATGTCATTACTTTTAGAACTGTCAAAGTTAGCCGTTACTTGCCTTAACAGTCCCATAATGTAACTTTTTCATGGTATTTTTTTTGGATTAGATAAGGTCATTATGATATTTAAATCAAATAAATGCGAAACGGAATCACGTACTTAATTAAATCAAATGCTTAATTTCAAATGCTCATCTTAGTTTATTGGTTCCGTTTTTTTAACAAATATATGGAATCATGAAAAATACTCAAAGCAGCTGTCATTTTGCTGTCAAATTGACTTATAAAATTGGTGGATATTGGTTAATTTTGAATTTGAACAATGACTTTTAATAATTATTGACATTGAATAATTGTATGCCTGATACTTGAACTGTGAAACTGTGATGAATCATTTATACTAGCTGTTTATAACCATGTTCATACAATAAAAATTTCTGATTTCATGTTTCATTATGTCGTGTGATTGAAAGTCATTCGTTGCATCTTTCCATTAGCGTCTTTTGTTATTGGATAACTTAATCGATAAAAAATAAATAACGTTTCTAGATCAAGGTGGATTGAACCGTCGATTGTTTACATTCGGGAACTAATTCACTGAGATGAACTGGATCAGTTTATTTTTAACACTGAAACCACAATGGATATAGCAACGTTGATATGGTATTAGTAAGAAAATAATTAAAGTTAAACAACAGTTAAATCGACTGTAGGTAATAAACCCACGAGTGAGTGTTTGGAATAAATAAACATAGATGTTACACTTACTGTACACACTCGATTGAAGTGATTATGAGGAACGATGACGCTTTTATATTCATTAAAGACTATTTATACTGAAATAACCAATATGTACGAAATACCCAGAAGAACATTAAAATAAAAACTTTCGTATTTGTGGTGTATATCGCCATTTTTCTGTACACTTCTGTACGCAAGCTTAACAATTACCAGAAACGGAGTTTAACTGCAGTCGTAAAAAGAATCACATTGATTGATTAAAGAATAATAAGTATCGAGGATGTTGCCATTCACCAGACGATTGACCGAGTTCCGAATTTACTGTCTGATTCACGAATTAACATACAGACAAAGAGATATTTGAACACCCGGCCGCAGTTGTTCGGCCGTCAATCTCTGCTCTTTGACACGTGGGTAGCGTTTGACATGGGGAACCATCTGTATTTATTTGACATGCTCCTTTAAACTTGAAGAATCGTTGCGAAATTGTATGTGTCTGTTTATTGCCTTTATTCTTTAAAGCTTCGTCTGTTATCTGAGTTTAATGGAATACATTTCAAAAGAAAGTCACGAGTGGTTCCCCAAGGTTAACTATTGGACCCATGAATGTTGTATGCCTTTAGTTATACCTATTTGTTAGGAATTAAATATTATTTACAATAATATTGAGTGATTTATATAATTAGACATTAAACATAAGCTCGGTTTAGATGTAAGGGCATTCAATAGCACATTTATCAACGTTAGCCAACCGATTTGGAATCATTCCAATGTTTTGTTGGATTATTTCTCGTAAATTAGTAAGGCCGAGGTTCAGATTGGCAATATCTGTTGTAATTTGATTTATTTCACTCATTCATTATTTCTGTGAGCATTCTTGTTTGGGTTAATATATTGCTGTATCTCTATTTTTGAATAAACTTTGATATATACAGTTTTAAATACAGTTAAATAGTTTTTAGCCGCTTTGTTTCACAGTTCTGCGAATCATTTAGCACCAGTTTGTTCAAATCTTTACAATGCGTATACACATTCGTTCGTTTTCCCTAAAAATTGTGTTGAGTTCACAACACGTGGTAAATCGACGCGAGTCGACCGTGAGATACGTTAGTCTATTTGGTTTCGCCTCCAGTTAATTGTAGTTCTATTTTTAAGCTGCATTGGTATTTATCAGCTTGAAAACCGGTAAGTTGAAGGGCCTGACAATGCGTGACGCTGGGGGATTTCGGAGATACGTTTTACGTTGTTTTCTTGTTTTTTGTATCGACGAAATCTCGACACGTGTTTCTGCTCTCCTTTATTTTCTCTTGGAAAAGATATTAATTCTTTTATTTGTTTATTTTATTAATGGACTCGACAATTCGTCATTTCCAATGTCGTGTACAGAATATTCAAGATATCATTGTCTTCTCTTTCTCCAGAGGAGTCGCCGTGGCGTCATCAACCTTTAAATACGTGTCTTCTTGTCTTCTTCCAGAGGAGTCGCCGTAGCGTCGTCACTCTGGACGAAGCAGCTTGACAGTCACGTTCACTCCCGAGCTCATAGATTGAAACTCTTGATAATTGCTTGAAACGTCAAATCTTGCATGAATTATCCAATAAATTGACCATACTGTCATTCGCGAACAATTTTCTGATTAATTTAACGTGATATTAAACACAAAATAACATATTAGTTCAATAGATATTAGTTTTTTAATGTTAGATTTGAGTTATTTTATTGTTAGGTATTTATTTTTGTATTTTTAGTCTAAATAATATGATTTGTTTCTAACTCTTATAGATATTTAAATGTAAATTATCAAATAATTTCGCAACCGTCGTTTCCTGCCATTTTCAAGAGAACCATATTAATTCTTATTATTGGAATAATGTTTGATTGTTTTTGTGATCTAGATTTTTCCATGTCCTTTAATTTGGTTTGTGAATGACTATTGCTAGTTGCAGCAACTGTGACTCAAGTGCATCTAACGCTTTTGTAACCATTTTAGTATCCCAATTTGTGTTTCATGATAGGAATGATAACAAGTCTAATTGTTTTATAGACTCTTTGCAATGCACTTTTATTTATATGACTAACCGTCTAACAGTTTATAAAGGAAACCATGTTTGTTTATTCCCTATTTGTAATCGACGAGACTGAAGGATATTATAATTTTATTATTCGTCCTGTCGATATTCAGTCTAGAGCTCGATCTCTTGATCTCGTAATTCTAATCATATACCTTCAGGTTGTCCTTGAATTCATTCGACAAATTGAAACTGGGGATTGTACTCATGATAAATAATAAATTGGTAAGGTTTTTTACTAAATCAAAACTGCAAAAATTGAACTAATTACGTCACAAGTCACTCAATGATCTTAGAAATGACCATTAGGTCAAATTCCACTGAAAGAAATCATTGGAATTTTTTTTTAAACTTGTTAAAATGTATTACCTCCAAAGCACAGTATAACGATGCACATCAAATTAAATAATTTTTTGATAGTTGAATTTATTGCCTTAGAGAGAGGGGTTATGACTCTCGCTCCGGGTCCTACCTGGTGCAAAGGTTAGCCATAGCTATTCAGCGCGGCAATGCTGCGAGCGTTATGGGCACTTTTGCACCGGGTACGACAAGGGGCGGGTTATTTAATTAATTTATTTAGGAAAGTATATACTTAAGTACTAAATAAATAATAAATGAATAGGTATGATTAATATACACCGAGAACATGATTTTTTTTTATTGTAATTATTATTTTAATGTTCCCCCAAATTGTTTAATTTACTTACACTGTGCAGATGTATGTCTCAAGCCTAACCATCCGTTTAGTTTTGTCGAATGAATTCAAGGCCACCCTGTATATGCGGCTTTATGTATTATCTACCACCACCGCCTATCTAACAAATGAAAAATGTCTTTTTGCGACTGAGCCGTCTCGGCTACACGTCGTCTGTTGTTGCTGTCGGCTGTGGAAGAGTACCTTTATGTTCCTGCCATTTCCAAAAGTCCTTTGCTGATGTTGTTTAGGGATTCCGGCGGCGTCGCGTGGGGCCGTCGTTCTCGCGGCGTGGGTGCGGGCGCGCGCGCTGCGAGTGCCGCTGCGGCCGGCGCGGGCGCAGGCGCGGGCGCGTGGCGGCGGCGCGAGCGCGGCGCGCAGCCACGCAGGCCCATGGAGATCCTCACCAGCATTTACGCGCTGCTGTCGGGCGGGGTGAGTAACCTGACCACTACATAATGATGATGGAGATTTTATGTAGGTACACGATTGCTGGAAGGAGTAAGGTAATAAAAGGAGTAGGGTAATAAAAGGAGTAGGGTAATAAAAGGAGTAGGGTAATAAATGGAGTAGGGTAATAAAAGGAGTAGGGTAATAAAAAGAAGTAGGGTAATAAAATAAGTATGGTAATAATCGGTGTAGGGTAATAAAAGGAGTAGGGTAATCAAAGGAGTAGGGTAATAAAAGGAGTAGGGTAATAAGGGGAGTAGGGTAATAAAAAGGGTAGGGTAATAAAAGGATTAGGGTAATAAAGGGAGTAGGGTAATAAAGGGAGTAGGGTAATAAAAGGACTAGGGTAATAAAGGGAGTAGGGTAATAAAGGGAGTAGGGTAATAAATAGAGTAGGGTAATAAAAAGAGTAGGGTAATAAAAGGAGTAGGGTAATAAAGGGAGAAGGGGAATAAAAAGAGTAGGGTAATAAAAGGACTAGGGTAATAAAGGGAGTAGGGTAATGAAAGGAGTAGGGTAATAAAGGGAGTAGGGTAATAAAAGGAGTAGAGTAATAAAAATAGTAGGGTAATAAAAGGACTAGGGTAATAAAGGTAGGGTAATACAAATGAGTAGAGTAATAAAAAGAGTAGGGTAATAATGAGTAGGGTAATAAAAGTTTAGATTGTTAGGCAGGGTAATAATAATTATAATTTACTTACAACCTTACTTATAAAAAACAAACCGGCAAAGTGCGAGTCGGACTCGCGCACCGAGGGTTCCGTGTGACGCAACTTAACACCGTAATATTGCTCTAACGAAAAGTTAAACTGGATTTATGGACAAACTTATATTTGCGGCTCGATTGCTCCGGCGAGTATGCCCATACTAACGTATAGAAAATAGTATTTATCGTAATAAAGATTTCCTTCATAGCTTTTTTTTTAATAAAATTGATTTTTTTAAGATTGGCGGCGCTAGTTGACTCATGTCAGGCCCTTAAATACACAATATTATTGCAGTACTCGTAGCAAATAACAAAATATTTTCCGGACACATAGGCACAGTTAAGGGCCTTCCATGAACCAACTAGCGCCGCCAATCTTGAAAAAAAAAATATCTTTCAATATAATCAATTTTATTAAAAAAGCTATTTACAAAATGTTTATTAAGATAAATACTATTTTTCAATATACAATACATGGCATAATTGCGACAAGCTAAGTTGTAGTTCACAAATGTGCTAAAAACGGCAGTTTTTCGCAATTATGCGAACTACAACTTACCGACATTGAATCACTTTATAATAAGCATTTATAAAATAGTTTCGTAAATAGCTTTTTTAATAAAATTGATTATATTGGAAGATATTATTTTTTAAAGATTGGCGGCGCTAGTTGGCTCTATCAAGGCCCTTAATGTCGAAACAGTAGGCAAGCAGGTGAGACGCGCGTAAAGGAAATCCTAAAATTGATTTCCGTGGCTTTTTCAATATGTTGCGAAGACAACTCGTAAAATAAGAGCCGTCGTTTTGAAAGACGGCTAAAGGAAGACATAAAGTCATAAAATAGATAGAGCTCTTTACCCCGTCTTGCACCAAAAGATAACCAGAGTATTAGAGCCTTGTGGAAATGCTCTACATTTTTCTTCATAACGCCGCCAGCGTGCTGGGGTCCCTGCCGCGCAGTGCGGAGTTAGACGGCGTGTTCGGAATTTAATTGTAAATAGTATTTAGGTATTTATTTTATTTTGTAAATAGCTTTTTTAACATCAATTAACTTATTCCTATTATATTACTTAAGACATTTATTCATATATCAATAAACAAATTTTTCTTCATAGAGAGAAATAAGTAAGTTTTTACGCCTTTTTTTTCTCAAATAGGCGTCGGCACTAGGCAGATACGATGGATTTTCATCTACTACATTCATTGCAGCAAAACAGGCTTCGTATGCGCGGATTTACAGTTTTTCTATGAAGGCTACGGAACTAACTACTAAAACTAAACGCCAAAATTCTCTGCCAAAATTCATTCATTCAGTGACTGTGTCGTGCTCTTCTCTCCGCCGCTGCGGGTCATCTTCTGTCTCGGGTTTGACAGCTGGCAGCCCCTTAGCCACCAGGTTTTTGCCATACATGTGCATAATGAGTGGCGAATCTCGACTTTTTAGAGCAATTTAGATATACTTGGTATCTTGGTGCTCCTACTGTAGGCAAACGTTGACTGTTGTTTCCCTTTCTCTATTGTAAGCGTTGCGGCACACGTACCCACCCGGCACCGCCTCGCCTCGCCCCTCGCTGTCAACCAGTTGTCAAAGTAATGCGAGGCGATGCTGTTGCCGAGACGATTAATGTGTGTTGCAGTATGGAATTTCATACAATGAATTCAGTATTCATTTCATACAATAAATACTGAACGACACGAATTGACGGCTGCGCTTATCCTATACAGATGCGATAAAACAGAAACTAATATAAACTGTCCCTCTACAGCAAGGCGTAAACCCAAAGATCGACTCTGTGGCGTTTCGTCTGCACTGCGGAGCCACCACCGCCGCGCTGCTAGCTGCCAGCGCCGCGCTCACCACGCGCCATCTCGTGGGCAACCCTATAGACTGCATTCACACGAGGTCAGTGACAGCCCTAGCTAAGAAGCTGCGTCTTTATAGCGGTAAGAAATAGAACTACCGATTAGGGCCTGTACATAGTCGGCGTTTTAGTAGACGCGTGCTAAACGCTGAGTTTTAAAAAGGTGGATTCAGAATATCTAAAAACGCTGACACAATATTGGCGTGCAATTGGGGTTGATTGTGTGTTCTCTGTAGGTATGAATTTAATTTGACACAGATTTTAATGAATGACATTGGTAACGAAACAAAGTGGTGTGCCAATTTAAACTATGTAAATACTGTGAGTTACCGATATATCTACTTTTATTTACGTGTAAATTAAAATAAAATGCGCACATTAGAATCGATACCACTGACTTAACGTATTTAAAAATAGTCAGACTAATTCAAATACAGACTCATTTAGTTATAAATCGTACAGTTTATTTGGTTCTATTGGACCTCTGCAATAGAGCACTTCATTCACTAGAATATACTCCTTAGTAGATCACGGAATCAGAAATGGGGCGAGGTCATTGGGTACAAATCCGGATTCTAATTAAATATAACGAATGAGATAAGTAGTAACAGTTGCTAGTAAGATATTATTATATTGTGATTTGTGACTATTTCTCCCACCCCAGTCATAACACCAAGAAAATAGTCCGCGCGCGTTTTTAAAACCGCTCGCGTAAAACGACTGTAAAAAGACCAGCCCTGATTTCCTGACAGCGCCACCCCTAATTAGCCGAGATAACTTGATGGACGCTGAGCGCTCGTGGCTGGCTACCGGCCGATCTAGTACTGGACTGTGATGATAGATGGCGTTGTTTATAAAATATGTAGAGTCTCAATGTAGAGTGCGTCTGAAATCTGGAGTTTCAGAGGGACGGAGTGCACCGAAATATTGCAACACACCGGAAGCAATATCGATTAGGTTCCATATGTGTTGCATTACATTTGAAATGATCTCGTATGTAAAAAAACCGGCCAAGTGCGTCGCGCACCGAAGCTTCCGTGCCTTTGTTCTAACGAAAAAATAAACTAAATTTAGAGACCAACTTAACTTTGCCAATCAACTTAACTTTATCAAAATATTATGTCCATATTGTAATAACCAATTTTTTTGAGGGATGTTAATTAAAATTTACAGTTTTCGGATTTTATTTGTGCTATAATACCTAGCTTCTTGCCAAATGACTATGCCAGATTCTGCCCCACCATCAACCGCAAGTTGTACAAGATAACGAATAAGTGTAAAAATATCTCCGTTTTTTATTAAAATTATTGGTTTAAAATAAAGTTTTGTACAAGTTGCGATTCGAAAAAGCAGCTTAATTAAGAATTCAGAAAATAGTAAGAAATCGAAGCGATTTATTCATTGTTTTTGTTATTCTTCTATAGGAGTTGCAAGAGTAGTAGAAAATGATACTGATTATGATTATGCAATATGGAACCTGTAATAAGTCCCCAACAAAATGATAGGTACCTACAGCTTAAATGGTCACGTAGTTTTTTAGGTGGGGCAAAGCTCCATTGAAATGTGGCAATGTCTTTTCATGACTCTAGGGCAACGGGAAGTACCCTATAGGTTTTTTTTTGCATTTTCATACAAATATGCGATAAAATGCGACATAAACCGTCATATCTTTTGATTGCGTTGACGTAGAAGTTTGATTTTTTCACGGATGCATAAGGTTGCAGACCTGAGTATTTGGTATTAATTTCAACTTGATTATGAGATATAGGCCTTGACAGACGGACAGACAGACGGACAACAAAGTGATCCTATAAGGGTATTTCTTTTGTATGTTCGCCCATTGTGCTAATTTGTTTCTTCTACGTGTATATTGTCTGTGTTGTGCAATAAAGTGTTAAAAAAAATCATTCTCTGTTAAGGGACATTCCCGAGGACGTGCTGAACACTTACTGCTGGATCCACTCCACGTTCACGGTGGCTGGCGAGGCGGGCGAGGGTGCGTACCCGGGCGTGCGGGGCGCCGGCGACTCGCCTCGCCGCTACGGAAAGTACTACCAGTGGGTCGCGTTCACACTGTTCTTTCAGGTATGTGGGAGAGTCTTTTCAGCCAATGATTGAAGAATTTCGACGGTGGAAATACCAATAGGCTTGCCTCAAAGTACCGGGCAAACTGCGGCCTCGCGAGGTCAAGCAAGCGAACCGCTCACCCGAGTTTCTCATACAATTTTCTTTGGGGAAGCAATAGAAAAAAAAATTTACTAACTAAGCGGGATAAATCGACGTACAATAAAAACTATCCAGCTGTAATTACGACGAAGGTTTTTTTCTTTCTTTATACGTTAACAATTAATCATCCCGGTCAAAATTTGTGGAAAGAGAAGCGTTGGCAGGAGAAGGCACTTTTGGCTGAAGAATTTACGTGATTGGTTCGGCTGCAGCACCGGCTCCTTGTTCCGGGCAGCCGGACATAGGGTGAAAATTGCCATGATGTTGTACAACCTTCGATGAGAAGAGGAACGTTGAGAAGAAGATACGTTAACCGATAAAAAAAAATTGAGATTTAAAAGATAAGATAACGTTTATTTGACACACACAAACAATGCACAATACACAAGAAAAAGAATAGACTAGTACAATACAAGGTGCCGGTGCAGTGGTGTGGTGCCAAACCGGTCCCCAGCTCAGCGTGTGCTGTAGCAGTGGTACTACTACAGCGCTGGTTTTCAGCGGGGCCGCGGGTGCAGTGACGTACGGACGCAAACAGAAGATTTATTGAATCAGTCCAAATATACGAGAAATTAATCGTTCCATAATTGAATTAAAACTGAACAAGGACACGTGTTTGCTCGGGAATCACGGTACGCAGACAAAGTCGCGGGACAGACTTCTAGTCCTTGTAATAAAATTGATCATAATCGGGAAACAATTTAGATATATCACCACTACCATAAATTAGTCCAATCACTCCGTGGCTATACACACATACAGCCGTTACTTAAGGACCATATCCCACAGCACGTGGTATCTTGAACCGTAAAACATTACTTATTAATAACTAGCTGTACCCCGCAACTTCGTTTGCATAGAGGAGGAGGATGGAGGAGATCAGGAGGCAGATCTTCCTCTCTGGATCCTTGTTTCTACATCACATACCGCCATGGCTTATAGCGTATGAGCTGTCCGGATATTTCAGCTATCTCCTAGTGAAACTCCCATCAAAATCCCTTCAGTAGTTATGGCGTGATACTTGCACAAAGTCACAGACAAACAGACAAAAATTCTAAAAATTGGTGTTTTGGCATCAGTATCGATCCTAAAACACATTACAATTATTATTTTCAAAAAATGTCCAATGTACAGACACAACTTTTTTACAGTCTTATTATATGTATAGATAATAATAAAAATTCATCACGACGGTAGTCGAACCCGGGGCCTCGCCATTCCGTGACACGCTCTATTCCAACAGATTCACCGTGATATCGTATCCAGGTCGTGAATTTTGTCTCCACATTCTCGTCGTAGGTACGGTAGCGACATCTATCCAGTAATTGTGCAATTACTAAAAAATAAAAATATTTTTTTCTCCATTTATCATTTAGATTTTCGTTTCCCATAGCACATATGCAATATAATATGTTTTTTGAGAAAACCGAATCGGTTTTTGTAATATTTTATCCATCCAATATTTAATATAGCGATCAATTCTTTCAATTACGATATCTATTGACTTGACTGATAGACAGAACCCTATAAAAACTAATTAAAAAAAATAACAGATGAATATTTATAAAATGGCTAGTATTTCGTAACTGGTTACGAAACATAAGTTAGGATAGCGGCTGGTTGGAGTAAAGAAAAAACGATCTTCCTTAGAAACCGGTTACGTATGAGAATAATTTTTCCTCGTTCGCAACTGGTTACGAAACGCACTGGTTACGGTTACTGGTTACGTAGGCGGTCAAAGCTATTCGCTATTTCGTATTGCTACAATAGTTTGTGCTCACTAGAAGATACGTTTTAAAAGATCATTGTCGCCAGTTACCTTGCTCGGATATGCCCCTTAAGAGCGTATAGTGCGGTCATCGTGAACTGGCGGATGTATCCATACTTGATTGGCCTCTCTATTATCCATCACGCTATGACGTTGTAGTACTGCCGATAAGAATTGGCTATTGCGTTTCTTTAAATGTTTAAATTAGGACCAAAATGTTAGCGATAAACATTAACGCAAAACAGACTTAAAGTTAGGCGGTGTTTTCAGCTATGGTCATGCTCCACCACGCGGGCTCAGTGCGGATTACGTTTAATAGATTAAAATTATACATACCTACCTATATTTTATTATATGACAGAAAAAAAGTTAGGGCCTTGGCCAATATTAAAGTAAATCGATACTGCTACGAAGTGCTACGCCGTAGCACTTACTTAATTAACAATTTATTATCTACTTATTGTAACAAATATCGTAAGTAAATCTGCTTTCACTGACAGACGGGAATAAAAAGTTCCGTCTGTCCCCTCATCGGTAATACGGGGGGACAGCCAGGAATAAAAAGTTCGATCTGTCCCCCTATTGCCGACGGGGGGACAGACGGATCTTTTTATTCCTAATAGAATAGGGGGACAGAAAGGAATGATCCATTATTTTCGAGTTAAAATATAGAATTGTTGTAGAATATAAAACAATCAGTCAATATTTTTTATTAAATCTCAACCTTACGAAGTTCTATCACGAAATAATATTTTTTTTTTGTAATTACAAATTTATATTTGCAATTAACGACTGAATGTTATCAGGTTCGAAAACGCAAATTTAAGCTTGTCCCTAAATCTAGTTTATCTTTTCGTTAGAGCAAATGTTATGACTTTGTTGCCTAATAAAGATATTTCTAATCTATTCTATTCAGATAGGTAGTCAGTTCTTGTGGTCGGCACTACACTACAGTATCGCCAATAAATAGGCGATAAAGCGATAAAGGATTGTGTGCTGAGCGTTGCGGCTTCTGGCTGATTGCCTGCCCACTGACCATACACTAGCTAGACACGCGGCTTCGCACGCAACACGCGGTACTATTTACATAGTATGTTTTAATATACAGAGAGATTATTTAGCTGAGATTGTTATGTATTCGCAACTGCAGTTAAAAACGTTACACACAATGGCGTTTATTCATAAACTTGATTTAAAGTTATGCTACCGTTTAGGCCTCCTGTCCCTTTCTAAGAAGAAATCATAAGGTGCCGTCTTCCTCCCCCCCCCCCCCCCCCCCCCCCCCCCCTCCCACTTACTATAAAAGATAATCCGGGATTTAGCGATTTAATCGGCGAAAACTCGATATATTTTTCTTATTTAACCCCGGGTCAAATGCTAATCCTCAATATCGCAAGAGACCGTAAGAATGATGATTGTCGAGGCCATTAATTAAAACAAAAAAAGCCAATAATTGAAATTGCAACGTATTCCGTGGTTCTCTTGAAAATGGCGGGAAACGACGGTTGCAAAATTATTTGATAATTTTTTTTTATTGTCTACAGTGGTTATTTTGAGATTAATATCACGTTAAATTAATCAGAAAATGTTCGCGAGTGACAGAATGGTGAATTTGTTGCATAAATTGAGCAAGATCTGGGGTTTCAAGCTTTTATCAAGAGTTCCCGCTACAAGCTCGGGAGTGAACGTGACTGTCGAGCTGCTTCGTCCAGAGTGATGACGCTACGGCGTCTCCTCTGGATGAAGACATGAAGACGCGGCTACCCAGGGTGAAGACGCTACTGCGACTCCCCTGGAGGAAGATAGAAGACAATAGTCTTATATATTGAATTCTACTATTATATATTGAATTTTCTGTAACATGACATTGGCAAATGCGAACTGTTGAGTCCATTAATAAAATAAATAAATAACGTATTCCGTGAAAAGCGCGCGAGACGACATTAGCTACTTTTTTGTGAAATTTCAAATTAAATAGTTTCCGTTTTATTTAGTGATTAATGATCACGTTAAGTTAATCAGGAGATGTCCGCGAACGATTCTATTAATTGGAGTGCTCGAAAGAAGTCGTGTTTGTGAACTTTTGTGCTCTTAGCAAGGTTTCCTTGGACAACTCGATGATTACGTGGATCGTTGAGGTATTTCGTTTAGGGGATTGTGAGGGTTGTGCGTAGGTTTAGGTTAGGTTATTTTCATATGTATTTATAAGAATACGGACATTCTATTAACATCAGACCAGGTTGTATGCCCTAGTTGGCTTTGCCTTTCCCTCTGGGATTTTTTTTCCAAAAAAAAAGAAGTTATGTCCTATATTTTTCTAACTACAAACATGTAGGGGCTTTTGAAAATGGCGGGAAACGACGGTTGCGAAATAATTTAATAATTTTCAGTTTAATGTCTACAGTGGGTGTTTTGTGTTTAATGTCACGTTAAATTAATCAGAAAATGTTCGCGAATGACAGTACGGTGAAGGAAGATAGAAGACTATTGAATATATTGAATTTTCTGTACATGACATTGGCAAATGACGAACTGTCGAGACCATTAATAAAATAAATAAATAACATGTAGCGTTTCATAAACGAAGATTATAGAAATTAGTCATATTATTATAATTACCGAGAGTTACTTCCGTAACTAGGGCCCATAAATCTTTTTAAAGCGAGACAGATGGAGCAATGAGCGATGGTTTCAGTACAGTCGAACCAGAGAAAAGTATACAGGAGGCACTGCGACGATTTTTACTAGCGCTAAAATCCCGTCAATGTCAGATTTTTGGCGAAAAAAGACATTGCCACATTTCAATGGAGCTTTGCCCCACCTACAAAACTACTTGACCATTTAAGCTGTACCTATCATTTTGTTGGGGACTTATTACAGGTTTCATATTGCATAATCATAATCAGTATCATTTTCTACTACTCTCGCAACTCCTATAGAAGAATAACAAAAACAATGAATAATTCGCTTCGATTTCTTACTATTTTCTGAATTCTTAATTAAGCTGTTTTTTTCGACTCGCAACTTGTACATAACTTTAATTTAAACCAATAATTTTAATAAAAAACGGAGATATTTTTACATTTACTCGTTATCTTGTACAACTTGCGGTTAAAGGTGGGGCAGAATCTGGCATAGTCATTTCGTTCGCTTAGACTTTGACAGCACTTGAGCGCCTAAAGGAGGCCTTTTCATGAGCGCTATGTCTTTTCACTAAGCGAGGCACAACCAGTCACACTTTTGGCATTTAGCGTTAGACGTTGTAGTAAAAGTACAATCGACAGCAGATCAATGGTAACACTTATTTTAACAGTTCTTATTCTTTGCGTCGTAAGACTTGAAATCGTACGGTGGAACACAGAGAAAGGTGTACAGGAGAGTTTTTAAGGTTGAGATTATCTCAAAAACTACTTGACCTATTGCAAAAATTCTTTCACTGTTGGATAAATAAAAGTTAAAACTATGTAACTCTAAAATAATTATTAAATTCGGTCCAGTAGTTCTTGAGAAAATCTCAAGCTTATTGAGGCCTGTATACTTATCTCTGTCTTCGACTGTACTACAGGTATTACCATTGATCCGCTGTCGACTGTACCTCTGGTAGATTATGGCATCCATTGTGAGCCTGTTAATGTTCCTGTATACTTTTTACACAGAGATATATAACCTTTTTTCTGAGGTAACTGTACTTGCAATGTGCCGGCCAACTGCACAGCGAAATAAAACGGTAACTATGTTAATGTCCGGCCGTGTTTTCATTTATTATCTGTACACACGTGGCGACAACAAGGCGAAGTGTGGCGTGAATTACGAGCGGAGCGGGGAGCGGTTTCTAATACTATCTATGGACAGCGAAATAAGCGCAACTAGTTAACAATATCCGGCCGCGTTTTCATTTACTATCTATTTATTTTATTATTGGACTCGATGGTTCGTCATTTGCCAATGTCATGTACACAATATTCAAGATATCATTGTCTTCTCTTCATCTAGAGGAGCCGCCGTAGCGTCGTCACTCTGGACGAAGCAGCTCGACAGTCACGCTCACTCCCGAGCTCGTAGTGGAACTCTTGTAAATAGCTCGAAACTTCAGATCTTGCACAAATAATCCAATAAATGTACCATACTGTCATTCGCGAATATATTCTGATTAATTTAACGTGATATTAAACACAAAATAACCACTGTAGATATTAAAATGATAATTATCAAATAATTTCGCAACCGTCGTTTCCCGCCATTTTCAATAGAACCATCTCTAGATCTATACGTGGCAAAAACATGGCGACGCGTGGTGTGAATCACGAGCAGAGCGTGGAGACGATGCTGTAATTGTTATCATTTATTTTATAATTTTAAACGGTCGTCGCTTGTCACTTGCAGCACACTACACAGTGAATAACGTTTAACAGCACATATGCTAGATTCAGCAAAGATTTAAAGTGCGAGCGCGCTCTTACAACTATCAAAAGCCTATCAATTAGACAGCCGTAAGAGCGAGCCACGCTAAGCTCAAAACTGGATTTTGCTGTTATTCATAAACCAAGTTAAATCTGATTTCCCTTAAATCGTGTTGCTATCCCTTTCACACTTCGTTAAAAAAGGTTAAGATGAAAGGGACAGGGGGCGGTTAATGGGGCGACTAAACGGTTGCGTAACTTTAAATCACGATTTTTAGAATTTTTGTCTGTTTGTTTGTGACTTTGTGCAAGTATCACGCCATAAATAATGAAGGGATTTTGATGGAAATTTCACTAGGAGATAGCTGAAATATCCGGACAGCTCATAGGCTATAAGCCATGGCGGTATGTGATGTGGAAACAAAGATCCAGAGAGGAAGATCTGCCTCCTGATCTCCTCCATCCTCCTCCTCTACGCAAACGAAGTTGCGGGGTACAGCTAGTACGGAATAAGAGAAGTGAGGTTTAACTTTATATTATTATGGTTTACAGCACTTAAGAGCCTTCCTTGAGCCAACTAGCGCCGCCAATCTTAAAAAATAATTATAATTTCCAATATAATCAATTTTATTAAAAAAGCTATTTACAAAATGTTTATTACGATAAATACTATTTTTCAATATACAATACATGGCATAATTGCGACAAGCAAAGTTGTAGTTCACAAATATGCCAAAAACGGCCGTTTTTCGCAATTATGCGAACTACAACTTACCGACATTGAATCACGTTATAAATAAGCATTTAAAAAATAGTATTTATCGTAATAAACATTTCGTAAATAGCTTTTTTAATCAAAATGATTATATTGGAAGATATTATTTTTTTAAGATTGGCGGCGCTAGTTGGCTCTATGAATGCCTTTAAGGCTTCGTATGCGCGTATTTTCAGTTTTTCGATGAAGGCTACGGCACTAACTACTAAAATTAAAGGTCTGAAAAAAATATATAGCAATCTTGGGGTGTCTATTTAGAGACTGATGAATACCGATACACGATTGGACAAATTTCGCTCGATAGAAAAAAATCGCAAACATACCCCTTCCATGTCTTTTAAAATGAAATTATATCTAAACCGAAATAGTTATTCATACAATATATATATCACAATGTAGGGTACTATAAATACGAGAGCTTGTTTTAAAAAAATCCGATTTTTGTTAGCGTATTTTTATTTCCCTGCCAAAATTCAATAAAAATACAAATATTGAGTCACTGTGCCGTGCTCTTCACTCCGCCGCTGCGGGACATCTTCTGTCTCGCGCTCGAGTTTGACAGCTCGCCGCCCCTTAAGTAGATATAATCGCTCGTCGCTTGTGACTCGCCCCGCGCCACAGTGCGTGCACTTACGCCACGCACCTGTGGATGTGGGGAGTTGCGGTGCGCAATGACTTATTGTGGTTAGGTTTCTGGAGACGACAACTGCAACCATACTGCAGCTAACAGCAGATGAAGTGTAACACCTCGGACCGCTCTTATTAACTACGTCATAAGAGTTGAATTTGTGCTGCAATTGATCTGCTGTTGTCCGTACGTAATTATATCTTACGAAGGAGTCGTGTAAGCTGTTATTTATTTTATTAATGGAATCGACAGTTCGTCATTTGCCAATGTCATGTTACAGAAAATTCAATATATTCAATAGTCTTCTATCTTCCTCCAGGGGAGTCGCAGTAGCGTCTTCACCCTGGGTAGCCGCGTCTTCATCCAGAGAAGACGCCGTAGCGTCATCACTCTGGACGAAGCAGCTCGACAGTCACGTTCACTCCCGAGCTTGTAGCGGGAACTCTTGATGAAAGCGTGAAACTTCAGATCTTTCTCAAATTATCCAATAAATGCACCATACTGTCATTCGCGAACATTTTCTGATTAACTTAACGTGATATTAATCTCAAAATAACCACTGTAGACATTATAACAAAAATTATCTATTTTGCAACCGTCGTTTCCCGCCATTGTCAAGAGAATCCTAATAATGGTTATCAAAAACGAACTTCATTCATCTGTCAGTTCCACAACAGGCCCGCTGCAAGTGACTGATCCCTAAAAATTAAAAATCCATCCTCGTCTCGGCTTACTAGTGTAACTGAATATTGCCGCTGTCATAACTGTCATAGGCTGTCAACTGCGCGCGCCATCTGTCGCTCACGAGCCAAATTACCGTGGCACGTTTAGAAATAGAGCGTATTTTTAAAATTTGTAACACTTTGGCTTGCGGGAGATTTTATTTAAATTATTTTTAATTTTAGTTAGGTAAATGCGTTTATTGGCTAAACAGTGGGGTGATCGCGAGTACTATCGTTTTCGAAATCGCTTTCAATTTGACACATGGCATGGACGTTATACATTGCTGCAATGTTTATGCAAGTTTTAACAAACGACAACGAAACGCAGCAATGTATATCATTCAAGTGTCAAAATGAAAATGATAACGAAAACCATTGAAGTCGCGGTCACCCCCCCAGTTTATCCTAATCCCAATTACAATAATAATATTGTACTTTGACAGCTGTTCGATAAACATACATACGTACGGACAACAGCAGATCAATGGTAACACTTGCAGTACGATTTCAACTCTTACGACGCAGATAATAAGAACGGTCCAAAGTGTTACTCTTGATGTTGTACTTACTCGTCTGAGAAGTGAACCCAGAACTCATTAGATGGAAGGCATGCACTACCGACTAGGCAGGAAAACTGCAAGCGACCAAGGTCAAGTAAAAGACATTGCCACATTTCAATGGAGCTTTGCCCCACCTACAAAACTACGTGAGCATTTAAGCATTCATTCATTGCATCAGCGGCTCCACTGAAAACCAGCGCTGCAGTAATGTCCAATTACTGCAGCACATGCTGAGCTGGAGACCTGTTTGGCACCACACCACTGCACTATGTATCTCTTTTCTTTGTAATTATTATTCTATGTATCTCTTATGTACTATGCTCTGTGTGTGTGTCAAATAAATGTTTTCTATTCTATTCTATTCCATAAGCTGTACCTATCATTTTGCTGGGAACTTATTACAGGTTTCATATTGCATAATCATAATCAGTATCATTTTCTACTACTCTCGCAACTCCTATAGAAGAATAACAAAAACAATGAATAATTCGCTTCGATTTCTTACTATTTACTAATTAAGCTGTTTTTTTTCGAATCGCGACTTGTATAAAACTTTATTTTAAACCAATAATTTTAATAAAAAACGGAGATATTTTTACATTTATTCGTTATCTTGTACAACGTGCGGTTGATGGTGGGGCAGAATCTGGCATTGTCATTTAGGGCCATAAAGAGCATTATAACATTTTTAATGTTCATTATATGAACATCTGTATTATAACTTATTTAATGCAATATATAATTGAGTATTGACCAAAAATCCTAAAATTGTAGAGTCTGTTTAAAATAATACTAAAGATTTATTTTCCTATAAATATTTAAACCTAATCTAAAAATCGCCGTTATTATTACGAGCCCTTGTATTATGATGTGACAGGTTAATAAAATTTAAACTTTAAAAATAAATGGCGTATTGTAATATGAAGGTCATCATATCAGCATCAAGCAGTTATTCATGCGCCCACGTTAGTGTCGTAATCTGTCATGAAAGCGTACTTTTTTGTCAACCGCTGACGTCAGTATGACACTTGTTTGACACATTATGACAATGAGTGACGTAAGAAGCGCGACGTTCTCGCAATCGATGTGACTTATGGTTCTCTTGAAAATGACGGGAAACGACGGTTGCAAAATTATTTGATAATTTTTATTATAATGTCTACAGTGGCCATTTTGTGTTTAATATCACGTTAAATTAATCAGAAAATGTTCGCGAATGACAGTATGGTGAATTTATTGGATAATTGTAGCAAGATCTGAAGTTTCAAGCTTTCATCAAGATTTTACGCTACAAGCTCGGGAGTGAGCGTGACTGTCGAGCTGCTTCGTCCAGAGTGACGACGCTACGGCATCTCCTCTAGATGAAGACATGAATACGCGGCTACCCTGGGTGAAGACGCGATTGCGACTCCTCTGGAGGAAGATAGAAGACTATTATATATTGAATTTTCTGTAACATGACATTGGCAAAAGAGGAACTGGCGAGTCCATTAATAAAATAAATAACATTATGACAGCAAGTGACGTAAGAAGCGCGACGTTCTCGCGATCGATGTGAAGACTATAGTTACTTAACTATAAATACAAATTCAAAATTCATTTATTTTTGCTTATTAACTAGGTTCACAATCAAACCATGCAAAATAGTATAAGTAGGTATACAATTCACCCATGCAACAGTATTGGTGGGTAGATAATTTGTTACCAATGAACATCAACGAATGAACGTCAACATATATATTGTGTTATAACGAAGTACAACTCTGGTTTTCATTCATTGTTTGAGTTAAGAGTTTTGTGTGATTTTACGTTCGTTCAACCGTGATCGATTTTGGTAGCTAAAGTTAACTACCGGAAATAAAAAGTAAAATAACTGCAACATATTGTCATTCCCGAATATTTTCTGATTAATTTAACGTGATATTAAACACAAAATAAGACAATTTAATGAAAATTATCAAATAATTTTGCAGCCGTCGTTTCACGCCATTTTCAAAAGCCTGTTTTATAGATTATTTTATTATTGGACTCGACAGTTCGTCATTTGCCAATGTCATGTTACAGAATATTCAAGATATCATAGTCCAGATCTCTCTTCCTCTAGAGGAGTCGCCGTAGCGTCATCACTCTGGACGAAGCAACTCGACAGTCACGTTCACTCCCGAGCTCGTAGTGGGACTCTTGATAATGACTCGAAACTCCAGCTCTTGCATGAATCATCTAATTTCTAATAAATTCACCATACTGTCATTCGCGAACATTTTCTGATTAATTTAACGTGACATTAAACACAAAATAACCACTTTAGACAAGTTAATGAAAATTATCAAATAATTTTGTGAACCGTCGTCGTTGCTGCCACCCTGTTTTATAGATTGACGTAAGATTCATCAACTTGACACATCTCAATAAAAATATTTATGAAAAATGATTGAAAATCGATTTATGAGCATAGACATCGCCTTACCCAATCTTTCAAAAAGTCCAAGTCAAATTTCTTTATTGCAAGTAAGCACGTTGAGTACATTTTTGCACGTCAATATATTTTTTGAATTTACATTTACACCACTTTGCAAGGAAAAGGTGCCAACGCCGAGGAGAAAAAGTGGCGAAAACCGCTCAGCAGCACATCTTTTAAAATAATGATAATACAATTACTTAATAACTATATAAGTACATAACTATTACTATTATTAGTAACTTTATCCCTCATGCGGAACCGGCGACACACACCATGCATGTTCATCGTTTAAATAGTTTTGTTGGCAACTTAAACATAATTCACATCGATGTCGATATTTATTGCTATTTTTTATAGTTTATAGAGTAACCAATATGTTTATTCACAAAACAAAGTTCTCTTCGGAGTGACGGGCGCTGACGCACAGCTACGATCAACATACACGGAAAGAAAAGATGAGCTGAAAGTGAAAAAAAATTCTCCATTTATCATTTAGATTTTCGTTTCGCATAGCGCATATGCAAAAAAATATCAAAACGTATGAAAAAGGAATGCGTCATCAATTAAAAAAAAAATGCAACTTACATAAAAATTGCAGCAATGTATAGCGTCCATGTGTCAAATTGAAAGCAATTTCGAAAACGATGGAAGCCGCGATCACCCCACGGATCAGTGGGGCTATTACGGTTCTCAAAACGATCAAATCATACCATGTCATAGCGGCCGTGAAAGGGACAGTGCTATGGAATTGGTGTAGCGGCGTCTCTGTTTGGCGCGCCATGACATGATATAATTTCATCGTTTTGAGAACGGTAATAGGGGGGCAGTTATTGTTTACAATTTGCTCTGAGAGATGAGGCAGTCGATGTTTTAGCTAAGAAATCAACAGCTTAGTGTATTTAGCTGCTATAGGAAAACCTTTTTAGGGTTCCGTACCTCAAGAGGAATAATAGAACCCTTATATAATCACTTCGTTGTCCGTCTTTCTGTTCGTCCGTCTGTCGGACCATAAAGCTACTTTATCTTTTCGTTAGAGCAATATTACGATGTGAATTTGCACGGAACCCTCGGTGTACGAGTTTGACTCGCACTTAGGCGGTTTTTTTTCAGTGTACACAACGTTATCGTAACCGCTACGTCTCTATTACTGTTGGAGCCCTTCCAATGGTGTTCCAATGCACCGAATATTTCATAATTTTATTTAATATTCTGACAAAGTGTTTAAAATGTAACGTGTTTAAGGGCTGCCCTACACGTTAACAGATTTATCGTGTTAAGGGGATGCCTTAACTTTCATATTTCATACTTTTACACAATTTTACTATCAAATGAATACACAAATTTTTGCGCTATTAAAGTTATATCTAGTTCCGATTGATAGAGCACGAGGGAGAAGAAAACTATAAAATAACAAGGGTATAAAATAATATTGAAGAAAGTGTAATAAAATTGATTGGTTTTATAAAATTACTTGAAACACACAATGAATAACAATGAAAAGTGTCAACTGTCAGAAGATGACAATTTAAAAGTAAATCCTCAAAGAGGTTCCTCAACACCGATGTAGGTAGGTACATACTTATAATTTGTTTCATTTCGGTAAAGAATTAACTTTAGGTACCTCTACCAATTAAAATAAGGAAAATGATAATTAATTCTAAGGTGTTCAAGCTTTGCTAGAACCACATTGTGATTGATACGAGTCCTACAATTCAAACGGAATTATTTTCGATCCTTAAAAACATGTAAGGAGTATTAAAAATCTTGTTTTAAAATGTATACGAATCACGAAGAATCCAAACTTTCCAGACTTCATAAATTTATTTCAGCCGTCTTTAGTATTAATAAGAAATATTAAGGATCGCCTTAAAATATATTTAAGGGCGGCTGCCATACCCGCTAACAGATTTACAGTGTTAATTTTAATTATCTTCATTGCAAAAGTAAACACGGCGTGTTCCGCAACGCGTTTCATCAGCTGACCCAATAACTTCAATATTATGATGTTAATGTAGTTGTAGGCATTGGACGGGACGCGGCGGGCATTGCAAGCGCGTGCCGGACGCCCAACTTAATATTATAAATAGAATGCACATCGCGTATGTATCGTAAGGAGCTTTTTCAGTGAGGCCGTCCGCGCCCAGTCGACGCGACCGCTTCAGCGCGCCGCTCGCGCCATTCGCCGCGCGCTACTCCCGCCAAAAAGAAACGCAAGTTCCGAAACGAAATAAACTTTTTAAAAATTCTTTTTTTTTAATCGCGAGACCCAACCGGCCAGTGTTCATTGATGGTCGCGCGGCCGGTGTAGTGGCGACACGTGACAACGGAGTGAGTGCAAACGTATGTCGATTTCTAAACGTGTTAAACGTTTCGGGCGCTAATCACCGCGCGCGTAACCGTGTTTCAAAAATAAAACGTTGCCGATTCGAAACCGGAGCACCGGCAAGGTTAATGAGAAAATAAAAAGCGTGCATTAAATTATGTGTCTAAGCTTAACGGGACCGACAACCTGGATTCCTCCCCTTTATACTGATGTGTCACGTGAGTCATGATCTCGCGAATCTTTTCTTGTCTTCGCCGAGTAATTTACAGCATTTTTATTTATTTTGATGGGATTTACAAGATTTTCAGAGACTTTTATGGACCATTTTACTGTGAGACAGCTTTTATCTACTTACACTAACATCGATTATTATATTCTTGTGAGCGGAATTTCTACATAAATATAACAATGTCATTATTGCTACTTACCTACTTGAACCACCATTCCTTAGGTACAGGTTACACCTGCCTATTTTGACTCTAATGACGAATTCAGGAATAATTTTGAGCGCGACCTTAGCGTGAACTCAAAATTGTCTGTGAATCTCGTGCTTACTATTACGTCCTTACACGAAATTAGCGTTTTGTCGTACTGGCCACTTTGATCTCAAATATCTCCCTCCACTATGGTTAGGAATTCCAATTTCAAAAGACATTACCTCATTTCAATGGAGCTTTGCCCCACCTACAAAACTACGTGACCATTTAAGCTGTACCTATCATTTTCTTGGGGACTTATTACAGGTTTCATGTTGCATAATCATAATCAGTATCATTTTCTACTACTCTCGCAACTCCTATAGAAGAATAACAAAAACAATGAATCGCTTCGATTTCTTACTATTTTCTGAATTCTTAATTAAGCTGTTTTTTTCGAATTGCAACTTGTACAAAACTTTATTTTAAACCAATATTTTTAAGTGAAAGAGTTTTTGCAATAGGTCAAGTAGTTTTAGAGAAAATCTTAACATTAAAAACTCTCCTGTACACCTTTCTTTGTGTTTCATGGTACTATTGTCCAAATATTTTGTGCATTCAGAGTCAATATCTGAAAATACTAACCTCATGATATCTTTTTATTGTTTTCAAGTTAAAACTAGATTACCTGACGTCATTGATCTCCTATAAACAACTAGATACACAGTCTGCCTTCTAAAAATGTCCGAGCGCAAAGAAGGTCCAAACGGATGAATGGACTTTTGCTTTATTGGACATTATTTGGACGTTAACAATGGACCCTTATTTGGAGTTTTTTTTAAAATTGTTTTAGTAAGACCTTTGTGTATCTAGTTGTTTATAGGAGATCAATGCTCCGCACCGACCCTAAATCAATCGTCTACAAATTCGTTTTACGTAACTTGCAATAGTCATATCTATCATACGAATGCAAAGTAAAATAGTTCCACAGTTTGGGAAATTAGCCAGTATTCGATCGAATTTTCGCCTTATTGTTAATTCATGGTTGCGAAATGTTCCTATAGCGTCGGCCGACCGTAGCAGCAGGAGGCGTTTGGACAATGTTGACCCATATTGGCGAGTCCGTCGGCCGACGAATTACGATAACCGCCGCCGTTGTAGGGTTAAGATTCAAGGTGGTAATTTTAGATTTAAAACTATGTGAGCCATTACTGCAAATTATATTATGTAAGTAAACGGATTAAACTCACTTGTTTGTTCATTTATTAATTTGATAAAACGGGAATTACCGTGTTAAACATTTATTATTGATGTCTCGATATTTCGACAGCATTGCAATGGTCACGAGTAGACTGAAGTCGGTGAGTGTTGAACGTCAGAAGGGTGACACAAAACGATCTACCCTCTTTCGTGTTTAACACGGTAATTCCCGTTTTCTCAAATTAATATGTATACAAACCGTGAAAGTGAGTTAATTTAGTTTACATATTCAAATAATTCCATAGGTACTGTCTTTATAATAGGGTACATAATATGAGCACGGTCCTACATAGATAAAAGTATACTGGAAGGTTAATGACTTATGTGTATATTATTTTCTCATAAGGGGATTTATAAAATTCTTTACAATTAAGAATCAGTTGTAAGAGTCGTACTTCTTCGAGTTTTTAATCATCATATGTTATATGACATTAAATACTGGTATTGACAAGCCTAACAATTAGGTAATAGATACGTTATATTTTGTAAAGATTGCGTTTCTCCTAATTAAAAAATAAAAATAAAAGATCATTTATTTGCCACATAATCAAGACATACATAAGTTTAAATAAATAAAAATAATTGTGTATCCAACAGGGTTATCTTTATCCTCACATTGTTGTAACAATTTATTGAATGCAATAAATATTTAAAAAAAAAATCCATTCTCTGCAACTTTTTAGTTGAACAACATTTTTCTCTATTTGCTTTTGTTCAGCGGAAACCTGCTTTTTTGTTATATTTTGCGACTTTTTCTAATATGTACTGATCTTCTTGCAAATATTTTATGATTTAATTATAAGTTTATCCACAATAATAAATTATTTCATAATTATTTAATAAAACGGGGATAATGAAAGCTATTTACTAAAGTTTTAATTAGTTTGAACGGCATTTTAACAACACGTTTGATTACCAAAGGTTTATTATTGACAGCGATGGCGGATACACAAGTTTTTACGACCAAATCTCATGAGAAAATAACCCTTATTTGGTTTACTTTTACTGCCAACTCGATATAAAGAATTAATATATATAATATATTATTTAAAACGCTTCGATTCTGACTGTTTGTATTTATATGTAGCTCTGGAATAATCTGACCATGGTCAGCAGGTATATCATAAACTATACAAAGTCCATTTTATATAATTAAAAGATATTTCTGTAATTTAATAATTTCATAAAATAATATTTATGTATGATACCACGAATGACATTAATATGACAATACTAAATGATATGACATTTTGTCGTCACATTAGCTGTTTAATCATATTCAAGGAGTTTAGATAGTATAATATAAGCTCCTTGTAAGTATTAAAAGTAGACATGCAACTAATTTATAAATATGATAATTTGCAAATATTAAATATGAATGGAAAATATGGGACGAATATTATTGCGTATAGGTAATACGTAGGGTGGGCCTGGTTTGGTCAATCTCCTTTAGCTGCTACAGTCAACTCTGTTTTTTTTCAGTGTAAATGTTCAATTTGCGTCAGTGAATATTTAAGAAGGCTTTGGGGGCAATCTTGTATTAAAATTCAATGGGCCCTGACCACCGGTCAACAGTCTCTCTGAACTTCAAATGTTCGAAAGCGTAGTCTTGGCATTGTAATTAGCAGTGTTGTTAAATAATTAACTGGACTGTGTTGAATTTCCATTCCGCCTTGAATACGGTAGATGAGGTTGGTCAGGCAACGGTCCGGAGCAATAAATTGTGGGCGAAAAAGTTGAATTACGATCTATTTGATTACGGAAGTGGATCTTGGATTGTAGTTGACAATTCTTAATTAAGAACTAAATTATTTTCATTAAAAATAGACACAAATTGAAAGTAAAAAAAGTGGAAACATAATTGACGTCAGTGGAAAAATAAGTCGCTTATCACATATTTCAAATTCAAATGATTTATTGCAGTCACAAAGACCATATAAGTGTTAGTAAGTACTTAAAACTATGTTAGTGTTTACATGAGGTGTATTACGCGCCATAACATGCGACTTAGGTCCGACTCCGAGACCCCGGGACATGTAAGTGTACCCAGTGGCTCAGAGGACTGTCCATGGTATCCGCAATGCCCTTCAGGATGCTGTTAGGGCTGCCGCTAACCCGGCGCATCAGGGACGCGACTCTTTTGCGTATTCAAATCCAAATTCAAATATTTTTATTAATTTAGATACTGTCGAGAGTATCTTGAACGTCTCCCTAACTGAGGACCAGTGGTGTCAGGCCGCTCTTCCGATTAGGCACGGCGGGCTAGGTGTGCGGCGTGCGGGTGATGTGGGTCTTCCCGCCTTCTTGGCGTCGGGACATGGGGTTGTGAATTTGGTCGCTGATATTTTAGCTGTGAATGGTGACCAGGTGAACATTCCCTATGTTACCGACGCCTTGACGGCGTGGATGGCTCGACACCCGAGAGCGAGCATACCCGAGGAGGCCCAAGCCCAGCGGTCGTGGGACGACGTCGGGTGCAAGAGTATTCTTGACAGACTTGTGGGAGAGGCGACAGGAGCGGACGTCGCGAGGTTGAGGGCTGTGACGCGGGTAGAGTCGGGAGCGTGGTTACACGCCATACCCTCTCCACACCTGGGCACCCTACTCGACAGCGACTCACTCCGTGTTGCCGTAGCTCTCCGCCTGGGCTGCAATGTATGTGAACCTCATCGATGCATTTGCGGGTCCATGGTGGAAGCCGATGGGCGTCACGCATTGAGCTGCTGTCGGTGCTCAGGGAGGTTCCCTCGCCATCATGCCCTCAATGATATCATCCGGAGAGCCTTAGTGTCAGCCAATGTGCCTTGTGTACTGGAGCCCCCGGGGCTCAGCCGCACGGACGGCAAGCGGCCCGACGGCCTTACTTTGGTGCCGTGGCGGGAGGGGAGGTGCTTGCTGTGGGACGCGACCTGTGTCAGTACATTCGCGGCCTGCCACCTGGGCCGCACGACGCGTACGGCCGGGGCAGCAGCGGAGTTCGCAGCCGCCAGGAAGCGCGAAAAGTATGCCGCTCTCCAGCAAAATTATCTGTTTGTTCCGTTCGCGGTGGAGACGACGGGTTGCTGGGGGGCGGATGCCATACAATTTGTCGCAGACATTGGCCGTCGCCTTAGAGAGAGGGGTTGTGACTCTCGCTCCGGGTCCTACCTGGTGCAAAGGTTAGCCATAGCTATTCAGCGCGGTAACGCCGCAAGCGTTATGGGTACCTTTGCACCGGGTATGACAAGGGGCGGGTTATTTGACTGACGAAGGTTTACCGGATATTTTAGTTTTAAGTTTGACATTGTACTACTATAATTAAATTTTGAATATATAATAAATTTATTTAGATAACAAGATCCATTTTTTGTTAGTAGCTGTACTTAAAACTATGTTAGTACTTACATAAATAAAATAGGGAGTTCAGACACGTAAGTATATTTTATGTGTTCATCTCCCCCACGAGCCGACCAGACAGTTTATCTATCTGATCGGCACGTGGAAGAGATGACCCATAATTGGCGAGTCATATTTATCAGACATGCATTTCAGGATGGTGTTGGGACTGTCCCGCACTCTGCTCAACAGGGACGCTCCTTTTTTGCGCATGATAGCATGGAACCCATCCGTGCGTGCGTGCGCAAACATACCCGATGCGCTGCAGAAGCGGGGCAGTCCCATCAGAATCCTGAAGCCATTGTTATACTGGACACGCAGGGCATTGAGCGATTTTTGAAAGTCTGACAGTAGGCTTTGAAAAGCGTGACTTTTACTTGATCGCTACATTGAGCAAACCTGCGCGTGAGCATATTACATCTCACCGCCAATGCCCTGCGTTCCCTTTCAATATCAACCTGGTCTTTAAGGTATATTTACAGACATTTAAAAATTATAAATAAGATTCACATCTTAGTAATAATAGTCAGGTTTTAGTAATAATTCCATACAAATACCATATTTTTGCCAAAAGAAGGATTAATATCACAGCTCCCTATTCAGCTACGTTTTTCTTATATTCTACGAGCAATGCCATTTGGCTATAGCCATATAGGGGCTGGTGTTAATTGGAATATCAAAAAACTAATATCAGATGTATCTTAAGGGGCTGCCAGCTGTCAAACTGAAGCGTGAGACAGAAGATGTCTCACAGCGGCGGAGTGAAAAGCAAGGAACAGTGACTCCATATTTGTATTTTTATTAATTTTGGATGAACTTTGGCAGGGAATTAAAAATACGCCAATAAAAATCAGATTTTTTAAAACAAGCTCTCATATTTACGATACCTTACATTTTCATATATATTTTGTATGAGTAACTATTTCGGTTTAGACATAATATTCATTTTAAATGACATGGAAAACCTGTAAAAAAAATGTTTTTCTATGGAGCGAGATTTGTATCCGTATTAATCAGTTCCTAAATAGACACCCCAAGATTGCTATATATATTTTAGTAGTTAGTGCCGTAGCCTTGATAGAAAAACTGTAAATCGGCGCATACGAAGGCTTAATTAATCAACCAATATTTCAGCTCGCCCTAGTCAAGTGGCAATCACTTTTGTTAGCGACAGAAAGATGTATGGGATTGACCTTTACTACTTCGTTAACAAGTGTCAATTCCATACGTTTTTCTGTCTATTCTACTAGCGTTAACGAAAGTCAATGCCACTTGTTGGTAAATGGAATATCGTAAAATTAATTTCAGATGTATTTTCAGCATTATTTTCTACTCTATGAATAGGTAACAAAGTACTTAAATCTAAAATTGTGAAGTCACTCGTATGTGGATATTCCTAGATCAATCTCTGACGAATTGGAAACTCTGCGATAGCTCTCTCTTAATTACTGCAAGCGATCCCAATCGAGACTTAAAATAAACTTCTAAACTTATATACACTGTTAAGGAAATAATTCTCGGATCCAAGTAGGAAATCTATAATTGCTGGCTTGAAGAAGAGTAAAATATTCTTGAATTAAGATACTCGTACTGTCCAATACAGACAAAAGTATACAAAAGTGTCATCATGGTCCCATGGGGTTCCGTATTCCTCAAGAGAAAAAACCCGGCCTAGTGCGAACCGGACTCGCGCAACGAGGGTTCCGTGCAACGCAACTCGTAACTTTGCTCTAAATAAAAGATATTTCATTTTCTTTTATTTAATTTCATTTATTTAATTCCATGTACAATTATTATTGTGTCTATTATTGTGATAACTAGATTTAGAAACCAACTTATCTGTGCCAATATCAAAATTATGTCCATACATCAATATACTCCTGATTAGTTCATCACCTGCAAATATAGGTTTGTTAATAATAATAAAAATTGGGGGAGATGTAATTTCAAATTTACTGTTTTCGGTTTTTTTAATTGTGCTATAAGATATAGCTTATTGCCAAATTTCATGATTCTAGGTCAACGGGAAGTACCCTATAGGTTTTGGTTTTCTTGCATTTTCATACAAATATGCGAGAAAATGAGACATAAACAGCGATATCTTTTGATTGCGTTGACATAGAATGTTAATTTTTTCACGGCAGCCGTGAAAGGTTGCGGACCTGAGTATTTGGTATTAATTTCAACTTGATCCGTGCACGTGTTTCTGAGATATAAGTCTTGACAGACGGACAGACAGACGGACAACAAAGTGATCATATAAGGGTTCCTTTTTTCCTTTTGAGGCATGGAACCCTAAAAACGGAGTACCTCACACTCCGTTTTTTTAATATATTTATTATATTCTAATTAGAATCACATTTCAATTTGCATGTTAGTGGTACCTACTAGTATTTTATGTTCATTATACAAACTTTAATGGCTAATAGATACCTAAGTACTAATGCTAGAATTTTCAATGTTACTTAATAAAACAAAAGAAAGACATAAAGCCGGGTACACACAATAAAAATAGCCGCAGATCTGATGCGATTGGAAATCGGTAAATCATTCGGCGCTGTAAATGTCCCGCACGATTTTAATGCCTGTCCACGTGACGCGATCACGCAGGTGTGGTTCTGTGCGGGATACAGGGACGGACTTTGAGGGGCGCCAATATGATTACCATGCTTTTATAATAATGCTTGCTTTTATGATAACCACAATCAAGCTTACTTAAAACAGTCATACAAAAATCTTTTAGTGAACTTCTTACTAACATGCGAGCTAATTATGTATTTGGAGTTTTGTTAGGATAGCTGAAAACACTTGTTTGTATTCAATATTTAAGTACTAGCTTCTGCCCGCGACTTCGTCTGCGCATGATCTTTATAAATTGTAGCCTATGTGTTATTCTGATTTATGAGCTATATTATTGTAAAGTTTCATTAAAATCCATTCATTAGTTTTTGCGTCAAAGAGCAACAAACATCCATCCATACATACATACATACAAACGCGTTTATACATATATTAGTGGGATGGGTTATTTCTCCATATAATATTTTTTGTTCCCTATGGAACAATATTTTGAAATCACTTTTTTTTAGTAATTACTTGGCAGAAAGACCCGTACGTCATTTTAACGTCGTTTTACCCTTAACTTTATAACATGAATTGCTGCTCATTCTAGGCAAATATAATTGAGATAGGTAGAGTTTTTGTCGTACTTTATACTGTACTTACATATGTTACAAACTACTCTTGTAGTTTGTACTCTATTTCTACGTATCTCGAATTATATTTACCAAGAATGAGCAGCAAAAAGCTGTCGGCTGGAACACAATATCTGAAAGCAAAGGGTCATTCATGTATAAGGTTAAGGGTAAAACGACATTAAAATGACGTCAGAGTACGGGTCTTCCTCAACACCCTCAACAATTCCCACACCGGACAATTAACCCGTATAACGGTCACCGTAAAATGATTTCATATATTTAAGTTATACCTATACATAAAAACTTTTTCATAAGCGCGTCATTAAAACATCCTGGGGGTTATTTAGTGGGACATTATGACGTCATTTGCCACTCGGGGCCGGTGTCGGGGACAAAATGGCCGCGTTATCGGCCGCTGTTTTCCCGCGCTTTCTGTCCGTCGTTACGCGCCAATTGATGACCGATCGGGTTCGCTCGATTGACGCGATCATTTGACAGATAATGGGAAGATGACATTTCGAATTGTTTTAAATGACAAGTAGATAATATGGGAGCTCTGGTAGAGGATTCTAAATGACGGTTGCTTTGTTATTTTGAACATTATAATTAAAGATAAGATAATAAGATTATTATTGGCACAAAATAATGATCAGTGCTTCTTGAAAATAGGTACTTATACATTTTTAGCAATTATTGTACTAACATTTGTTTCAAGAATGTGGAAACGATAGCATCCGTACTATAGTGGAGCCGCCGACAAAAGCCCGATATGACGTTTGGGGAAGGTGCGGCCGACATAACTTTGAAACGGTGCACAAGTTACGAATAAATAATTATTGTCTTGAACTCTCATTTACGTAATCCATTTTGTACAAAAATAATAAAATTTAAGAATTTCGTAATAATTTCAAACATGCAACAGAGTAAATTCACATTCTTTCTTATGAAAAAAAATGATTTAGTTTTCCATGAAGCGCAGTTACAATGTTATGTCGTCCGAATTAAATCGTAGAGAAGAGATTAAAATACTAAGTGACGATATTTGGTATCAGTTACTAATATCGCTATTATATCATCACAGGAAAATTCTTTTTCGTTACTTTCGTTCAGCCTTAATTTCAGAATGAAACTGGTGTGATGGATATCTTTGTATCAAATTAAATACAAAACAGTTAAAAATAAATCAAAACAAAAGACAATCAAGACAAAAGCTAGTCAATTACTAATACGTTACCTATGGGAACATCACTATTAACGTCATATTGCCATGTGTCATATCGGGCCTATTAAAACGGCCGTACTATAGTTTAAAAACTGTATGACGGATTACTAACGCCTTCCATCGGAAATGTAATTGTGGTTGTTTATGCCAATAAATTTAATCTTAAGTAAAAATAATTAAATAATTAAGTACTTAATGAAAAATATTCTTAAGAGTGTTTTTAAGATGTAGCAAAAGTGTGTGAGAGAGGGTGTGTTTGTGACTGAGGGTGTGTATAATCGAGGTGTATCTGGGGTGTTTTGGGGTGTGTCAGAGGGTATGAGAGGGTGTGTGTGTGTGTGTGTAATTCATTGTAAATATTATTCGGGATTGTTTCAATTTATCGTAGAGTTTGAAGGATTAGGTTGTATCAGTGGTTTTATGTTCAAGTCAAGGGTATTTAGTATTCTCGATTCGGGAGTGAATGTGGAATTGTTTCGTTTGATATACGAGTAGGTGTGAAGTGCAGGAGTTATATTTAAAATATACTTACTTTGATGAACATAGATACGTCTGCAATAAGCATAACTTTCAGTTGTTTTCACCAAGAGAAAGTATAAAAACTATTAGCAGGCAGTATCATTTGGAATAAAACCGTCATTAGCCTCGGCTCCCTTGGAGACAACATAATATTCGCCGATAGTGAGGAGCAAATACCAACCTCATTCAACGGTTTCATTTTGTTAAGTCGATGTTTGTCACTTATATCCATCACATTATGTCCAACTATAACAACTGCAACTTTCGCGCCTATGGTTTTTAAAGGAAAAGAGAAACCATTACATTGAGACCTTCGTGTCCTCTGAGTATAATAACATTTGTTTTTTTCTCAGAAACATGTTATATCTTACAAATGGTACTGTGAGCATTGAAATCCTAAAGTAGCAGGAGAAAATAGGTAAATAAATGAACATCACTGCCACTGTAAATTGAGCTTTGATGTGTCCAAATATTGTAAAAACACCATTCAATTGAATCAGAACTACTAAAGGTAAATTCACCATCACAGACAATACCGCGTTTCATGCCAATCACGCTGGAAACGACCTAATTTTGGCGTTAAATATTTTATTTTATTTATTTATTCAACTATATATAAATTGACAGGATAACACCTTATAGATCTAAGCACTCGGCCAGAATACCGACTGTGACTGTGATATGTGACTGTGAATCCATGTTAAGAGCTATTGAGGCCGAAACTGATGCATATTAGTGATGTAATGTTATGACATCACTATAGGCGATTATTTCATCGAGGCTCATTGGCATTGGCCTGCTGATTTATGTGGCTTTGTATACTTAAACAGATTTATGTCTTATTGATGACAACGTTCAGGGGATTGAAGATCGATCTCACAAACATTATTAGATTGCTGCCGTTTCGTACAGTCGATATTTAATGCAACATTTTGGTCCTTGTATATATTCTCATTAGGTTGATATTTTCTCAAAAACTACTGGGCTGAATTTAATAATTCTTTTACAGTTACATAGGTTTCACTTTTATCTATCAAACAGTGAAAGAATTTTTGCAATAGGTCAAGTAGTTTTTGAGAAAATCTTAACCTTAAAAACTCTCCTGTACACCTTTCTCTGTGTTCCATCGTATCGTACGTGTTTTATGAGCCATGTTACTTGCACATATTGATGAGCTGCACCATACAGCTGATATTATTTACCGAGGAGGTAGCTCAAAAATAAATAGTTGTTTAATTAAATAAAATACAGAGTTTAAAATATGCATTGAAAAGTGAAATGACGGAATTTTACACTGTAATTTCTACAATAAAAAATTCTCGTTTCGTTTTTCAGTCACTTAATATTTTGTACCTAATTTTAATAGTAACTTTTCATTATCACCATCGTCGCTTACCTATTAACCACTGTTACATTTATTTTTTAATTTACAGTCTATTAAATATTAGCGCCCCCATGTTTTACGCCCCTACTACATTAGAGGTAGAGACGTCCCCTGAGTCAATTTTCTTTATTTTAGGTACTGTTTACCGATAAATATACAATGTAAGTATAATATTGGCGATTACAATCCTGTAGATTATCTACTCTAGTCATAAATTATGGATTTTAATGCGTTATGTAAAGATAATGTGGCATTAAATTCTTGATTACGAGATTAATTTGATTTTTAAAATTCTATGTTAATCTTCTATATAAAAAATATTACAGACCAAGACAATTAAGATCGAGGCTTACAATCTAGGAACACATTACGTTTTACGGGCTAAAGGTGCCTATCTAAAACTTTCGGCATACAGTGCACCCTATTTAAATCTTAGCAGAAGGTAGGTACGTACTAAAATGTAAACAAATATATTAATTAGATAAAACGGGAATTACCGTGTTAAACATTTATTATTGATGTCTCGATATTTCGACAGCATTGCAGCCATTATCATCATCAGTCTACTCGTGACATGATGCCTGCAATGCTGTCGAAATATCGAGACATCAATAATAAATGTTTAACACGATAATGCCCGTTTTATCTAATTAATATGTATACAAACCGTGAAAGTTTAAAAAGGGATATTTGTAAACAAATATATTAATGTGTAATGCAATCTTAGTTCGATGCGCATTTTGTGGCATTGCAATTACGAGATTGACAAATACATTTTATGCCAAAAAGCAGCCGATTTTTTTGTTTGTTTGTTTGTTTGCTTGCGATGGGTTCCATGCTACTGGCCTTTTGAGTGTAGGTGCTATAAAATCGCCTCGTTACGAAGGCTAGTTTGGTCTAACGAGGTGATATTGACTGATGCTCGTTTAGCGTGGTCAGTGTAACTGGCGGGACCATTATAATTCGAACATTTCCCATACTTTGAGATGTGTGAACCGGCGCTAATGAGGTAGGAAAGTGATGCTAGTTTTTATTCAGACAAAATTAATTGTTGAATGAATCGCGACCATGAAGCTCGTTTTTACACGACTGCCGAAAGTAGAAGGGCAATGTTTCTCAATTATGTCTACGTTCATTCGCTTTTCGACCTCTTAATTCGTCTTGGAGTGTTTTGAGGTTTGTTGTTACTTGTTTTTTACAACACACAAAAAACGACACATACCTGTATGTGTCGTTTTTTGTGTGTTGTATATTTTATTTGTATAAAATATTGAAGCAAACACAATGGCTGTTTATCACTTTTTAAACTTTCACGGTTTGTATACATATTAATTAGATAAAACGGGAATTAGACTGACAGTCTACTCATGACCATGATGGCTGCAATGCTGTCGAAATATCGAGACATCAATAATAAATGTTTAACACGGTAATTCCCATTAACAATGGCTGTTATTCATAAACGTGATTTAAAGTTACGCCACCGTTTATATATAGCCACATTGTCCCTTTCTATCTTAACCTTTTTTAACGAAGTGTGAAAGGGATAGCAACACGATTTAAAGGAAGTGAGGTTTAACTACTAGGTTTATGAATAACAGCATATACTTATGTTTCATTCGCTCGACGGATGTTACACTAGGTCAGGCATTTATAGGTATTGTAGGATGCTATGTAGTTCTAGTCGTAGGATATTTTGAGTATAAGGAAACCTTCAGTAGATGCTTCTAAAATAGCAGCTTCTCTCTTGAGCGGTAAGGCTAAGATTATTATGTGCTTATTCTTACAACAAACTCTTCTTACTTCTTCTACTTCATAAAAAGACGAATCGCAAATACTGATATTTCTTTGAAAAGTAAAAAGAAAGTTTTATTCAATTTTCACTTTCATTCTGTAAGGGGGTGGCATGTTTTATTTGCGCCCCGGGCGGCAGAAACCCTGGCTACGACACTGTTATTTTTTTAAAATTTATTTATTTATTCACTATATAGAAATATATAACAACATGGTATTTTGGTTATTATTTATATTATTTATTTATATTGTTATTATTTATTTATATTATTATTATTTAAGTAATAATAATAAAAAAGTACCTATTTACAAAATATTTACATTATAAACATAT
The DNA here is from genome assembly GCA_963506565.1 of Tachystola acroxantha. Lineage (NCBI taxonomy): Eukaryota > Metazoa > Arthropoda > Insecta > Lepidoptera > Oecophoridae > Tachystola > Tachystola acroxantha. Next base: position 14,201,537 of record OY735876.1, on the reverse strand, counting down.
CGCCTACGTCGCCCCCATGCGGCAGGGTTCCCAGGATGCTGGCGGCATTACCTCGCTGAACTGCTAAACTCAGCCGTTGAGCGAAGTAAGCGCCAGCCCTGAGATCCCCTGTAGCGAGGACCAGTCGTGTGGATATATTCTAATAAGTATATCTATTGAATATAGGCTGGCAGAGACTGGATGCAGAGGGCCGAGGGTAGGGTTGATTGGCGCGCTTTGGGAGAGGCCTACGTCCAGCAGTGGACTGATACGGGCTGATGATGATGATGATTGAATATATGCATGGAGCTTGGCTACACCACTGGTATACACCAATAGTTAATTAATTTAGGTGAACGTAGGCTCCCAATTTTACCTTTTTTTTAACCCAGGTAAAACATGCAAATCATGTGGCACCACGCCCGGGGGAGCGTGTTGGTTATGTCGGGCTCACCGCCCTGAAGGGGCAGCATACCGACTAAACGTCCTGGGGTGTTCCACCTCGTGCAATTCTTGCCGAGCCACGGGAAACTGTGATACATACGCGACCCGACTGGCGCCCGAGCACTCCCCATTGTGGGCTGTACTAGCCTACAATGTATAATCCATTCATCCTCCCAATTTTACCTGACCATGACTATTTCCTCCTATACAAATAGGTCAAACTGAATCCACGTCTTCAGGATTAACTGCCCAACCGACATGTCTAAACAAGCCGTTGCGTTTCATTTCAAATAACAACCGAAAAGAACCCAGACCCGACCTTGAAATTAGCCAAAACCTTGCTCTAACACTAACCCGATACCTACGGGATTACAATTATTTATAATCGTAAATCGTATCTACGAATGTCGAGTTTATTTATTTTTTTACAATCGAGTAACATCGATTGCTGGGCTGAATGGAGTTGGGCAGAGGTGATCAATATTTTAATGTGTGGGTCGCACGAAAAAAACTGTCGGTATCTTTTATTTTGTCACATGGATTACATTACCGTTATTATACTTTTAAAAAGTTTTAAGATTACTGTTAAAAAAGATAACCATTGGGTAGGTACGGACAAAAGCAGATCAATGGTAACACTTGCAGTACGATTTTAAATCTTACGACGCAGATAATAAGAACGTTCCTAAGTCCAAAGTGTTAGCGTACATATTCGACAAAATTTCGCGGTCGGTACTGTCATTATTGTTTTCAACAACAAAAAAAGTGTCGTGTACTGAAATTATGATTCGACCCTACACATGTAAAATAGCGACTCGTGTGAGGACGGCCAAATTAAGTTTATTTTATTACTTATTAACCAATTAAATAAACAAAAAATACATAAAATATATACAAAATGTTCAATCTTGTTGTCTCTCTTGTTGTCAAAAGGTGGACATTTGATGGTGGCACTTCACTTGGCTATTCGTATTTGCGTATTTGTCATAATTGCCATGTGTGGTTGGTATTCTCGACAAAATATTCATCTTATTTGTATGTACAGTCGACAGCAGATCAATGGTAACACGTTTTACTTTTGATAGTTCTTATTATTTGCTACGTAAGACTTGAAATCGTACTGCAAGCTAATTGAATAGCCAATTAAAGTGCCACCAAAACATTATATTTAAATTTTTTTCTTTAATATATTTTTGCGACATGCCTTTATGGGCTAAATTCCCTTTGCCTTTCCCTAATATTGTATAGATCATATCATCAAACTCCCTATGTCATAACCACGAGTTCAAAGATCAAATGCCTGACTTTCAACCTGAGCCCATAACTAAAAGGCTGAGGCTCGAGTTCGAGGTTGATGATCAAGTCACAACCTCGAACTGGAGCTCCCTCTTGGCAGGGAAAAATACTGGAACCAAATTTCTGGAGTTCTGTGTAGACATTATGAGGTCAGTGGCTGCACTCAATAAGTAATGAATTCCATTCACTACTTACTCGACACTTGTCTTGGTAACAATAGGGAAATGTGGAGTTTGATATAGGTGGTTTTTGATATAGGTATATTTATTACTTCTATTAAATTCAAGATCCTCGAAAGATACACATCGAGGGAAATCTTAAGAAGCTCCCCCCCCCCCCCCCAAAAAAAAAGAGCCCCCCCCCCACACACACAAAAAAAAGCCCATAACTTGGGAATCGCTGGACCGAACGGTTGCTTTCCGTGGGTAACAACTATTCGCCAGACTGTCTATTTTAGTACCTAGGAAGTTTACAAGTATAAATAAATGGAGTCGGAATTATGTCTGAGTTTATTCTCTGTGCGATCGATGGCTTATTTCTGATTAAACATGCATTTTATAGTTTATTTTGTGAGATTTAGTGCGCTGGGGTTAGTAGGTGAGCGAATATAGAGACGTTTAGAGTCAATTCGATTTGTTCCGTCAATTCTTTGGACAGACAAATAATTACGCGACTGTCAGAAGGAAGGGTTAGGTTGTTTTCGGGATGGATTTTGTAGTATTGTCGTTTGGCTTTGCTTAAAAATTATCAAATCTATTATAAAACACTAGAAGCATAATATACAGGATGTCCTTAAATGTATTCGAAAAATTGATGCTGGGGATTGTACTCATGATCAATATGAAAAGACATTGCCACATTTCAATGGAGCTTTGCCCCACCTACAAAACTACGTGACCATTTAAGCTGTACCTATCATTTTGTTGGGGACTTATTACAGGTTTCATATTGCATAATCATAATCAGTATCATTTTCTACTACTCTCGCAACTCCTATAGAAGAATAACAAAAACAATGAATAAATCGCTTCGATTTCTTACTATTTTCTGAATTCTTAATTAAGCTGTTTTTTTCGAATCGCAACTTGTACAAAACTTTATTTTAAACCAATATTTTTAATAAAAAACGGAGATATTTTTACATTTATTCGTTATCTTGTACATCTTGCGGTTGATGGTGGGGCAGAATCATTTAACAAAAAAAATATAGTTTAATTTATTGTAAATATTTATTTTTTATTTTTCCCCAAATTGTTTAATTTACTTAAACGCTGTGCAGAATTAATGTATATCACAAGCCTAACCATCCATTTAATTTTGTCGAATGAATCAAGGACAAGGTATAGTAACCAGTGACTTCTACGCATACGAAGTTGCGGGAACAGTTAGTCTAGAATATATTTGGAGTATGTAAAATAGGTATGCCTCCCGCCCGACCTACACTGAGATCCCACCATATTGCGGAAATTGTTTTTCCTAACCCCTATAACACAGATCATAAAAGCGGTTGCGACTTCAAAAGAACACATATTTTTTGTGATCTTGCTTTTGGGACTGACAACAAACCACGTGTTTCACAGTCGCGATATTTATTTTATTAATGGACTCGACAGTTCGTCATTTACCAATGTCATGTTACAGAAAATTCAATATATTCAATAGTCTAGTCTTCTATCTTCCTCCAGGGGAGTCGCAGAAGCGTCTTCACCCTGGGTAGCCGCGTCTTCATGTCTTCATCCAGAGGAGACGCCGCAACGTCATCACTCTGGACGAAGCAGCTGTAGTCACGTTCACTCCCGAGCTTGTAGCGGGAACTCTTGATAAAAGCTTGAAACCTCAGATCTTGCACAAATAATCCAATAATGCACCGTACTGTCATTCGCGAACATTTTCTGATTAATTTAACGTGATATTAAACACAAAATAGTCCCTGTAGACATTAAAAGGAAAATTATCAAATAATTTCGCAACCGTCGTTTCCTGCCAAGAGAACCCCGATATTTAATTTGGATCTTATATCTCTTCACCGTACGGAGTTCATGAAGAGATATGAGATTCTGATTCGGAATCCAAATTAAATATCGTTACTGAAATAACTTTCACTAATGGAACGTGGGGTCAAAAAAATGGTCGGTTCGGTAGGTATGTCGATCGGTGACTATTCAATTATTTTCTTTAGTACTACAATGTGTAATGTTATGGACCGTCTGGTGGACCACGGGCAAAAATTTCTTCCCGTTGACCGAGGTGAACTACCGAGGTGGATCACGGTCAAAACTCACACTCACCCGTAAAACTCTTCGCCGACGGTTGATTTTACGAAAAAAAATCTCTGATGGTTTCATTGAAAACACTCTTCGCGGATTGCAAGAATTTTATATAATTTTTCCCCTCATTTTTATAAATTCAGCATGAAGCATTTATGTAGAGTTCTAAAACAGAAAGAGAGTAAATTCTATAGTAGAATGAAGGGTCAAATGGACTGATCTACTCTAACTGACGACTGCTTGAAGAGACTGTAGAATGTAAAATAAGCAAAGGTGGTTCGCCAGGATAGCATGAGAGTATGTATGTAAGTCCATCGTCTCTGCATACCGCTACAGGAGACATAGTTTAATAGACGAGTTGTCTGAAAATGCCTGAAACATATTATTATGTGACGACGCAAAGAAAATATATAGCTATAATAACTTTTCTTAGGATGTTTTGTGCACCTGGCTATTATATATTTAAATGTGCCTTAATCGTTGAGATTTATTCGTAGGCAACGAAATTCACATCCGGTCATTAGCACAATGAGGACGGATTTACCGCGAGCCCACCGACGCCGAATCTTGTAAATTCTTTCATCCTTGTCGTTTTTCACTACACGCTCATTTAAATAAGGAATAGGGATTTATATGTTATTTTAATGCTTCGCGCACATTATGCCGGGCCGCAGCGTGTCGGGGCGGGCCGCAGCGCAGCGCAAAATGCTTACTTAGCACATTAGTGACGGGCCGGGTCGCAGAGGTTGACGGATTTTGAGTCCAGTGTACTGCCAGATATCGTAAAATGAATACGGGCGCGCGTGCACTCCAATCCGCTTGCTATAGCACACTGTGTCGGGCCGCATCGCACGGACGCAAATCCGCCTCGCAATAATGCGAGCCGCTGCAGCCCGACACAGTGTGCGATAGTTCATACAAATTGTATTAAAGCGACTTGAGCGGATTTTTGCGCTCCGCCTACACGCTGCGGCCCGGCATAATGTGGTCGGACCTTAAATTAACAATAGTTAAGCCGGTTTTCCAGCACGAGAGATAGTAATAATAAGGACTCCGTTTAAGTCGCAAGAGTAAACTGCGTAGGTACTTGTATTCCCACCATCAAATAGTCGAGCGGAACGAGCTGATGAACTCGCTCAATGGGAGCGGAGTGGAATCATTACGGACTCCGTTTAACTCACAATGACTTTACTTTATTTACTCGCATACCTACACATTCTCCCCCTCTTACTCTTAAATTTTATCATTGAAAATTCTTCATTGTTAAATTTATATAAATGCTAAACTTAGCTTAATTTGATATAAGTATACCGGATTTGGAAGAGCGGGGGTATCCTCCTATCACGAGTATCCACATACTCAAAAGGAGTGTCCCAACAAGCTGCAATGTTAACATTAAGTCTAGGTTAACGAAAATAAACATTTTTCATTTTATTATATATAAACGGATATCACTCACTTATATTGTTAAAGTCGGCAATTAGACCGACAGTTTCGCGACAGTGCGCGAAGAAACGTCACCGGCGACGCGGGCGTGGCGCGCTCACCTTGAAAAAGACCGTCGAAATCGGTCGAAACTGTCGGTCTAATTGCCGACTTGAACAATATAAGTGAGTGATATCCGTTTATATATAATAATTTGTAGTAATGGCTCACTATTTTAATTCTAAAAAATTTCATTTTCTTTCATTTCAATGACAAACAGCAGAGTAGCGTTTCTACAGAGAAAGTGGTGACGGATTAAAGTGGTTGGAACAAGTCCGCTGCGGCAAGGATTCGCAACTCTTTGTTGGTGGAAATGTAAAAACGTAATTTTTACTCATTTAAACGGAGTCCGTTGAGCATAGCCATTTTACCTATACCTTCCGCGAATGTTAACGGAAGGGTCGGCAGAGGTAGAACGTACGGTGGAACACAGAGAAAGGTGTACAGTAGAGTTTTTAAGGTTGAGATTTTCTCAAAAACTACTTGACCGATTGCAATAATTCTTTCATTGTTAGATAGATAAAATTTAATACTATGTACTGTAAAAGAATTATTAAAATCGGTCCAGTGGTTTTTGAGAAAATCTCAACCTTATTGAGGCCCCCTGTATACTTATCTCTGTCTTCGACTGTACGTCGACCAAATTGGCGATGTCTTGAAAAAGGGCCAAGTACGGTCTACTATAAACCGACGAGCCGGAGCATGCATGAAGAGATGGATGAATGTGGTGGAGGCAAGGGGTGCCAGGATCGCAGCTGATGGAAGTCCATCGTTTCTGCGTACCCCTATGGGAATCTGTAAATAAATGAATGTAAACAATGAATTTATAAATAAAATAAATATACCTTCCGCGGTGGAAACCACGCTTTACGCATGTTACCTTTTTATACTAAATTAAATGTACTATTTGTAGTAAAATAAACTCTACTTGCTATTTATTTCGCATTGTTAACGAATGGAATGAGAATAACAAACAGTGATAAAGATAGACGCAGAGTTAATGTAAATAAATACGCAGACTTAACGTCGGATCGAAAGTTTTCGTTACGTTACGGCCGAAAGAATTATTAACAGACCGAACTTGGCATTCGGTGTGGTTTTGTAAATCGTTCACGATTTATTGACTTGGTTATTTTTAGGGATATGTGTCTTAATGGTGTAAAATGGAATCCTATTAATCTTTCTATTATTATTATGTATTTCTTGCAGGAACAAACAGTATATTCCAATAGAATCAATTTTATAAAAAAGCTACTTAACAAATCTCTGTTTACTTATATAATATTTATTTATTTTATTTATTTTATTAATGGACTCGACAGTTCGTCATTTGCCAATGTGATGTTACAGAAAATTCAATGTATAACAGTGTTCCATCCTCCTCCAGGGGAGTCGCCGTAGCGTCATCACCCTGGGTAGCAGCGTCTTCATGTCTTCATCCACAGGAGACGCCGTAGCGTCAATCACTGTGGACGAAGCAGCTCGACAGTCACGTTCACTCCCGAGCTCGTAGTGGGAATCTTGACCATGGCGCCAAACTTCAGATCCTGCTTGAATTCTCCAATAACTTCACCATACTGTCATTCGCGAACATTTTCTGATTAATTTAACGTGATATTAAACACAAAACACTCACTGTAGACATTAAACTGAAAATTATTAAATAGTTTCGCAACCGTCGTTTCCCGCCATTTTCAAAAAACCACTTATATAATATTGATTATATTTAGAAAACATGACTTTTTCAAAGAATGGGGGCGCTAAAATCTCTTTGGACTGGAGGCTGTACGTACTAAGGTCCTTTGCCTAACTTAAAAAACTACAGAACAAAATGGCGGATATCAATGCTATAGTATTTATGGATTCGAAAAAAAAAAGCGCGGGAAACCTTCGAATTTGGCGGTCGTGGATTTTTGATTTTTTTGCTTTTAATTTAATTTTAACTGCATAAGGATCGGTATTTTGTAGATATTGTGTACAGTATTTTAGTTACTATTATTTTTACGTAGTTTGTGTAAGTTTCCTGCTTGTTTGGTAAGTCCAAATATCTTTTACGATGGAGGAGCCGGAGGATCCAGGTGGGGGCATAGCCCCGGAGGCAGCGCATTATGTGACTGTCTCCAATAAGGTTGAGAGATGCGAATCGAGTATGGACACGGATGCGTCTATTAATTCTAAAGTATCCGAGGAAAAAATAAAATCGCGTAAACGCCGTGGTGTGTCACGCACAATTTGCAAGCAGTGCAGCCGAAAGAGGAAGAGACATTCAGATAAATTAAATAAAGATACCGATTGCCTCTGTCATTTAGAAAATATTTCTCAATCTCAACCCCTTGACGCTGTCAGCAATATACCACAGTCCAGCGATAATCGCTCGGCCAAACTTTTGGAAAACCAAGGCAAAACTGATACACCATTCATACCTGTTGGAAGAGCAATGTATACATCCACTGACGTAGCCCCATATGTAGTACATGTGCAAAAGGAACAGTCGTCTCCAAATGATTCCACGATCCTCCATCCTGTAACATTTGGTAGATTCCTCAAAACCAACACCATTAAGAATATAATTAACGGAAGCGTGAAAAGAATAGGCAGAAATAGACTATCATTATCCTTTTCGAACTATGACGATGCCAATTCATTTCTGGACAAAGATTGCCTTACGGCACATAAATACAAGGCTTTTATCCCGACTTTTAATGTCACTCGAATGGGTTTGGTTAGAGGAATTCCTGCTGATTGGTCGCCGGAGGAGGTCATGGACAATATCTCCGTTCCTGTAGGATGTGGAAAAATATTAAAGGTTAGACGAATAAAAAGAAAAACTGTTGTAAATGGTACAGCTAACTTTATTGACACTGAAACTGTAGTAATCACATTTGATGGACAGGTTTTACCAAAGCGTATATTTTTGTGCTATAATGCTCTACCTGTAGATCTCTACATATTCCCAACAATACAGTGCTTTAACTGCTGCCGCTATGGGCATGTGAAAAATCAGTGTAGATCAAAACCAATATGTTTTAAATGTGGTCAAAGTCATTCGGCTGAAAGCTGTGATGTTGATGAGGAATCTATTGCATGCTTCTTGTGTTCTGGTTCACATTTCGCCATAAGTAAAAAGTGTCCCGAATTTGAAAGGCAAAAATGTATCAAACAATCTATGGCCCAGAGCTGCATATCCTACGTTGAAGCCTGTAAATTTCACCCTGCTGTTTCAAAATCATATGCTGATGTTGTGAGCTCACCTCCCAATAAGTTTAATATAAATTCTGTCATGCAGTTAGACAAATCACCTTCATCATCCCAAACAAAGACATCTTACAAAAAAACTGTTTTTTTGAAACCACGTTCTCCAGCTAAAACGAGCCCTGGCTATGATCAGGCTGCTCACAGTTCTTTGGTTAAGGACTATAATGTCCCTGCTCCTACATCTAATGGTTGTGCTTTAGCACAAGATAGCTCTTCTAAAGTGTCTGTGATGGATATCATCATTGCACTTATAAAATCTTTATCCAGTAATACTATACCGCCCAACGTTGCTCAAATTCTTGACACTTTTGTTAATTCTTCACAACCCAATTATGGACTTACGGCCCAAGGTAATTCAGTGGAATTGCCGAAGTATCAATAATAAGAAAAATGAATTAATACACTTGATTAACAAACATAATCCTTTTATCCTTGCTATTCAGGAAACATGGCTACGGCCTGGGTTCTGCTTCAAGATCCCTGGCTACGCCTGTCTCCGAGAGGACAGATCAGATGGGTATGGTGGTGTCGCTATGCTCATCAGACATCCTCTTTCTTTTGTACATATTCCTGTCTCTCCTCACAATAATGGCTTCTCCATTATTGCTGCTTCTGTAAATAATGTATGTTTCGTTTCTGTATATATTCCTGATCCTTCATATAATATTTTTAGAGAACTAAGTGCTATTTTATCTACATTGCCTAGACCTTTTTTAATTCTAGGTGATTTTAATTCCCAACATTCTTCGTGGGGTAGCTCTCGAACCAATGTTGCTGGAGAAGATTTGGTGGAGATTATAGATTCTCTTAATTTATGCGTCTTGAACACTGGAGATCCTACACGACGAACAGCTCCCCATATCAACACCAGTGCTCCGGATTTATCCATTTGTTCTCCAAGCTTAGCTTCTTGTTTGAGCTGGGAAACTTTACCTTCCTCCTATGGAAGTGACCATATTCCAATTTTGTTATCTTTCCCGTATCACAGTAATAACAGGCAGCCACACAAGCGTTCACATCGTCTAAAATATAACCTTAATGACGTAGACTGGGATTTGTTTATGGAGCGTTTTGATCGTAAAGTTTCTACATTTCCTGACATATGTCATGGGGATGAAGTCGCATGTAATAACGTCATAACTTCAGCTCTTATAGAAACTGCGGATGAAACTTTCCCCGTCAAAAACGAGATCTCTGGATTTATTGCATCACCTCCGTGGTGGGATAAAGAATGTTCTGATGCAATTAAAGGAAGGAAAGAAGCAGAAAGAGCATACTGTGAACATATGACTATTGAAAATTTTGATTTTTTAACAGATGTTACTTCTCAAACCCGCAAACTATTTAAAAAAAAGAAATTTGAGGGATGGCGAAATTTTTGTGCGGCTATTTCACCGGATACTCGACCTTCACTCGTTTGGAGTAATATTAACAGGTTCAGATCAGCATTTAGGGAATCTACACCAAATTCCATTCCTTCTTCGATAGCTAATAATTTTTTAGATAGATTGGCTCCTCCCTTTGTACCAGAAGAGGGTTCTAATGTTTCTCTTCCGCCTTCCATAAGTAATAACCAGACTGGATTAAATTCTCCATTTACTCTCAATGAGCTTCAAGGTGTTGTAAAGAATGTAAAGGACTCCGCACCTGGGAGTGATGGCATCCCATATTCTTTTTTTTCTCACTTAAGTGAATTTTCGCTATCTTATTTTCTAAAGCTGATTAACTCTTTAATGATCACAGGCAATATTCCTCCGTCCTGGAAATCCCAAATAGTTGTGCCGATTTTGAAACCTGATAAACCTGTGTCTGAAGCCTCGTCCTATCGCCCCATTGCTCTTTCATCTGTTTTATTGAAAATTGCAGAGCATTTGGTCAAAAATCGTTTGGAATGGTACATAGAGTCGAAGTCACTATTGGCTGGTAGTCAATACGGATTCCGAAGGGCTAAAAGTGCCATAGATAGCATTGCAATATTTACTACTGACATCCGTATAGCTTTCTCTACCAATGCATCCGTGATCTCCGCCTTCTTAGATATAACGTCGGCTTATGATAACGTTGTTTTATCTATTCTGAGGACTAAACTTGAACGTTTAGATGTTCCGCTAATGCTCACTAATTTTGTTATGAATATTCTTTCAGAGCGATCTATCAGGTTAACTATAGATGATTCAGAAGTAACTAGATTTCTATGGAAGGGGCTTCCGCAAGGATCTGTGTTGAGTCCTTTACTCTATAATATATATACTTTTGATTTGGAAGATTCTCTGAATGGTTACGTTAATGTTCTCCAGTATGCCGACGATTTACTTCTTTACATTTCTGATCATTCTATCCATAAAGCTTGTGAATCTCTGTCTACTGCCCTGAGTTTACTCAAAACCTGGTTGGATAATAATGGCTTGGAGCTATCTAGTTCCAAAAGTACCATTGTTTTATTCTCTAGGATGCGAAATCCTCCCCCAACTATTATTTACTATGATAACAATATAATACCTGTTAAAGATTATACAAAGTTTTTAGGAGTTATTCTAGATTCAAAGCTGACCGGTCTCCAGCATTGTAACTACATTGTCACTAGATGTGAACGTTTATTAAATATGCTCCGTTGTCTTTCTGGAGTTTGGTGGGGAGCCCACCCATTCTGTTTAAAACTTTTATATAATGCAGTGATAAGAAGTGTTTTGGATTATGGCACTTTTTTATTGGAACCAGGATCCGTTGCTGGACTTAAGAAGTTAGATAAAATACAATCAAAAGCCCTTCGAATTATATTAGGCGCAATGGGGTCGAGCCCCATTAATGCTTTGCAAGTAGAGTGTGGAGAACCTCCTTTGCAACTCCGCCGTCAATACTTATCTGATAGGTTTTTATTCCGATCATTACAGTTTAAATATCACCCTCTTTATCAGAAACTTATCTCTCTGTCAGAACATGTCGATTCATCTAGATATTGGACGCACAAATCCCCACCGAATCTAGTCAAGAGTTTAAAAAAATTTATGTCTATTGAAGCACCTACGCATCGTTCGTCACTTTTTCCATTATTTTGCGCAGACTATAATGCTTTAATAATTAGTCCTGATACTATCCTTAATATGGGCATTGATAAGAATGACCAGCATGCCAGGGTAAATTTTTATTGTGCGGCAAATGATAATTGGCAGGGCTACCAGTACATTTATACTGATGCCTCCAAGCATGCCCCAACTGGATGTGTTGGAGTTGGGGTATTTCATTCACAATTTGGAATTGTTCAAAAAGTTAAACTTCCTCCAGAAACGTCTGTATTTACTGGCGAATGCTTTGGAATTTTTAAGGCTATTGAGTATGCTCTCCTTCTAAAACTTAAAAAAACCGTAATTTTTTCTGATTCCATGAGCGCTTTGCAGGCTTTAACAAAGTACCCTTTTATATCCAAACCTGTTTTCCCTATAGTGATAGAGATCAAACAACTGCTTCATGAATGTATGTTAAAGGAACTCGTTATTTCATTTGCTTGGGTTCCTAGTCATCGTGGTATCGAAGGGAATGAAAAAGCGGACCACTTGGCCAACGAGGCTGTTGTGTGTGGGGACCTATATCCATACAAAAACTTTTGCCATGACTTAGCTACTCTTCCTAGGTCATTTCTTAGAGATTCATGGAAGGATACTTGGGATAATAGTGTTCAATTTAAAGGAAAATCTTATTATAAAATACAGCCCCTCATTCCAGTTAAACCTTGGTTTTTCAAATTTAAATATAGTAAATCAGTTACAACTACAATTATTCGCATGAGATTGGGGCACGTTTGTTCCCCAGCTCATCTGGCCAAACTTAATATTGTAGATAGTGCCATTTGTGAGTGCGGCCTTTACCTTGGCGATATAAATCACATTGTATTTGCATGTCCGTTATACGACCACTCGCCTCTCTTCGACCGTTTAATTTCACGTAATATTCCTCTCCCCGCATCTTTCCAATCACTATTCCACCATAATAACCAGGAAATTTACGATATTGTAGCATCCTTTTTATTATATAACCAAATTAAACTTTAAAATGTAAACCATCCTTATTAGTTCTAAATTCCTATTCTAAATTTTAAAATTTTAAACTTATGAAGTTTCCCCAACTTGACGTTGGCAAATGACTTTAAAAGTCGAGTCCAAACTAAGAAAAAAAAAAAAAAATTTATGGATTCCTTGAAAAGCGCGCGAAACGACATTAGCTACTTTTTTGTGAAAATTCTAATTAAATAGTTTCCGTGGTATTTAGTGATTAATGATCACGTTATGTTAATCAGGAGATGTCCGCGAACGTTTCTATTAATTGGAGTGCTCGAAAGAAGTCGTGTTTGTGAAGTTTTGCGCTCTTAGCAAGGATTTCTTGCATAACTCGATGATTGCGTGGATCGTTGAGTTATTTCGTTAGGGGTTTGGGAGGGTTGTGCGTAGGTTTAGGTTAGGTTATCTTCGTATATATGTATGTATTTAGAAGAATTCAGACATTCTATTAACATCAGACCAGGCTGTAGTTGGCATTGTCTTTCCCTCTGGGAAGAATTTTAGAAAAAAAAGGATATTGTCTATTGCGACTAGACCACGAGCCCCTCTACTGGACTTTTGTGAATAAATATGGATACATCCAGATATAAAGAGAGACTTTGAGTCTTACAAACATAAAGAAGAAGAGATAAATGTAATTATATTTGCATTAGCAAACCTAATTCGAAGTTATACCTATAGACAGAGTAAAACATACGCACAGTTCAATGCACCGGTAACCCACAGGCCTGATCTGAGAGCGGCTGCGCGCGCGCATGATGGATGGCTCTGGCATCGATCGTGCGCCAAATCGATGCGAGATGTATCGATAAATGGTATCGATATTTTACGGGACTGAGCTTAAGCCTCGCCACTGCGGCGGTTGGGGTTTTTTAGGCCAGCCCAAGCACACCAGCAGATAGGGTAGGTAGGTAGGGGTTCAAATAAAAAGATGAGGTAGGTTCACCAGTTTATTGAAGCCGTTATATCACACTTCCTCCATACGCCCTAGGTCTGGACTAGAACACAATCACTGGCCTTGAGTCTTCGAGCATCGGCAGCTCAGAACTTGCAGATCCGTGGTGGGTAGATTTAGGCTGGAACTCCAGCCAGTCAGCATGCAGTAAATGACATTGCCACATTTCAATGGAGCTTTGCCCCACCTACAAAACTACGTGACCATTTAAGCTGTTCCTATCATTTTGTTGGGGTCTTATTACAGGTTTCATATTGCATAATCATAATCAGTATCATTTTCTACTACTCTCGCAACTCCTATAGAAGAATAACAAAAACAATGAATAAATCGCTTCGATTTCTTACTATTTTCTGATGTACATGACTTTGTTTTAAACCAATAATTTTATTAAAAAAATATTTTTATATTTATTCGTTATCTTTTACAACTTGCGGTTGATGGTGGGGCAGAATCTGGCATTGTCATTTATACACACTTCACCTCTTGTACCGCTAGTAGCTTGGCGAATGGCGATCACTCACACAAATGTAAACCTGAGCTTACGCCTCGCGCACTGTATGTGCCTACACCAGACTTGTAGAGAATGGCTAAGAAGAAGAAGAATGAATGATACACAATTACACTACGTATAAATCGATCGATCATTGATGTAGACGCTGGGATCGCCCGGTAACGTTCATACGCGGCGTGTGTCCGAAATAGCGCGCAACTGGGTTAATACCCGAGTTTTTCTGCGCGTGCGCACCGCGCCAGTACATAGTCGCACGAGTGCCGCCGTCCACTGCCCAATACAGCCATAAACCTAGTTTTAGACAAAAAGCTAGGTAAAATTAGGAATTTCAGTATTATACATAAATGGACGCACTGTTTTAAATATTCCTTGTTAGTTTAAGGATTTTGACGGAACATCGCCATACAGACGTTCAACAACTCTCAAATTAAGCAATTGTTTAGGCATTTTTTTATAGTTAAGAGCTATCATAAGCACCATCTTTAAAAAAAATACTTAATTTTTTTTAAATTTCTTATTACGTAGGTAGGCAATTACCTTATCATCATCAGTCTATTTATATTGCCCCACTGCTCGGGCACAGACCGTCCCTTACATCGAGGGAGCTGAGGCCATGAAACACCACGCGGGCACAGTACGGATTGGTGAATTTCACAGGCCTTAAGGTGCTCCCACACAGCAGCTATATAACGTTATAAAACATTGTGTAACACGATAACATTTTATAACAGCGTGTAACTTACAAGTAAAAAGTTCGACAACAAATGTTAAGCAACAGTCTCTAACGTTATATAGCTGCTGTGTGGGAGCACCTTTAGATATTTTCTTCTTCTACGGCATGCAGGTTTCATCACGATGTTTTCATTCACCGTTTTGAGAGCACTCGGTAAATGTACGTACGATTTCCAGCGATAAAACCGAGGATTACTCATTGGTAGTGGCTGCCCTAGCTGGGAATCGAACCTGGGACCTCCGTATCGCAAGTCCATTGACCCAACCATTGACATACTTACTTCTACATTATTTTTTGCACATAATTAAGGTACTTTTTACCTCATTTATCTCGTGGATTCATTCTCCTGATTCAAGATGACATCTTTATCTTACCGATAACTATGTTATATGAGGTGAGGAAATAATCTGTATAATTTATTAGAACCACAACCTCGCTGGAACCATATAACACTATAAAGTAGTGTCAAAACCAAGATATGCTGCTCTTTGCGCTCACATCACCCAGCCATGTGATTTGATATATAATTAATCAATATGTTCAAACATATAATATGTAAGAAACGTGACGTAACCAAGTGTTCCATAGTGTACCTAAGGCCGAATAAATGAGTATGAGTATATACGAGTAACTCTTTGTTTTTGGAAGTATGTAGATGTATGTGTTTTTTATGTGGATTTGGTAAAGGCTAGAAAGTAAATATATGCTTAGAATATAGATGAAGGCTTTCTCGCGCAGAGGCTGATCTTCTATTTCTCCAGAGGAGACGCCGTAGCGTCGTCACTCTGGACGAAGCAGCTCGACAGTCACGTTCACTCCCGAGCTCGTAGTGAGACTCTTGACTTTAGCACGAAACTTCAGATCTTGCACAAATAATCCAATAAATTCACCATTGTCATTCGCGAACATTTTCTGATTAACGTGATATTAAACACAAAATGACCACTGTAGACATTAAAATGAAAATTATCAAATAATTTCGCAACCGTCATTTCGCGCCATTTTGAAAAGCCTCTATGGATTATTTCACATCACAATAAACATTATAATACTTTGAGTCATAAATACGACTTTCCATACGCTCATACTTCTTTCTTATAGGCAATAAACCTCAAGATCAACATCGCAAACTATTGAACTATGATTCATGGCCACTTCACAGTGTCCGTCGTCGATTCACAGTGAATCAACCTAAACAATGATCAAGTTCAAAGAAATCTTCGAGATCTAAATAATCGTGCGCATCGCGGCGTACTCTATTGTTCAAATTGTTTGTGTAGATTCAATTGTTTTTCAACAGTTCAAGAGATGTAGATGATTCGGTCTCTTGAAAATGTCGGGAAACGACGGTTGCAAAATTATTTGATAATATTCCTTTTAATGTCTACAGGGACTATTTTGTGTTTAATATCACGTTAAATTAATCAGAAAATGTTCGCGAATGACAGTACGGTGAAGTTATTGGATTATTTATGCTAGATCTGAAGTTTCAAGCTTTTATCAAGAGTTCCCGCTACAAGCTCGGGAGTGAACGTGACTGTCGAGCTGCTTCGTCCAGAGTGATGACGCTACGGCGTCTCCTCTGGATGAAGACATGAAGACGCGGCTACCCAGGGTGAAGACGCTACTGCGACTCCCCTGGAGGAAGATAGAAGACTATTGAAAATATTGAATTTTCTGTAACATGACATTGGCAAATGACGAACAGTCGAGTCCATTAATAATAAAAAATAGATGATTCTTGATTTCATTTTTTGTTTATACAAAGTAAATAGGGATTGTATTAATCTAAGAACATTGTTTTACATCTCATCGGTCATTGTTGGCATTGGGGTGACACGTAGCATAATTATTTTGTGGACTATTGCACTGTAATTGTTTTGGTGTACACCCTGTGGGGGGGTTGTCTCCACCGATCCCGGGATCCGTTTGGATTGGAAACGGATCCCGGCAGTTTGTCTCCACCGATACCGGGATCGGTTTCCAACACAAAAAATTATTCGATAATTTTGATTTTATTGTAACTGTATTTATTATGTGAAAGAAACAGAATTTGTAAAATTACTTAGTTAAAAATATACTAAAACTATATGTACAAACAATATATATATAAAAAAGTTATAGATAAAAAACATGCCCAAGGTCCCCCACTATTTTATTGTTAAAAGAACCTTTATTCATAAAGACTCTTTTATGAAATACGCGCATAAAATAAAATAAGAAATAACATAAGCCGTGTTAAAAGTGATTGTTTTGTGTTTGAAAAAATTTCGGGTGGGAACGGAATCACGATCGGGTCGAGTCGCTATTGACCCTACTGCGACTCCTCTGGAGGAAGTTATTTTTTTCCTCAATATGAGTTACTCAGTACCTAATATTGGCAAATATCAAACTGTCGAGTCCCTAATAAATATATTTTTTTAATCCCATGTACCTACTGGCGTCGGGATGCCAGGCATGTCGCGCGTAATGCCACCAGTACAC
Organism: Tachystola acroxantha; assembly: GCA_963506565.1. NCBI lineage: Eukaryota > Metazoa > Arthropoda > Insecta > Lepidoptera > Oecophoridae > Tachystola > Tachystola acroxantha. The sequence goes on along the minus strand of OY735876.1, from coordinate 14,184,073 downwards.
TGGGCCTCTTCTAGACGTTCTAATCCGGGGCATATAGCGACATCACGGCTAACATCAGATCAAGTATAACACTTTGGTCTTTGGACCGTTCTTATTATCTGCGTCATAAGAGTTAAATTCGTACTGCAAGTGTTACCATTGATCTGTTGTTGTCCGTACATTCATAAGTCAGTTCCTTTACGTTGCACACGCGGCATTATCACATATTTATGTTTGTTTTCTTGCGTACTTAGTTGTTTTTCCTTTGTAATTCCTTCAAGGAGCCCGTAGTAGTGCAGACTTCGTGAGTTACGTTCGTCGTACGTGGTATCGATTGGGACTCAAATAAACAGGCCGCCTTATATCGCCGGAGTCTTTTAAAATAGAGTAGTTGAAATTATTTCCGTTAATTTTGCAAAATATAGGTAGGATTCGTTGCAATAAGTGGAAGACTCAACCAACGAATTATGAGCTGCGGTTCAGTTTACACCTGAAAATGATTGGTTTTTAATAAGTGGAAAACTCATCCTCTGGTCCGCGGGGACATAAGCCTAATTGTTACTGTGGAAATATAATTAAAATCAGTTAAAAAGGTTTAGGCGCATTATGGCTAATTCTCATTATGGCAACCGACTCGCTAATGGACTACTTCTCATTATGGCCACTTTTCATTTTGGCTACTTCTCATTTTGGTTACTTCTCATTAGGGCTACTTCTCATTAGGGCTACTTCTCATTACGGCTACTTCTCATTAGGTATATTCACAGACATTGAAATCTAAAGAAGTAGCGTCACGATTGAATACATTCGAGAAATTGAAACTGGGGGTTGTACTCATGATAAATATTAAATTGCTAAGTTTTTTTAGTAAAACAAACTGCAAAAAAAAATTAACTAAGTAAGTCAGAAGTCACACGACCTTAGAAATGACGAGTAGGTCAAATTCCAGTGAAAGAAATCGTAATGATGCACAAAAAATTAATATTTTTTTGATAAGTAGTTGAATAGTGTAAATATTGATAAATTGTAAATAATTTTATTTTTTATTTTTATTCAAATTGTTTGTTGTTTGTAATTTTATTCAAAAATAAAAAATAAAATTATTTACAATTTATCAATATTTACACTATTCAACTACTTATCAAAAAAATATTAATTAGCCTAACCATCCATTTAATTTTGTCGAATGAATTCAAGGCCACATACTGTATACTAAGATCTTAGAATTAAAAATTTAAAACTATAGTGAGCCATTACTACAAATTATTATATATAAACGGATATCACTCACTTATATTGTTAAAGTCGGCAATTACACTGTCTAAATAAAATTAACTGTCGGTCTAATTGCCGACTTTAACAATATAAGTGAGTGATGTCCGTTTATATATAATAATTTATACTAAGATCGTTTTGCCAAAAAATGATGTACAGTCTTTAACCATAAATATTTCTGCTTCGCACCTAACGAAGAGCTATAAATATTATAATTAGTCATTCTTCAATGCAAAACAGCTTGAAAGCGCAAGCACGAACTGAAATAGCCATCCGGTATTCCGGAACTATGAGTCTTTCGTCCGTTTGGAACCTGATGCCGGACGTGCTCGGCCCACGCGTCTAAAAACCAGGACCGGAGTTAGGCATTCATTGCACCTAGCACCAGTGGCTTTAAGATTGAGTTGAAAAATAATGAATCTAATGTTTTTTTTTAAAAATAAAATGGATTTAAAGATTAGGATATCTTACGGAAAGCTGGTTAATGAAGCGCATTTTAATCAGTTTCAAGGCATTAAAAACAACATGGAATTACAACGGAATTGTTTCTCATTTCGTCTAACTTTCATAATCACACAATAATTCCAGAAATGTTGTTCTAATACTCTCATTATTATTTAATTTCATGTACAATTATTATTGTGTTAGAAATCTATTTACGTCTAACTTGTAAGCGAGGATTAATTATCAAAACTTGCCCTCATTTGATGGTGTTACAAATTACTAAAAATGGCGTTTCGCCTGAGACTCCTCCTCCCTAATCGTTGCCTCAGTGCTGAGGATCGTGACCCTCAGCAGCAGGTGCCGTCTTGGCATGTATGAACTGGCGCCACGAGACACGGTTTTGTGCTCTTCTCACAGCCTCTTCAAAGGGTACGCCGAGGATTCTGCCAACCACATCAGTCCAGCGGGCTGGTCTCCTGCCACGTGGTCTAGACCCCTCAACTTTGCCGAGCAGTATAGTTCTCTCCAAGTTGGAAGGGTCCATTCTTATGACATGGCCGAAGTACCGCAACACATTTCGGGTAACCGTTACCGATAATCTGTACACATCGCCTGAGACTAAATACGGGTATATCCTGGTCTAACGTCTGTCGATGTGCAAACAGATATGATGATGCACTATGCGTTCGAGCAGTTTAAGGCTTCGTATGCGCGGATTTTCAGTTTTTCTATGAAGGCTAAGGCACTAACTACTAAAATTAAACTTCTGAAAAATATATAACAATCTTGGGATGTCTATTTAGGGACTGATGAAACCGATACACGATTAGACAAACTTCGCTCGATAGAAAAAAATTGCAAACTTACACCTTTATCCTGTCTTTTAAAATAAAAATTATGTCTAAACCGAAATAGTTATTCATACAAAATATATATCAAAATGTAGGGTATTATATTACGAGAGCTTATTTAAAAAAAATCGGTTTTTGTTGGCGTATTTATATTTCTCTGCCAAAACTCATTCAAAATTAATAAAAATACAAATATGGAGTCACTGTGCCGTGCTCTTCACTCCGCCGCTGCGGGACATCTTGTCTCGCGCTTGAGTTTGACAGTTGGCAGCCATTTAAATACTGCCCCTACATGTATAGCTGACTCTGGCGCGCCCCTCTCGCCCTATGCTAGCTCCATCCACTTAAATACTGCCCCTACATGTATAGCTGACTCTGGCGCGCCCCTCTCGCCCTATGCTAGCTCCATCCACTTAAATACTGCCCCTACATGTATAGCTGACTCTGGCGCGCCCCTCTTGCAGTATGCTAGCTCCGTCTCTGGCGGAAACTATGAAATCCACAAGACACATCCACAAGTGATCCGGCAGTGATTCACACTTCGTTAACGAGCGTCCGGCAGTGCGGCATACACCGGAAATGTCTTCATAGAAACTAGAGATAATTACGCGAGTATTTATTTTTAGCGGATAAGCTGAGTTTACTACTGAAATTGAAATTTTCTTTTGAGTCCCTTTCTCTATCACGTTCTTCGTGAATAGTCCGATGGAGAAAAGAATATTATTTTGTTCAAATACACTGAAAATACAATCAAAGTAATGACGGGGTTTTAATTTTTTACGCTGTTATTATTTTAATTACGGATAAAAAATTCGCGTTTTTTTTATAATTTTCAGCTTGTTTGTTATTGTATTTTTTTATTTCCTCTTCAATGGGTTTTAAAAGAACGTAGGTATATAAGAGACAAACCTTCTTAATAAAACAACAATAAAAATTCTAATTATTATATTAACCTAAAAAATTAAAATTAAAATAAAAACTATGGCTGTTATTCATAAACGATGATTTAAATTTACACCACCGTTTAGGCCCCCTGTCCCTTTCTATCTTAACCTTTATAACGAAGTGTGAAAGGGATAGCAACACGATTTAAGGGAAATGAGGTTTATGAATAACAGCATATTATGTGTATTGTCAGGCAACGTGCCCAAAATGCTGGCGACAATTGAATTAAATATATATTAAATATATAGTTCGTCATTTGCCAATGTTATGTTACAGAAAATTCAATATATAATAGTCTTCTATCTTCCTCCAGGGGAGTCGCAGTAGCGTCTTCACCCTTTGCAGCCGCGTCTTCGTGTCTTCATCCAGAGGAGACGCCGTAGCGTCATCACTCTGGGCGAAGCAGCTCGACAGTCACGTTCACTCCCGAGCTTGTAGCGAGAACTCTTGATAAAAGCTTGAAACCCCAGATCTTGCTCAAATTATCCAACAAATTCACCATACTGTCACTTGCGAACATTTTCTGATTAATTTAACGTGATATTAATCTCAAAATAACCACTGTAGACAAGAAATTGTGATACTAACTGTATTAGCATACCTATTTCTTTTGTGTAATTCCTTTTTTCGCAATAAAGAATATTTATCTTATTTTATAATAAAAAATTTCAAATAATTTTGCAACCGTCGTTTCCCGTTATTTTCAAGAGACCCTCAACACAAACAATTTAAACCACCTCCTTGGACACTTGTGTACCGGATACACCGGCATGCGGTTCCCAACTCGTAAGCCAACAGTTTCTGCGCGCCGCAGAACTTCTGTAAAGATCACTGGTTATATTTAAAGAGAAACCACGTATCGATTACATAATTAATATGAATGGACGTAACCGCAATCAACCTTTGATATAAAGTATGTTTATAAATTAACCGAATACGAATCGCTTTTATCTACCGCTGCACTGCATTTGTACATAAATAAACTTTTTAAGAGTGCAGAGACGCGATCAAAGCTTCCCAAATGTACTCCAAGCCCGGTGAATGCAATACGAGAGCTCATTACGGTGGATTTATATTTGGAATCCATGTTTTATCGCAGTGGCTCCCAAACTTTTGGATTTTACACCCCCTTTTTCTCTTTAAAGTGTTGAGACAGGAACTGTGAATGAAATATGAGACCTCGTTGTGTAGATTTATATGTATTTGGAATCTATGTTTCAGACTTTCAAATGTGATTGTCGAAGGAATTTGGGACAACTTCTCCTTGAGATATAGTCCGATAAATCTAACTTTTTTTGAACGAAATAAATTATAACTGGAATATAAAAATTGGATGTGATAGTACACATGGACTCTCGATGCATTGTAAGAAAGTGGTCCGGAACATTGGATTAAAAAAAAAGTTCTATTTTTGTAATATTTTTTTACTCAAAAATAGTAGGTACCAGAATTTTTTTAACAGAATAAAAGAATTTGCTTTACGAATAGTCAGTATTCATTAAATCCCACCCAAGAAACATACTGCTTTTTGTCTAAAAAAAAATTTACATTTTTCAAATTTATTATTGAAACAAAACACGTAACTAAGTTTAATTTTAAAAACCATGCAACTTATCTTTATCGGACTAATATGGAAACGATGCAGTAAGCTTGGTATTATTTTGATTCATTTAAAATAACTTCATTAAACTCGAGTTTAGTGAAAGTCAGTCTTCTTCTGTAGATCTTAAAGGACGAATAAATAACTAATCCTTAACATTTACCAAAGTTTATACTAAGAAAGTTTATACTAAGAACGGCCTTCACACAAATAATCCAAAGGTAGAAATCGAACCTGCTTCCGCCGCAATCTCACACTGTACTCGGTTATTACGGTGTTTTAATTTATTTTATTTATTTATTCAAAAAAAGTATAGCATTACAGTTAAACACTAATGCACTATACAATTCATGGTTGTATTCAATAATATCACATCATTAGAGGTCTACATTGTCTCTGGTGAGTGACCAGACTCAATTTGTTTTATTACTCGATTGCTAATTTAGGTACTTTCTAATTTAGGGTTTTCTACTTACATTCGGTTTCTTTAAAATTGACTTTTATTTAGTTAGAAAATTGAAATTACGATCTTATATGCTCTTATAGTAAATTCAAACGTGAAAGCCGTAAAACACGGATCAATACTCGAACATTGACGTGAACAGGCAATGGATTGGAAATACTTTATTTTTATATTTGAAAGGGGGGCTGATAAGCAGTGATCTGCTTGTCTGTAGATATAGGTACAGTCGAAGACAGAGATAAGTATACAGGGGGCCTCAATTTTTATTTTACAGCTACATAGTTTTCACTTATCTATAAAACAGTGAAAGAATTTTTGCAATAGGTCAAGTAGTTTTTGAGAAAATTTCAACCTCAAAAACTCTTCTGACCTTTCTCTGTGTTCCACAGTACTTTGATGTAACATTTACATTATAATATAAAATACTTTTACAATCTAACTTCGATTATTATATTAATCGCTTCCGTTGCGGGGTTAAAACCACTCGAGTTGAGAACCATAGCATTTTCTTTGCATTTCGGAAACGTATTAGTTCCCCCATGCACGGAGTCAACGACTCCGGATGGTATTTATTTGGGAAAAGATATGGCAACATTGGCGTTTTTACGACTTTTTAAAAATACTACTATTGTACGTCTGGATCGTCCGTTATCCTTTCACCTTTGAAATTCCCGTATTTATAGATGCAGGGCGTTGCATGTGTTCCCCTGTAATGTGGTGATTTGTTGGAGATTTATAGTATGTTGCGACGGGAGACTATTTTCTTTTAATGGCCAACAGTTTACAGAATACTTAAAGATGGTTGAAATCACCGTTTGGGAAATTGAAATCATCAAATGGGAGATTTATTTTTATGGAGGAGCTTATTAGACAACCTATATTTTGTGGATAGACATTTTAATTCACTGTATCCAGATATTAGACTTTATTTTGGAAAACATACGGCTGTAATCATTTTAGTAAATATATAAATTTTGAATTTGAATTTGAAAAGTATATTCAACGGGAATTTTCTCGTAAAATTTGAATGATTTTTTAAGTAAAGTATTTTTGAAAGATTTTAACTTGGTATATTGTTACGGGAATTTCGTATGCCCACTTTTAAAGGTTTGGGTATAAGTATTTTAATTTTTTATACTTTTATCACAGTTTAAAAGCAGAGGGAAAACGTAGCCTAACGCAATATCCATTTTGCCATGGCGGGTCTGACATCATGCGTCCAGCAAAGTCACTGCTAGCTTTAAATTTTTATTGAAATAAGTACTACATAGGTCCAATCGGCTACATATTCTATGACATATTGGTTATATCAAGTATAAGTATTATCTCATAGTGGGCTGTCAGCTGTCAAACTCGAGCGCGAGACAGAAGATGTCCCGCAGCGGCAGAGTGAAGAGCACGGCTCAGTGACTCCATATTTTGGATGAATTTTGGCAGGGAAATAAAAATACGCCAATAAAAATCAGATATTTTTAAATACGCTCTCGTATTTATAATACTCTACATTTTGATATATATTTTGTACGAATAACTAATTCAGTTTAGACATAATTTTCATTTTAAAAGACATGGAAGGGGACATGTTTGCGGTTTTTTTCTGAAGCTAAGTTTGTCCAATCGTGTATCGGTTCATAAATAGACACCCCAAGATTGCTATGTATTTTTTTCAGTCGTTTAATTTTAGTAGTTAGTGACCTAGCCATAAGAAAAACTGTAAATCCGCGCATACGAAGCCTTGAAGTTAATGTTTACATTGAAACACCTTTTTATTTGCTAACATCCTATTTCCCTAGGGTATAATAACCTATGTAAATGATTAGCCCGGCTAATGTGTGGCCCACTCACTCCCACTGAGTGAATAAAAATACACTATCGTGTCGGAAGAACTTGTGAATGAATAATGCAATATAATTGGCCAGTGTCGGTCTCTAGCCGACAGCCAACTTTCAGAGAAGCTCGTAGTACAGTTGCGAGTACTGAAAACGACGAACTAGCTTTACATACCCGTGCCTCACATATGTGGCACGATGAAAAAAGTAGGTCAAAGTCGAAAGTCAAAGTCAAATTTCTTTATTGCAAGTGAGCACGTTGAGTACATTTTTGCACGTCAATATATTTTTTTGAATTTACTTTTACACCACTTTGCAAGGAAAAGGTGCCAACGCTGAGGAGAAAAAGTGGCAAAAAACTCTCAGCAACACATCTTTTAAAACAATGATAATACAATGATTACTTAATAACTATACAGTACGTAACTATTACTATTGTTAGTAAGTTTATCCCTAATGCGGAACCAGTGTCTACCTGATCCGCACTAAGGGTATTTTTTCTGAAGGTAAGTAAATACGATGTCTGTGGTGGATGCTGCTGTCCATTCACGTCCTATTGTCTTCAGAAGAGTGCTCCCAGTGTTGAAGTGCTCACATAACAAGTTTGATGTATTTCGACTTGTATAGAGATTCCTATTGGCGGGACTTACAAGGAAATCAAAAACATTTTGTACCGGGACTGTGAACGTGTTAAGCAACGTTGGGCGAGGTTGGTCCGTGTTTTACCGCTTTCATAATTCGGTAAAAATATGTCAGAATCGATTGAATGCTTAAGCCGTTGAAAACTTTAAATCATGTTTATGGCCCGTGTAAATGTTTACTCAATTTGGTATATAAAAATAAAATGCCAATAATAGTTATCCGTCGTCTCGACCTATGGACCAGACAGACTGACCCATCTAACGTCCCGCCCGAAATGACATGTCTAGTTTCACAGCGAAATATATATAAATATAAATGGTACCATAAACAACAAAAATATCCATACGTACCTATTTAATATTTATTGATAAAATATAGCAGTTGTCAATTTTTTTAACTGCATCAATCAACTATCATGCTGAAGAAATGTGAAATTAGTTTTTCAATCGTATTCCAATTAACATCAGAGTTATTATATTGGTTGAAATCATGATTTACTATTTACTATCTATCTTATATTAGTTTAGACATAATTGAAAAAACATGGAAAGGGTATGTTTGTGATTTTTTTTCAATCGAGCGATGTTTGTCCAATCGTGCATCGGTATTCTTTAGTTCCTAAATAGACACTGTATTTTTCAGACGTTTAATTTTAGTAAGTGCCATAGCCTTCATAGAAAATCTAAAAATGCCGGCATGCCCAGCCCATCCCATATTTGCAAAAGGTCCTTAAGGGCCTGATATGAGCCAACTAGCGCCGCCAATCTTGAAAAAATAATATCGTCCAATTTAATCAATTTTATTAAAAAAGCTATTTACAAAATGTTTATTACGATAAATACTATTTTTTAAATGCTTATTTATAACGTGATTCAATTTCGGTAAGTTGTAGTTCGCATAATTGCGAAAAACGGCCGTTTTTGGCACATTTGTGAATTACAACTTAGTTTGTCGCAATTATGCCATGTATTGTGTATTGAAAAATAGTATTCATCCTAATAAACATTTTGTAAATAGCTTTATTTACTAAAATTGACTAAATTGGAAGATATTATTTTTCAAGATTGGCGGCGCTAGTTGGCTCATATCAGGCCCTTAAGGCCCCTTGAAATTCTGTCCAGTAATTTTTGAGAAAATCTCAACCTTATGTAACCTTTGTAAACTTTTCTCTGTCCGACCTCTGCCGACCCTTCTATTCTATGTATTTCTTTGGACTTTTTAAAGAGCACGTTAACAACAGTCTTTGTTCTGTAGTACCACAACAAAATGATTTGCTGCATTCTTCTGCTTTGATCTTCATAGGAATCGCGAAACCCGTAAAAACAGCTGTCTTGTGATCGTCCCAAAAGTGATCTTAAAGTGAGTTAGTGTCTCCTCAAATGAGGCCATTGGGTCAATGTTACATCTTTTGTGTCGGGCTTGATACCTAAATGTGGCTTAAAGTTAAACGGTAGTTTATGACATGGTTTAGGGATTTTCGCTAGACTTCGCCATACAAAATAGGTGGTTCAGAAACTGTCCAATTAGCCCACGGTTTAGGCAATTTTTATTGCTAAAAGCTTAGTGTCAGTATCTATTATTTGTTCTGTCCTAATTAACTGTCATAAAAGACATTGCCACATTTAAATTGAGCTTTGCCCCACCTACAAAACTACGTGACCATTTAAGCTGTACCTATCATTTTGTTGGGGACTTATTACAGGTTTCATATTGCATAATCATAATCAGTATCATTTTCTACTACTCTCGCAACTCCTATAGAAGAATAACAAAAACAATGAATAAATCGCTTCTATTTCTTACTATTTACTGAATTCTTAATTAAGCTGTATTTTTCGAATCGCAACTTGTATAAAACTTTATTTTAAACCAGGAATTTTAATAAAAAACGGAGATATTTTTACATTTATTCGTTATCATGTACATCTTGCGGTTGATGGTAGGGCAGAATCTGGCATTGTCATTTATAATGTAGAGTCGACAGGACATTAAATGTAATTTGAATTGTACCCCACTGCATCGAAATCCATTCTACCGATGACCGCCTGGCTCGTATATTCGTGGGGTCGAATGTCATATGCTCGAATATTTGTCGACTCTATAGATGTAGAGTGGACTTCTCATTCATTAGAAATTAGTAAGTCCTAATCGACCGCAATAAGGCGTAGATTGCAACAGTTTTGTACATGCTAATGTACAAAGAAATACTCTACCGAAACTCTACCAAATGTCGCGAAACGTCAACAACTGTCAGCGCATGGAAAAGCGATCACGACACGAGGTGATTAGCCTCGCCACGGCTCTGCAATGTGGCAAAGAGAATCTTCTTCCTAGAGCTTAAAGGTCATATTCCTGTGTAGGTCAGAGGCATTGTTAATGGTATGCTGAAGTCACAGTTTTGGTATCACTCTCGGTTCAATGCGTTTACGCGCGCCCGATGATATTTCTGACTCTACTCTAGAGACTAATGACGTCGTAAGTTCTAAATATTATACTAAAAATTGTGGTCCGATTTTCTTAATACGATTTCGGAAATTAAGAATTAAAGTACGGACAACAGCTGATCAATGGTAACACCTTGCAGTACGATTTCAATTCTTACGACGCAGATAATAAGAACGGTCCAAAGTCCAAAGATTTAGACACTTGATGTGCTTTGATGTGTACATTCGAAAAGTATACATAGACAAGTATGCCTAGATCTAGATATTAAGAAAATGTATAAATTATGTGACAAAAAAAAATAATGATCTTAACGCAGATGGTAAACTAATCAGAGGATTTTTTTTTTCAAATAACAATAAAATCTAAAAATAACTATTTTCAATAATACTAACCTAAAAATATATATAAGTATACTAAAAACTATATGTAGGTACAATAGGTCGGTTGAACTATCAGAATGGCTTGCATTACAGATAGTTCAACCGAAATGCTGGAGGCATCTGGATCGCTAAGCTGATCCTTTGGGCGAAATACAAGCCAGCATTTCGGTCACGTGTGGACTCCACGAGCCCGACACTTTAAAAAATTCCTAATTATGAATGATATAATAAATAATATTCCAACTGTCTCTATTTGTCACAATTAACTGGTTGAATGCGAACGGAAACCGACAAATTGTTGCAAATGACGCGCTTAATTTATGTTTTCGTCTTCAAACGAAGAAGATACGTTAGTACGGTGTGGCACAGAGAAAAGTGTACAAGAGAGTTAGTAGGGTTGAGATTATCTCAAAAACTACTTGGACCTATTGCAAGAATTCTTTCACTAGCCGTGGGCAGGACTTGAACCTGAGACCTTGTCATTCCGTGTCACGGAAGGTTCAAGTTCTGCCCACTGCTTGAAATTTGTCATCATTTATATTTGTTCGCATGGCATAATGCTGAACAACAAATGCTGAATTATTTCACTGTTACATAGATAAAATTTAAAACTATGTAACTGTAAAATAATTACTGTAATCAGTTTAGTAGTTAGAATATGATTAAAAAATTATTGCAGTACTTGAACCTGCGACCTTATCATTCCGTGACAAGCAAGTGTCGCAAGTTCAAGTACTGCCCGATGAATGGATTATACATTGTGGGCTAGTACAGCCCACAATGGGGAGTGCTCGGGGCGCCAGTCGGGTCACGGATGTATCACAGTTTCCCGTGGCTTGGCAAGAATGGCACGAGGTGGAACACCCCAGGACGTTTAGTCGGTATGCTGCCCCTTCAGGGCGGTGAGCCCGACATAACCAACACGCTCCCCCGGGCGTGGTGACACATGATCTTGCATGTTTTACCCGGGTAAAAAAAAGGTTCAAGTACTGCCCACGGCGAGAATTTTTTCATCATGTTCTAATTTGTTCACCGAGCATGGATAATGCGTAATATAAATTCTGAGTTTAGTAGTTTTTGAGAAAATCTTACTTTATTGAGGCCTTTGTGTGTACAGAAACTAAAAGATGAGGACAAAATCTATTTATTATTTAATTTTTTATTTTATCTTATTTAGGAAACACACAGTGATGTACGACAATTAATTAAAAGATAAAAGTATCTTAAGGGCCTTCATAGAGCCAACTAGCGCCGCCAATCTTAACAAAATAATATCTTCCAATATAATCAATTTTATCAAAAAAGCTATTTACGAAATGTTTATTACGATAAATACTATTTTTAAAATGTTTATTTATAACGTGATTCAATGTTGCTTGTCGCAATTATGCCATGTATTGTATATTGCAAAATAGTATTCATCCTAATAAACATTTTGTAAATAGCTTTTTTTAATCAAATTGATTAAATTGGAAGATATTATTTTTTCAAGATTGGCGGCGCTAGTTGGCTCATGGAAGGCCCTTAAGTACTAATAGACCTATAGTCCCATAACTTAGTAAATGTCACATGGAGCGCTACTAGACTACAGCTAGACATTACGTAAATAAGCACTAAGTCCAACACCCAGGCACCCCCGGACCAACGCTGTGTGCACAAAATCTAGTTTTAAACAACCAAGTGTAACAACCGCATTATTTTACATCAACACAAACCTACGTAAGATTTAAATCTTTGCCTACACGTAGCAATTTTTCAATTTTCACCAAATTACCGAGTGAATTAAGTCAAATTAACGCTGTATAACCTCGTTACGCAGACAAATGGAGTCATTATATCGCGAGCGTCCCAAGGTTGCTCCGCTAGTTATTTGGGGAGCCAATACTACGGCCGCAAGCACAGTACACAGCTTCAGTAGGGACACTTACCGCTCTGTATAGAGCTCAGCCCGGTAACCCCTGCCTGGCGTAAAAGGGGACGTCATGGTCGCGGGCGGTCAAAGTGGGGGCTCTGACCGCCCGTGGCAGAAGCGACCACGGGGAAGATGACAGTATGCAATGGCCGCGTCGGAAGGTTCTGGTAGGTGAAGCACACATCTTCCGGGACGGGCCTCGGGCAAGTGCTGGGGGGGGGGGGGGGGGGGGGGGGAGGGGCACCGGTGCGTTCCGTAGTATATAATTTTAAAGTTGGCAATTCAGCCACTATCTTTAAAGTGGTCAACTTGTGTCATGGTTACTTTACATTAATTGGAGATGTTGGAACAGCAGTTTGATATCATTTAAGGAGAATTATTCACGGAGAATCGCGTTCTCTCTAGGTCAACTCTCGGAGCGTCGCGTTCCCGTTTGATGTGAGGAACTTTGCTACTTTCTTATCTGCGATCGCAAGACCCTAAACAAAATGAGCCTTCGAGTAACTTTTCATCATGGTCATCTATCGCAACGAACGTCTTTGGGTAATATAAAAGGCAAAAGCGTCAAAAATACTGTCTTATTTAGCCTCTTGCTGACAATTTTATTACGTAGTTCCCCCTCTGTCCCTACTTAACACTTCGCCGACGATCATCGACTATTTTATTTTTAAAACATAATAGAAATATACACTGGTTCTTTCATCTGTGGACAGCACCAATATAAATTTTCTCTTTCCAGACTTATTCCTCAACCTCGTTATTTCGCAATAGAGCTCAAAATTCTTTAAACATACATTTTGTTGGCAGCAAGATATAAATTGGCATAGTTAACATAATAGTCACATATGATTTACGCTATTATGACAAGTAACGATTTATAAGAACTCGGACGGATGTTAGGGAGTTGTTGTACAACCTTTGAGAATTTCTTTGAAAGCTATTTAGGATTGTGAGTGAGTCAATTCACCTGTTTCTGTCGTTTAGTAACAATTTAACTAAGGTTTTGTTTTATAATCGTCAGCTATTTCCTATACAAAGTGGTTTCATTATAGTTTTTTGTGTGTCAATGCCATATTTTGTAAAGGCTACAGTAGATTGGTGGCTAGTTCAGTTGAGAGTACCATTGAAATGAAAACGATCTACAAGTTAACCAACATTAGGCGAGGTTAGGACCTAGATGGGTTCTTATCTTATCTTATCCTGATTGGGTGCCAATGTGGCGGCACTTCGACCCATTGGGATCTTTTGTGCTCTCCCCTTTCCTTTATGCTCCTCCTCCCTAAAGATATAACTCAATAGATCAGCTGTGCACCTCATGGGTAGGAGCCTGTAGTCTTCTGCTTTCGGTTATGGCCGTAACACACTAGCGATTTGCGAGCGAGTTCAAAGCGAGGCGATTGCGCGGCGATCACGCAGCGATGACGCCGCGGGCGCACGGCGTTCACGCTGCGCGCCGGCGCGGCGGCGTGATCGCTGCGTGAACGCCGCGCAATCGCCTCGCTTTGAACTCGCTCGCAAATCGCCAGTGTGATGGGGCCCATAGGCCGACCCGACCCCAGGAGACTGAGGAGGTGACTTCCTAGCCAGTGAGTCACATTCACACAGTAAGTGTTTATGTAGTGTCCGTTTTGTCACCACAGGCTCTGCAGAGCCTAATGATATGAGATGGGTTAATGACATTTTGACAGCAACCGGGACCAACTCATAAAGTTAGTCCCGGTTGCTGTCGCTCGGCAGCAGTCGTTAGGTCACGTCAGAGGCCTCCTGACAATAAGACTTTTACTGAAATCTGAATTTAGATCTCTGACACCGAAGAACGTGACTGTTCTTGTTTCAGGTTCATTCCTGTGGGTGTTCAAACTAATTTCCATTCTGTCTAGCCAAAGTCTGCCGCTGACGGCTACCGTTAATCTTGCCAAACATAGGGTGCTCCCGAATCGCCAACGTCATCAACTCATAAATTAAAAACATCCTGACCTAATGAACTAGTTTACATTTCTTAGAAGATTTAATTTTACAGCGCTCCTCATAAACCGATGACTACATCCCGTGTAATGGATGTAAACAGATGAGAGTTTAGTAAAATCGAATAATGAAACGAAGAAAACATGACCCGATCGGTATCGCTGCTGAAATTCATAAAAATCCCCAAAAAGTTACACCCACTTAAGTGAATGTTGACGGACGATACAGTGCCGACACTAGTGCCTTACCAACAACGAACTAGAAGTAGTACTAAAGACATAACTGTGGTGCTTGTGAACAATAATAGCTTAAACAAAATAATGATAGTGGACAGCGACCACGAGGGGACACTCGAGTTAAAATGTTAGACGTATTTCGCGGTCTAAAGAATCTTATAAAGGTCAACTATGTGCACATCGACTCGCCGGTTTTCCGACTGCACTACTCAATTACAGTCATCTTGCTGATTTCGTTCAGTTTGATTGTGACGACTAGACAGTACGTCGGGAACCCTATAGACTGTATTCACACGAAGGACATTCCTGAGGACGTTTTGAATACTTACTGTTGGATCCACTCCACGTATACGCTGAAGAGTTTCTTCAAGAAGAAGGTCGGCGTGGAAGTGCCTTACCCCGGCATTGGAAACAGCAGGGAGAAAGGAAAGGAGGATATGAGCGACAGGAAAATCTACAAGTACTACCAATGGGTGTGCTTTTGCCTATTTTTTCAGGTGAGTGATAGTTTTAGTTAATTCTGTATGTAAAGAATGATGTTCTAGGCTATTTCCAAAATCATTTCGATATTTTACATTTGCAATCTTTATTTTTATTTGGGAACTAATTTTTTGAGCTGTTATTTAAATATTCGAGATGTTATTATGATCAGTTGGAAAACATATTGAGCAGTTATTTAATTTAATGGCGGTTGATTAATTGTTGCGACAGTAAAACATGGACAGTAATAAAAATCAATTAGTCGGTTATTTTATCATACAATGTCAATTCTAAAAATAATTGAGCAGTCCAATAACTGAATGAGCGGTAAAAATGATGGAATGAGCGGTTCGATAAATAGTTTGGCAGATCAAGCCAAACCTGCTCTTATTATACAATAAGTTTATTCTAGCTGCTACTAAGCAAATTCTATGTCAGATCCGACACGGATGTTTAGGTTCAGAAGGCTCTGGCTTGGAGCGAAGCGCAGCTTCGCTCCAAGCCAGAGACTTCGATGTTAGGTTATTTTTTTTTTTGTATTCAAAAAGCAAGTTCATTTATTCACATACATACATAATAAATAATAAGACGACTGTGACTAATAAAATGCTGTTTTATTTAGAAAAACTGCTGTAAATAATATAAAAATTTATTACTGCCAACACGTAACCGCTCGTTCAATAATTTTTACCGCCCATTTAATTATTTTACTGCTCAATTATATATTCACTGATCCATTTCATTATTTTTTTATTATTCATTTTTGTTTACTTTACTGCTTAGTTTTAACTGCTGAACTAGTTATTAAACGTGCCATTTATAATTTTTAACTTACCAAAACTGCTATTTACAACTGCCTCTTTAAATCAGTGCCTTTTTATTTTACCTAGACACAATGAAAGAAAAATATAGGTATGGGATCATTGATCTCCTATAAACAACTAGATACACAAAGGTTTTACTAAAACAATTAAAAAACCTCCAAATAAGTGTCCATTGTTAACGTCCAAATAATGTCCAATAAAGCAAATGTCCAATAAAGCAAATGTCCAATAAAGCAATTTATCCGTTTGAACCTTCTTAGCGCTCAGACATTTTTAGAAGGCAGACTGTGTATCTAGTTGTTTATAGGAGATCAATGTATGGGAATTATTTATTTAAAAAAAGCAAATGTGTTTATTTCTGTTCTAATGGGGATAGCTCTTGAAACTTTGGGTCTATCTCAGAATTTGTTTTATTGTATTATGTCATGCTCAGCGAACTATCCTCAAACAATGTCATTCCGTGTCACGGAATGACAAGGTCGCAGGTTCAAGTCCTGCCTACTTCTAGAAATTTTTCATCATTTAATATATCTTTAGCATTGATCTGCTATAAACAACTAGATACACAGTCTGCCTTCTAAAAATGTCCGAGCGCAAAGAAGGTCCAAACGGATGAAGGGAATCATTTGCTTTATTGGGTGGGATTTAATGAATACCGACTATTCGTAAAGCAAATTCTCTTAATCTGTTAAAAAAATTCTGGTACTTTTTTTATTAAAAAAATATTACAAAAATAGAACTTTTTTTTTAATCCAATGTTCCGGACCACTTTCTTGGTGGGATATTATACAATGCATCGAGAGGCCATGTGTACTATCACATCCAATTTTTATATTCCAGTTATAATTTAATTCGTTCAAAAAAGTTAGATTTCTCCGACTATTATTGGGCATTATTTGGATGGTAACAATGGACCCTTATTTGGACATTTTTTAAATTGTTTTAGTAAGACCTTTGTGTATCATACTCATACTCATTTATTTTAACCTTAGGTACACAGGGAACACTTGGTTACGTCATACATTGTAAAATGTTGTGATCATACATTTTAATACTGTATGATTACATGGCTATCTAGTTGTTTATAGGATATCAAAGATTTTTAGCGTCTTAAAAGAAATTTCCATTTTCCATCGTATAAAATGTTCCTTATTATTTCTGAAAACGTTCTACCTTCAGTCTTGTCGGGAAATATAGCCAAGATACGCTTCCAGTCAAGGCTCAATTTTAAGCGAAAATTTAATATTTTTCACGCTAAAAATGTTGCACCTATTCTAGGAACAGTCTTTGGCTCTTGTTTGAGAAACAAGGAAATTAAATTACACTATGACGTACTTCTTGCGACATGATTATGCATGATATACTTAGCATCTATTATTCCTACTATGAATAATGAGACATAAAAATCACGTTCATAGATATCTTTGGAAATAATACGCTAGATGCATAATCTACGCCAGAACCCGCGTTTTCATGTCAGCCAATCAGCGAACAGTATTGCCACTATTTTACGCCTATTATGGTAATTTGAATCCACCTTTACAGAACACTTGGATACTGTCAAAATCGGTTTGATAATGCTGATAGATGATAGAAAAAGTGGTTAGAGAAGGTGTTTTAGGTCCGGACAACAGCAGATCAATGGTAACACTTGCAGTACGATTTTAAATCTTACGACGCAGATAATAAGAACGGTCCAAAATCCATTCCAACACATTTTGACAGTATCCAAGTGTTCTGTAAAGATGGAAAAATTTAAGAATAATATACTTACTATTAAAATAATCGGAAAAAATTGCGTTACTGTGTCTTAGATCTGTTATTGTATATATGTCGTGGTCAGATCGTTAAATTGAGCATTTCATGAAATCGTCAGTCATTTCATGAAATGGTGGCATTTCATGAAATCGTTATGTTGTGCTGGGCATATCGTTTAAACGTCAACGTTCGTCGATTTGTCCAACGACGTTTGGTCAGATCATTAATGTAGGGTGCCCATTAAGGATGTAAGTAATAATAATTCAAAATATACAATATTATAAATAGTATAAAAGTATACAAAGTGTATAAAAATATTTTTAAAAACACAGTACGCTTCTCGAAACGTAAAGTTAATATAAGCTATATTAAAAAAAGTACGAACAAATCTAAAGCTACCTGGGGTTTAATTAAACAACACACAACACATACAAATGATATACAAACGTCTCTCACTAACTTAAAGTATGAAAATACGTCAATGACTGACACTTTGCAAATAGCAGAGTTCTTAAACAATTACTATGTGACCCAACATGAGAACAATATTAAAGACATGTATAAACCTTCACTCGAGAAAGTAAATGACAGCATGTACCTCATGCCAGTAGATGAGACGGAAATTAAATCAATAGTAAAAAAACTTAAAAACAAAAAGAGCTGTGGTAGTGATGGCATATCAATGCAAACGATTAAAGCTAGTATTGACTGCATCGTCTCACCATTAGTTTACATTATCAACCTTATGTTGGAAACTGGCTGTTTCCCAAATAATCTCAAATGTAGCTTAGTAAAGCCACTACTTAAAAAAGGTCCAAAGGATTCTCCGAATAACTATCGTCCAATTGCTCTACTGCCCTGTTTCTCAAAGATATTTGAAAAGGTGATGCATAAAAGATTGTTAAATTTTCTAAATAAACACAATACTCTAAACAAACATCAATTTGGCTTCCGAAAAGGTGGTTCGACATCATTGGGTATATATACATTCCTTACAAATCTTTGGATAGCAATAAATGACAAAAAAGACTGTTCTGCGCTATTCTTGGACATGTCTAAAGCATTTGATTGTGTCATTCATTCCATAGTACTGAACCAACTAGACTACATGGGTATACGCGGTCTAGCGAATGATCTAATTAGATCGTATTTGGAAGATAGGAAACAAGCCACACTTCTTACTAAATATAATAAAGTCACTAAATCTATAGAAGAAGTAATATCTTCATATAAAACTTGCTCAGTGGGTGTTCCACAAGGAAGTGTTTTGGGCCCACTTCTCTTTTTAATATATGTCAATGAGCTCCCGCAAATGACACGTCACTTATGTATAATGTACGCAGATGATGCTACAATACTCTTCGTGAATGACGCAATGGATATAGCTCAATATGAATCCAATATTAACACTACATTGGACACATTAACAAACTGGTTGAAAACTATAAATTTAGAAGTAAACGTGTCAAAGACAAACATAATGCAGTTCAGAAACTATAAGAAATCTAGGATGGATCTGAAAATAAAATATAATGACAATGAAGTTCGCGAAGTCAATGACATAAGTTTTCTCGGTGTCAATATTGACACCCATTTAAATTGGAAGTCACACATAGAAAAAATTAACAATAAACTACATAGTCGCTGCTATGCACTTGCAGTGTTGATAGACGTGTCATCGGTGGAAGTCGCTATAAGTGCATATTATGGAACGGTATATCCATTACTACTCTATGGTATCATCTTCTGGGGTAACTCTGTGGATGTGTCCAAGACATTCATTCTTCAGAAACGCTGCCTAAGAATAATCTTTAGTAAACCTAACGAGGAATCACTTAGGACAGTATTTAAAGAGAAACATATTTTAACTCTTACAGGAATATTTATTTTGGAAGTCTGTCTATTTGTGCGACAACATAAAGAGTTCTTCAAAAAGGTTTCGGATATACACTCTCGGAATGTTAGGGACAAAGATAGTTTAGTGTTGCCCCACATAAAATGCCATATATACAACAAGAGTACATATGTAACGGCAATCCGAATATATAATCGGATACCTAAGGAAATAAAAAGTTTAAACAACAATAGATTTAATAATGTCCTAAAAACGTGGCTAACTCAAAATGTTTTCTACAGTCTAAATGAGTTTTTTCTTTAATACATACTTACCTAAATAGATACATTGACTGCTTATAAATTGAAAATTGAATTATTGGAATGTACTTATAAAATTGGTGGTTAATTTTGAATTTGAACAATGACTTTTAATAATTATTGACATTGAATAATTGTATGCCTGATAAGGTACTTGAACTGTGAAACTGTGATGAAACATTTATACCAACTGTTTATACTACCATGTTCATACAATAAAAATTTCTGATTTCTGATTTCTGATTTCTGAATATACTTATTACGAACTTATTTATTGTTCTAATCAGTACCAAATTAAAAAAATATATAGGTATGTTACAAAATTCTTACAAGCATTTCAAACCAATTGTCCACTGGAATTAAATATACGAAATATTCATATTGAACACATTAAAAGGACAATAAAGATGTTTTTATTAAATGTTTATTATTATTATTATATTTATTACCTAATAAAATAAGTACAAAATTTTATTATAATATTATAGAACGTTAAAACGTTTCGTTTCACATACATATACCTTTATGAAATTCCGTTAGTATTTCAAAATATTTCTCCATCGTAATTATACGAATATTAGGATCATCAATGCATTTCTTCTTGTATATTAAAAACTTGTAATTCCAGTTTTTCCATGATGTAATATTTTGTAATTCAGTAAATTATAGTCCGTCGACTTTCGTTGCCTGGTCACCCTACTTTCCTTTATTTGTTGTATAACCTAAAAATGAAAATTATGTATGTTAAATTTCTAGGATTCAATTATTAAAAGTAAATAAGTACATTTTAGATACTTAGATGAGATTTTAAAAGGATATAAACTAAATATTGTCATTTAAATAGGTACTAACCTGTGAAATGTATTCCCAAGATTTTTTTTGTAAATTGAGGTTGGTTTTTGCGTGACTGTCATAAAATTCACACCGTTTCGTATAGTGACACTTATTCAAGTTTCCAACACACTTTCTTATATAATTTGCACATTTTTATTCACTTTTCAACATGAATCCGCATTGTTTACTTACGCACACAAACATAACCAATGACAAAGCGCGCTCTCAGCGCCTCTAGCGGTAGTTTTTGCCATTTTTCTATGATATGGTCAATTGTGTTTGGTCATATCATGAAATAGCCGTGCGTTTGTTGGACATATCGTAAAACGTTTTCTATTCATTGATCTGGCCAAGCTATTTCATGAAATGACCAATAGACATTTGACGATTTCGTGAAATGCCACCATTTCATGAAATGGTCGACTATTTCATGAAATGTTCAATTTAACGATATGACCACGACATATATATACAATAGGACAATCTTCAATTTTTAAATGTTTTTTTCGGTAGGTACAGTCGAAGACAGAGATAAGTATACAGGGGGCCTCAATAAGGTTGAGATTTTCTCAAAAAACAAATTATACAAGACCGAATTTAATAATTATTTTACAGTTACATAGTAGGTATATATTAACTTTTATCTATATAACAGTGATTTTTTTTTGCAATAGATCAAGTAGTTTTTGAGGAAATTTCAACCTTAAAAACTCTCCTGTACACCTTTCTCTGTGTTCCACCGTGCTTGTCAAGTTATTTGCAGTTTTCAAATTGAACTTACCTAACTTGAGCATATCAACAACATTTTAACAGTAGGTTAATCTCTGTATTTATTAGCACAGTTCCGTTAGCCGGGGACTATAAATAACCCCGGAGTTCAATTCTCAACAAAGGTTATTACACTATGCAATTGTTTTCATAGCAAACATAATTAAGACTGTTACAGACGATGACGTCATAGTAACTATACTGTTGAAACTTGATCGATTTGATTGTAAAAAGTTACTGTAAGTTTAGAACAGTACGAAGCCTTCGGCTGTTATCCATAGACATCATCATCATCATCAGCCCGTATCAGTCCACTGCTGGACGTAGGCCTCTCCCAAAGCCAATCAACCCTACTCTCGGCCCTCTGCATCCAGTCCCTGCCAGCCATTTTGCGAAGGTCATCCCTCCATCTGGTCGGGGGGCGTCCCACACTACGTTTACCCGTTCGTGGCCTCCATTCGAGAACTCGTCTACCCCATCGGTTATCGGTTCTACGACAGATGTGACCAGCCCACTACCACTTCAGTTTACTGATTCTATGAGCAATGTCAACCACTTTTGTCTTCTGGCGGATATACTCGTTTCTTATTCTATCTAACAGAGAAATTCCAAGCATAGCTCTTTCCATAGCTCGCTGAGCGACCTTGAACCTGTGGGCCAGTCTCACCGTCAATGTCCACGTTTCGGCATCCATAGACATAGGTCTGTATTAATAAATCACTCTCAGCTCAAAAGTCAATCTTGAGAACGACCTCAAGATAGCGTTCCTATTAATAAACGTAACTTAGGTGCGCGTTTAGGAATCGGATATAACGTGAGTAACGCCGTATTAATAAACAAAACTCCGTTCTCAAGAGAACTGTCAAACTCACACTTGAGAACGTATTTGCTGATTGCAGGCGAACCGCGAAGTTTACTTGAGTGTTTCCACTTGAGAAAGACATTACATGATCGCCCTCAAAGTTGGTTTATTAACAAATGACATACTTGAGATGGTGCTCACGTCTTAAGAGTGTATCAGCTGAATTAGCTTTTGAGGGTTTGAGCTCAGACTATTAATACGGGCCTTAGTTTAAACTGACTTCCCTTTAACTGTGTTTCGTCTCCTTCACACTTCATTAAAAAACGGCAAGTTTGAAAGGGACCCATAGCTTAAAATATGGAATATAGTAGGGTCACCTTTATGGCTAACAGAAATATACAGGGTGGCCTTTTAAGCATATTAGGAGCAAACTACTGGTACAGTCGAAGACAGAGATAAGTATACAGGGGGCCTCAATAAGGTTGAGATTTTCTCAAAAACTACTGGACCGAATTTAATAATTATTTTACAGTTACACAGTTTAAACTTTTATCTATCAAACAGTGAAAGAATTTTTGCAATATGTCAAGTAGTTTTTGAGAAAATCTCAACCTTAAAAACTCTCCTGTACACCTTTCTCTGTGCTCCACCGTACAAGATGACAAATTTAGGGCCGTGGACAGGATTTGAACCTGCGACCTTGTCATTCCGTGACACGCTCTTCCCAACTGAGCTACCACAGGCCCACGTCCGACCACCGAAATTCTTCATCGTATTATACAGTCTTACTAAGGGTATGTTCTAACCGAATGTTAGACATGGTTGTCGGAATAATACTACTATTGTACGATAGACGGCGTTGCACATATGTCTATTCTAGATTACAACGTAACTATGTGAAACATTTTGATCACCCCAAATAGATGAATTTGATTAACGACAGTAACTATAGTTAACGTAAACGGGTCATTAAAGCGGCACAGATAATAAAAATTGAGAAACGGGTCGCCGGTAAACATGCGCACGCGCCGATAATAGCCGGCTTTGTTTTAGTTGCGTTTTGTTTATGCTTGCAGCACCAAGGTGCTGCAACATCAAGATGTTGCGACACGCCGCGTTTTGTTACCTGCTGTTTGGACTCGGAAAGTCGGTCAGCTTTGTATGGTTTTGGGCGAATCGTTGTTTTGGCGCTGAGTGAACGAGGTAATGTTGGATTTGACAGTTGAATGCACTTAACCAGGAGTTATCTTCGCCGGCCCTTTAAACTATTGTTTGTTTCAAATTCAATTAACCCTGGTTAGATTCCTTGTTAAGCGCGCGAAACGCCATTAGCTACTTTTTTGTGAAAATTCTAATTAAATAGTTTCCGTGGTATTTAGTGAATAATGATCACGTTAAGTTAATCAGTAGATGTCCGCGAACGTTTCTATTAGTTGGAGTGCTCGAAAGAAGTCGTGTTTGTGAAGTTTTGTGCTCTTAGCAAGGTTTCCTTTTGCATAACTTGATGCTTGCGTGGATCATTGAGTTATTTCGTTTAGGGGTTTGGTTGGGAGGGTTGTACGTAGGTTTAGGTTAGGTTATCTTCGTATATATGTATGTATTTATAAGAATACAGACATTCTACTAACATCAGACCAGGCTGTATGCCCTAGTTGGCTTTGCCTTTCCCTCTGCGAAGAATTTTACAAAAAAAAAACCTGGTTACCGACCCTATTATTTGACTTACCCCTATTATATACCTTTGACGCAAGAGTTTGATATTTGAACAGGATAAATACGTTACTTGGAGTTATTTTCATGGCCCACTTGCAGTAAAAGATATCCCGAGAGTTAGCAAAAACTCCATACGTTTTTCGTATCCCTGGGTTAAGCGCTAACCCTCGGAAGTCGAATGTGACCCTTAGTTAACAATTTAACCCGTGAAAACTTCATACATTTTTATTTTATTTTTATTTGATAGGAAAACTTACAGCTTTTATGTATGTAATATGGGTTATAAACTTAAGTTAAAAACTAAGCCATTTACAAGTTTTCGCCAATAATTTAAATATGTGGGTTAGTTTTAGTAAATTATTAATGAATTAGAGTGTTTACAACTATAGATATACCATTATGCTTAAACAGAATGTACTTAATCTTAAGGTTATGAAAATTACAACAATGCTTATATTGGCGAGTGCCATACATTAGGGAATATGACGATGAGTTCATACAGAGCGAGATTTAATATTAGAAATCATTATAAATGAGTGATTTGCAGCGAGATGTCTCGTTGAAGAATATATCCGTTTTTGTTCGGGTCAAGTCACTAACTTTATTCTCCTTTTTTATTCAGTAATTATTTTATACTAGTAAAAACTTAATCGAATAAGCCCCCTCTGATCGTTCCCGATGCAAAGGTGCCCATAATACCAGCGTCGTTACCGCGCTGTATGGCTGTGGACAGCCTTTGCATCAGGAACGATTCAGAGCGAGGCCCGAGACCGAGGTCCCGCATTCGCCGCCCAATGCCACGCACAAACTCCCTGGCCTCCGCTCCCCAAGGACCCGCTGTCTCAACCGCAAAGGGCACAAACGTGTACATTCTTCCTATGTCAGCATATTCGTGTATATTATTCCATAGTCACTAACTTATTATCTTTTATTGTAAGTGGGGGTTGTATGCATATTCGAACCGAGTTCAATTCAAACATATTAAACGCAACCTTTGTGGCAAGTGTCCCGAAGAATCCTCCTCGCGGCAGACGTGCGGTAAATAAACTATTCCACTTCGATGTTATTCTTGCCAAAAACCGTAACTACGTGTAGAATATTCACGCTAACGCCGCTGGCCGCCTGCACTGCGGAGGGGCGACATTACAGACTACTCGAACAACAAAACGTAAACGGAAATGTGCAGGAAATAGAGTCATCGCATCGGTAAATATCTTACGGCATCGACATTAGCATAAACTGTCACGTCATCGTGGCTTAACCCCTTAAGAGCCTTCCTAGAGCCAACTAGCGCCGCCAATCTTAAAAAAAATCATATCTTCCAATATGATTATATTGAAAAAGCTGCGTTCACATTGTTTATTGCTATAAATATTATTTTTTAAATGCTTATTTGTAA
This sequence comes from Tachystola acroxantha, assembly GCA_963506565.1. Taxonomy (NCBI): domain Eukaryota; kingdom Metazoa; phylum Arthropoda; class Insecta; order Lepidoptera; family Oecophoridae; genus Tachystola; species Tachystola acroxantha. The sequence continues at coordinate 14,158,375 of OY735876.1, read as the reverse complement.
CGTGATTCAATGTAGGTAAGTTGTAGTTCGCATAATTGTGCCAGAAAGGACGGTTTTTCGCAATTATGTGAACTACAACTACAATGTGAACGTAGTTTTTTTTTTAATAAAATTGATTATATTGGAAGATATGATTTTTTTAAGATTGGCGGCGCTAGTTGGCTCATGTCAGCGCCTTAATGGGACATTTTCTTTCGTGTACTTCGTGGATGTCTTTACCGCATAATTTCTATAGATGATATTATTGTATTGAGAGCTCGGTGGCTCAGTGGTTGGGTCAATGGACTTGCGATACGGAGGTCTCAGGTTCGATTCCCAGCCAGGGCAGCAACCAATGAGTTATCCTCGGTTTTTTCGACGGAAAAACTTATGTAAGTACATTTACCGAATGCTCTCAAAACGGTGAAGGAAAACATCGTAAGTAAATATACTGATGATGATGATGATATTAGTGTATGCCTGCAGGTAAGTACTTGAACTGTGAAACTGTGATGAAACATTTATACCAACTGTTTCTGATTTTTTATGAACTCTTCATTTTATTATCGAAATTAAAGTATAAAATTAAATAATTTGTGAAACTAATAATTTCCTTTACTTACATTTAAAAAAATACCGGATCGCGCATGCAGAAATACAAAATGGTATTTTGAAAGGGGTGGTTACTTACCCAGGATTAAAAATAACTTGGATTAAACTAATTTTAAGTATTCCTTATACATAAAATAAAACATTTACTTACAATGAATGATAGGAATCTGAAATATGCATCAGATATCCTTTTTCCTTGTATATTGTAGTAGTAAGTAGTAACTATTACAACAAGAAGGGGATGCTAATTCCGGATCATTGTTTTTATTAAGGAAAGAAGGGCGAAGCCGTGCGGAACCATGCAAATTCTCGAGACATCATAATGTCGCGAGGGACGGCTACACTACTGCGATTTTGCGACTTTAATGCGACTTAAAACTCTTCAAAATATGATACTGGAACAGAATTTAACTCACATGAACGTGCTGAAGATTTATATACGGAAACTTTGAATTAGCATGTAGGATAATGTTATTTGTTATTTCACATTATGATTTGTGACGTAAAATATGAAATAAAATAAAAATATATAAATCGGAAATTAGTTACCGTTCAATCCACTAATTTACAGTTTTCGAATTTTTTCCGTTACTTGTGCTATAAGACCTAGCTTCTTGCCAGTTTTTGTGATTCTAGGTCAACGGGAAGTACTGTATAGGTTTTGGTTTTCTTGCATTTTCATACAAATATGCGAGAAAATACGACATAAACGGCTATATCTTTTGATTGCGTTGACGTAGAAGGATTATTTTTTAACGGCTGCATGAGATTACAGACCCGAGTATTTGCTATTAATTTCAACTTGATACGTCCACGCGTTTCTGAGAAAAAGCTCAGACAGACAGACAGACAGACAGACGGACGGACGGACGGACGGACGGACGGACGGACGGACGGACGGACGGACGGACGGACGGACGGACGGACGGACGGACGGACGGACGGACGGACGGACGGACGGACGGACGGACGGACGGACGGACGGACGGACGGACGGACGGACGGACGGACGGACGGACGGACGGACGGACGGACGGACGGACGGACGGACGGACGGACGGACGGACGGACGGACGGACGGACGGACGGACGGACGGACGGACGGACGGACGGACGGACGGACGGACGGACGGACGGACGGACGGACGGACGGACGGACGGACGGACGGACGGACGGACGGACGGACGGACGGACAGACAGACAGACAGACAGACAGACAACAAAATGATTCTACAAGGGTTCCTTTTTTCCTCTTGAGGTTCGGAACCCTAAAAATACTAAAGTAAGATGGTGATTAAAAACTTCATCATCATCCTAATACTTAAGTAGTTTGTATTCAAAGTTAAGCAATAACAAGACACAAGAGAGAAATAGACGATGGAGATTCTTCACCTCTAATTATTTTAGTGTTATAGTCGCTGTAGTGCAACCGTCCCTTATCCCGAATCACCCGAATAAAATTGTGTACAAACGGAGCAGTAAGCGTGTCTTTAGCAGCTTAATATCGGCTGATTAGCATTCGACTGGCGGTCGCCGGTTGTCGCGTCGGGGGTGCACATGCAATACGTTTCACTTCACTTTTTAAAATATGGCTTCTACCGTAACTGCCGTTTTTCACAATACGACAGCCGTATTGTAAAAAAAATGTGTGATGTTGCATGTCCTAGGTTAGTTACTAATATAGTGTATAGGACGCTACTAACAAATATAGAATCTATGTTATTCGATAATAAAAATTATTATTATTATAGTAATTAGCACAGTAATATTGCCAGTGTCGAGTATTTAGGTGATGACCAACACATTGAGAAAACACACGGTCAATCGAAATAATTACTATGAAACTACTTAATTAGATAATCCTTATACTTACTGCGCTACACGGATTCTCTGAACATAGTAAACAGTTACGTATAATATAGATAAAAACGAAGAAAAAATACAACGACGCGACCAGCGGTTCGCTTTATATTAGCGGAATAATTTTGGTTAATATTACGAAATAATAAAATTGTTGTCAAAAGTTGAAATCAGTTGCCTAATAAAAAAACTTTTAGAGTCCTGCTTGACGCCACATTAATACCAATTGCTGAAATGAGATAGGTACACTTTGAGTGTTTGTTGAAATATTATAGAAAAACGGATTTAAGCATCTTCACGTGAACAGATTGATGCTATTTAGCAAAAGCTGTCTGGGCAAGCTAAAGTTTGGCAAACACCCATCTCTTCAATTTATATAACTTATTAGAAGTAATATTGAATAGAAACGTCGACAATACAATCTTCAAATTCAATATTCCACAAAGCTATAATAACAACCGGCCAAGTGCGAGTCGGCTGTCGCACCGAGGGTTCCGTGCAACGCAACGTATCCCCGTAATTTTGCTCTAACGAAAAGATAAACTCGATTTAAGGACCAACTCATCTTTGCCGTTTCCAAAATAATATGCTCATATGCTCATACATCGACATACTCGCAATTATTTAATCAATTACAAATAGGTATAAGTTTGTAATAAGAAATAAATCTTTTTATACTTAGATGTAAAACAAATTTACAGTTTTCGAATTTTTTCCTTTACTTGTGCTTATAGACTAGCTTCTTGCCCAATTGCATGATTATAGGTCAACGGGTTTGGTTCCCTATAGGTTTTGATTCCCTTGCATTTTGATACAAATATGCGGGAAAATGCGACTTAGGCGGATGTTTTGATTAGGTTGACGTAGAAGTTTGATTTTTTTCACGGCTGCATGAGATTATACCTAAATATTAGGTATTAAATTCAACTTGATGCGTCCACGCGTTTCTGAGAAAAAACGTATTGACAGACAGACATAAGGGTTCCTTTTTCATCTTGAGGTACGGAACCCTAAAAAGGGACAATTTCTAATCTAAATGAGAGTAAATAATTACAATTTTGCATACCTACAAAAGTGCAAAGTTTCTACAGATAATCTGCAGAAAATAATATTTACACGACTGCCAAAAGTGCGCTACAGAAGTGCGAGGCACGCAAGTACGAATACCTGAATTGCGAAAGCACGTAAGTGCGACACCACGATAATGCGAATTACACTATCTTACGTAGTAAATGGACAACCCCGTACATCGACTCACCCCAATATAGTTGGGAGCGCGACCTAATTTTCAGCTTATTTGACTAGGAAGCGCGTTTTGTTCGTTCATATTCACTTGCTAATTTAATTCTATTACTTATACTTACAAGAAATAATCTTGACGATGAAGACTATTTAAACGATGAACATGCATGGTGTGTGTCGCCGGTTCCGCATGAGGGATAAACTTACTAACAATAGTAATAGTTACGTACTGTATAGTTATTAAGTAATAATTGTATTATCATTGTTTTAAAAGCTGTGTTGCTGAGAGTTTTTTGCCACTTTTTCTCAAAGTCAAAGTCAAATTTCTTTATTGCAAGTAAGCACGTTGTGTACATTTTTGCACGTCAAAATATTTTTGAATTTACATTTACACCACTTTGCAAGGCTCCTCAGCGTTGGCACCTTTTCCTTGAAAAGTGGTGTAAATGTAAATTAAAAAAAAATTATTGATGTGCAAAAATGTACTTATTAGTGTACCTACTTAATTATGTTTACAATTCTTTCTGTGTAATCGATTGTACTTGTGATATTTGCGTATTTTTCACGATGTACTACCTCGGGAAGAAACTAGTCTCCCACGGCACAGGGTATCCTAGTGTGGGGACTAGGGAATTTGTATCTAGAATGTAAGTATCCAACGTACAATTAATAAATTTCATTTCATTTCGTACTCAACGTGCTTACTTGCAATAAAGAAATTTGACTTTGACTTGAACAAAAATTAAAATTCAACGTGTGCACAGCGCTCCAGTCCCATACAAGTGATTGCTCGATAGGGTAATTCTAGGATAGATGGCCATAGTTTTATTAGAAAGTCATTTACTCCACCTCTTCATCAAATAAAACAACTTTGCAAATATCTTTGGAACGCTTATTTATTAGTAATGAAATTGAACACAAAATAAACTGAAATGTCTTATGCTAAACACAATTAAAATAATTTTTTTATGAACACTTGGGTGGCCATCTCTCCTATACCAATCAATATGAGATGGCCATAGTGGTGAAGGTAAGATGGCCATACAATTTAGGACACACTATTTACTTTTTTCCCCTTTTCCCTTTCCTTTTGCTTTCTGTATATTAACCACATTTATGTTTTCTTTCAGGTTCTTTGCTTTCCTCCCACATGGGTGACATTTATCGTAAAATCTCAGTACAGTTTTCATGTACCCAGCCTTTACATACAATGCACTCAATCCAATCTTCTGTTAATTGTGTTTCGAAGTAATTTTCTCCGCATGCAACACAGTCATTAATATTAGTTTCCACGAGGGAAGAGTCACCACTCTCCAGGAGTATCAGTTTATCTTCTTCTTCCGTGTCACTAAATTCCTATCCTTTCTGGGTCTTTTTCCGTTGTAGTGTACTTTTGTTTTTCTTTTTGTTGCGTTATTTACCAGTAGATTTCTCGCGCTTTATTTTTTTCTTCTCAGATATCGGTTCATCGTCATCTTCCATATCAGTAGATTCCTGTCTCTTATGGACCTTTTCCCTTTGTAGTGTAATTTTCTTTTTCTTTTTGTCACATTATTTGCCAGTAGATTTCTCTCGCTTTATTTTTTCTTCTCAGTGATTGAGTCACTCATTTACCACGTTCATCACATGTACGAACGTAGCGGTTTGGCATCTGAAATGACAAGAAACTTGCTTAAAAACATGGTCATCTCTCCTAGAAAAATTATGGTCATCACTCCTAAAACCTATAGGAGAGATGGCCCACCTGTTTATATTCCAAATAAATCAACAACAGCAATTTATTTTGAGGTTATGTTATAGGCTACTATATGTTTTTAGTGATACAACTTTAAATACGGTTGAATATACATGTCTACATATGACAACCGTTTAATGACTAACTACGTGCAAAAAAAATCGAACTTGCTGTAAAGATAAATCGCAAATTACTCACTTTTTCATGGATTTTTCTTTTGAAATTCGACACAGAAACACCGGTACAATGGCTGCGTTCACACTGACATGACGACGTACACCCTCTCGTGGTGAATGTTGGAAATATTTCGATGGGCCATCTATCCTCTATGGCCATCTATCCTAGGATTACCCTATTCCAAAATGGTAACGTCACAGACAACTTACCCCATATACATGAAATCGGTACTTACTCTTGGAAGGGTGCCCATCACACTGGTAAATGTGATAATGCTACTCATACTCATTTATTCGGCCTTAGGTACACTATGGAACACTTGGTTACGTCACGTTTCTTACATATTATATGTTTGTACACATTGATTAATATAATTTATTGTTCAGACAGCTAGATATAGTATACCTACTTAGAAAATTACAATTTTTCAACATTCAACTAATAATAACAAACTAATAATAAAAAATTAAAATTAAAGATAAAAAACCTGCCCCAGGTCTCCCACTATAGGCAGCGTGCCCAAAAGATTAATTAATTATATTAATTATAATTATTATTTTTATTTTATTAATTTTATTGATTGATTAATTATATATCAAATCACATGGCTGGGTGATGTGAGCGCAAAGAGCAGCACAGTAACACTGTTCTTAAACCTAGTTCATAATATTTTTTGCAATTGTCAATGATAGATTATGATAATTTGGATTATGATGATCCAAATTAAAAAAGAAAGGCATTTTATAAAAAGTTAAAGAAAAATGTTTGCCTCCAATGTGAATGCGTCTTACTTTGAGCTACTTTTTAAAAGTTAGAGCAATATTTAGTGAGTAATCGCACGTTGAAAGTGAAAAACCCGGGCGCTAACTCTGACGAGGTGAATTAGCGCCGGTTAGCGCGGAACCCGATCCGGTACTAATCGCGGCTAATGTAACACTGCAGGTGGCCTGCTAGATTTACACACTGTTTTAAAAAAAAAAAAGCTGTGATTTTAAACAAAGACGCGCGACTCAGGGGTGTTAATATACCGATACTAGTGCAAAAATACCTTAACTTTCATGAAAAATTTCACAAATGTTTGTTGTTACCTACTACGCGTCGCCTGTCGGCCGGGTGATTGTCAGCGTGATCAGGTACAGCGCCCATGCCATACGATAATTTCAAGAACTTGAACTAAAATAATAATTAAAAGTAGATAATAAATATAAATAAAAAAACATGGTAAGTAAGTATTTTATTAGTACATTTTCTTTCACTGTAAAATTGAAAGTCAATGAACACACTTGCCGAAAAGTATTCGTAGTTCGTAATAAATTGAAACTTTTAAACACCACAGCTTATAAAAGCTCGCTTTGTATTGAGTACATCACAGCATATATCCAAGGAGATAAAACAAGCTTAAGGGCCTACCATGAGCCAACTAGCGCCGCCAATCTTTGGAAAAATATTTTTCAATGTTGGCATCTTCCAATTTAACCAATTTTATTAAAAAACCTGAGTACATAATGATTATTACGATAAATACTATTTTTAAATGGTTTTTTATAACGTGATTCAATGTCGGTAAGTTGTAGTTCGCATAATTGCGAAAAACGGCCGTTTTTAACACATTTGAGAACTACAACTTTGCTTGTCGCAATTATGCCATGTATTGTATATTAAAAAAATAGTGTTTATCCTAATAAAGATTGTGTACATAGCTTTTTTAATTAAAAATAATAATTTGTAAGATATTATTTTTTTAAGATTGGCGGCGCTATAGTATGACCGTCTAAATCAGTCTTCGCCTGCGCGGTACAGGGATGCGGGGGTAGGACGACAACGGGGACCGAGAGAGGTGCGGGACCAGAGGTACCGCGCAGGCGAAGACTGATTTAGACGGTCATACTATAGTTGGCTCATGACAGGCCCTTAAGTAGGCTCGTTGGCTTAATAAAGCCGTTGCAGAACGCATTAATGTATGTACACGTCCCTCTTCACGTGAAGATACCGCTGAAGGAGTTGCAAGCAAATATTTCAACGAAATTTATATTCGAAAGCACAGGTGTAGTACCTACTTTGGATGGTTTTTATTGTCTGCGCCATAAGAGTTGAAGTCGGAATTCATGTGTAATGAGTAATGAATGACTCACATAGGCGATTAACACACTGCCACGCAGCGTAGCGCGTGAATGCGTATTCTAACGTTGCTTGTAAGTATAACAAAGTGTAAAACGGAGATCCGTTTGTATAGAAAACAAGCACAGTCCAACACACAGAAAATGCATCCACGCGCGTTCGAGGTTTCCGGCGACTGGGACCGCAATTAACTCGGACCGCGGTCCCAGTCGCCGGATCCGTAAAAATTAAATATTTTTCTTCCAGCGACTGGGATCACTCATAAATAATTTTAAAAAACCTATTAATCTAGCCAAAATCGGTACAGTCAAACGAAAAAGTTTTAAATCATTTTAAAATAATTTTGATTTTAATTAAATTATATTTACGGTGTTACGTTAAGGCTGATTTTGTGATACATAATTACTTACTCATTGATAATTAGTATTATTTAAGATTTTCACGATTCGTAGATCGTAGATGCGTCGACACGCAGCATGGTGCGTGGTCCTCACCAAGCACCATGTTGCGTGATGGCAGTGTGATAATCGCCATACTATACAGAGTGACCTTGAGTTCATTCAACAAAATTAAATGGATGGTTATTAAATGCTTATTTATAACGTGATTCAATGTCGGTAAATTGTAGTTCGCATGATTGCGAAAAACGGCCGTTTTTGGCACATTTGTGAACTACAACTTAGCTTGTCGCAATTATGCCATGTATTGTATATTGAAAAATAGTATTCATCCTAATAAACATTTTGTAAAAATCTTTTTTAATAAAATTAATTAAATTGGAAGATATTATTTTTTCAAGATTGGCGGCGCTAGTTTGCTCATGGAAGGCCCTTAAGTAAATTAAACAATATTAGTGTAAAAAAAAATTTTTTTTTCAATAAACTCAATTACTTATTCAAATTATTAATTTGATGTGCATCGTTACTGTGATTATTAAGGCATCATCCCTATTATTATGTAAGTGCTTAATTTTTTGAAATCCCTCCAAAGGAGTTATTTATCTTTTAGCAATCATTTGCCAACAATTCGCTTAGAAACCTTCCAGTATACCGCTAAAAGATTCCCCACCTATCCGAAATCCCAATCAGTTGTAACTAACCTAGCACGGGGCATTGTGTAGCACTAGCACGCACATAATGCATGAGATCCACTAGTCGGATTAGAGGTGGTCCCCGGGGCGCCGTGCCGCCCACGCGGTACAAATTGCCGGACTATCTGATGCCACGGATATATGGGGTCGTGTGTCTTGCTATGTTTGAGGCATAGGCAGTTTAAAGATATTCCTATCGGTTTCAAATATCAACAAAAATGGCATCAAAGAAGACCCGAGGTCAAATGACAATGCCAGATTCTGCCCCACTATCAACCGCAAGTTGTAGATAACGAATAAATGTAAAAAATCTCCGTTTTTTTATTAAAATTATTGGTTTGAAATAAAGTTTTGTACAAGTTTCGATTCGAAAAAAACAGCCTTATTAAGAATTCAGAAAATAGTAAGAAATCGAAGCGATTTATTCATTGTTTTTGTTATTCTTCTATAGGAGTTGCAAGAGTAGTAGAAAATGATACTGATTATGATTATGCAATATGAAACCTGTAATAAGCCACCAACAAAATGATAGGTACAGCTTAAATGGTCACGTAGTTTTGTAGGTGGGGCAAAGCTCCATTGAAATGTGGCAATGTCATTTAAGAGTCACTTACACAAGAATAGTTTTTTGAACGCGTTCGAGTAAATATCAGGCAAGTATTATTATTGTTTAGTGTAAACAAATGACGAACGAACGAATCTAACGAACGAACGAACGAAACTATTCTTGTGTAAATGGCGCTTATAAGTTAAAATCTTTTTAAATTTAGGGACGCTCGTATGGATAGCCATACGCCACTTATGGCGTATGGCTATGGCTAGGTACATATTGGCTTTAAAAGGAAACATTTTGGCTTAGGTGACAACTCACCCACCAAAAATCTCATGGGTGAGATGCCACCTTTTAAATTGTTAGTGGTCGATTCACCCAGCACCTGGGTGAGTTGACTATTTCCAAAATTTATGTCCATCTACTCTGGTAGGTAAGTTAACCTTTCTTAATATTTTTTTTTAATAAATATTTATTTGTTCTCTTGAAAATGGCGGGAAACGACGGTTGCGAAATTATTTGATAATTTTCCTTTTAATGTCTACAGGGACTATTTTGTGTTTAATATCACGTTAAATTAATCAGTAAATGTTCGCGAATGACAGTACATTGGTGAAGTTATTGGATTATTTATGCATGATATGAAGTTTCAAACTTTTATCTTGATAAATAAGTTCCCGCTACAAGCTCGGGAGTGAACGTGACTGTCGAGCTGCTTCGTCCAGGGTGACGATGCTACGGCGTCTCCTCTGGATGAAGACATGAAGATGCGGCTACCCAGGGTGAAGACGCTACTGCGACTCCCCGGGAGGAAGATAGAAGACTATTGAATATATTGAATTTTCTGTAACATGACATTGGCAAATGACGAACAGTCGAGTCCATTAATAAAATAAATAAATATTGTTATTAACCGTACTTACTTATGTTTGTACAACGGTGTAATGTATATTGGCATCGATTATTTTATTGGCATTTGTTTGTAATCGTTACGAGAATACACTGTTTATCGGCACGTCCAAACATTCGCTTTCTTACGACAGCCGTTGTCATAATAAAAGGCGATTGTATTATGTTTTACCAGACACGTTTAACTGTCGGTCGGCTCACTTTAAAACTTAGTAACCCCACCACTAATAATATTATGACCGTTATTTTATGCAAAAAATTTAATGTTGAAATGAGCACATACTAAAATAATGACAGCCTCTTTACAGCTGCTATAATTTAATTTCAATTTATGAAGGGTTTATAATGTATGTGCCTAATGTCTGGTCTGTCCTGGTGATGCCTGCCGCATCGCCTCACAGGGACCATTCTCCGGCCACGTCTCGCATCGCTGTTACAGGATTTTTATTTGTATACAAGTGTATTGTTAATTTACTGACGTGATCATACCGAAGTGTTCCTACGATCTTAATAAATGAGTATGAGTACAAACATTTTTCTAACCATTCTACTTGACTCTGAATTCGAACTCTATTACCTAAGTGGAAAAAAACCCCTCCTCTCTTTTAAAAATATTAACAATTTTTTTAATAACTATTAAGTAACAGCATACCTAATTCTTAAAACCTATAATAATCAAGTTGATCAACACATAATCAATAGGTACGGCCTATCACAGAGAAAAGTGTACAGGAGAGTTTTTAAGTTTTAGATTATCTCAAAAACTACTTGACCTATTGAAAGAATTCGTTCACTGTTAGATAAAATACCTCAATAAGGTAGAGATTTTCTCAAAAACTCCTGGATCGAATTTAATTATTCTTTTACAATTACATAGTTTTCACTTTTATCTATCAAACAGCGAAAGAATTTTTGCAATAGGTCAAGTAGTTTTTGAGAAAATCTCAACCTTATAAACTCTCCTGTACACCTTTCTCTGTGGTCCACCGTACACTGAAGTAGGTGCTCACAACAATGCATTTTTGTCGTTCAAAATAATCATTAATATTCTGTAATAAGGAGAAGTCAAATATGTGTTCATTCCATTTAGTTAGCTTACTCGTATCATGTAAACGAGGCAGTTCCGTGAAGGGAATGAGCCGGCTGCGCGTGCGCAGTGCTCCAATTTCCCTTTATATCTGACGATTATTGCACTAATACTTCCTCCAACTAAATAAACACTTGTTACTATTGCCTTCCTAAAATCGATATTGTTATTTCAATCATCAGCCAATCATAATACTTACATTTGTAGAATAACGTATTACGTATACAAGGGCGATTTTGTTTAAATTTTTCAATTTTTTTTTTGAAATTAATAGACAGACTTTATATTTTATAAACCAACTAACATTGATCTCCTATAAACAACTAGATACACAGTCTGCCTTCTAAAAATGTCCGAACGCAAAGAAGGTCCAAACGGATGAATGGACCCTCATTTGCTTTATTGGACATTATTTGGACGTTAACAATGAACCCTTATTTGGAGGTTTTTTAATTGTTTTAGTAAGACCTTTGTGTATCTAGTTGTTTATAGGAGATCAATGGAAATTAATAGACAGACTTTATATTTTATAAACTAATGAATATACTTTTTTTTGGTTTAGTAGTTTTTGAAATAACCTCAACAGTTCAGAAAAAAATCACAGATGAACATCAACAACAGATCTCAAAGTAGGTAGATAACCAATTTTTATTCATAGTGGTAAGCAGATTCGCAATGTTTCCGATTATACTGATTCCCTTGACCCACTCCAACTAAGATAAAAGCTTATATTTGCAGAAGGGATTGAACCTGCGAGGCATACCCCATAATATATCTCATAAGTAAAGCAAACGATAGGTGTGATTCTGTCGTGGTCACTAAATCTAGTTATCTAACTCTAAACCTAAACGCAACTGTCACTATGCTACCATACAGGGACACCTCTATTGACGCGACTCGCGTGCTAGAAACATGCAACGCTGTAACTTCACGAATGTTTACTATAGTACGTACGCGTTAAGAAAATAGTGAAAAAAAGAGCACGTCTGTCGTCTATCCACGGTTGACAAATTAGATGATTTAGGCAAATGTGCCATAAGAAGGAAAGCAAGCCTATCTAAAAAGCAAGCCTTGCTTTTTAGATATCGAAAGTGCTTACAATAATGTTATAATTGAGAATGTTATCACAACACTTGACAAACTGGGAATGGGGGCTAAAATTTGCAACTACCTGTGGATGTTCCTTAGTGAAAGACATTTATGCATTCGAAATGAAACAGACAATAATATTATAACTAGATGGACTGGCAAAGGCTTGGCTCAAGGAGACCCCATTTCCCCGTTACTTTTTAATATAGTGACATACAAAATTTGTCAGGAGATCCAGCACTGTATTGTACATCAATACGCTGATGATTTTGTTTTACACATAAGCTCTAATAATATACGAGACTGTACTATAAATATGCAGCTGGCCTTAGATACAATGGCGATCATTTTACATAAACTGGGTTTAGAAATATCACCTAACAAATCGAAGCTCTGTGTTTTTAATAGGGGACGGAAGAAACGATTAGCTGGACGTTTAAGACTAACAATTAATGGATCTCGCTTGGGTACAGTTGATTGTATTAAATATTTAGGGATGTGGTTAGACAGATCATTGTTATGGGGGAAACATATAAATGAATTGTACGACAAAACTCAAAGACACCTTAATATTCTTAAAGTATTAGCGGGATCATCGTGGGGATTGCACCCTAGCCATCTTCGTAGAATATACATTTCATTAATTAGAAGCAGATTTGATTTCGGTTCTTTTCTCTACGCTAATAGTGCTAAAACTCACTTATATAAAATTGACAAAATTCAAAATAGTGCTTTGAGAATAGTGGGTGGATTTGTCAAAAGTACACCTATACACGTAATGGAAAGCGAATGTTGTATTCCGCCGTTGTATCTGAGAAGGCAGTATCTGGCATTCAAATTTGGTCTTAAGGCCCTCTCTATTACAAATAATAATACTATAGACATAGTATCCACGCTTAGCGCTCTTTGTCACAATACCTACTGGGAAAATAAAAAGAAGCCTATCCTATGTTCAACCTATGACACAATTAAGGATGAGCATATATACTCCTCGAAACCATTGGAAATGTTTACACTAGATGTTTGGATTACTAAGATTAAAACTGATGAAATTATTTTTACAAATTTAGATTGTATGTCAGGACCAAAGCATTCACATGAAATTAACTCATTAAAACATAATATAATCGTGGAATTAAATGATAAATACAATTGTTGGCAGAAACTATATACGGATGGGTCAAAGAGCGCTGATGGTGTTGGGGCAGCCTTTTGTGGACAAACCAGGGAAGCTAAAGGGTGTTTTAAAATTACATCTAAAATCTCAATTATGTCGGCGGAACTGTTAGCAATCTCGGAAGCGATATCATATGCAATTTCAGCTGGATACCGACAATTTGTAATTTTTTCGGACAGCAGAAGTGCGCTACAGCATATTGCTCGATGCGCCTCTGGTCTTAGAGGTGTTTCGATAGCATATACAATATTAAGGAAAATTTGTGAGCTTAATGAACTTGACACGGTTCTGAGATTGCAATGGATTCCCGCGCACATAGGTTTAAAAGGCAATGAGGAAGCTGACCGCCTAGCCAAATTAGCCATTTTGGAGGGACCAGAAATGTATGTTTTGCCGAACTACTCGGAGTGTCTGGGAAAATACAAAAACATATGTTTCACTACCTGGAAAGAATACTTTGACAGACGCTCCGAGGAGAAAGGCATTTGGTATAAAACAATGCAGTGCGAACCACTAAAAATTCCTTGGTTTGTCCACACACGGCTGAGAAGGCGGGATGTAGTTTTGGCTCACAGGATTCGCTCTGGGCACATTCCATCAAACAAATTTGCTTTCCTAATGAAGAAAGTACCCTCACCTAACTGTGACACGTGTGGAGTGGTAGACGATGTGCAACATTTGTTGATGGAATGTGCTCGAAACGAGTCCAAAAGGCGAGTGTTATGGTCCCAACTGGGAATTATTACATGTAATTTGGGGGAGCTTCATAGCATTTTGGCCGAACCGTCTTCGGGAGCGGCCAAAATGCTATATGAACTTGTGGGCGATAGGCTAGATAATAAGTATGTGTGTTAATTAGGTTAGGTTATGATGGGACCGACATATACATGTGTATAAAGGTCCCTAAATAAAATATAGAATAAAAAAAAAAAAAAAAAAGAAGGAAAGCTGAAATTTTTTTTATTGAACTTTCCTTCTTATGGCACATTTGTCTAAGTCATCTAATTTGTCAACCGTGGATAGACGTGCCCTATTTTTGTCTCTATTTTCTTAACCCGTACGTACTATAGAACATTTCGACCAACGTGTTTCACGTTTGTAAATGCGATATTAGGAAAATCCCTTGACCTTACACATCTACGCACGTTCTTTTGCGGTTACTTTATATCACTACAAACTATAAAAAGCGTCTTAATTTAGATAACATTGTATGACGATGTGAACTCCCAAAAATTTTCAGAATACCTTGCGGTATGCCAAGGCCGCGAATGACCGTATTCTACGCGCTCGGTTTATTGTTGTAGCATAGTAAACTTGTGCAACGCTGGCTGTAAACATTGAAACTATTGGGCTATTCCTTTCCATCTTGTGTTTTACGGGAATGGGAGAGACAGGGCCGGATCGTAGGCCGAGTTTCAGAGAGAATTTTGAGCAAGAGCTCGGCCTGAATTTCGGCCAAGCAAGGCATTGATCTTCTAACTATATAATATATATATACTAAATAAACTGAACTCAAATGACAGACCGTGAGAGCTAAATTAAAGTTGAATTCTAAATTATTATTCAAACCAGCAGTGTTTCAAGTCATTTCATATTATTCCTTTCCATCTTGTATTAATGCTTTACGGGAATGGGAGAGACAGGGCCGGATCTTAGGCCGAGTTTCGGAGATAATTTAGAGCAGGAGCTCGGCCTGAATTTCGGCCAAGCCACGCCCCATGCGCCCCCTCTAACTATATCTACAAACAAACGTAACTCAAATGGTAGACCTTAGAGAGCTAAAGAATGCAAAAATTTTATTCTAACCAGCACTGCAGTGTTTCAAGTCATTTCATATTATTATAGTAAGTAAAGAAGAGAGAGGACGGAAGCTGGAGGATCCGGAAAATATGCGAGATCGAGGAGCCTTAACTCATTGGATAAACCAAAGCAGCCCGACTCCGCTGGCTTGGTCACGTGGAGAGGATGGGGGAGGAGGGCGTAGAGAAGCGACCACATGTCGTAAAGCCCAGCGGACCGGCCAGTCGGACCCTAGATACCGCTGGGGCGACGAGGTGCAGAAGGACATGCGAGAGCTGCAGGCACCTGACTGGCGCCAGACAGCGCAGGACAGACTGCAGTGGCGCTCTTTGGTGTTGGAGGCCATCCACTTTGAGTCATTGAACCAGCGGAGTAAGTAATCTACTTACTCGGCTGGCATAGCGAATCTTGGACTCCGATACCGTAGAGCGCCACTGCTTCCCTGCCTTCTCCCCAACTGAAGCTCTTTCGGTCCTTCTCTTCGCCGTCCTAGGACGCCCGACCAACAGTATCGTCCATGATATTTTCTTCAGACGACTCTGCCATCCTCTTCCCATAAAATCGATAACCTAGATTATTCTTCAATCCGTTTCGTAAATGTTCAATTCACTGATATTAAATCATTATCTTGGAAGCGTAAATTGGAAGCTTCTTAAAACCAATCATAATATAAGTTGGGACCGTACATTTTGGGACTTTGCCACTGAGTCCGCCTCTGAAGCAGTAACCGTGAGTGGTCATAGCTGTGAAGTGGCAAAAAGTTGTTATTGGCCACTCGGACGGACAAACGAGGGTGTTTGCGGCTTGAGCCGAGCAACAGGTTGCGGTCCGCTCATTCATAACTTTGCAGCTGTGGAAAGTTTAAAACGAGTTTCTGCTTGAATGTAGACACATTCCTCTAGCATACCTCTGTCTATACACAGAAATAAAGGATTAGCTGTGGTTGTTATGTGTTCGAAACTGCAATTACAACCATTACACACTATAGGGAATTTCAAGTGTTTTATCACTTTTTAAACTTTCAAGGTTTGTATACATATTAATTTGATAAAACGGGAATTACCGTGTTAAACATTTATTATTGATGTCTCGATATTTCGACAGCATTGCAGCCATCATCATCATCAGTCTACTCGTGACCATGATGACTGCAATGCTGTCGAAATATCGAGACATCAATAATAAATGTTTAACACGGTAATTCCCGTTTCAAGTGTTTTGCTATTTGTATTCCTAATTTGATTTGGTTACAGGCTTTAAAACCAGGGTTGCCTGTAGCAACTAAAGCTTAGCTAAAGCACTACTACTACTAAGTATAGTTTGTAACGGTTTTAACTACAGTTGCAAATACTAGACAACCATACCTAATCATTAGGGTTCCGTACCTCAAGAGGAAAAAAGGAACCCTTATAGGATTATTTTGTTGTCTGTCTGTAATGATCCTCCGTCTGTCCGTCTGGCAAGACATTTTTCTCAGAAACGCGTAGACGTATCAAGTTTAAATTAATACCAAATACTCAGGTCTGCAACCTCATGCAGCCGTGAAATAATCAAGCTTTTACATCAACGCCATATAAAGATATAGCTGTTAATATCGCATTTTCCCCGCATACACAAATTCTACTCAGAGATTCTACTCTAAGTTAAGATTAATTTGTTAAACTTACCTCTTATTTTATTTTTTCATTACCTGTACTTGCTGTTTCGGAACCGATGTACCAGTTTTAAGTTAACTAGACCTAAGAAAGAGTGGGCACTCCTGACACAGGCGAATTTTTAATTTGCCTACTAGGAGGTACCTTATTTTTGTATCAGTTATATGCTGGTGTTTTAGAATTTTTTTTATATATTTGTATGAAAACGCTTGAGGGTCAAAACCTTATACTTCCCGTTGACCTAGAGTCGTGAAATTTGGCGAAAAGCTAGATCTTATAGCACAAGAAAAGGAAAAAAATCGGCCAAGTGCGAGTCGACTGTTGGACTCACGCACCGAGTCCAACAGTCCACGCGTTTCGGAGATATAGGTCTTGACAGACGGACAGACAGACAGACAGACAACAAAGTGATCCTATAAGGGTTCCTTTTTTCCTCTTGAGGTTCGGAACCCTAAAAATGCTGTAAACATGAAGTTACATCCCCGTGAAGAAGATTTTTTGGTATTTGTATTTGCGTTCTACGGAAAGCCGCAGCGCCGGCAAACAAATCATCGATAGCTGCATGGCTGAAGTGTAGTCAGAATGTTGAATTTCATTTGGCATTGCATGTCAAGTGGCAACACGGAAGCGCAGACGCCTCGCAGTGCATAAATCACGGAGCGACGCGATAAGTCGGCGTCATGCCGCGCATGATGGATGCATCCGAACCGCGTATGCACTTGCACAAGCCATGCGTATTTCAGCTTCGGGTCTAGGAAACGGCTTTTACTCGACTCTCGTAGACTTTAACTTTGTTTTGTTTGCTGCTAAGATTTATACTTTATTTATTTTATTATTGGACTCGACAGTTCGTCATTTGCCAATGTCATGTTACAGAAAATTCAATATATTCAATAGTCTTCTATCTTCCTCCAGAGGAGTCGCAGTAGCGTCTTCACCCTGGGTAGCCACGTCTTCATGTCTTCATCCAGGGAGTCGCCGTAGCGTCATCACTCTGGACGAAGCAGCTCGACAGTCACGTTCACTCCCGAGCTTGTAGCGGGAACTCTTGATAAAAGCTTGAAACTTCAGATCTTGCATAAATAATCCAATAACTTCACCGCACTGTCATTCGCGAACATTTTATGATTAATTTAACGTGATATTAAACACAAAATAGTCCCTGTAGACATTAAAAGGAAAATTATCAAATAATTTCGCAACCGTCGTTTCCCGCCATTTTCAAGAGAACCTTATTGCCCGTTTCCAAGTATGAATGAATGACAGGCATGAAGCAAGGAAAGGCTTATGGAGTTAGCTTCACATCGTAAGCTCCGCTCTTGCATGAAAGTTTTTCGATCGCCACTCTCTTGGTTTTCCATTGTTTAAATTTGCAATAGAAGTCGAACATAGATGTCTTTCTGATGCATGAGACTGAAAGTGACAAGGCTGGCGACCTGTTTTTGTATAAAATGTACTGTAAACTCTCTCCATAGGGCGCGGTGATTTATTTCCTTCATGGTGATAGGTGATACGTGAAAGAGACTATTGGGCTTTACTCGTAAAAGCTTTTTTGCAAGTGGAAATGCGGCCCTAAGCGAGAAGCACTTACGTATGTAACTACTCATACATTGACCAAAATCAATCAACTCATCATATGAAAATACCTTATACTCCTACTCCCTAATCGTTGCCTCAGTGCTGAGGATCGTGACCCTCAACAGCAGGTGCCGTCTTGGCATGCATAACCGGCGCCAGGAGACACGGTCTTGTGCTCTTCTTACAGCCTCTTCACGCACGCCGAGGATTCTGCCAACCGCATCAGTCCAGCGGGCTGGTCTCCGGCCACGTGGTCTAGACCCCTCAACTTTCCCAAGCAGTATAGGTATCTCCAAGTTGAAAGGGTCCATCCTTATGACATGGCCGAAGTACCGCAACACATTTCGGGTAACCGTTGCCGATAATCTGTCTCTAATGATTTTCGACTCCTGGAAAATACCTTATAATTATCTTAAATTAGTTTTTCGGTATTCCAATTAACGCCTGATTCCAAAATTAATCACCAAAGTCATGCTTCGTTCCTTCTTGGCAAAACGAATTCGGTAAGTATACCTGTAGTTTGTATGAAAATCACGAAGTCGCGAAGGCTGTGTCTGTTCTTTAGTCATTGCGTGAGTAGGTACGCTGATGACGTCACCGTAAGAACGATCGGTTAAAGTTCTATTTCACCGGGAGCTCCACGAAATGTTCAGAATCACGTCACAGATAGCTTAATACACATAAATAACACAAATACGGTGTTGAAATAACGAAAAATTAGAAACTTGGTGTTCAATGTCCAAAATGGCGCGTGCGCGACCGCAGAGAGGAATTGATGAGAAAGGAATGCCACGGGTCGGCGCTCGTCGAATTGACATAAATCAAAGTTGGCGGTATTCAGAAAACCACAAACAAAAAAATTACATATTACCCGCATTTTGTCCAATAAAAATAAATAATGTTAAAAATGTAGGCAAGTTTACGAACACAGAGAAAGGTATACAGGAGAGTTTTTAAGGTTGTCATTTTCTCAAAATTTACTTGACCTATTGCAAAAATTCTTTCACTGTTAGATAGTTAAAAGTTAGAACTACGTAACTGTAAAAGATTTATTGAATTCGGTCCCGTAGTTTTTGAGAAAATTTCAACCTTATTGAGGTCCCCTGTATACTTATCTCTGTCTTCGACTGTACAACAGGAAATGTCGCACGCAACATTCCAAGATGTTGTACCGTGTCAAATATACAAAATATTGTACCTTGTCAAATAAATCTTAACCAATTAGGTGCATTTCAGACATAATTTAGCGCACTTCACGTCAAACCGTGACTCAAACAAGGCTTGACCATGAAAACAGCACGAATCATGCTGAAAATCGAGTCATCTGTAACATGCGTTCACGTCGAGTACAAGTACAAGCGACGAGCGATTAAACTGCTTTCGAGATCGCGGCTAGGTAGCGGCCAAGCTTAAAGCGATTTCTTCATTGCAACAATAGAAGATCACTGCGCGTGTGATTTGCTGACCAATAAAATATGATGTGTCGCTAACCCCGTCTTTTGGTGCAAAGATAACTCGAGTGTTAGTGACCTAACTCCTGAAAAGGTATACATAATAAACATACAATAATATATGTATAATATACATTTTTGATATTCTCAAACCTCGCTTTATCCTTGCTACAAGTCCACCATAAGGGCGTACGGGGTTTAACCCTGATGTTGAAAGGTTGGCATGCAGGGCCGTCTTAAGTCTATTCTGCGCCGGGGTGCGGGACTCAGACTGCGCCCTCGTTTTTTTTTGCACTGCAGCGTGGCACGCGACCGACGACGACACACTGCAGTATGAAAGGGGTCCTAGTCAACCAAGAAAACACAATACACGTAATTTTGATAATTTATTTATTTATTACTCTAAAATACAAAATTAAACTTAAAACTTTGACTACTAAATATCTATTTATTACATGTACATACACATACATCAAACAAACTCAATTTTTCTTGCCTTTGAGTTGGCAAAGATTTTAATTAAATCATTTATTTTTATATCAATTTTGGATTCTATACTTATAATGGCTAAGTTTGTCAGTCTGTCTTGGGTCATGGTTGAACGAAGATAATTTTTTATTAATTTTAATTTTGAAAAGGATCTTTCACCTTCTGCTACTGTAACAGGCAGTGTTAAATATATACGCAGAGCTGTTGAGATATTAGGAAATGAGGAAATTAAATTATTAGAATATATATAGCTTAAAATATCAGTGGGAGTACTTGTTGATGCATTGGGAAAAAATATTGGCAACAATTCTAATTCATTATATAAATCCTCCCCGTCAATATCAAATCTATTTTTAAATGTTAGTTTTTCTTGAAGCCGAGAACACTGAGATTTTTTTCATGCATCTCTAATTTATTCCAGCATTCAATGTTTTGGAAGAGTGAAAAAACTGAATTGTGTTCCGCCAGTAAAACGAACCTCTCATTTAATTTCGAGATAGCAGTGTCAAGTAGAAAAAAATAAAAACATACTTTAAATTTGTTGGTTGGGTTTAAAATGGGCTCATCTGCAGCCTCGTAATCAAAATGTCTTTTTCGGGGACGTGGACGAGCAGTTTCTTTAAATTCTGTTTCGCATTCTAATTCTTCAGCAATTAATTTTGCATCAGATAACAACTGTTCAAACGCGCTATCAGTGCGGTATTTCTCCAAATCTTTTTTAACCAGATTAATCATTTTGGTAGCTTCTGAAATAATTACGTCTGATTTTTGCAAATTTTTGCTTACAATATTAATCTTTAGTAAAATATTGTACCATATAACTACTGAACATATGAATCTATAAGATTTTAATTTGGCCATTAATGAACTCGCTATGTTTTTTGTGTCGCTGTCATACTTGTTATTTGTAAAAATAGAGTATAATGCATCGTAAATTTTATCCATGTAACGGAGTGCCCTAAGAGCATCAAATCTACTTTCCCAACGCGTATTTGAAAGAGGTTTTAATGTCAAAGTAGGTATCTGTTTCATAATTACATCCCAGCGTGATGTGGATGCTGAAAAAAATGCAACTTACACTCTATTGACTTAGAGATCATTTTGCTTCAAGTGCGGGCGACCGGCCGGCAATGTCAAAGGGCGCAATTACTCGCCTATGGCAGACGCACAGGTGCCGCGCAGCGCGCCCATTTCAAATGAACTTACACTCTATTGACTTAGAGATCGTTTTGCTTCAAGTGCGGGCGACCGGGCGGCAATGTGTCAAAGGTACACACACACATACACTCTCTTTGGATTAGAGATTTTGCCGCGCGCGTGTTGTATTAAATAAAATTGTTATTTGTGTAGTGTAGTAATGCGGTATGACAAGCGCCGAAAGTTTAATAAAAGTAAAAAAAAATTATTGTTGATGACTATTTGTTTTGCTTGCGCATACGTATTTGTCGTAAGTAACAAGTATATAAAACTGTGCAATGGCGTTAAGTTCACTGAAATATCTAATAATTCAGCGCTCGGCAGGCGCCCCCGGGCGCTCCGCGCCCGGGTGCACCGCACCCCTTGCACCCCCTGGTAAAGACGGCCCTGGGCATGGGGCACATATCCAACATGTAGACTTGCCAACTCGCGCCGCCAATCTTAAAAAAATAATATCTTCCAATTTAGGTAATCAATTTGATTAAAAAAGCTATTTACAAAATGTGTATTAGGATGAATACTATTTTTCAATATACAATACATGGCATAATTGCGACAAGCTAAGTTGTAGTTCACAAATGTGCCAAAAACGGCCGCTTTTCGCGATTATGCGAACTACAACTTGCCGAAATTGAATCACGTTATAAATAAGCATTTAAAAAATAGTTTAAATTCAATTTATTTGTTTTTATTTATAAATAGTACCTATATAACAACTTGTAAAAGCTAAAAAGTAAAAAAAAAGTACCTAACCCCGGAAAATACAGAATAGAATAGAATATAATAACATTTATTGCCTATTAAGTATATACATATAAGAAATAAAAACAATCTTAATAAATAATAATAATAAATAAATAAATCTTTATTTCATCTCACACTAAAAAATAACATTTTGCTTAAAACTAGGACAAATAAATTATTAGTTATGTAGATGCCATTCTTTAATGTGAGAGTCTGGTGTCTGAACTAGGTAAAAATACCTGTGGTACAGATCACCAGGCTCCCTCTCCTAGGTAATGGACTAATACTATGTAACGTATATGCGGGAATGCGTGGTGTGTGTGTGAGTGAGTGTTTAAAAGGGCGTGTCTCTGTGTGTGTGGGTGTGAGTGTGTGTTTGTGAGTGTGTGTGTGTGTGAGAGAGAGAGAGAGAGAGAGAGAGATATAGATAGATATATAATGAGTGCAAGAGTGAGTATGTGTGAAAGGGTGTGTGTGTGTCAATAATCATTTTGATTTTAAAATTGAGGACTCATAAGGCATTCGGTACTATTGTAGTCCAAATGTTGCAGCCATTTGGATACTGCTGTCTTGCAGGAAGATTTATTAAGTGCGTATATTGGTAAACTTTTGTTAATTTGATTATAAATGTAGCCACCTAAGTAGCAGAAGAATTTATGGCAAAATCTAGTGTTACAAAATATTGAATCACATACCAGGTCAAATCTACGTCTTTGCAGGTGAAGGTCGGGATTGTAGGACAATTGAGAGTGTTTTTTCAGGACAGTCTGAAGGATAAACAATTGTCGCACGGTAAGTACCTTGCAGTGCTTATAAAGTTCTGTGGTAGGGTATAGAAATGGTAAAAATGAACTTACTTTTAGAACAGCTCTTTGAGCACGTTCAAGCTTTAATAGTGTCGTTTTAGAGGCGCCACCCCAAGATGTAATGCAGTACGTTAATATTGACTGACACAAAGCATAATAAACAGACCTAATTAAATCAGTGTCAGCCACATGCCGTAGTGTTTTGAATATAAATATTAATTTGCGGACCCTGCCTGTAAGAGACTCGATATGTGGCTGAAAACTGAGGTTAGAGTCAATCGTGATACCAAGGTATTTAACAAATTATTATAAGTATTAATAAATTACAATGACAATTAACAAACATATAACTTAGGCAAAAGGTTTAGGCTTCAGCTGATGCTGACACAGAGTGCGTCAGCGCTGGTTTTCAGCCCACACCTTGGCTCCAAATTGGTTATAGAGGAGCATCGTACCGTACGTACGTACGTAAGGTAAGCTCACAGCTTCCAATGGCAACCAATGGTTACTGA
Source organism: Tachystola acroxantha (assembly GCA_963506565.1). Lineage (NCBI taxonomy): Eukaryota > Metazoa > Arthropoda > Insecta > Lepidoptera > Oecophoridae > Tachystola > Tachystola acroxantha. Next base: position 14,134,517 of record OY735876.1, on the reverse strand, counting down.
TTGTATGTATGTGTGTAGATAACGTGTGTGTGTTTGCGGTGAATGTGAGAGGTCGGTCGATGTGATGTATGTGTATTGTGTTAGTGTGTGTCAGTGCAAATATCATTTACTATGGGCCCTAGTGGTATCTCGTTTTTGTAGGAGTGTTACAAGGTTTCGTTTTACAGAATCTTCAGTTACAACAAAGCATGCATTTGTCGTATGGTACAAGGTGTGAGCGTTAGCAACATTCACTACGAGAAACGTAAGTGCGAGCTGCCAATGAAAGCCATGACCCTGGAAGACGGTTACTCAGAAACTGCCAAAAGTCATTCATCACCGGATCGTGACTTTGTTATACTAAAATGCACAATAAATATTTAGAGGAACACTAACTCGTAGACTACAATGTTAGTTAACGTTTTCACTGCATGTTTAATGCAATAACGTTTGAAGAAGAATGTATAACCAAAATTGTGTTTAAGAATAAAGTTAAAAAACTGCTGTTAGATGCATTCGACGATAAACTGAACTTGAATTTGTAATACTTATATATATGTTTTAATGTAGTAACCATAGGTAATAATTGTATCTAATATCTCAACAAGAAAACAAAAATTTTGTTTTCCAAAATGTACGATGTCGTAGTTAGATGGTGTGGTTCGGCGCTTTACGAAGTGTCTAGCCGGGCCCGTCTGACTGCGACATATGTACACATGTTAAGTGAGTGCAAATGTTCGCCAACAAATTGTTATGCAATTTGGCGAAGCTTAGAACTAAGTAAAATGTGTAAAATTAAAAAAAAAAACTATTACAGCATTGACCGAAATCTGGTGTCAAAGGAGTCAGAATCGTGCCTCTTACTTGATGCGAATACTATATGGGACTATAGCTGATACAACAATGATAAATGGTCACAATCGGCTAAAGTAAAAAATCCAGAAGATTTGCAGATTGCCCGTGTGTGGCTCTGTTACCGTTGACATCGAAACATCGATGCTCATATCGTTATGCGTTACGAGATCTCAAATAGAGCATAAAATTAATTTACAATAGTCATGTCACCACTAAAAATTGCTAAAACATGTCTTAAACGTGAATAACTCCTTGTTGAAAAACCTGACTGGTTTGACTGCTACCTCCTTTTTTTTTTGACCTGCAATATGTACGTCTTTTATTTATTTATTCATTACAAAGTATAGAATTACAGTCACACCTATTCACTATATATTTCATTTTGTCATTAATTACATCATTATAATATCAATTAAATTATTTGTTGTTTTATATTTACAATAATATCAAGTATCTAAGTATTAAATTATATCATTATCATGCTACATTATTTTTTTTATTTTAGAGACGCACGTTCATGTATATGTTTATTTATAAACTCGCTTTTATATAATATAAATTGGTATTTATACCCTGACGTTAAGTTAAAAACTGAAATGTTCAATCAATCACACAAATCAAATATACTATATTCGGCTACATATTAAACCAAAATTAACTAGTGTACAGACAGGCGGTCTTGTCGTTTTAAGCGATTTCTTCGAGGCAACCTTCGGGTGTATGAGATATTGTACCTAACAAAAAAGCGAAGCAGTAATGTTCTACATTCTATGAACATTTACAAATGGTAAATAACTAATATGGAACCAAATGTAACCGCCATACTTCAAACTGAGGCGTCTAGACTGTACTGCTACCCCTGATATAATATCCGTAATATCTGATTTAATATAAGTTCCGCTAATGCGGAAGGGGATCGTATGCCAGCTGCGAGCACACGTTGAAAACGATCGTACAAGTTAAGCAACGTTGGGCGAGGTCAGGACCTGGATGAGTGACCGCTAGTAACACTTTCATATGAGCCCCTTCGTGCCTCGGAAAGCACGTTGGTCCCGGTTGTTGTCGCTTGACAGCAGTCGTTAGGCCACGTCAAAGGCCTACGGGCGGCCTGAATAACTTTAACAAATATGTTTGGTCACTAAACCACACGAGAAAAGAAAGATGCGGCACCCCGAGAAGTTAAAACATCATTCAAATACCTTATTGTTTCAATCTGCACCACGCTATATTTATTCAGCAGTAACCTTGCTCCCATACCTGATACATGACACTTGCTTGGATGTGTCGCGGTTTTGTAATCCCGAATACCGCAGGACAGGCTCTGGAACGGGTTCGCGGAAACTGTTGGCAGATGCGACTGCGCGGGCGCATGTAGATGACTTCAGACATTGACTGCTGGAAATTATATTATTAAACTAGCTATTACTCGCTCGCTTCGTTTGGTGTAAATTATACTTTATTAATATTTAATCTTCTCGACGCTTATATAGTTAAAATAGTTTTCTTCTTATGGTGCCGTCTTCTTACGAAGGTTGGCGATCATTATGGCAATCTGCACTCTCGACAACGCCGCACGGAACAGAGACCTGGTACTCTTGCCGTACCATTGGCGTAAGTTCTTGAGCCATGATATTCTCCTTCTACCTGGCCTTCTTCTGCCCTGGATCTTTCCCTGATGAATCAGTTGTAGAAGATCGTACTTTTATTCCTCATTATGTGACCTAGATACTGGAGTTTCCGATTTTTAATGGTCTTAAGAATCTCCACCTCTTTGCCCATTCTCTGGAGCACTGTCTCATTTCGAACTCTTATTTATTTTTATATGGAACATATAATTTTATGTACTTTCTGTTGAAAAAGAATTATGTAATAGCCAGATGGTTTAATTCTCCACTTAACGAAGTATCTAGACAAATTGTGAAATGCTTAATTACACGATCCGGCTACGACATATTATCTATATGTCGTAGCCGGGGATTGATTGTTTTTATCTACTTAGAAAGTATCATCTTATATTTGATGACGGTAATTAATAGTTATTGTATAATTATAAATTGCCCAATAACGTAATAATAAACAGCACGAACAAGCTTTATGATTAATTTTCCAGCTGGAGTGCATTGGAGCGAAAATGTCGCAAAATTTCTCGGAAGTCGTCGGCAACCGGCGCGCGCGCAGTAAACAGATTCTGAACTCTCTGTTCACGTTTAATGCTCCATACAGTCAACAACACTTGTGTATCATATTTATTTACAACATAGGACACTTGATTTGGGCTACGGTATAAGTTTCGTTTTTTATTTATTTATTTATAACAAACTAATAACATATTTACATAAACAAACAAAAAAATTATATAAAAATGGAAAAATAAAAATTTAAAAAATAAAATTCTATAACAGTACCTACTTGGACGCGGTATTCCAGCTGTGAGTGGCCTCTACCAGTCACAGGTAGAACACCGCGTCCAAGTCGCTCCCATGCGGCAGGGTGCCCAAGAGAGCGGCCGCGTTACCTCTTTGTATGGCCAAACTTATATTATTCGTTGGCCGAGGTACGCACCCGCTCTCTTGTCACCCGTGACGTCAACCAGACGACTCGACAATTCTTTGAAGAATTGCCGAGCGTCTTAGTTTCGTTGTTCGTAATTATTAGTTTTTGACAAAATCTGAACTGTACTGAAGCCCTCAGCATACGTTTTTGTATAGACCTGTACAACCTCTAAATATTCAAGCACAGAGTGAACTCAAGCGAACACAAGACAGTGCTAAATCTGCAAAAGCATTACGGGCGACTCGTACTAAAAATAAAAGCGCATCGCTAAGTGCAGTTATCTTAACAGCCGAGCAGCGCGGCCGCTCTACCGTGAACCGATAGCGAATGCAACTGGTGCACTCGACTCGTGCCTGCTTGCGTTTTACAGATGCTTCCGTAAGATTTGCCGGAAATGCCGAAGATATATTGCGGCGGCATTTATTTTATACCTTACCTATACTGTGCCGGGGGTCGGGGAGCTGTGTCTCTCGTGGACCTGAAGCCTCTCTGTGGAGGAACGCCGCGCGCGTCCTCTGGTAGGGGTTGGTGACTCCGTGTATTTACATATTATATTAAAATTAGAACTCCCCATCGGCATACAAACCATACGTGGTTTCGCCTGAGATGGGAAAGTAGATTTTAAATGTATTTTTATAAAATGTCATTAAACAATAAATTAAAAAAAAAACTTACTCGTAGTTTCGTATTGTCGCTTCTCCTTGTGCCGTTCAACGAATGACGAATAATCGAGCCTGCGAATTTCGACTGAACTAATTGTCGACTCTATATGCGTCGTCGAATCAACCGCAAGGAACCGTCGATTGAGTTAGCCATATTTGAGTCCGCTCTTACTTGACTATTTTTCGTGTCTGCGCGAGACAAGGGCGGAGTCATACAAAATATACTTTATTTGAGCTGTCTCCATGGATTGCGACGAATTTTTTCCTTCATGAATTTAACAGATATTCCAGCTCCAGCCTATGGCATTCGACCGCAAGAATATTCCAAGTAAAGCAAAGATAGACGGATACCGGATAATAATAATAATAAAGTTTATTCACCAAAAAATTAAACTACTTAGACAGTTTACAACAGCTTAGATGGTTACTTAAAAATATATATTTATTACGCATTTCATCTGGTCCTAAACTAGGATATAAAATCCTGTATCTTAGGAGCCAGCTCTCAACCCTCAAATTATTTCTGAGTTAGATTAATTAGTATGTCTTGTGTTTATTATAAATAAGAGTCTAAGGTAAGGTTAAAAGTGAAGAAAAGCATGCAATGTGAAAGTTACCGGATATCTGTTTCATCTCAAATTTTTACACTGCTAATTTTGAATCTCTTTATTTATTATGCAACAATACTTTCAGAAAACAATACGATGTATCTGAATCTAAAGCTCTAGGTAGGTAGTAGGTACTATTTTTTCTGTCGTCTATTGTAGGATCAGTTGGTGTGAGGGACAATTTCTCAAAAATGAGTTAAATATACAGCTCGACTCGCCGCGCTCTGCGCTTTCGAATGGTAGGTATATTTAAAAAAAATTATTTCAATAAATGTCCGTTACACTGTCAATTTTCCTGTCTGGTTTTTTGATTCTGGTGCAAAATAATAGGGTAAGGTACATTCACCTATAAAGATAAAAAATCAAATTGTTCCAAAATAATGTAAGTATCATTAGAAATACCAAATAGTATCTATATAGATTTAGGTACAGTTGTTTCGGTGCAATTACAAGTAAGGGACAGTTTTTCATAAAAAAACATCTTGTAAGGACATCATTCTCGTAAACTAAGAGCTTTCTAGACACACTGAATTTTTGAATGCGTAGATGCTGCGATTGTTAGTATTTCGGTAAAACCCAGACTGTAAAAGCTTAAATACAGGAAAAGTTATGAATGATTAAACTCAATAATAAAATTTGATTGCTTCTCCTGAAAAATCGTATACTGTCCCTTACACAAATTGACGCAATATTGAGATTCATATAAAACGCATACAAAATTGCTACCCATTCAAACTTTATTGCACAGAGATACAAATAATCTTAAAACTACTTGTAACTTAAGAAATAGTTTCATACTTACATTATTGGATCAAAACATAAACGTAAAATCTACGATGTGCATTAAACACCACTTCTTTATGTCGTAGCCATAGGGTTGCAATTGCGACTGCATATGTTTATATCAATAAATCCATCTGGCTAGACGATGTCGTAAACAGAGTTTATGAGTATGCTATTCCGCCGGCTTTCGTCGGGTGCGTTAAATGATACTATTTTTGGGCCAAATAACGTGCAGTCTCCTTTCGAACGGGATTGCCGATTGATTTCAATCTGTTTGTCTGCATATGATTCATCGAAATTTAATTTTCGTACAATTCTCCACACGAAGACAGAGAAAAGTATACAGGGGGCCTGTTTTTCTTAATAACTATTGGACCGGTGTTAATAAAAAAATTACATTTACTTACATAGTTTTATCTGGTATCTATCACAAACAGTGAAATAAATTTTACAATCGTTCAAATAAATAAATAAATAAAGAGACATTTTAATTAGATAAAACGGGAATTACCGTGTTAAACATTTATTACAGTCTACTCGTGACCATGATGGCTGCAATGCTGTCGAAATATCGAGACATCAATAATAAATGTTTAACACGGTAATTCCCGTTTTATCTAATTAATATGATACAAACCGTGAATGTTTAAAAAGTGATAAAGAGACATTTATTCATCTGCACAGTGTTGTATGTAGGGACCTACATGATTGTCTAACATATAGAAATAACGTAACACTGTTTGGTATAGATGAATAGGACTGACCTCAGCGATACGCTGCTTCTTAGGCCGTTCCTAAACTCGGTAACCTCGCTGATCTCAGAGTACTTAGGTACTCAAGTAGTTTTTGAGAAAATCTCCACCTTAAAAACTCTCCTGTACATATTTATCATGTGTTAAATGGTACGGTAGGTATAACACAGAGAAAGGTATACAAGAGAGATTTTGATATTGAAAATTTTCTAAAAAACTACTTGACTGATTTTTTAAAATTCTTTACAATTACGTAGTGTGGACTTTAAACTATCTACTAATGAAATAATTTTTACAATCGATCAAGTAGTTCTTGAGAAAATCTCAACCTTATTGAGCCCGCCTGTATATTCTCTCTCTCTCTCTCTCTTCGTGTGTACCTGTGGTTCCTTTGCATTTAAGGCGGATTATCAGTTTTTCTATGAAGGCAAAAATATATACCAATCTTGTGCTGTCTTATTTAGGGACTGATGAATCCGAAACCAATACACGATTGGACAAACTCCGCTCGACAGAAAAAAATCACAAACATGTCTTTTAAAATGAAAATTATGTCTAAAATTCATACAAAATATATATCAAAATGTAGGGTATTATAAATACGAGATCTTGTTTTAAAAAATCTGATTTTGGTAGGCGTATTTTTATTTTCCTTCCAAAATAAAAATACAGATATGGAGGCACTGTCGTTCTCTTCACTCCGCTGCTGCAGAGCATCTTCTGTCTCACTCTTGAGATTGACAGTAAACATCAGTCAAATATTTGTTTTACTTTGTTTCCAGGCAATGTTGTTCTACGCGCCTCGCTGGCTGTGGAAGTCATGGGAGGGCGGCAAGATCCGCGCCCTCATGATGGACCTGGACGTCGGGGTGTGCACGGAGATAGAGAAGAAGACCAAGAAGAAGCTCATCCTCGACTACCTGTGGGAGAACCTGCGATACCACAACTGGTGGGCGTACCGGTACTACCTCTGCGAGGGGCTGGCTCTTATCAATGTTATAGGTGAGCATTTCTTTTTTATTTTTTTATTTTTTATTAATGGACTCGACAGTTCGTCATTTGCCAATGTCATGTTACAGAAAATTCAATGTATAATAGTCTTCTATCTTCCTCCAGGGGAGTCGCCGTAGCGTCATCACCCTGGGTAGCCTCGTCTTCTTGTCTTCATCCACAGGAGACGCCGTAGCGTCAATCACTGTGGACGAAGCAGCTCGACAGTCACGTTCACTCCCGAGCTCGTAGTGGGAATCTTGACCATGGCGCCAAACTTCAGATCCTGCTTGAATTCTCCAATAACTTCACCATACTGCCATTCGCGAACATTTTCTGATTAATTTAACGTGACATTAAACACAAAACACCCACTGTAGACATTAAACTGAAAATTATTAAATTATTTCGCAACCGTCGTTTCCCGCCATTTTCAAAAAGCCGAGCATTTCTTATATTCTCTCTCTTCTTCTGGCTACCATTGACTTCACTACAAATGGACTTCGGGTTCTGAGCCAAAAGAGTTTTAAAATAGCTCTATGTCCATTTGTTAGTAGGTCCATTGACAGTTTCCCGTGGCTCGGCAAGAATGGCACGAGGTGGAACACCCCAGGACGTTTAGTCGGTATGCTGCCCCTTCAGGGCGGTGAGCCCGACATAACCAACACGCTCCTCCGGGCGTGGTGACACATGATCTTGCATGACCTGGGTAAAAAAAAGTGACAGTGTAACACTTTGGACCGTTCTTATTATCTGCGTCGTAGGATTTGAAATTGTACCTACTGCAAGTGTTACCATTGATATGCTGTTGTCCGTACATAAGAAGATTCACATTTTATCCTAGCCATACAAGTTTGCAGGAATTTAATCAAAGGTGACACGTTTAAAGAACGTCTACTAGAATAGAACAGCTTGCTGCCAACTATTGTATTCAGGAAAAAGTTTCATTCGTGTAAAAATTTAAATATTGAACTCGTATACGCAAATAATGGGAATGTAGACTAAACACAATTATTGCATAAATCAATTTTCATTTAATTAATTTAGATATTTAATTACTGCTCAACAAGCTATTCATCCACTGAATTCTCTAACTAAGGGTTGTCTGGAAGAGATCGCTTTAAGCGATAAGACCGCCAATTGTGATACAAACTGTATTAGCATATTTATTTTGTGTAATTCCTTTTACTTTGCAATAAAGAATATTTATCTTATCTTATCTTTACGTAATATGATCCTGCTGAAAAATAAAATACTTACATCTGAAATAAGCAGTTCGATATTCCAAGACCCAATAATATCTTTGGCCATTGGTTCAAAGTCGTGCTTTAAAACAAAAGCAAAACATTTTTATTCTGATTTTTAAGGGCCTTTCCTCTTGTGTCTCTCTCTTTGTATAACGCCCTTCCGAAAGAAATCCCTCGACCTGTAAACATGAAATTCCTTCTTTCTTTCCCATCCTCCCTTATTGTTAATATCCTGGCGAGATTTATTGAAAGTAACAACATTAAATTGTAACATTTTATTTGATTTGTTTTCTCAATCTCAATATAGTTACATTCGCAGAACTATTTATTTATTTATTTTCTATTCTGGACTTTTATTTTCATCATAAAGCAATTTCCGCGTAAAGCCTGTGCTGCCATCTATCTGTTTTATTGGATGATTAAACTTTTTTTTTTTTTTTGGTTTGTTTCGTTTAACCGTGCATTCTCTCAATTCGTTGGTCATCACCTAAGTACTCGACACTGGCAAAATTACTGTGCCAGCCACGGTAGAAGCCATAATTTAAAAAGTGAAGTGAAGGGCCTTCCATGAGCCAACTAGCGCCGCCAATCTTGAAAAAATAATATCTTCCAATTTAATCAATTTTATTGAAAAAGCTATTTACAAAATGTTTATTACGATAAACACTATTTTTTAATATACAATACATGCATAATTGCGACAAGCAAAGTTGTAGTTCTCAAATGAGCCAAAAACGGCCGTTTTTCGCAATTATGCGAACTACAACTTACCGACATTGAATCACGTTATAAATGAGCATTTAAAAAACAGTATTTATCGTAAGATAAGATAAATATACTTTATTGCACAAAAAAGGATACATAATTTTCACACTTAGCTAACATAATTTTATACAACAGGCGGTCTTATAGCTGAGAGCGATCTCTTCCAGACAACCTTTATTCGGTAGAGAATTAACATCGTAATAAACATTATGTACATAGCTTTTTTAATAAAATTGATTACTTAAATTGGAAGATATTATTTTTCAAAGATTAGCAGCGCTAGTTGGCTCATGGAAGTACCTTAAATGACTGTTATTATTTTATTTTTCAACAGATACAATACTGTTTCCACAGTTTATATGTCCATTTTGTAAAATTAACGATATAATAATTTGATTTTTATTACTTGGCAACAATAATGTCCATACTTGCAGACAGTTTAACAATACTGTTGATTTACTGAATCAGCAACCAATAAAATCGATCATTAAAACATTTGTGTCTAATGCCCCCGAGGGGAATCCGAAGATAGTGTAGTTGCATTTTTTATTGCGTCGGACAACATCGGCCAACGCGGCATATACTCGTAAAAGCGGTCTGCGCTGTAAAAGGTTGTTTTGGTTGTTTTATGCGTGTTTTAATTCAATACGGCGTGATTTACAATGTGCCCTGCCTGGCCCAGCGCTGGGTTAGTTGGCGATTCAGGGCTCGAGCGGTGGCAGATGGTCCGCGGATATTTTAGTTTGGCAGGATGTGGGGCCGCGGAGTGAGCGAGCAGTTAGATTTGAAAATGGTAGTATATTTGCCTAATATACAATTTTAATTTGCATCGGTGGCGAATCTAAATATTAAGAGCCTTCCATGAGCCAACTAGCACCGCCAATCTTAAAAAAATAATATCTTCCAACATTTAATATAATTTTAATAAAAAAGCTATTTACAAAATTTACGATAAATACTATTTTTTAAATGCTTATTTATAACGTGATTCAATTTCGGTAAGTTGCATAGTTGCAGTTGAGACTGTATTATGCTATAATGATACACGTCAAAATAAGTTGATTCGGTCAAAAGTTATCGCCGGTTTCAAGGATGGCCTGCTCAGATTTTTCCAATTTTTCTAATTCATTTCTCTCTAATTTTATGAGCGAACTATATGATCTAGATTACATTTAGGTCGCAAGAGGCTCGCCCCAAGGAGCTTGCCGCAAGACAGGCAATAGGTAGGCTAGGGGGCCCGCGTAGGCTAGGGCCCAGCTGGCAAATGCCACCTCGACTATATGGCCAGACCGACGCTGGGCATTTCTCTCCACAACGTATGCACATATTTATGATATGATATGATATATTTTATTGGTAAAAGACAAGTTTAGACGTCATATGGGTATTTCATTTTTATATTTGCTTAATTTATAATAATTGTTTACAAATTTAATTAACAGTAAAATAATAATAATAGTTCCATACTAAAATGTATGTGTAATGTCATTGTGTCATGTTGGGCGATTTACATATTCATCGATGGAATAGAATGGATTCTGCAATAGCCACTTTTTTAATTTATTCCACACCGGTGGAAGAAGCAGAAATGACGTCCTCTGGTAATTTATTGTAAATGAGAGGCCCCATTACATACACCGATCTTTTTGACTTTTTTAAGCGATGTGTGACTGATATGTTTTAGTATACCTAAGCTATGGTGGTTTGGTTAGCCAGTCTATCAAACACCTGTGGTTGCTAGGGTGTGTTCCATGTCCTTTAGGCCTACGTGAAGTCGCCCGCTCGTTGCGTGGCCCCACAAGTTTAAAGGGCCGCATGGACAGCGAATTTCGTTTGCCGCGGAACGCGCCCCTGTGTTTGTTATTGGAAACGCGAAGCGCTCTCCTGCAAGCAAATACGTAGCACGGGAAATAATAAGGTCACTGCTGGCTTGGCAAGGTGACCTTATTCAATGCAGGTGCCGTCATAGGGTAAACATACGGATTTTAATCAGAGCTCAATTTTAGTCGCTGTATTTTTTATTAAGTAATAGTATAATACATGATTAAAAACTAACATTAAATAACTAAAAACTAAAACTACCTATAAATAAATTAACTATAAATAAAATATGTCCTCTAGGAGGGCATCGGGAGTCACGGTGCCCAGAAGGCTGGCAGCATTCCCTCTCTGAATTGCCAACGCAATACGTTGGCAAAGGTAGCTGCCTTTTTGTATTTTAGTAATCTACTTTTTAAGTCAATTTCCCATTTTATTTTCTCTATTTATAGCAAATCTTTTGATAATGAACTCAATTTGAATAGCGGCATCAAAACAATTTATAGCTGAAATAAGCCGCCGCCTTCGAGAGAGATTGTGACTCTCGCTCCGGGTCCTACCTGGTGCAAAGGTTGGTCATAGCTATACAGCGCGGTAACGCCGTGAGCGTTATGGGCACCTTTGCACCGGGTACGACAAGGAGCGGGTTATTTGATTGACGAAGGTTCAACGGATAATTTAGTTATAAGTATATTATTGTATTAGTTTTAAGCGTGACATAATAAATTACTTACTATGACATAATAAATTACTTACTATTTAAAATACTTAAAATATTTGACTATTAATTCAATATACTTACTAATAAGACTGTAATTCGCATGAAGAATCTTTGTTTATTGGACTTAATCATTGTAAAAAAAAAAATTCCATTTATCATTTAGATTTTCGTTTCGCATAGCGCATATGCAAGAAAATATCAAACTTAATCATTGTATTTAAAAAAATTCAAACAAAAGGTTTTTCGTGATCTAGCTTAAAATGTGGGGAACAAAGATTGGGATACTATATACTTGGTGCTACGCCGTAGCATACTCGTAGCTCGTAGCATTGACCTGAGGGTTACTGGGGTGTGTGAAATTTCCCCATTATCTAGGCTCGTCCAAGTCTCTAGTCTGAAACGGGAATTTCATGATTATAATTATATCACTTAAAACCATATAATTCAGGCTGTTGGATAATACATAAAACGTCTTATACCTTATCTGTTGTAATAAAAGTATGCACTCTTACAAATTTTTAAAAACCGTGTCTAATTCCTTTGCAGGGCAAATGTTCCTGATGAACCGGTTCTTCGACGGGGAGTTCATGACCTTCGGGCTGGACGTCATCGCCTACATGGAGTCAGACCAGGAGGAGCGCATCGACCCCATGATATACATATTCCCAAGGTATTATTAGATACTTATTATTATTTCTTTGTGTAGTGACATTTTTAAGAAATTAGCCTCCAAACAAAACTGTATAGTTCTTCTTCCCTATATCCCGGGAAGTGGAATTAGTATACTAACTCCACATTCTTTCGTTTCCAAGATTTCCTAGATGTCATCTTATTCATTAATGATCCTATTAAATGCAAATACTTTCACATTTTACACCTTCATTACTATGGACTACGATGTTTAATCTACTTTATTATCTTATTCATTTATAACTTTGTTTAGCATTAGCCCATTAAATTAACGACTACTTATTATCCTTCATTGCAGGATGGTAAAGTGTACGCTATTCAACAAATTCGGCTCATCCGGCGAAGTGGAGCGGCACGACGCCCTCTGCATCCTGCCACTCAACGTCGTCAACGAGAAGATCTACGTCTTCCTCTGGTTCTGGTTCGTCATCCTCGGCCTCCTCACGCTCCTCACGCTAATCTACCGCATTGTCATCATCTTCTCGCCGCGCATGCGCGTCTACATGATGCGCATGCGGTTCCGCCTCGTCCGACGCGACAACGTCGACACCATCGTGCGACGGAGCAAGATGGGCGACTGGTACCTGCTCTATATCCTCGGGGAGAACCTCGACTCTGTCATATTCCGGGACATCATGCACGAGTTTGCCAACAAACTGAATCACAACTATCAGCACCACATTCACGGAATGCCAGACGCGTGACCTCCGATCCCCGGGTGGGTGTTCCACACGTGACTGACGTCGTTGCAGCGCGACATGGACCCGCCCGTCTGAAATGGGACTGATGTGTGTTACGTCAAAGGGAAAAAATCTCTTTGTGCGAACACAAGCGGGCCAAGTCGGCTGCCTTGCGGCACCCCTCGCCGTATCTGGACAATACTAAAGTGTATCAAAGACTTCTCTAGATTAAAATTCTTAAATTGATACTCTGTACTCGTAACAGTGCAATTAAACATGCAATAATAGTTTGTACTTAATCTTTAAGAATGTGATCTCAGGACGAATCCTATCGAAGGCCTTTTAAAAGTCATCAATGACGGCTATCCCATTAGAATAGTGTTCAACTTTTAGAAGTATTTTACTGATAGTTTCGCTACTCGTAGTAATCGTCCATACAGCTTTCTCTTTTACTCTAGATAATGAATCGAATCAGCACACAGAGAGCACACGACTTACTTTTTTACACAATTTCTCACTCGCCAAGGATTTGATCGACCAATAAATAAATCAATTAAAGCAATAAATAAAGGATCCAATAGATAATAGTATAGGATATAGTTGCAATTGCAAAGATTATAAGTAGAATTGAAATATTCTAGAAAGGTGATGAAGGGTTGCATTTTGGCGTCCGTCATCTTGGACCAGACCAACTGATGGACCTTATCGGCACCAAAAGACATTTTCAAATAAATTAGGATCAAAGTATCCGTTTTAAGCGAAATTATTAAAATTCTATAAGCGGAAATAACCGAATATTTATATCGTAGGGACTGAAAACTTATGTAAGTAAATTCTTTCAATTGTTTAAACTTTTCTTTGTAAATAGAATTCTAGATTGCTATTTGAAGAGTAATATAATGTTAAATGTTAGTGATCGTTCTCCACCGGAGTTGTGAAACACTGCCATGATAGACCGGTTTGGTTAGGAATATCTTCGTTCTAGAGTTGGCATCACTGAATCCCAGGTGACGCTGTGATTTGTACCAATAATAACTGTTGAATGACCTATGAAGAATGTTCGTTGAAAGTTTTACAATTGTTTACTTTGAAGATTGATTGAAATTAGAACTATCGATTTTCCTGGTTATTAATATCAAAATGAATTGACTTTCCATAAAAATCCGAATTAATGAAGCTTATAGCGAAATCGATAGTTTTATAACGTGAATATTCATGAAACTGATATCAAGTAAGCAGTTGTTTGCCAATGAATGTATTAAAGTTTCTACAGCAGCTTGTTAATTTTAGAAGGGATAAATCTCTTCTAAAAGCCAAGGTTTTGTTAAATTTTATTGTATAATATTCCAAAAATGTTAGACGACCTTACAGGCCAAGGTTTTATTGGCATCATCGATCTCCTATAAACAACTAGATACACAAAAGTCTTACTAAGACAATTTAAAAAATCGTCCAAATAAGGGTCCATTGTTAACGTCCAAATAATGTCCAATAAAGCAAATGACCATTCATCCGTTTGGACCTTCTTTGCGCTCGGACATTTTTAGAAGGCAGACTGTGTACCTAGTTGTTTATAGGAGATCAATGATTGGCATCTATAAACTCTACATCATTGTGAACACGTATGGAATGAATTTATTGTTGGATTTGTACCGTGAAGGTGTTTATTTGATTCACCGACAGAATTTATTTAAGTACTATGATTATCAATCAGGCATGGCTTTTTAGTTCTTTGTGGCGTTAGACTTAAAACCACTAACGCATTCTCGCAAATCGACGCAAATACGTAAATTGTCAAAGAAAAACTTTGAAATGCATTACGTCAGTGCAATACTGCGTAACTAACATTTGTAAATACCGCGTAAGCCGCTTCTGGTAAACTTTACACTAGAAACAAAAACTTTGTCACATGTTGTAGGTGAGCTGCCACTCACGCTGTTTCGGCGGGGGTATGACGACAACGGGGACCGAGAGAGGTGCGGGCGGCAGGCGCATTTCTGTTACAATACATTTCTGTTCGCGCGCCCGCCCCCGCACTTCTCTCGGTCCCCGTTGTCGTCCTACCCCCGCATCCCTGTACCGCGCAGGCGAAGACTGATTTAGACGGTCATACTATAGATGTGATTAGAGCTTTCTGATTGGCCGTTAGTAAAATCTGACGGCACAGCAAGGAGCCAATCGCCGGTAGCAACTACTTGGTGCGAAGTCGCACCTTTATAGATGCGCGGTATTACAATGTACTAGTATTGCACTATCGTCGACGATTAGTCTCATTCAATACCTAATATAGTGACTGTCATGTAATCTGTTCAAAGACGCAATCTTCCTGAAAAGTGTCTCCAATCACAGCTGTGACTTTCACTCTAAGGCCAAGATTCATTATACAGTTTACTCGCGCTCAAAACTGTCTATAATGTGGGCCTCAATCTAAGACAATAGATGCGATTCTGTCGTGACCGCTGAATCTAAAACTTTTACCGTTTCGTTTCTCTATTAATAAATTAAGCGTCCAACAATCTGGAATCGTAGCGATAATAGTATATTATACCCGATAAAGTAGAGTTCTCTGTTCAACTCTTGGCCTGGAAGGTAAATTGTGTTTATAGTTATGCCAGAGGTTACCTCGTGCTAGGCGGAGGCTTTGTTGGAAATATTGTTGTGTTCGCATGGATATTACTAGATACTTTATTGTAAATGGATAGGTTGGATAATGTTGTATGACGTAACAAGTTAATTTGTTCCTGTAAAGCAATAAACTCCGAAATAAACGTCCGAATAAGCTGTTGCACAAAGCGTTTTTAATATTAAATGTCTACCAAACCATCCAACAGGATGCCACAAACTGCCACAAAGTTGGCCAGTTGGTAACAACCAACTGGCCAACTTTGTGGCAGGTTTTTATTTTTATATCTAAATTTTGATAAATTTTTGCTCGTTGTCAACCCCACTGGGTGCAACTTTAATAGTTGCACTCAATACCTGATATCTTGAAATTTGTTTTTTGCAGCGAGCCCAGCTCCTTAACACTATCTTTATCTGACCTTTACTGTAATGGAGATTCTAATGTAATCATGGCATCCACTTAACTACCGAGGATTATAATTAAAAACATTATTCCCTATCAACACTCCCATGTTTGGACATTTAGACCGACCGGTATAATTTACATTTATAAGTAGCTTAGGTCGTATTTCTTGCAAGAAGACTTCTGCAAGTAATATCCGACAGTTAGTGCAGCTTGCAAGTGTATAAATTCCGTAGCAAGTACTATCGCCACAGCTTGTAAACTCGCGCAAGTCTTGCATAAGTTACTTGCAATATCGTTAGGCAAGTAACTTATGAAGACTTGCGCGAGTTTACTTGCAGGTGACGTGGCCTAGTGCGATCTTGCTTTTACAACTGTCTTTAGCCAAGATAAGCTAGAATATTGGCCTAAAAATGGATTGGCTTAAAATCTTGGTAACCATTATATAAAAACGTTTTGTGCAATTTAACCTGTCTTTAATTCATGGTATCGAGCTGAAAGCTATTCGTTATCACTAATTATCGGTAGCGTTACTGGCATTTATATTGTTGATTTAATTAATTAAAACAGCCCATGGTGCGGTTTCTAGAAGGCGCAACACGCTAAATTTTAATCGTCGCTAAGCTAAGAGGTGTCCCGCTCACTCTTATACAGGGTGTAACGGAAAGGGTATATGAAGCCGAAGGGAGGGTGTTCAGTTTCGGTAACTGAACCACTTTGTTCTACGTCTCATATCTAGATTATGTAAGAGTGAGCGAGACGCGTTTGTCGTTTTGTTTAGCGGTGATTACATTCGCGGAATCGACACCACTATCTTCAAAATGTACGCTACTAATATTAATATCAAATGGATACAAAACTTATGCTACAGTTTTGTTAGTGGGATGTGAAATGTGACAAGCGATGCATATGTGATCAGCTGACCGGTACAAAATGTATGAAAAGTCAAAAAATAAGTTCGCCAAAATTGAAAAGTCAGTTCACAACAACAACAACAAGAGTTCAGTTATCGATACAGAACACCCTTCTTTCGCCTTCATACACCTTGTATATGTTCACTACGAAATACTCGAAGATATGTCGCTTGTCTGTCACATCTCACGTGTTTCTTATTAGCGTTGCCGCACACGTACCAACCTGGCACCGTACAATCATCGCTCCGCCTCATTACCTCGCTCAAAAATCAAAATAATGCAAGCACGTAAACGAAGCGGCTCACCGCTTCGGAGGTGTCGGCTCGATTACGGCTGGGCACGCCCACTGATTGACAGCTGCCCGAGGCGAGGCGATGCTGTTACGGTGGCGATTAGTGTGCGTTGCAGTATAGAGTACAAAGAATACTGAACGACTCGAGTTAAGGCGCCGATAGGGTAACGTGGGTACGTGTGCGGCAACCTTTAGTCAGTTTATTTAACGCCAAATACTGTGCCAAAATACGGATAGAGCAGCGGGGGGCGCGAGGGAGTTACCAGGATGTCGAATAAATGATTTAAAACTAACGTGGGCTTTATTTTCATTATACTTATACCTATTACGGATATAATTTCGACTGAGTGAATTGACGAACCAAACCTCATGGAAATGCGCTGGAAACTGAGTTTTTACCTGTATTGTATTATTCGTAAGAACCTTACATTACATAGAAATGCTCGGAAAAATGCTCTAGTGCAGTGGTTCCCAAACTATGGGTCTCGACCCACTGGTGGGTCGCGAGCGAATATTGAGTGGGCCTTGAAACATGGGACGATACAACGACAGACTAGGCCAACAGCTGGACGACCACTGAGGCACTGACAAGGCACGGCAAGCAATGTTATCAATGTTAAAAAAACACTGCTCTAGTGTATCCACCTTTAGGGATGAGATATTCTCAAAAAATTATAGACTGATTTTTAAAATTCTTTTACATTTCATAGTACGTTCTAAACTATCTACTTATAAAAGATTTTTTTACAATCAGTCAAGTAGTTGTATAAAAAATCTCAACCTTAATAGTACCCTCTATACTTAGGTAGGTACACATTTATGTTTAATTCAAATAAAAAATTTCAATTCAAACGATTTATTGCATTCACAAAGACCATATAAGTATTAGTAAGTACTTACTTAAAACTATGTTAGTGTCTGTGTCGTGGTCAGATTGTTAAATTGAGCATTTCATGAAATCGTCAATGATTTCATGAAATGGTAGCATTTCACGAAATCGTCGAATGTCTATTGGTCATTTCATGAAGTAGCTTGACCAGATCAATGAATAGAAAACGTTTTACGATATGTCCAACAAACGCACGGCTATTTCATGATATGACCAAACACAATTGACCATATCGTAGAAAAATGGCAAAAACTACCGCTAGAGGCGCTGAGAGCGCGCTTTGTCATTGTTTATGTTTGTGTGCGTAAGTAAATAATGCGGATTCATGTTGAAAAGTGAATAAAAATGTGCAAATTATATAAGAAAGTGTGTTGGAAACTTAAACAAGTGTTACTATACGAAACGGTGTGAATTTTATGACAGTCACGGAAAAACCAACCTCAATTTACAAAAAAAATCTTGGGAATACATTTCACAGGTTAGTACCTATTTAAATGACAATATTTAGTTTATATCCTTTTAAAATCTCATCTAAGTATCTAAAATGTACTTATTTACTTTTAATAATTGAATCCTAGAAATTTATTACCGTCAGAATGGCGCGGACGAGCTCCCAGGTCCTCGAGGCCTATCCTGGACTGATGTACCGCTTAAGCTAGAATTAGTGACGGAGTCTCATAATTTGTGACGCAATAGTTTAAAAGTTATAAGCCTTTGAAGGGGGCCGCGCCAAGCTGACGCTTGAAAATCTGACTGATCAAAATCAAATTAATGAACCCATATGGAACAAATTTGATTGAAAAAACAGGATGTGACGCTGAAATGATGAACATGTACCCAAATTTCATGTTTCAAACATAAACAGATAAAAAGATATAAGCCTTCATAGGGGGCCGTGCAGAATCTCGCACCACCCCCCCTGGATCTCGAGAACCAGACAAGCTACACAACAGCGGATTGTATGAGGACATAATGCCGCAGAACGCTGAATTCGTGACGGAAGAACCGACATTTAAACCGCAATAGTTCAAAAGTTATAACCATAAGAACTTTTCGGACCGTCAGGATGGCGCGGCCCCTTACAAACGCTAATAACTCGGTAAATATATCATCACGGATGACGTGACTACCATCAATATTTCGGCATTCAGCGGCTCTAATTTGTGACGCAAGGTCCGGGGCTCCAAGTTTAATATTTGCTGAGAAAACAAAAAAACAAATTCCTATGGAGGAAGTCGATAGGGCGACAATGTTACTGAGTTTTATCGGACTTGTACTTAGTATATGTAGGTATAACAGGATGACATAATCGTATATAAGTAATTATCAATTAAAAAGTTATTAGCAATACTTAATTTTTTTTTTAAATTAAAATAAATGTTACGTTATTATTACGTTTATTATGTGTATGCTGTATATGCTAGGTGGCTTCTACCTTTCGCTTCATATGATTGTAGAAATCGTTATGTCATCATGTTTGACATAGTCTTAGTATAAGTCCGGTAAAACTCAGTAACATTGTCACCCTATCGACTTCCTCCATAGGAATTTGTTTTTTTTTGTTTTCTCAGCAAATATTAAACTTGGAGCCCCGGACCTTGCGTCACAAATTAGAGCCGCTGAATGCCGAAATATTGATGGTAGTCACGTCATCCGTGATGATATATTTACCGAGTTATTAGCGTTTGTAAGGGGCCGCGCCATCCTGACGGTCCGAAAAGTTCTTATGGTTATAACTTTTGAACTATTGCGGTTTAAATGTCGGTTCTTCCGTCACGAATTCAGCGTTCTGCGGCATTATGTCCTCATACAATCCGCTGTTGTGTAGCTTGTCTGGTTCTCGAGATCCAGGGGGGGGTGGTGCGAGATTCTGCACGGCCCCCTATGAAGGCTTATATCTTTTTATCTGTTTATGTTTGAAACATGAAATTTGGGTACATGTTCATCATTTCAGCGTCACATCCTGTTTTTTCAATCAAATTTGTTCCATATGGGTTCATTAATTTGATTTTGATCAGTCAGATTTTCAAGCGTCAGCTTGGCGCGGCCCCCTTCAAAGGCTTATAACTTTTAAACTATTGCGTCACAAATTATGAGACTCCGTCACTAATTCTAGCTTAAGCGGTACATCAGTCCAGGATAGGCCTCGAGGACCTGGGAGCTCGTCCGCGCCATTCTGACGGTAATAGAAATTTAACATACATAATTTTCATTTTTAGGTTATACAACAAATAAAGGAAAGTAGGGTGACCAGGCAACGAAAGTCGACGGACTATAATTTACTGGATTACAATATATTACATCATGGAAAAACTGGAATTACAAGTTTTTAATATACAAGAAGAAATGCATTGATGATCCTACTATTCGTATAATTACGATGGAGAAATATTTTGAAATACTAACGGAATTTCATAAAGGTATACCGTATGTGAAACGAAACGTTTTATCGTTCTATAATATTATAATACAATTTTGTACTTATTTTATTAGGTAATAAATATAATAATAATATTAAAAACATTTAATAAAAACAACTTTATTGTCCTTTTAATGTGTTCAATATGAATATTTCGTATATTTAATTCCAGTAGACAATTGGTTTGAAATGCTTGTAAGAATTTTGATAAATATATATTTTTTTAATTTGGTACTGACTAGAACAATAAAAAAGTTCGTAATAAGTATATTTTGAATTATTATTACTTACATCCATAATGGGCACCCTACAATCTACATTAATGATCTGACCAAACGTCGATGGACAAATCGACGAACGTTGACGTTTAAACGATATGCCCAACGCAACATGACGATTTCATGAAATGCCACCATTTCATGAAATGACTGACGATTTCATGAAATGCTCAATTTAACGATCTGACTACGACATCTACATGAGGTGTATTACGCGCTATAACATGCGACGTAGGCCCGACTCCGAGACCCCGGGACATGTAAGTGCACCCAGTGTCTCAGAATCGGACTGTCCATGGTATCCGAAATGCCTAATGCAATTTTTAATAGCGGAAACATACTGTAAGAGCGGTTTCGCACTACGTCCGATCCGAACCCGTGAAAATATGGATCTAGAAAACTCGGACCGAATTCGGATATTGCTTACGCACTAGTCCGATCTCTGATACAAATCCAAGCAATTCAGGAGCCACCTTATGACTTACGTCATTTTACGCGCAGCAGAGTGTTCTATTTTATTTATTTATTTTATTAATGGACTCGACAGTTCGTCATTTGCCAATGTCATGTTACAGAAAATTCAATATATTCAATAGTCCTCTATCTTCCTCCAGGGGAGTCGCAGTAACGTCTTCACCCCTGGGTAGCCGCGTCTTCATATCAGCTCGACAGTCACGTTCACTCCCGAGCTTGTAGCGGGAACTCTTGATAAAAGCATGAAACTTCAGATCTTGCATAAATAATCCAATAACTTCACCGTACTGTCATTCGCGAACATTTTCTGATTAATTTAACGTGATATTAAACACAAAATAGTCCCTGTAGACATTAAAAGGAAAATTATCAAATAATGTCGCAACCGTCGTTTCCCGCCATTTTCAAGAGAATCTCTATCTTATTATCTATTCCGAAATGGAAATTCACGGATGACGGAGAGAATTCAGATGACGGAAATCGGATCTAGTGCGTAAACTACCATACAAATAGTTGTACGATAACTTTGGAACGTATTTTCACGGATTCGGATCGGACGTAGTGTGAAACCGCTCTAACGCCACGCCGCTAGACTGAAGGTTCGTTCTGTGTGTTCGGTACTATTGCGGGGCAGCAGTCAGGGTACGGCTTGCTCTTGTCCTGGACTAGCTCGAATCCAGGGCCGGCTGACACGGAACCGCACCTGGAATTGGTTTTTCATACTCATAATAATAGTACAGAAGTCGATAAGTATACAGGGGGCCTCAATAAGGTTGAGATTTTCTCAAAAACTATTGGACCGAGTTAAATAATTATTTTACAGTTACATAGTTTTAACTTTTATCTATCAAACAGTGAAAGAATTAGTATCACTTTTTAAACTTTCACGGTTTGTTTACATATTAATTTGATAAAACGGGAATTACCGTGTTAAACATTTATTATTGATGTCTCGATATTTCGACAACATTGCAGCCATCATGGTCACGAGTAGACTGAAGTCGGTGAGTGTTGAACGTCAGAAGGACTGTATTAATATCAGTCTAGTAGTTTTTGAGAAAATCTCAACCTTAAAAACTCTCCTGTACACCTTTCTCTGTGTTCCACCGTACCTACTCAAAGTGCCCATAAGTGGTTTACCTTGGCTTATAGGCTGCAGCAGGAGGGTTCCACATTATGTGAGCTAAATATATACAACTCTCCTCAGCGTAGGCACTTTTTCCTTGTAAAGTGATGTAATTTAACGACTCTCACTTAGCCGGTTTTTTTTCACAATTGTTTGTACGGTGGAACTCAGAGAAAGGTGTACAGGAGAGTTTTTAAGGTTGAGATTTTCTCAAAAACTACTTGACCTAATGCAAAAATTCTTTCACTGTTTGATAGATAAAAGTTAAAACTATGTAACTGTAAAAGAATTATTTAATTCGGTCCAGTAGTTTTTGAGAAAATCTCAACCTTATTGAGGCCCCCTGTATACTTATCTCTGTTATATTTTGTAATAAAACTTCCAGTTAGGCATGACTCCATTTTTATTATATATCAAAGACAACGTAGATACAATAGGGTTGCCCTTAGGTTACGTTCCAAAAACTACTAACCACAACATCACCCTTTTTAAGTCTCAAATAAGTTTAGTAACAGTGAGTAACATTTAAAACTGACTGAAACTTTTCAAGTATTAAAACTATGAAAATGACACAATAAAGTTTAAATTAAGTATTCATCTCTAGACAATTTAATTGACCATTAATCTCTTACACCATCACCCTTTTTAAGTCTTGAAAAGCTTTTACAAAAAACAAAATCTTTCTACTACCCTGATACAGTAATAGGTATGAAATACTCATAGACTAACTGACATGACTTAGCTTAACTTACATCTATACTTAATTAACAAAGTAGGAATAGTGTTACACCTCAGTAATTAAACGCTTAGGTATTTTGACCACACGACCTGTACGAGTAGTCTTAATATTAGAATTATTATTAGGAGACTGACCACTTAACACAGCAGTACCAGTATTAACATGACTTGCCACACTTTCCCTTTGACTGACTGACTCATTAGGATTGACAATAATTGACTTAGGAGAACGTGACAGACTTGACGGACTTGCATGACTAAACGTAGAGTAGTTCCTATCATTCTGGACAAAAGGTGTTTCATACTGAACTCTTTTTGACATGTCTTTCAGTAAATGAAAACGGTTCCTACGATACAGACCACCATCTGACGACTTGACTATATAAGACCTTGGACAATCTTTTACTATATCCTGGACCACTCCTGGTGACCAGAGACTAGATGGCATCTTTTTAAACATTATGTTATTGCCTTTTTCAAAAGGTGGTAGGGGTAGGGACCTAGCAGCTTTATCATGGTAAGCTTTATAACTTTCCCTATGTTTGTCCTGTCCTTCCTTGACATCTTTAAATCTGACAACCTTTGGTTTCAATAATTGTTTAGTTATAGGCAAATTGACTCTTAATTTCCTCGACATAAGTAACTCTGCAGGTGACTTCATATATTCTTTATTATTGGAACGATAGTGCAAAAGAGCTAAATATGGATCTTTATTTTGATCATGTGCTTTTTGCAGGATTCTTTTTGCAATTTTCACGGCTGACTCTGACTGACCATTAGCTCTGGGATAATGTGGACTAGTGGTGACATGATTAATATCCCAGTCATATATGAAATTGTAAGGCGGTCCATTATCTGTAATCAGTGTTAATGGAATGCCATGACGTGAGAAAATTGACTTTAACTTGGCAATGACTTGTTGAGCTGACGAATTGATATTTAAACATTCAATTTCAATGTACTTGGAGTAATAATCCATGACAACTAAGTAAGTTTTTCCATTAAAATGAAACAAATCACTACCGACTTTCTCCCATGGTGTATCTGGTGTTGGTGTTGCAAGTAGAGGCTCATGAACATTGTTCCGGGTGAATTTTATGCATGTGTCACATTGTTCAACTATATTCTTAATATCAGCATTCATTCCCGGCCAAAAAATAGATCCTCTTGCTAAATTTTTACTACGGTTGACACCTAAATGGCCTGCATGTACTCTAGACAGCATTTCTCGTCTCATGCATGTTGGTATTATAAGACTTGTACCTTTGAATAATAGACCATCAATGACTGTAATTTCTGACTGAAAATTCCAATAGGTTTTGACTGACTCTAGTGTTTTAGTTTTAGATTTAGGCCATCCCTCTAAACAATACTTCTTTAATGTTTGTAAATCTGTGTCCTCTGACGTGGCTTTTTTAATTTTTTCTAACTGTGTATCTGTGACAGACAGAGTAGACATAAAGAAATTAACATGAATGGATATATCTCTGTCAATTGAATGTTCTTCTTTGTCAGGGAGAGGTGCCCTGGACAGTGTGTCTGATATGTAAAGTTTAGATCCGGGAACATAGATCACATTCAGATCATACATTTGCAAAGACAGCATCATACGTTGTAGTCTACTTGGGACTTGTGCAAGCGGTTTGCTAAATAAAGTAATTAGAGGTTTGTGGTCTGTTTCCACAGTTATCCTCTGACCATAGACATATTGGTGAAATTTTTTGACAACCACACAGAATAGCAAAGAGCTCTTTCTCTATTTGAGCATAATTTTTCTGTGTATCAGTTAAAGTTTTAGAACCATAGGCAATAGGACGACCATTCTGTAACAAGACACATCCTAAAGCAGACTGAGACGAATCGACACTTAATGTTAAAGGCTGTTGACTATCATAATGTGATAGTACTGGGGCTGACGTTATTATATTTTTAAGACGTTTAAATGCTTCATTATGATTTTCATCCCATAGCCACAGACTGTCTTTCTTAAGTAAGTTTCTGAAAATTTCAGTTTCTTTAGACATGTTTTTTATGTATGGACCTAGAAAATTTACCATGCCGATGAACCTCTGTAAGTCTTTTTGACATTTGGGAACTGGCATACCTGTGATAGCCTTAATTTTTTCATCATCAGGTTTCATGCCCTCTGCATTAAAGATTTGACCTAAGAATTTTATTTCTGACTGCGCAAAAACACACTTGTCTTTATTAAATTTTAAATTAATAGACTGTGCTCTCTCAAGGACTTGTTCCAATATTTGATTATGTGTTTTTAGATCAGGGGCATAAATCATTAAGTCATCGACAAAAAGTAAAACGCCTGGGATATCTGAGAAGGTATCTTTTAGGATTTTACTGAAAATTTCAGTAGAGCAATTAAGACCATAAGGTAATCTCTTGAATTTATACCTGCCAAATGGCGTATTAAATGTACAAAGCTCTGAGCTTGGTTCATCTAAAGGACAGAACCAAAATCCTGAAAAGGCATCAAGATGTGAAAATATTTTAGCTCCGTTAAGTTTGTATCGAATGTCTTCTAATGTAGGCATAGGATAATGCGACCTTTGAATGGCTTTGTTGAGATTCCTAGGATCAAGGCATATTCTTAATTTATTGTTACTTTTCTCAACAATGACAATAGAACTAACCCAATTAGTAGGCTTTGAGACCTTCTCTATGACATGCAATGCCTCCATTCTGTCAAGTTCCTCCTTTAGTCTGTCATGTAATTTAAAAGGAATCTTACGTTGGGCATCTATCTTGGGTTCCATGTTAGGCAAGACTGTTATGTGGCACTCCTGAGGCAAGCATCCCAGACCCTGAAACACATCAGTATAATTATTTAACAATGTTTGCAAATCTAATTGCGAAGACATGTGATTGTGCGACACTGTACTAGAGAAAATTCTCTGAACTAGACCAATTTCTTGACATGTTTTTGCACCTAGCACTGGTTGACAGTGACTATCTGCGACATAAAACTCAATATTGTACAGCTTTTGGTTTATTACACAGTCTAATTTACATATACCTTTGACTGGTATTTTAGACCCACCATATGCACTCAACTTAAAATGACAATCTGTTAAACAATTATCAGACATTTGTAATGAACAAAATGTCTCATAGGATATACAGTTAGCTTTTGCTCCTGTATCGATAAGAAAATTTAAAGACTTGTTATTTATTCTTGCAACTATGTGCCAATCATCGTCACCAGTCATTATATTTGAGATGTCAATAGTACCAAGAAAAAAGTTTTCATCATTACCTTTTAAATCCTCTAGTTCCAAGCTATTGAATTTAGATCGACATAGTTTTGCAAAATGACCTTTCTTTTGACATTTGAAACAGGTGGCTTGTGCTGCAGGACATTTGAATCTGTGTATTTGCCCACATTTTCCACACACTCTTGCAGGTGTTTGTGATCTCTGTCCTGTATGCTGAGACTGAGGTCTAGACATTGACCTTGACTGTGAGAATGACCTTCCACGTGCTGTGGATCTTGACTGTGACGTAGACCTTGACTGTGATGTAGATCTGGACGGTACATGTGTGACATTTGAATTAATTGAATCTGTATTGTCGACATTCAGTAATGTGGCACCTTGGATTGATATTTCCATTGACTTATAGATCTTCATCATAACTTCTAGAGTTATGTTCTCCTCAATAAGAAGTCTCTGTCTTATGTGATTATACTTCATATTCATGTTCGCAATGAACATGTCCCGTATTAGTGATTCTGTTAATTCTCCAAATTCACAACTCTGAGCCAAATTTTGTAAGTCTGTGAGAAAATGATCCAGTGATTCTTTATCAGTTCTCTGATGTCTTGAAAAAAATTTGTGCCTTTCGATGGTTAAGTTTCGTTTGGGTATAAAATGTTTGTTAAACTTGTCAAGAATTGCTTGAAATGTAATTTTCTTGTCTTCAATGTTGAATGAATTGTATATGTCGATTCCAGGTTCACCTATATTATGCAGCAAGACTGCAATTTTCCTTTCATCAGACTGCGTGTCTAACCCTGACGCTAGCATGTAGATTTTGAACTGTTGACTCCATTTGGTCCAATTGTTATTTAGGTTACCTGTGTAAGACATTGGTTTAATCCCTGTAGTGGCTGACATGATTTCACAGTGGATTGAAGACTGTTGCGAAGGATGCGAAGGCTGACGTGACGACTGTAATGGCTGTAATGGCGACTCAGACTTTTTGCTGTTTGACTTTTCCGATTCTTCGCTGACTTTGACTAATTTTTCTTTATAACTGTATTTCTCTTCCCGATCTTCCTCTTCATTTTCCATCAGAAATGAGAGTTCCCGAGATGGAGCGTGTTATATTTTGTAATAAAACTTCCAGTTAGGCATGACTCCATTTTTATTATATATCAAAGACAACGTAGATACAATAGGGTTGCCCTTAGGTTACGTTCCAAAAACTACTAACCACAACAATCTCTGTCTTCGACTGTACTATCGAGACAAAATCATTTCGCTGCAGTAAAACAACCACTAATACAAGTTGTAGGTATTAAGTTATCGAGATTAACACGTGATGATAAGCGAGGTACTAACGTGATGTAAGTCACTGTTGTTCTATCGCAGCTGTACTCCATGCAAGAGTTCCTGGCTGCAGCCTTCTCGCCAAATGGCACCACCTCATCCAGCTCCTCGATGTAGCAACCCTCGACGTCCTCTGCAGACAAACATCAGACAGAGACTGGTGAAAATGACGGGAACGTAACGGCTGATTTTAATTATTTCTTAATTTTATTATGTAAACAATTGTATACTTACAATACAATTGTTTACAGTTGGCCACTTAGTATCCCAGTAGAAATCGACACTAAAAAAGGCTAAAAGGCGCAAAGTTCTGCATTTTTGATATGTTGTATGGATCAGTTAGGGTGATGTAAATCCAAACTTGAGTATCTACATGGGCCAAGTGCGGTCTACTACCGACGAGCGTGCATAGGGATTGATGAATGTGGAGGAAGCGAGGATTGTGTATCAGGATCGCAGCGGATAGAAGTCCATCATCTTTGCTTACCCCGGGAATCAGGCGAGAGTTTATAAATAAAAAAATATATACAACTAGCTGTACCCCGCAACTTCGTTTGCATAGAGGAAGAGGATGGAGGAGATCAGGAGGCAGAATATCCTTGTTTCCACATCACATACCGCTATGTCATATAGCCTATGAGCTGTCCGGATATTTCAGCTATCTCCTAGTGAAACTCCCATCAAAATCCCTTCAGTAGGTATGGCGTGATACTTGCACAAAGTCACAGACAAACAGAGAAAAACTCTTGATAAAAGCTTGAAGCTTCAGATCTTGCACAAATAATCCAATAACTTCACCGTACTTTCGCTTAAGGCGACGGGGAGCGCAGCAACTCCCTCTGGAGGCGGTGGCCTTCCGAGGGCGCGCGTGCAGGGGTGCGAGGTTGCGGAGATGAGCGTGCCTGCTGTTGTCGGCGCGGTCGAATAGTGATCGCGTCAACCTCAGCACGAACGCTTCGATCGACTCAACCCGCACATCGCGAGCGATGACGTCGTTACGAACGTACCGACCTGCACCGGTACAAATACGTAGGGCAATGTTCTGCTGCGCCTGCAGCTTGGCCCTCTGCCTCGTGGGGCAAAGCGAGTACCAAGCTGGGGCAGCGTAAGTGAGGCGAGAGCGGATATACATCTTGTAAATCCTCAGTTTAGCACGTAATGGTAGCCGTGAGCATAGCACCGGTCGCAACATGGCACGGGCGGCCTTGGCCTGTTTTACCAGGCCTTCGACCATCGGTACCATGCTAAGCGACCGGTCTATGTGACATCCCAGGTACTTCACCGACGATTCCCAATGTATATCCTGCCCTCGCAATTTAAGTTGGGGAGGGAGGATTAAACACAAAATAGTCCCTGTAGACATTAAAAGAAAAATTATCAAATAATTTCGCAACCGTCGATTCCCGAAATTTTCAAGAGAGCCAATAGTATTGTTAAAGAAAACTTACTAAACTTTTCTGGCTTATCCGGCAAAGGTCCTAACGCCTGAGCAGCCAAAGCCACGGCTATCAGAGCACAGAACACCACAACTTTGCACAACATCTTGCACTTTGACTAAAAGAGCAACTATAAATAATTTATGAATAAACTAGCTGTACCCCGCAACTTCGTTTGCGTAGAGGAGGAGGATGGAGCGGATGGAGAAGATCAGGGCCTCCTGATCTCCTCCATCCGCTCCATCCTCCTTGATCCTCATTGATCCAGAGAGGAAGATCTGCCTAGATCTTCCTCTCTGGATCCTTGTTTCCACATCACATACCGCCAGCCATAAGCCATTATAGCTTATGAGCTGTACGGATATTTCAGCTATCTACTAGTGAAACTCCCATCAAAATCCCTTCAGTAGTTATGGCGTGATACTTGCACAAATTTACAGACAAACAGACAAAAATTCTAAAAATTTGCGATCCTAAAACACATTACAATTATTATTTTCAAAAAATATCCAAGACACAACTTCTTTACAGTCTTATTATGGGTAACAGTGTTACACAGAATGGTGTGACTCAACGGGAACAAACGATTATATGTATAGATAAACGATAAGTTGATAACCCATTGGTTGACCTGACCTAATAATCTATAAAGTTTATACTAGTCGAAGACAGAGATAAGTATCCAGGGGGCCTCAATAAGATTGCAATTTTCTCAAAAACTACTTAACCGAATTTAATAATTCCTTTACAGTTACATAGTTTTAATTTTTATTTATTTATTATTTATTTAATCTTTGTTACATTTTATGTATCGGGCGAACTTAATGCCTTGCGGCATTTTCTTCCAGTTTACCTTAGGGCATGCAGAGATTGTTTGGGCTGGTATAACACAAAGACATTATAATAAAAGAAGAACAACAATGAACAGTAAATAAAATCATACCTATATACTTACATACACATATACGTTTAAACCCTATTACATATATTATACACATGAATATACCTATAATACATATCTAAATTATAAATAATATATACTATCAATATAAATGCATATACCTACTACTTAATAGCTAGATATTCGTATGAATGACTACTTAGATGACAATTTAAGTTTAATTTTTTATCTATCAAACAGTAAAATAATTCTTGGTCAAGTAGTTTTTGAGATAATCTCAACCTTAAAAACTCTCCTGTACCTACTTCTCTGTGTTCCACCGTACGAGTATAATAATGAAAGTCTCCTATGAGATCATCATCATCTTTATATCACCTGTTTATAAAGATGTCTCATTGATCACGGTAGAGCTCTATTAAAATACTATTATTATTTATTTTAGGACAGGCAGCTCATCGCTGATATGTCCACTTCACAGTGTTTGTAAAGTCTATCATTTAGTAGTAGCATTCTTATCAATGGTTTTTAAATAACTGTCAAATTTGTTTTTGAATGCGTTAACCGAGACGGCAGAGACAACGTCGTCCGAGAGTGAGTTCCAGGCCTGAACAACTCTGTTGCTCAGGAAGTGACGAGCGACATTGGTGCTGAAGGTGGTGCAGTCTAATTTCATATGGTGTCCTCGCAACGGTCGTGTGTCTGTCATACTAAACATGCATAAATAGAGTGTGCAACGGAATGGAGGTATTATTATTATTATTATTAATGGACTCGACAGTTCGTCATTTGCCAATGTCATGTTACACAAAATTCAATATATTCAATAGTCCTCTATCTTCCTCCAGGGGAGTCGCAGTAGCGTCTTCACCCTGGGTAGCCGCGTCTTCATGTCTTCATCCAGAGGAGACGCCGTAGCGTCATCACTCTGGACGAAGCAGCTCGACAGTCACGTTCACTCCCGAGCTTGTAGCGGGAACTCTTGATAAAAGCTTGAAACTTCAGATCTTGCATAAATAATTAATTAATTAATAACTTCACCGTACTGTCTTTCGCGAACATTTTCTGATTAATTTAACGTGATATTAAAAACAAAATAGTCCCTGTAGACGTTAAAAGGAAAATTATCAAATAATTTCGCAATCGTCGTTTCCAGCCATTTTCAAGAGAACCGAATGGAGGTATTCAAATTCTTTTGAATGTGTTTTTTTTCTAGCTTATTGACAATTCTCACGTAGTGACCATTATTAACATTTGGCCAATAACTTTAGATTAGGTTTGGTATAAGACCAGCACATTTACAGACTCAGCTGCTTCCCGCGAAAGTAGGTTAAATAATCTGGCATATTTGGCACTGGATTCCAATTTAGGGCCTTCATAGAGCCAACTAGCACCGCCAATCTTAAAAAAAATAATAGCTAATGATAGGTATTTAATATTGCTCAACAAGCTACCTATTCATACGCCGAATTCTCTACCCAAAGGTTGTCTGGAAGAGATCGCTTTGAGCGATAAGACCGCCAATTGTAATACTAACTGTATTAGCCTATTTCTTTTGTGTAATACTTTTTATTTTTTTTGCAATAAAGAATATTTATCTTATCTTTATCTTATCTTCCAATATAATCAATTTTATTAAAAAAGCTATTTACGAAATGTTTATTACGATAAATACTATTTTTTAAATGCTTATTTATAACGTGATTCGATGTCGGTAAGTTGTAGTTCGTATAATTGCGAAAAACGGCCGTTTTTGGCACATTTGTGAACTACAACTTAGCTTGTCGCAATTATGCCATGTATTGTATATTGAAAAATAGTATTTATCGTAATAAACATTTTGTAAATAGCTTTTTTAATAAAATTGATATTATTTTTTTAAGATTGGAGGCGCTAGTTGGCTTTATGAAGGCTCTAACAAATGACATTGCCACATTTCAATGGAGATTTGCCCCACCTACAAAACTACGAGACCATTGAAGCTGTACCTATCATTGTGTTGGGGACTTTTTACAGGTTTTATATAGCATAATCACATTCAGTAGGAGTTGCGAGAGTACCTAGTAGAAAATGATAACAAAAACAATGAATAATTCGCTTCGATTTCATACTATTATCTGAATTCTTAATTAAGCCGTTTTTTCGACTCGCAACTTGTACAAAACTTTATTTTAAACCAATAATTTTGTTACAGGTCTATGGGGTAAGTAGTCTGTGATTTAGGCATTTCAAATAATAAATGCTCTTGAAAATGGCGGGAAACGACGGTTGCAAAATTATTTGATAATTTTTATTTTATTGTCTACAGTGGTTATTTTGAGATTAATATCACGTTAAATTATTCAGAAAATGTTCGCGAGTGACAGTATGGTGAATTTGTTGGATAATTTGAGCAAGATCTGGGGTTTCAAGCTTTTATCAAGAGTTCCCGCTACAAGCTCGGGAGTGAACGTGACTGTCGAGCTGCTTCGTCCAGAGTGATGACGCTACGGCGTCTCCTCTGGATGAAGACAAGAAGACGCGGCTACCCAGGGTAAAGACGCTACTGCGACTCCCTGGGAGGAAGATAGAAGACTATTACATACATATTGAATTTTCTGTAACATGACATTGGCAAATGACGAACTGTCGAGTCCATTAATAAAATAAATAATAAATTTTGACGGAATGGCGAGGATTTTCTTCGTATACAGCTGACGACAATATTCTTACCCTGAGTAACATATAAAAGGAAAGAATGTGAACCGAATTTACATATTTTTAATCCAAACAATTTATTGTACGTTGGATAGAAATTCATACTATCAAGTCAATAGCGACAAGAACGGATTCGTAAATTTCCAAATAGCATCGGTTGCTATTGTGTCCTCCACTGCTCGGGGGCAGCAGCCAGGGTGTGGCTTGCTCACATCCTCCACTTTTTTGTATCCAGGACCGACTCCTATGACACCGCATCTGGAATAATGTATATGTTATGGAGGTGGAAAAATGATAGATGCGATATGATTCTACTACGAGTTTATTAAAACGATTTACAATGGGTGACATGACACAGCGAATAGCACAGCCCCCTTACCTTGAAGTCTTATAGCAGTATTACTTCCATAATACTTTGTTACTTCGTATAATGACGACCTTAAAGTAAGCTCATTAAGGTCGTCATTGTACGAAGTAACAAAGTATTATGGAAGTAATACTGCTATAAGACTTCAAGGTAAGGGGGCAGGTTATCTAGAACAGGAAACGGATACAGAAGTGACAGGCAGTTGACACCGACACAGTTCTATACTTTTTAAATTGCGTTTTGTTTATGCATTTCCAACAGTATACAACAAGCAGAAATTGATTTAAAAACAAAAAACGCGACTGACAAAAATGACCATGCCAGATTCTGCCCCACCATCAACCGCAAGATGTACGGTGGAACACAGAGAGAGGTGTGCAGGAGAGTTTTTAAGGTTGAGATTTTCTCAAAAACTACATAACTTATTACAAAAAATATTTTACTGTTTGATAGATAAAACTGAAAACTATGTAACTGTAAAAGAATTATTAAATTCGGTCCAGTAGTTTTTGAGATACTCTCAACCTTATTGAGGTCCCCTGTATACTTATCTCTGTCGTCGACTGTACAAGATAACGAATAAATGTAAAAAAATATCTCCGTTTTTTATTTAAAAAAAATATTTTTTTTAATCTATAATTGTTTAGGGATTTTTGTACACATAAAGTGACGATGCCAATCCCATCGTACCTATTCTAAATTAACTTAAATTTTATAAAAGATCGAGAACAGCATTTTAGCTGGGCCTGAAGTTGGCTCAGCTAAAATGCCGTGGAACATCTAATTTGCATAAACCTAAACTATTGATAACATGCTCTCTTTTAGTCGCGTACCGGACACTTTCCAAACAAAGTTTTGTACAAGTTGCAATTCGTAAAATCAGCTTAATTAAAAATTCAGAAAATAGTAATAAATCGAAGCGAATTATTTATTGTTTTTGTTATTCTTCTATAGGAGTTGCGAGAGTAGTAGAAAATGATACTGATTTATGATTATGCAATATGAAACCTGTAATAAGTCCCCAACAAAATGATAGGTACAGCTTAAATGGTCACGTAGTTTTGTAGGTGGGGCAAAGCTCCATTGAAATGTGGCAATGTCATTTCACAAAAAAGTAGGTGCGCTTCTAAAGGAATTCGGTTCTGTAAGTTACAACTGGCACTCACCCCAAGTACCCTACGCCTTCTTTCTCACAATGGTACTGCATACACGATCCCTTGGCTGGTGCCGACTGGCCAAACG
Organism: Tachystola acroxantha; assembly: GCA_963506565.1. Lineage (NCBI taxonomy): Eukaryota > Metazoa > Arthropoda > Insecta > Lepidoptera > Oecophoridae > Tachystola > Tachystola acroxantha. Next base: position 14,100,054 of record OY735876.1, on the reverse strand, counting down.
GCACCACGGCATCCAGGTCCTCGAAGTAACAACCCTCGACGTCCTCTGCAGAATTGAAAGCAAAAACTCTGTGTTATTCGATATGGATGGAGTAGGTAAGTATGTAAATCTATGCACGTTGCCGGACAACGGGGACCGGTTGAACTATCTGTAATGCTAAGCCATTCACATAGTTCAACCGACCTATTGTACATATAGTTTTTAGTTTATATTTTTTAGGTTAGTATTATTTCTATACATATAATAAGACTGTAAAAAAGTTGTGTCTGTACATTGGATATTTTTTGAAAATAATAATTGTAATGTGTTTTAGGATCGATACTGATGCCAAAGCACTATTTTTTAGAATTTTTGTCTGTTTGTCTGTGACTTTGTGCAAGTATCACGCAATAACTACTGAAGGGATTTTGACGGGAGTTTACTAGGAGATAGCTGAAACATCCGGACAGCTCACAGGCTATAAGCCATGGCGGTATGTGATCTGAGCATATAACTTTTTCTACGCCAACGAAGTTGCAGGGTACAGCTAGTTAATAATAAGACTGTTTGAAAAGACCTGATTGCAAATAATTTAAACATTTTTGATTGTATTTTAATAGCCTATGCCACTCCTTCAGTCAAGACGAATCTAACGACACCTCTATGTTAAATTTATTTATTTATTCATTTTCAAAAGTCAAAAGTCAAAGTACTTTATTTGATGTAAATGTGGTGGAATACAGAATGGGATTATATTACCTGAGGAGTTTTATTATTTGTATTTGTTTATGTGCCAGAATAAAAGACATTGCCACATTTCAATGGAGCTTTGCACCACCTACAAAAATACGTGACCATTTAAGCTACCTATCATTTTGTTGGGGACTTATTACAGGTTTCATATTGCATAATCATAATCAGTATCGTTTTCTACTACTCTCGCAACTCCTGTAGAAGAATAACAAAAACATTGAATAAATCACTTCCATTTCTTACTATTTTCTGAATTCTTAATTAGACTGTTTTTTTTCGAATCGCAACTTGTACAAAACTTTATTTTAAACCAATAATTTTAATAAAAAACGGAGATACTTTTACATTTATTCGTTATCTTGTACAACTTGCGGTTGATGGTAGGGCAGAATCTGGCATTGTTATTTGTTTTCTTTCTTTCTTCTTTCTTTTATTCATCGCCCGAGACTGCATGTCTTAATTTAATCACAACTAGTATATGAATAATAATTGTTAAAGAAAACTTACTAAACTTTTCTGGTTTATCGGGTACAGGACCTTTGGCGCTAGAAGCCAGAGAGACCGCTACCAGAGCAACAAACACCACCACCTTGCACAACATCTTACTCGTTGATTGAATAAATCCACCCAATTACTTAAATATAAACGTTTATTGATTGACCCATGACCTATATATTTTATGTTGCATACACACGACGATATTAAGGTAATTTCTAAAAAGGAAAAAATAGCAGGGATCTATGGAGAGAGCCTGAATTATATTTGTATTGGGACAGGCTTCTGCCCATGTTGACACTTCTAACTACTTTAATATACAGGTAACGTAAAGGGTATATGAAGCCGAAGGGAAGCTGTTCTTTTGTTTTACGACATTTCGATTGTCACAAACATATCGCACTGCTCATCGAGTACGGAGTTGACAACGAGGGGTGAGGCGAAACATGCAATAGCGAGGCTTGTGATGTAAATATGGCTTTCTCCATAGCCGTTCCTTGCTATGAGACTTGACATTTAAGTAGATGTAATTCTTTAGAGACAGACAACAAAATGGGAATACCCTCAGATCCTGATCCGAGGTAATAACTATTTCGATTGGCCTGTATTTCGCCCAAAGGATCAGCCTAGCGATCCAGAGGGGAAATGCCGCCAGCATTTTGGGCACGTTGCCGGACAACGGGGATCGGTTGAACTATTTGTAATGCTAAGTCATTCAGATAGTTCAACCGATCTATTGTACATATAGTTTTTAGTTTAGTTTATATATATTTTTTTTAGTTTTATTGTAATAGATTGTAGTATAATGTTATTAATAAATATATAAATATTAAAAAAATGTTAAATAAATAAAATTGATTACTTATATTTTCGATAGGTATTCTAAGCAGTTTTGAAGTGCCGGCTTAGTGGCTATGCTAATCAGTATAGAGCAGGGCTTCCCAAACTTTATTTTACTATGACGCTCTTGGGAATTTGCTATTTCTTGCGACGCCCCGCGCTCTGCCCATAAAGTACCTACCTAAGTTGCAGTTCTAGCCTTGTAATGTAACAAGTTACCGGAAAAGCTCCAAATATCGTCATCGTCAGTCTATTTATATTACCCCACTGCTCGGGCACAGACCTTCCCTTACATCGAGGGAGCTCGGGCCATGATCCACCACGCGGGCCCAGTGCGGATTGGCGGATTTCACATACCTTAGATTTTTTTTCTTCTAGGTCATGTAGGTTTCATCACGATGTTTTCCTTCACCGTTTTGAGAGCACTCGGTAAATGTACGTAAGTTTTTCCGTCGAAAAAACCGAGGATAACTCATTGGTACATGGCTGCCCTATCTGGGAATCGAACCTGGGACCTCCGTATCGCAAGTCCATTGACCCAACCACTGTGCCACCGAGCTCCAAATAACCTTATTAGAAAATAAGAAGAAAACAAGAACGAGGATGAAAAGAAATCTTTATTTCACTTTGCTGGCTGGCTATTAATGAGAAGGATTTGTTTGCTTTTGTGAGTATAGCTTCTCAAAACTGGCTCAAGTTTGGAAATTGCTATTGATACAGACAACCAAATCTATATAGATCGCCTCGCGACGCGCCAGCCCTTTGGTCACGCGTGGCCTCGACCAGGCGCCGGGAGATTTGCTTCATTAGGCGGTGTGCTCCCGGCCCCCATGGTCCCAGCGTCTCAACCCCAAACGGCACAAATACGTAGTTATCGCCGATGCCTGCGTATTTGTGCCGTTTGAGGCTTTCAGCAGATTCTGCCGCATAACCGACCTTATTAACAGTCCCTGGAAGATGGGACGGCGCTAAGGTATCGACGCAAGTTGCGTCCCATACCAAAGGCTGCCCCATCGTCCAGGGCATAAGAGTCATGCCGTGTCGGCGCCCCTGGGATAATGCCGCGGCGACGCACAGTTTGGGAAGCCCTGGTATAGAGAATTCAAAATACGTGCGAAGTAAATGCTCAATACTCAATATATTTATTGCATTCCATAAGTTATAAAACAGTCATATAATTAACATTAAAATGTTACAATGTTCTTTATAGACCTTGTTTACGCACAGCAATACAGCCCCCTTACCATGAACTCTTGTTTATTAGAGCAGGTTTACTTTGTTACTAATTGTTGATAATACTTTGTTACTTCGTACAATGACGACTTTAATGAGCTTACTTTAAGGTCGTCATTGTACGAAGTAACAAAGTATTATTGAAGTAATCCGAGATAAATAAGAGTTCATGGTTAGGGGGCAGAAGAGAGACGGCTAGCTAACCTACGCCTTTCTGAGCATAAAAATGGACCAGGATCATCTAAATCACATCACTTTGATGAACAAAATTAGGTTAGTGTTATTTTTAGGTACATTCGCCCATATAATGCATTAATAAATAAATAAATGAAAGTGTATCAAAGTTGCATAGCATGCAGTAACTCCAGCATTAAACATTTCCCACAGAATGACCAATCTCTTAAACCTTTGACAATTTAACGGTTTTTATAACTCTATGGTAATACTTGCTAACGTAGGTAGCCAGATCACCAAACTATTAAACGCACGAATCGCGACCAATAGTGGAGGTAGTTTTTTATTGTTTTCATAAAACGCACGAAACGCGACCAACTTAGTTGTTTACTCAAAAACACCGACGCACGAACCGCGACCAATTCAAAATATTATATGAAGATATTTTGGAAGACAATTATCGAAGGGGTCAGGAGAAAAACAGCTTTTGTCACATTTTTCGTTTTTTTTCAACTGGCAATGCAGTCTGAATGAATATACCCGTCGTTATGTTCTGCCAAAAACTACAGGACAATAACGTTCATAGTCCTGAGATATCTTGCTTTTAAAATACGTGTACAGGGTAAAAATAATACCTTTTTATGATGATCTAAACTTTTAATTAGTAATATCTCAATCTAAGCATTAGAGGACAGCTGTTTTTCCCCTGAGCCCTTCGTTTATTTATTTATTTATTTTATTAATGGACTCGACAGTCCGTCATTTGCCAATGTCATGTTACAGAAAATTCAATATATTCAATAATCTTCTATCTTCCTCCAGGGGAGTCGCAGTAGCGTCTTCACCCTGGGTAGCCGCGTATTCATGTCTTCATCCAGAGGAGACGCCGTAGCGTCGTCACTCTGGACGAAGCAGCTCGACAGTCACGTTCACTCCCGAGCTTGTAGCGGGAGCTCTTGATAAAAGCTTGAAACTTCAGATCTTGCATAAATAATCCAATAACTTCACCGTACTGTCATTCGCGAACATTTTCTGATTACTTTAACGTGACATTAAACACAAAATAGTTCCTGTAGACGTTAAAAGGAAAATTATCAAATAATTTCACAACCGTCGTTTCCCGCCATTGTCAAGAGAACCGAGCTCTTGTAACAAACCACCTCTGATGAAACATACCCTAAATTACCAAAATAAAACTCGCAACACTCCAGGCACATGATCGTCTATCTAGAACTCTACATTGCGTAACGTATTAAATATAACCCATGAACTTTTAGAGTTGAGAGATTAAAATATGAGGAACAATAGTTATATGATGTAGCATCCAATCAAATGATTGAATGACAATGCTGAAATAAAATAAAAGATATAAGGACTACGCTGAAATAATAAAGAATGTTATTAGAATAAAACAATGCTGAAATAAAATAGCAAAATATTAACTTCAAGCAAGCTTGAAGAGGAGATAGAATTAGATAGGATTTCTAGGATTGGAAAGGAAAGAAATACCATAACAAATAATTTAATATTTGTTTTGGGAAGTGGAGCCCCGTCAACGCCCTACTTCAATGAGGGCCAGCCACTTTACCTAATGCCCTCTCCTTGAGTGGAAATTGGATCAAAAGTAATATTGACTTCAACGTCACGCTTCGCAAAAGCAAAGTAACCATTCAATCCAACATATTTGTTAATTTCATAATCATAATTATTAGACAAAGTCTAATGATTGAAAAGGCGTAGCCATCGTTGGAGCTTAAGCTCAATATTATAAAACTGGAGCAAAGCTGTGTGATTCGTTGGAACAACAGCTCATTAAATAGTTGGAGCAACAGCTCAATATGTAGTTGGAGCAACAGCTCTACTTGTAATTGGAGCGATAGCTCAATATGTGGAACATCAGATCAATACTTAATTGGAGTAATAGCTCAATATGCAATCAGAGCAATATTTTAACTCTACATGTCGTTGGAGCAACACTGCTCAATATATTAATAGAGCAATAGCTCTTAGTGATGTTGGAGCATTAGCTCTACATGTCGTTGGAGCAGCGCAGTGGCTCTGTATGAAAGGAGCAACAGCTCAATATAATAACATAATAGTTGAAATAACAACTGTTTGGAGCATTAACTCATGAATGATATTTCATTTCATCTCAATTAATAAATTATGACTATAAAATCACAGTTAAGATAATATGCTAGGTTTGAAATAGTTTTCAGTTCTTAAAATGTGAATTTACATTTATCTATATTTTGGAAAATAAGGAATTTAAGGATATGGAAGGGAAAATAAAGAAAGAAGGAAATGATAGGTTTAATTACTTAACCTAAAGCATGAGAATGCCCCTCCACCACTTACTTCTATGCCAATTGCTATTTTGCATAAGACTCCGAAGCAACTGACTCAGCCTTTGCTGACAATGTTTGATAATGTATTGGGTTGAACTAATAATTCAACAACTTATTTGCCGAACAAATTGTTGAATAATTAGCCCGATGTAAGTGTGGGGAAAAGTATATCAGCCGCGTGTATAGTAATATGCGTACAGTCATTATTTCCACAAATCAAAGCTCTCTTGGAACAGACCGCATAGATTGCACGGTTTGTGAGGCCTTACAATTACATCTGTCCCATAACAAACCACTGACTTATGAACATACTCCAGTGAGTAAAGCGTATCAGTCGAAACCAAGTCAGTTCACTACTATTTTACTATAGTTAAAATATAATCCAAATGAACAAACTTAGAAATCTTACACACTACGCTTATTGCTCTATGTTGTTGAAACTCTTAAGATGATGCTGATTAAGATTATGCTGAGGCTGTTTGATAATGTATGGGTTGTACTGATACACATTAACCCGCTGGCTAGACGAGCTACTATATCTCAGTACGTTGTACAGTGTGGGGAATAATATGTCAGCTGCGGGTATAGTAAATTGCTTGCTGAAATATATATATAAAAGATCAGCTCTGCGGCAAAGGAAAGCACCGATAGACGTCTGAAGGGAGATCTAACCTTACCGTCCGAACAACGAACATGATCACTTACATAAATATACCTCAGAGTATTTAGCGTTACAACAGTCTAATCATAGTCAGCGTAGAATTGATTTAAGTTAAATAAATAAATATCTTAGGAACCACAACTAACATAGTATTATTTACGCCTTTTGCATTTATGCTTTTGCTTCGCCTTATTATCAATACGCCTTATTTTCAATAATACCAATCGGACCATGTAAGTGACTGATGTGCTTGATAACAATGTATTCTTTGAATATTTATCGCAAATGTATTATTCAAATGATCAGCTCTGCGGTAAAGGAAAGCACCGATAGGCGTCTGAGCGAGACCTAACCTTACCGTCCGAACAACGAACACGATCACTTAAATTCCACACCAGAATGTAAATGTAATGTGTATTATGTATGTTCAGTAATAAGTCAATAATCAATAATAATAATTACATGTAAAGTGTCATTGCCCGCAGACCTATTTTTATAAATGATCAGCTCTGCGGTAAAGGAAAGCACCGATAGGCGTCTGAACGAGACCTAACCTTACCGTCCGAACAACGAACACGATCACTTATAAACAGTATCAGAATGTTCATCAATTACAGGTCAAATTTGCATTGACTTAGGATCTACCATCACCACAAAGCTATGTACAATAAAGTATGAACATATAATTCATGAAATCTGCCATCTACTGGAACCAGGAAACTCCTTCTTCCGATGTATGAAGTAATACAAGATATTATACAAATACTGAAATGTAAACACATATTAGCGTTTGCTCGATCACTGCATCTTCACCTCCAACCACGAACGCTAACAATTATAATAAATATGCTCAAGTCATATAGTAAGAAAATTAAGAGTCAATTTAAACCTGTATGATTAAGTGGAAGAAATTGTACTAAATGATTTAAAAAGGTTATCTGCAAATCATAATTAAAATAAACGAACTTACAATAACATTGTAAATAACTCAAATGAGTAAGTAAAGTTCAACATAAAAACATTATCATCTGTAAAGTAAATAAATATCAATTTAAAACTAAAGTGTATAATATCTAACATGCGTTGTCTATCATTGTACAATAAGTGATATATCCCTTTACTATTGTTAAAATAATTACTACAATCACTTATTATGACAGTGGACTATACCAACTTGGTTCTTAACTCTCTCTATGATGAGTATAATATTATATTAGTAGCCAATCAAGAAAATGATAATTACTGCAGGAAATTAATAGAACCAAGTTAGTGCTAAATAGTACAATACACAAACCTCCGTCGTCTTCTTTTAATCTTAGGATTATCATACTTAAACCGCTGAAATAAAAATAGTTTGACAGTTTTCTTCTCATAACTATTGAAATAGCTAAGAACAGTTATTTTCCCTTTACTCAAATAATTATAATTCGCTCCCACACCCCCATAATATTCTAACTTCTAACAAATTATAATAGAGAGTGAATTTACTCACTCACTTACTTATATTTTAGACACACATACATAAATTCTCTTATAAACTCTATGGAATATCGAAGAACTATTTAACCTTACTCAGATAATTATAATAAATTCACCCCCATGATATTTTAACTTAACACAAATTATAGCAGAGAGTGAAATTACTTACTCACTTACTTACTTATATTTTAGACACACATACATAAATTCATGCAAACATACATACATAAATTCTTATACAGACAGACGGAATTAATTAATTAATGAAGTTATGTTACACTTCACTATGATGACTTAATTCTTCTTCTCCAATTTATTTAAATGCAACTTCATGTTCTCAACGAACTATACTGCACCTACTTACAGTTGTAACCTTTAAACGACCATTTTCAACAATGTACACGATAATTCCTAAATGATTGTCAATTGTAGAATTAACTCACTCACTTACTTACTTGATGCCACATACATACATACATACATAAACCCTGAATACTCATTTTTGTTATATCTTCTTGTCATACCTTATCTATTATTTGTAAAATAATTATGTTTTATTACTAATAATGTAATTCGGTGTCAATAGTTTCTGAGTATTATTTTCTCATTTTATTTCCTGAAACTTCAAATGTCTAAAGATGCCTTGACAAAGACTTAAGTTCAAAATAAGGAAAACACTTAGGAATCTGATATTCTGGAACTCCTTAAATAGTTTCTTATAAATAATAGCTAACAACTGATAAAGATAAAATATTGACGAGTATGATAATCCCAGATTCTGCAATTCTACTTCTATAATAACTCCGCACCGTCTGAAAGAAGCAGAATTAGGTTCCCTTTCCCAAATATAATTTATTGTCAAAATAGTTAAATTATTTTAAAGATTTAATAATAAAAAATGTATTTAATTCGCGAGAAAGTATGAAGTGGTTTCAGATTAACGGATCACTCCGGGGCCAGTGTTGTTTGGTTAGTACTTAACTAATTCTTATATTTACACGTGGAGGCTGAAATAAAGATTTATTAGCTTAAATTACACTGGCCTCCCCGTCACGAGATCTAAACCACGTGTGATTTGTCTTTTGTTGTCACATACTTTCTTTACACTAAATTAAAGAACAACACAGCAACTACTTAAGACACTAATCTCTTTCGCTGACTTATGTTGCCCTTAGATTCAATGTTTATTTATATCTCCGAACAACATTTACAATATAAACTTTCATATATTTTAAACTCATACTGCGCTCATTATTATACAACAAAAACAAATAACTAAATAGGCTCCCCAGCACATAAACGATCCAACCCCACATTGTGACCGCTTACTTGCAATAAAGATATTTCTAATAAATACATATTATGAAATATCGTTATTGTTGGCCTATAGTTACTTATTAGTAACAACCAATGTTTTTTTAAATTACAATTTTATTACAATGTAGCGCAGGCCCTGAGACCCATATCAATATTAGTGTTAGTAAACTATTTTAGCTGAAAACCTGATGAAACACTCTTTTTGAATTTAAAATTATATATTATAGTAAAATACTACAATATATATAAAAATAATTACAGAGATCTAGTCTCTAAGCCTTGAAAAGGGAACTTCCCTAGCCTTAATCTAAATTTCGAGATATCTCTACATTGATATCCAACTACCGTCCCGATTCATTTGCTTGCTAGTATTTGTAGAGTAAGTTAAACGTGTAATTGTGTAATATATTTTTATTATACATACATGAATTATTTTATGACTTAAGCTAACTTAAATTATATTTTGAATTCATGATTTATTTTATCCTCTTTCGAGAAATAAATCATTACTCAGATTCTAAATCCTCCACCAATCCCTATTATTCCTTCGATTAACTACTAAAGCATAGTCTCACCGAAAGAATAGAATAACCCAGTGAATTTAAATTGATTTGTAAAGTAAGAGCGTCTCATTACAGAATACACAAGAAAACAACACAATAAAATAAAACAAACTTAAAATTAAATGCTGATGAAACGTCTCTCAAATTAAAATTATTACAGTTTAAAGAAAGATAGTTTTGACAGACATTTCAACAAGTAGAATCAAATAATTATAATAACATATTTGATTCCATAATTATATCTAAAACTCACGACCTCTGCCGAAACAAATCCTATCTAAAACACAACACAACACTAAACCATATTTTAAATAAATTATTTTACGCGTCGCGAACCTTTTATAGTTTAATTTATTCTCTATTTATTTTCATCATTCAACCACTCATCACTTCACTAACTTTCATATTGAAAACTACAAATAAACTAACCACTGATAAAATATAATTCTGAACTTAATATCTTCACCTAATAAAACATTCACTGAATTTAATATTGAACACGCTCTCTAACCGAAATCAACCTAACCTCCAAATTTCCAAAAGATGCGTATGCGCACATCACGTCCCACGGTCCCGACTTGACTGACTCTCTTCCTTCCAAAATCTCACATTCGTCCACTGCGTCCTCCGTAAATAAGTACATCTCTTTCTAACTCGTTTCTTTAACAAATACACGCTAGCTCTCTCGCACTTATGTATCCTTATGTGTTTGGATAACAAAGGAGCCGCTTTTGTTGTTTAAATGTTTCTGTCTCTATTATTTTATAATTCCGTTTCCCTCACTCCTGTGCAGCGGCTTGCCTTTGACTTTTTATCTCACGGTTATTAACGCTAACTATACCTATCAATTATTGACCTTGTGGTCTTGTCATAAAGTTGATTTTAAAGTAAACCTAATATTATTTTAATTAGTTCTTAAAAAAAAATATTTGTTGCCGAGTGGCAGAGGCGCATTCCATGAAGTCTTACAAAATAAATAAATGAAGCTAGGGTGGGATGTTACACTCTTCGTATCATAGGTTCTCAACGTGCGTAGGGGATAACTCTCCCTTGTAGGGCGAGGGGTAGTAGAAAGCTCAGAGAAAATCCTTTTTTTTTAACCCAGGTAAAACATGCAAATCATGTGTCACCACGCCTGGGGGAACGTGTTGGTTATGTCGGGCTCACCGCCCTGAAGGGGCAGCATACCGACTAAACGTCCTGGGGTATTCCACCTCGTGCCATTCTTGCCGAGCCACGGGAAACTGTGATACAACCGCGACCCGACTGGCGCCCGAGCAGTCCCCATTGTGGGCTGTACTAGCCCACAATGTATAATCCATTCATCCCTCACCTTCCTCCTCCCCGTCTGAGCCTCGAGCCGCTCGGGCGCCGTGCGGTTCGCGCACTGCGTCCGTGGGCCCGGGCCCTTACTTAGGCGGCGGCACCTCGTACACTCCGGTACGCTTGGCACCGCCTCGTACCACCCCATGGCATTCCCATCGTCCTAGCCATGTTGTGCTAGGATGATGGGTATGCTATCAGAAACCGTTGAACAGGCGACCTATCTCTATTGCCATGTTATGCTGCCCTAGCATAACATGGCAATAGGCATGGGAAGATGGGAATATTTTTTTCCGGGGCCCCCAATTTCCAAAACAAATTGGTTTTAGAAGCACGACTATAGATGCATAAAAAATTGGGGGCTACAGAAAAAAATATATTCTCAAAGTGGGCGGTGAACAAAATAAGGTTGAGAATCTATGCTTTAGAGTTTAGATTAAAGATTTGGTTGAAGACAAACACATTTTGAGCGTCACAGCTGCTTGCTTCCTTTGAAAGTAGGTTAACTATTATTGGCACCGAAATCCATGTTACGTACGTTAAAAATCGGCATATTGTTATTAAAAACCAAAACGTGATTTAAAAAACATTGAAACCGGTTTTACGTTTTTACCAAAATAAGAGGTTAAAATCAAAAAATGTTTTAATACTTAATCAAAATAGTTTTATTTCGTTAAGAAAAATGAGACCGAGTCACAAATTATGCTTGAGTTTGTTTTTCTTAATTTACATTGCTATAAAAATTCAAAATTACAATCTTATTTTACGATAAACAATAATAATAATAAAAATACTTTTTTTTTTGCGAACCTATAAATTGTCCCACTGCTGGGCAAAGGTCTCCCCCCTCCTCTTCCATCCATCCCTGTCCTGAGCCTCTTCCAGCCACCCATCCCTGTAACGATATCGTCTGTCCACCTACGCCATAAAAATACATATAAATAAAAAATTTACGCCATCGCTACCCTGTGGGAGAGTGCCCCAAAGGCCGACGTTACTCGTGGTATATGTATAAAAAAAATTTAATATACTTATCTAGTTATTTAGAAAAAAAAACCAAGTAAGTACCTACCACCTACCTACAGGAACTAGAATTTAAAACAAGTTATAAAATAAGATATAAGTAGGCAAGTAATTATTATATCTAGTTATTTTGGCTTATTCCAACTGGATTGTTTGTTGTTACGTAAATTGAAAACTAAGGTAACCTTTGCCTAAGGTAAAGTGGAAGAAAATGGGTCACTATCGAAATATATAGAACGTCGACGAATCCCCCAAAACGCCTTTATAGTAAATGTCGTCCACAATTCAACAGTGGAAAAATCAAATTAATGGCGGATACGCTAAAATTTTAAATGCCAAGAGCGGTGTAAATATGGCTTACTGCATATGCCGTTCTTTGCTTCATGGTTTGACCCTAGCACGGCTAGAAATTTTTCATCATTTAATCTTGTGATTATACTTAAGTGTATGCTTAATTTCAATCAAAGAAACGGTTTCTTCAGCTCCAGTGTGGACTTGAGATTCAATGTGATGGGATAATTTTTCATGTCCATTCGCTTGCCGAGCTCGGTGATAAAATCCCTGCAACAAATAAAAATACTTAAATTAAAAATTAGAAAGATTAGACAATAGGCTAGTTGAACCAAATTTTTTTTTGGTCTTAAATAGTTAACAATCGTTCTATTACACCGTACAAAAATTACAGAATTTTTTGAGACCTTTAAAACACCAAAAACTTTAAATGCTATTTTCTAACCTCGATTGAAAACAGAGTCCGCTATGATTATCTGTGGCATGACGTCATTGCGGCCCCAATAATATAAAACATGACGTTAAAACATCGATTTTTTGCTCTTAACATGGATTTTATCATCGTAATACCTGGTTAAATCTAGCTATAACGGAGCCTTCAAATGTATTCATAACCATTTAATTGGTAAATATTTCATTTTCGTGTCATTAAAATTTGAATTATTATTCACACACACACACGACGCCCGCCTAGGCCTTTCTCACTCTCCCATGAATTAGTTGAATGCCGAAATATTCTTTTTTTATAGGTATAATTTATTTATTAATTTTTAACAAAATTGCAATGTTACATCTGTCGCCGCACTGCAATGCAGTTTGTTGGCGTAGCTCTCTTACTTCTACACTGGTAGCACACTCGACAGCACACCAATGGCAACACTCGCAGTACAACTTCTATCTAATGGGACAGATAACAAGGACGGTCCAAAGTGCAAAGTGTTACACTTCTTTCTCCTTCTTTCTTTCTTTCTTTCTTTCTTTCTTTCTTTCTTTCTTTCTTTCTTTCTTTCTTTCTTTCTTTCTTTCTTTCTTTCTTTCTTTCTTTCTCTTTGCTTTCGTTTGTGCAAATACAATCTTGTACCTACTTAATTAAAATTTTATTTAATTTAATAACATGTTTGTTCAGGCGCGTCTAGGTGCATGCCACCTCGTTTCTCATGCACCTTCACGGCGGACGTCGATGCCAAAGTTAATTTTAAAAACCCACTGACATTACTGTCATTCGGGAGACACTTTATCTCGGCTATTCGGCGGTTTCGGTCGGTTAAATAATATTCGGTAACTAATTACTCGGTTTGGTGGTTAAATTGGGGCAATAACTGTGTTGTGGTGTAACTAAATATTTGGAGACAATCGCCGCACCTGGTGGAGCCCACCGCATGGAAAGCCAGAGCTGCCGCCGCCTGCACTGCACCCTGCATGCATGAGGGTGAGTGGGTAGGCACTCTAGGTGCGCAAACAATGTTCCTTATTTAAGGATTGACCAACTTGTTACCGGTGTAACTACGAGTATGTATTACTGAGTTAAACCGTTCAAATGGGCCGAGCCAACCTGACGGTGGGAAAAAGTCGTCAGGTTAGTGGTAGGCTGTTACCTGTAAACCACTGGGTTCATGTTCTTCGCCAGGACATAGAGCAGCCACCAGTCCCCTACGTCTACTCCTCGCGACACGGCCTCCGCAGCCCTGGTGGCCAGCGACTGCGAGCAAGCGTTCAGCAGACGAGGGCGGATAGATGGCGATAGGATCACCACCAACCTGTAGGGAAAACCATCGCTATTAGATACGATGCCGTGCAACAACTAGGTCGTGGTTAGGGGCACCCGGTGTCGCGGGCGGCCGTCCAGTCAGATAAATCCGGTAAACCACGGAAGGCAGAAATTGACATTTAACCAGTTAGCTGAGCGTCGTTTAGCTGTAGTAGTACTGTTAAATGTTGTGTTCAGCCACTCAGCTTAATGACATTTAGATGTGTGGCTGAATGACGTTGTTTAATGAAAGGGCTAGCCGTGTAATTAGGGGGCTGCCAGCTGTCAAACTTGAGCGAGAGACAGAAGATATCCCGCAGCGGCGGAGTGAAGAGCACGGCACAGTGACTCCATATTTGTATTTCAATTAATTTTGGATGAACTTTGGCAGGGAAATAAAAATACGCCAATAAAAATCATTTTTTTAAAATAATATATTTAAAATCGTTTTTTAAATATACCCTACGTTTTGATATTATTATTTGTTATGAATAACTATTTCAGTTTAGACATAATTTTCATTTTAAAAGACATGAAAGGAAATGAAAAACATGAAAAAAAAATTATATCGAGCGAAGTTTGTCCAATCGTGTATCGCTATTCATCAAGTCCCTAAATAGACTTCCCAAGATAGCTATATATTTTTTTTAATTTTAGTAGTTAGTGCCGTAGCATTCATAGAAAAACTGAAAATCCGCGCATACGAAGCCGTTTGGTGTTTAAACACCAAATTCAACCAGTGGACTGCAACATACAGACAAACCACCCACCTGGACATTACCACGAATCCGAGCATGGCAGCGAGGCAGATGTACCAGAACCACAGGTAGATGTATAGCTTCTCGTTGAAGACGTTCTGAGAGAGCACGCAGAGTGAGTCGCGCGTCTCCATGGTACCCGAGGGGCCGTACTTGGAGAAGGTGCACTTGGTCACGCGAGGGAACAAGAAGATCATGGGGTCCACCCTGGAAATATGGGCTCGGTTTTAGATAGCCAGGATTTAAGCACACAGCACACATACTCATAGTATAAAATCCCATACATATTGTAAAGAAAACTCACTATAAACTAAAGATAAAATATAAAAATAAAACTACTTAATCAAATAAGCCTCCTCTGATCGTTCCCTGTGTTCTCACCGTTCCTCGAGCGGCGCCTGGATGTGTCGCATGATGCTGCTGCCGTACTTGAAGAAGAAGCCGCCCAGGAAGCTGTCCATCATCCACATCTGCGTCACCACGTTGAGGAGACACAGACACTCGCAGCCCCAGTATGTGAACGCGTACCTCTTATGCATCTGGAGTAGGAAAATGTACAGCGGGGCTAGCACGAGTCGCGTTAGCGGGCGACGCTACACCGCGGAGCTGTCAAACTAATGTCAAACGCCTTGATAATGTCACCACCTCCGCGGCGTTGCGTCGATCGCTAACGTTGACTCGTGCTACAAGGGCTGGTGTTAAAACAGAGAAAGTTCAAATCAAGCCAGCTATGAAAAATTTCTGGGCGCACGCCTAGATTTTTTTTATATTTAAAATGTAAAACCAACGGCACATTAAACATTGTTAGCAAAGTACAATATACATCGGACAGCCAATTAGTGGTCTTCACTAATAAACAATCTAATATATCATTTTCTCTTCTCTCAGTCTGTTACACTTTCTATAAGAAAAATGTATGACGTGTTCACGAGTTAAGTCGCTAACTGGAGGTTGCCTTTTGGTGCAAGTGGCCCTTAGAGATTACTATGTATATTATTATAGTGAGATAATCGCATTCTACGAGTAACTCACCGATCGATACTTAAGAATGTATTGAATGAGTTTCTGTTTGTCCTTCTGTGAGGGGCAGATTCCATTGAAGTCAGCCATCAATTGTGACAGCAGTCCGCCCTCGCTGTAGTTCCATATAACCTTCGGTACGTAGCACATGAGAGCCTGGGGGAGACGGAAGCTACACGGATTAAATAGAATTGTCAGATAAAACTCTACTCTGGATTATGATCGAGGTCCAGCGCCGGTGGCCATAGATTAGGTACCACTGGAAAATTGGAACCGATGAAATCACGGACCGTATTACTTGTAAATTAATCAGAAAATGTTCGCGAATGACAGTATCGTGAAATTATTTTAGGATTCATGCAGGATCTGATGGTTGGCGCTATAGTCAAGAGTCCCACTATGAGCTCGGGAGTGAACGTGACTGTCGAGCTGCTTCGTCACGCGTGATGACGCTACGGCGGCTTCTTTGGATGAAGACAAGAAGACGCGGATACCCAGGGTGACGAAGCTACGGCGACTTCCCTGGATGAAAAGAAGACGATATGATATTTTGAATATTCTGCATGACATTGGCAAATGACAAACTCTCGAGTCCATTAATAAAATAAATAAATTAAGATGCTATGCTAAGTGCATCGCGTAAAAGCGAAGGTGACGCCTCGCTAGACTAGAGGGGCCTAACATTACTGTAGGTATGCAATCTGTAATCGATGCAATATTATGGTAGTGGACCTATATAGTTTGAACAAACCTGGAAGAAGACAACAAAGCAGACCCATTGGTAGTAGCTGTAGTATCTCTTGGGCCCTTTGCTGGTGTATTCGTTCTCCACGCCAGGGTGCGCCACCTCCGAGCCCACCTGGACACCAGACGTCATTGGATTAAGTGGGTATAACCACTAAAAATCTATTTGATACATTATCAGTCTATTTTATATGTCCTCGCTTAGGTATTTCCCTCACGGAACACTTGTTAAGAAGGCGTAATAAAATTACAGAATAGATGACTATTTAAACGATGATGCATGGTGTGTATCGCCGGTTCGGCATGAGGGATAAAGTAAGATTACTGATAATAGTAATAGTTGTGTAATACCTAGTTAGTAAGTAATTATTTTAAAAGATGTGCTGCTGAGAGTTTTTGACACTTTTTCTCCTCAGCGTGGGCACCTTTTCCTTGCAAAGTGGTGTAAATGTAAATTCAAAAATATGTTGACGTGCAAAAACGTACACAACGTGCTTACTTGCAATAAAGAAATATGACTTTTTGACTTTGACTTCACAGGAGGGTCCAGTGCGTATTGGTGGATTACACTGATTTATCACTTTTTAAACTTTCACGGTTTGTATACATATTAATTAGATAAAACGACTTCAGTCTACTCGTGACCATGATGGCTGCAATGCTGTCGAAATATCGAGACATCAATAATAAATGTTTAACACGGTAATTCCCGTTTTATCTAATTAATATGTACACTGATTTAGATTTTTTATTGTTCTAGGGCAAGGGTTTAGGTACTCCCGATGTAAACGTAATTTGCCAAGTAGGTATCTACCTAATGTTATTACATTTTGTATTATAGGTAAACATGGGCTGTAAATAGAGATACCTAATCTGAATTTAGGTTAAAGTATACAATACAAATCAGTTTTCCTTGATTGCGGTAAGTTGGGTAAATCATAACTGAACTAATGAAGGCTTTTCAGAGAGGACAAATAATTTCGGTGAATTTATCAATACCATGACTATGAGTGTCTGAATCACGAGCGTTCGGTAAATAAACAAGTTAGCTATTACAATGTTTATAATGTACAGTCATGAGTAATAACATAGAAACATCCTTAAAATTCAAATTCATGTAACAACTTTAAATCGCAAA
Source organism: Tachystola acroxantha (assembly GCA_963506565.1). Taxonomy (NCBI): domain Eukaryota; kingdom Metazoa; phylum Arthropoda; class Insecta; order Lepidoptera; family Oecophoridae; genus Tachystola; species Tachystola acroxantha. Next base: position 14,082,168 of record OY735876.1, on the reverse strand, counting down.
AATAAGTATGCTAAACTGTGGCCAATAATTATGTAAACGCTAAATTGTATCAAAATAAAGTACACACCCCACCAAGCAAATGTTGTACAAGGGGTGTGTACTTTATTTTGATACAATTTAGCGTTTACATAATTATTGGCCACAGTTTAGCATACTTATTTTTGCGATTTAAAGTTGTTACATGAATTTGAATTTTAAGGATGTTTCTATGTTATTACTCATGACTGTACAATGTGTAATCTTGTTTTTCATTCAATACATTGAATGAAAAACAAGATTACACATTGTACCTAAATTATAAACAATGTAGGTATGGCAATAAAAGCATGAGAAGAAGAGAGTAGGTAATGAATTATAAATTATTATTACCTTATAATCTTTTAACTTATAAATGTGTAAACGAGAAAGGTGTGGTCTTTAAAGAAGTAGTACCTAAACAGGATAGAAAATGATTGGGTTTGGTCATTTAGTTACGATAGAATGAGCGAATGTTGGTGGAGTTATGTCGGTAGAGGTAAACCGAGGATAGGTACATTATTATAATAAACATCAACCCAAATTAGCTAAGTATTATTTTTTATTAAAAAAGCTATGTACACAATCTTTATTAATTAAAAATCAGGAATTGTATTTATAAAATTACATTAAATTAAAACCTAAAATAATAAAGTGACTACAAACTAAAAACTAGCCCTAAAAATCTAAAAACTTAAATAAATAAACTATCTATAATTAAAATATATCCTTTCGGAGGGCACCGGGAGTCACGGTGCCCAGAAGGCTGGCAGCATTCCCTCTCTGTATTGCCAACGCAATACGTTAGCAGAGGTAGCTGCCAGCCCTCTGGTCGCCGGACTCCTCGACCAGCCGCTTGGACAGCTCTTTGACGAGCTGTCGAGCGTTCGGCCCCCACGGCCCCAGTGTCTCGGCGCCAAACGGCGTAAATAGATAGCTTTGACCAAGCCCAATGTACTTACTTACTTGCTAAGTATTGTTTTAATTAAAAAGATAACCAAATGCAACATACTTACTTACCTACAAACCGAGGAATCACTCACATTTTGAGGGGATCGTAGTTTTGCTGCGAGTATCTACGCGTTGAAAACGATTTTGGCAAAAGACTGTACGGTCGAAGACAGAGAGAGGTGTACAGTAGAGTATTTAAGGATGAGATTTTCTCAAGAACTATTTGACCTAGTGCAATAATTATTTCACTGTTAGATAGATAACAGTTAAAACTATGTACTGTAAAAGAATTATTAAAATCGGTCCAGTAGTTATTGAGAAAATGTCAACCATATTGAGACCCCTGGATACTTATGTCTGTCTTCGTGGCACCTGGACCGCTAGTGACTTTTTCATCTGAGCCTCTCCGTGCATCGGAAAGCACGTTAAGGTGTCCCTCAATTCTATTCTATATTTGGATCCGACAAAGTCGAACGATTACGTAACCAGTATAGGCTGGCACCGGGCGTAGCTATAGCTTATACATTGGGAGGGGTCCAAAGATCCAAAAATGGAAAAGTTTCAAAGACAAACTAGTGTTTGCCTGACACGCTGAAAATGGCAGATTTAGAAATAATCGTTTAAGGGCCTTCCACGAGCCAACTAGCGCCGCCAATCTTAAAAAAATAATATCTTACAAATTATTACCTAACTTTTATTAAAAAAGCTATGTACACAATCTTTATTAGGATAAACACTATTTTTTAATATACAATACATGGCATAATTGCGGCAAGCATAGTTGTAGTTCTCAAATGTGCCAAAAACGGCCGTTTATCGCAATTATGCGAACTACAACTTACCGAAATTGAATCACGTTATAAATACGCATTTAAAAAATAGTACTTATCGTAATAAACATTTTGTAAATAGCTTTTTTAATAAAATTGGTTATATTGGAAGATTTTTTTTTTTAAGATTGGCGCCGCGGCGCTAGTTGGCTCATGGAAGGCTCTATTTTAGCAGAATTAGGCACTGGGGCCTCAACGTTTGGACAATAGATTTGATCAGATGTCTCTTGAAAATGGCGGGATACGACGGTTGCGAAATTATTTAATAATTTTCAGTTTAATGTCTACAGATGGTATTTTGTGTTTAATATCACGTTAAATTAATCAGAAAATGTTCGCGAATGACAGTATGGTGTAGTTATTGAAGAATTCAAGCAGGATCTGAAGTTTGGCGCCATGGTCAAGATTCCCACTACGAGCTCGGGAGTGAACGTGACTGTCGAGCTGCTTCGTCCACAGTGATTGACGCTACGGCGTCTCCTGTGGATGAAGACATGAAGACGCGGCTACCCAGGGTGATGACGCTACGGCGACTCCCCTGGAGGAAGATAGAAGACTATTATACAATTAATTTTCTGTAACATGACATTGGCAAATGACGAACTGTCGAGTCCATTAATAAAATAAATAAATAGATTTGATCACTAAACCACACGAAAAGAATACTCACCTTTTTCCCAAAACCCTCAGGCATAGCGAATGTAGTTGTGACCCAACAAAAGGTATTGATGGGTTTCTGCATTTCGAGTTCTTTATACGCACCGAAGCACTGTATGGGGGTCCCGACAATCTGACTGGTGGTTAGTAGAATAGAGCACGCCAGTAAAACCACCATGGTAAGTGTACAATGTATTCGGAATACTAAGTGGTCGCCTCTTAGGTCTGCTGTGGTCAAATATGCACATAGTTTTTGTAGTTCTCCTACAGGAAACGTCATTTTTTAATGATTTTAAAGTAATAAAGATATCTACTCTTCCCGAATGTTTAGTGTGGAATGTCATTGGTAAGTTATAATGGTCTGTATAGTTAATTTTCCTGTATGTAATGTGTAATAATTGAGTCAGGATTACAGCTACACCTACCTATAATAACACATCAAACCCCAACCCAACACAATATTGCCACTAATTCAATTGATCAGTTCAGTTGACTGAACTAGTGAGATTTCTTTTCTTGTTCAGTTGAATCGTTGACTTGTAAAATAAAACATACTTTTGAGCTTAGTATTTTTAATTTAAATTATCCAATTTTATTTATTAACTAGCGTCCCGGCCCGAATTCGCACGAGCCCATATTACTCAGGGATAATGTAGCATTCAATGGTGAAAGAAATTTTGAAATCGGTCCAGTAGTTTTTGAATTTATTCGTTACTAACATACAAAAATACAAATCGGATTATCTATTGGCGCTACACCAAGTCGCAGCAAGGAGTTTGCTTTTAACCCGGAGTTAAATACGAAGAATGTCATTTTCAGGGGCTAACTTGCTAACCCTTGGGTTATCTTTTACACGACAATTTTAACTGTTACACATTGATCTCCTATAAACAACTAGACATACAAAGGTCTGATGCTGCTTCGGCTCTAAACAATGGTGCAAGTGTCCACAACAGTAACAAATGGTGCTAACAACCCAATCACGATCGCCGAACGTGCGGGTGACAGTTATCGAATGTAGACCAAACAGTCACTAGACAAAGTCGTGACTTACAAGTTTGTATAAGTCAATGTCCTTATTACAAGTTCACACAAAAATCATGCAGGTACGCACGACACGAATATGGGACGCGATGATTTTACGATGCTACAATTGCAATGCAATTACGATGCAATGCTTCAGAAACGATCATTGATCTCCTATAAACAAGTAGGTACACAAAGGTCTTACTAAAACAATTTAAACGTCCAAATAAGGGTCCATTGTTAACGTCCAAATAATGTCCAATAAAGCAAATAGGACCCTCATTCATTTGGACTTCTTGGATATTCATCCGTTTGGACCTTCTTTGCGCTCGGACATTTTTAGAAGGCAGACTGTGTATCTAGTTGTTTATAGGACATCAATGCTGTTACAAGCTATTAAATAATGCTATTGGCGGCTTATTCAAAGGTTATCTTCCTTCTTATCAGTGCGAGAGATAATTTTGGATTATTATAAGATGTTGTACTTACTAGTGACAGTAATAAAAAACAGTTATTAAAAAAATCAAAATCATATAATTCATTTTTAACTTAAAAAATAATTACATAACTTGAGAAAATATCATTTTCGAATATCGTTCAATATAAAATGGCTTTTCATAAACAATAAAAAATTAAAATTCACTAGTTTGCTTAAAACTAACTCTTACAAACCCAAGATTTATTCGAGACAATAATTACTTACTAATATTGATTTTATACAAGATCTGCTAAATTCTGGGTCAGTTCATAAACCATGCATCGATTATATACACTTTTTTATTGAATAAGTTTGGCTAAACGCCTAAACGAGTTTTAAATTAGCAACGGAGCGTAAACTAATATAGATGCGATGCCAGTGCTCCTATGTATAATATAATTGAATTAATTAGAATAGATTGCATTTATACATAATTATTATAACGTAAAGGGTATATGAAGCCGAAGGGAGGGTGTTCAGTATAGGTAACTGAACAACTTTTGTTCTACGACTTTTCGATTTTCGCGAATTTATTTGACTTTTCATACATTTCGTACCGGTCAGCTGATCGATTTGTATGAGACATTAATTTATTTTTATTCTTTATTCGAAAAGTCGTAGAACAAAAGTTGTTCAATTACCGATACTGAACATCCTTCCTTCGGCTTCATATACCCTTTACGTTACACCCTGTATTACTTCCTATTTTAGGTAAGATTTAGGTAATGAGACTTCAAAACATTACACAAGTGCTTCAAGCGTCGCGTCGCAAGTTAAACCGATACGTAGTTTATGATATGTCCCATAAAGATTAAAATTAAAATAAATGCAATACAAATTATAACTAGGTACTTACATGGTCAATATTTAAAATCTTTTTAGTCTCCTGAATAAGGGAAACCATCCGTAAAATTGACATTAAAAACGAGATTAATTCATTTGCCGAATTGAATGTAGTCCCTCCGGTTTAAACATGGTTTATATTTTTAATAAAAAATCCATACACTTTTTTTGTTAGGGCCTGCCATGAAAAATAATATCTTCCAATTTAATATTTTTTATTAAAAAAGCTATGTATATCTTTATTAGGATAAATACTATTTTTTAAATGCTTATTTATAACGTGATTCAATTTCGGTAAGTTGTAGTTCGCATAATTGCGAATAACGGCCGTTTTTTGGCATATTTGTGAACTACTTAGCTTGTCGGAATTATGCCATGTATTGTATATTGAAAAATAGTATTTATCCTAATAAAGATGGTGTACATAGCTTTTTTAATAAAAATTATTAAATTGGAAGATATTTTTTTTACGATTGGCGGCGCTATAGTATGACCGTCTAAATCAGTCTACGCCTGCGCGGTACAGGGATGCGGGGGAAGGCGACAACGGGGGTGCGGGAGAGGTGCGGGCGGCAGGCGCATGTCTGTCCCCCCCCCGTTGTCGCCTTCCCCCGCATCCCTGTACCGCGCAAGCGAAGACTGATTTAGTCGGTCATACTATAGTTGGCCCTTAAAATACATAATTGGTTCCAAAACCAATGTGTATACATCGTAACGTACGGTCTACGTCAAAAGAAGTAATCACTTTTAGTAAAGTACTAAAATACGTAATATTAACTGATACATACATAGTGTACAAACATGTAGCACAAATTACAAAAGTGTACACTTTTGACGCTGACCATACAATTTTGACGGTCTTATATCTAAAGGCGAAGGCAACAAATTTCTGCAAAAGCCTACTACTAATGCTGATATAACCAGGCTTGCCACAGGAATTGCATTCCGTTTAATGCATTACCAATTTTACGGACGCTTACCCAAACTAAACATGTCTTTTTGTCGCAGCTTACAATAATGATAACTTAACTTCATTAGGAACATTTAGGTACATATAATTACCTACGTTATACTTACAGGCTGTTAACCATAAGCATAGTTTAACCTCACTTCCGTTAAACCGTTTGTTACTTTCACACTTCGTTAAGAAACGTTAATCGTCGGCGCAGACCGACGGAGTGGCGGTGAAGCGACTGATTAAGTGGCGATTTGAAATTCAACTTTATTTACTTCAACATACGATATATTGAGATCCTCCCCGCGACCCCGAGCGCCGTCACGCGCAACTCTCACTTCGCTATACCGATTACAGTCGTATGTTGCAGTAAATAAGGTTGAGTTGTTACTGAATAGGTCGGGGGGAAAATCATCGTTAGCATGGTACGGTCGAAGACAGAGAAAGGTGTACAGTAGAATTTTTAAAGATGAGATTTTCTCAAAAACTACTTTACCGATTGCAATAATTATTCCACTGTTAGATAGATGAAAGTTAAAACTATGTACTGTAATTTTTTTATTAAAATCGGTTCAGTAGTAATTGAGAAAATCTCAACCTTATCGAGGCCCCCTGTATACTTATCTCTGTCTTCGACTGTACCTCCTTGCCACGGGAAGGCTAGGATGGTTATGTCGGACTCTTACCGACTAAAAACCCCTCGGTTTTCCGTCTCGCCGCCCTATGACGGAGTCACGGGGAGCCACTCCGTCGGCCTGCGCTAACCCTAAGTTTGAAATGGACCGAAGGTTTTAAATCGTGGAATTTTAAATCACGTTTATGGCTAACCGCGACATGGTTTAATGGGTTGAGAGTTTGCGAACAAAATAATGGCATTACTCTGTTCACAAAACGATAACTTTACATTAACATTGAACGAAAATGTAATTAGAAAATCAAAAAACGTAGGATTAATATTGAATATAATCAATAGTTGAACAATACAGATGGTTTGATAAAACCTTTTACCTAATTTGTCTGATAAAAAGAATTGTTAGTTTTTTCAATTCTTCAAATAATTGATATAATTAATCATGCTGAACAAAAATTGAGCAAATTTAGCGATATTTAGTAATCACAATCATGTTAAGAGGTATCCACGTTCATCCATATATGAACCAGAATTCATAAAATACACTAACAGTAAGTTGTCTCCATAATTTTATATTAGCTAAAATGAAGCCATTTGACAAAACTTCCAAACACAATAATCAATAAACGTCTTATGAATTTTCGTTTTATTCTCCTCCTCTGGCGGTATAGGTTAGGTAATACCGCAGCCCAAATCAAATGTATTATTTCATAAACAAATATGATCGTCTAATTACCTGATGTAATCTGAAGGAACTAATTGATTGAACATTGTGAAAATAAATAATCCGATCTAATAATGTGAAAATAACTATGCAAAAATCACATAAAAGCTTAAATTGTTAGTAGTTTTTGTTTACAAAATAAGACACTTTGATTTGGACGTCGGTATACTTTGCGAAATGGAAAAATCAAAATCTGGTCACAAATGCCGAGGTTTAGACTTTTTTTCTTTTTTTTAATCTAAGTTTTTTTTGAGGCTTTTGTCACTTGGTGACCATGCCAGCCTATTAGACTTTTTTAATATTGGCTTTGCTTGAGGTTTAGACTTTCACATAAAAATTGTAAATGAGAACCATTGATCTCCTATAAACAACTAGATACACAGTCTGCCTTCTAAAAATGTCCGAGCGCAAAGAAGGTCCAAATGGATGAAAGGACCCTCATTTGCTTTATTGGACATTATTTGGACGTTAACAATGGACCCTTATTTGGACGTTTTTTAAATTGTTTTAGTAAGACCTTTGTGTATCTAGTTGTTTATAGGATATCAATGTTGAGAACATACTTCTTTTGGAAGTCGATTAATCAATAGATAGCTGTCTGCTCATTGATGTTATCGAGTCAATGGTCTTGAAAATATGAAAAACAGTCTTTAAACGAATTCAAGTTCATCAACAGACATATTTGTGACAAATGTTCATGTTACGAATGCACCATTACTTTTTGTACCCGCTCAGGTACCTACACTAATGACAATGAAGTGAAATTGTAACCTGCCTTGATACGAGAAAAACAATAGGGTATTGACTCATTTTTTTATATTGCATCAATCAACTCACAAATTCTTGCTGAAGAGGACTATGAAACCGAAGATATTAAGCGGTTAAAGTCAGGTGCGGTCACAGACCACTTACCGAATAGACATGAAATCGGTACAAAGCAAGCGAAAAATTATGTCAACGATGAGCGAAGCGAGGGACCGGGGTGCCGTATTAAAGTGATGCGTCCATGTCGATAATATGTCTAGATTATACGTGTCGCGAAGCAATTTTGCGCTCGTGTGCGGGCAGACACGGGCGCCCAACTGTTACAGGTCTATGGGGGTAATGGACGCATATCTTTAATACGGCACCCCTGTCCCCCGCTTCGTCTCTATGTATTTGTACCGATTTCATGTCTATTGGGTAAGTGGTCTGTGACGGTAATGTATCGCATGACCTCCTATTATTAAAGCTTTCTAAATCAAAGTGTTATTGCCTAGCATTGATCTCCTATAAACAACTAGATACACAAAGGTCTTACTAAAACAATTTAAAAAACGTCCAAATAAGGGTCCATTGTTAACGTCCCAATAATGTCCAATAAAGCCATGTCCATTCATCCGTTTGGACCTTCTTCGCGCTCGGACATTTTTAGAAGGCAGACTGTGTATCTAGTTGTTTATAGGAGATCAATCTTGCCTACTACAAAAAGTACATTATTATTGCAGGACAGGGGGCTGTCCTGTCTGATTTTGAGATGTGGTTAGTCTGTTGCTTTTATTTCTAATACCCAGCCACTTTCTCTCGAATCGAGGCATAATATCGCCGAAGTGAAATGAGAATACATGAGTAAACTTAACAATTCAACTATACTTAAACATACTGTCGCAATAACTACGTCAACACGGCAAAATTTGTAAAATTTATCAAAAAACCCTCCTAAAATTGAACACTAAACAGTCAGAATTTCACAACTCCTCGTTACATTATACAATTACTGACAATACTAGCATACCTATTAAATGGTACGGTCGAAGACAGAGAAAGGTTGTACTTTCGTAGAGTTTTAAAGAATGAGATTTTCTCAAAAACTACTTGACCTATTGCAATAATTCTTTCACTGTTAGATAGATAAAAGTTAAAAATGTAATGTAAAAAACTATTAAAATCGGTCCAGTAGTTCTTGAGCAAATGACAATGCCAGATTCTGCCCCACCATCAACCGCAAGTTGTACAAGATAACGAATAAATGTAAAAGTATCTCCTTTTTTTATTAAAATTATTGGTTTAAAATAAAGTTTTGTACAAGTTGCGATTGGAAAAAAAAACAGCTTAATTAGGAATTCAGAAAATAGTAAGAAATCGAAGCGAATTATTCATTGTTTTTGTTATTTTTCTATAGGAGATGGAGTAGTAGAAAATGATACTGATTATGATTATGCAATATGAAATCTGCAATAAGTCCCCAACAAAATGTTAAGTACAGCTTAAATGGTCTCGTAGTTTTGTAGGTGGGGCAAAGCTCCATTGAAATGTGGCAATGTCTTTTCAACCTTATCTTCGACTGTACATGTTCGTCGCGACCGGGATTCGAACCAGGGACCTCGCCATTCCGTGGAATGCTCTTATTCCAACAAAGCTAACGTGACGAGTGGGTTTGAATCCCGTTTGTGACAACAATTAATCTCCATTTCATAGTCAGATTTTAGTTTCACATAGCGTAGGTATACAAGCCTTGAATTCATTCGACAACATTAAGTGTTTAGGCTTGTGACATTATTAATTCTGCACAGCGTTTAAGTAAATTAATCAATTCGGAGAAAAATATTTACAATAAATTCAACTTTCAATGCTTTAAATACTTTCTTTGAATGCGGAGTAGACGCAGTGAGTACATACTGCGTGACAGGACCTAACGTGAGTGGCGGTAACTCCCCGACAAGTGAGATCGATCAACGAATCCAGCTACAGCCATCGAACGCACCGTCGTCGGCGGCGGGACAAGTTATCTCGGAGCGCGCACAGAGGGCGCTCATCCGCAGTGCGCGAAGAAACGTCAACGGCGACGCGGGCGTGGCGCGCTCACCTTGAAAAAGACCGTCGAAATCGGTCGAAACTGTCGGTCTAATTGCAGACTTTAACAATATAAGTGAGTGATATCCGTTTATATATAATAATTTGTAGTAATGGCTCACTATAGTTTTAATTCTAAAATTCAACTTTCCCCAAAAAAAATCTTAATTTGATGTGCATCGTTACTGTGCTTTAGTTTTTATATTTTAAGTTAGTTTTAATTTTTGGCAATGATGGCTTTCACTGGAATTTAAATGGGAATTATTATCATTTCTAAGGTCATTGTGTGACGTACTTAGTTCAATTTTTTTAACAGTTTTGATTTACGAAAAAACCTTGCCAATTTAATATTTATCACGAGTACAGTCGAAGACAGAGATAAGTATACAGGAGACCTAAATAAGGATGAGATTTTCTCAAAAACTACAAGACCAAATATTCTTTACAGTTACATAGTTTCTACTTTTATCTATCTAACAGTGAAAGAATTCTTGCAATAGGTCAAGTAGTTTTTGAGATAATCTCAACCTTAAAAACTCTACTGTACACCTTTCTTTGTCTTCGATCGTACAACTTCTAATTTCAAATTGTCGAATGAATTCAAGGACACCCTGTATAAAAGGAAAATTCAAATCCTAACACTAGCATATTTTTGGACAATACAAATTCTAACCACATACAAACACAAACTATGCATCTAACAACTGTACACTTCACATTGCAGTCCATTGATTGGCCGAAACGAGTTGAGTTACATCTGCATCCACCAATCACGGATGGAGATAATCTGGACATACGCTTCATATGGTCCTCTGATTGGTGGACGCAAAGTGAGCCACATTCGCGAACACCAATCAGCGTTTTTAATTCTAATTACAGATCAATGAACGCTTACTACTCCATAAAATTCAAATCGTTATATATAAATGGATATCACTCACTTATATTAGCAACAGCCGTTGGCGGCGGTACACGTAATTTCGCAACGTGCCCATAGAGCATTGAACCGTAGTGCGCGAAGGTATGTCACCGGGCGTGGTGCGTTCACCTTGAAAAAGACCGTCGAAATCGGTCGAAACTGTCGGTCTAATTGCCAGCTTCAACATTATAAGTGAGTGATATCCGTTTATAATATGTAGTAATGGCTAACTATAGCTTTAATTCAAACATTTCTGATGCATACACTCCACAATATATTTAAGGCGATATACAGTCCATCAGTTTGCTTCATTCAGTGCTTTATCGAATATTAAAAGTAATTGATATAGTTTCGATGTCTGTGCTACGAAAATATGTAAAATATAGAACTATACGATATGCTTTTTAAAATGTCAAAAATTTGAGCTACTTATGAAGGAATGATTTTTTAAGTATGTATAGTACAGAAAACAGGGAACAAGGTATAGGTACACGAGTCACATTAAGATTGAGATTCAGAATTTGTTTTTTTATGCATTATGCCATGCTGGGCGAACAAATGACAACGCCAGATTTTGCCCCACCATCAACCGCAAGTTGTACAAGATAACGAATAAATGCAAAATATCTCCGTTTTTGATTAAAATTATTGATTTAAAATAAAGTTTTGTACAAGTTGCGATTCAAAAAAACAGCTTAATTAAGAATTCAGAAAATAGTAAGAAATCGAAGCGAATTATTCATTGTTTTCGTTACTCTTCTATAGGAGTTGCGAGAGTAGTAGAAAATGATACTGATTATGATTATGCAATATGAAACCTGGAATAAGTCCCCAACAAAATGAGGTACAGCTTAAATGGTCACGTACTTTTGTAGGTGGGGCAAAGCTCCATTGAAATGTGGCAATGTCTTTGAAATACAACCGATAAACAGTTTAGAGCTTAACTGCTATAAAACAGAGTGGCTAAAAGTGGACCTTTTTATATTTTTATTCATAAGAATACCTCAATGTTTTACTAGGGACATCACCCATAAATAGATAACAAAAACAGTTATCTAATAAAATGGCAGTGAACAAGCCTTATTTATTATATAAATAATTAACGTAAATACAAGAATTCGAGAATAAAATTAAATCATTGAAATCCATTATTTCCGTTACCCCTTGTATATGTCGCAGCCAACATTTATTACGTTTGTATATAAGGCTTATATACATTACAAACATTTATAATATATGGTTTATATTAATAACCATTTAACTGGCCGTTCCGAAATCGTGAATTACGTTAAGCATTGTAAACTTAGGCAAAATAATAACGTAAATTCTGTAGTTGAACTGAGGGTGACCAATATTGTTAATTGGATAACTTTTGTTTTACGACTTTTAATAATAATAAAAATATTTTTTTTTGCCAATTTTTTCATAACTTCGAGACAATGTGATCATGGCAGGTGTCCGACGTCTCGCTCTATAGACCAGACTGACTGACCCACCAACACCACAAACCAATAGCCCCAATTAAGTTGTAATTTCCAATCACTGCAATAGTTTATGCACCTGACGGGGTCTGTCATTGAGTGCAGTCAGATGCGCTCAGAGACGGGTCCCGCTAGGTGCATCACATATCTCTTCAAATTAAAGTTCTCTAAGGGGCCTCTACGCGTTGGACCTATGTCACCGTGCAAGCCTTTCAAAGGACCGGGTTTTCTTAAACCCGTGAAACCTAGAGAGATACATAATAAAAATTATAAATATAATGAATATAAAAATATAAATGAATATAAAATATAAGTAAATGAAATATACTTTTTGAACAAAACTATCCGATTAGACAAGTTAGCTGTGACATAAATAGGTAGGTACGGAATTTTTCTGATATTCGAGCTTATGGCAACTATTGTAGGAATAATGTTGACCACAATTGTCTGTCTAACGTTATTTACAATGTCACAACTCCCGCTTGGCAAATTAATACAGCTACTCGTATCATCAGCCTGTATCAGTCCACTGCTGGACGTAGGCCTCTCTCAAAACTCTTCTCGACGATTCTCAACGTTGTTCAGGCCGCAGCAGCCTAATTTACAAGCAAATTAAGATTTTACACCACTTTGCTAAATTGTTGATTCTATTATGGGCATATTCGAGAAATCAGTCTATATTTTATGGATTCTAAGTGCGGATTTGCATGTAATTTAATAAGAAAAATATGTAGACACACAAATTTATACATAAACCGAAACCCAGATCAAGTGTCTTATTTTGTAAACAAAAACTACCCTACTAACATTTCAAAGTTTTATGTGATTATTGCATTATTATTTCCACATTATTAGATCGGACCACTTTATTTTCACAATAATGAATAGATTCGTTCAATCAGAAATCAATTGTATTATCATTGTTTTAAAAGATGTGTTGCTGAGAGTTTTTTGCCACTTTTTCTCCTCAGCGTTGGCACCTTTTCCTTGCAAAGTGCTGTAAATGTAAATTCAAAAAATATATTGACGTGCAAAAATGTACTCAACGTGCTTACTTGCAATAAAAAAATTTGACTTTGACAGCTCCTTCAGTGTTACATCACAACAGGTAATTAGATGATCGTGTTTGTTTACAAAATAAAGACACTTGATTTGGGCTGCGGTATACGTAAAATTATTACAGGCACTGTCATTTACGTCACCATGACCATAACTACACGTCGGTAGTACACATCAAATCAATGGACCGTTCTTATTATCTGTGTCATAAGAGTTGAAATCGTACTGCAAGTGTTACCATTGTACTGCTTTGCTTCTGACATCACGCATAGTCTGTAATAACTTGCCAAAGCGTAAATCGTCTTAACACTAATGTAATAAAGATCAATACTTATTCGAGTTCGTCACTATTTACGTGGTTAATAATAATGATTTATTGACGATTTTCCTGAAAACATGTCTTTTTAATGCTTTATCCGAAGAAGCACATAATTTAAATTCTAAATTTCGGAGTTCATATTATTGATGCTGCGTTAAAATGCAAAGGGCACCAATAAATATATAAACATGTTTGAATCGTTATAAAATGAACGCATTAAATGATCCAATGTTTAGCTTCATACGGCCCAAACACGACCATTTAACAATAAAGCTATACCATAAATAATCTCTTAAGAATACGCAATTTAATAATTATCTACACCAGCGCCGTTTACCGGGGGCGCTAAATAAAAGAGCGCTCCTCGTCATAAGGGGCGCAAAATACACGACGATTGTAACGTAAGATCGAAATACATGTGCGCAGTTCAGATGACCAAATTACAATAATTATCGTACCGAATTGATAGTCCTTAAGCAGGCGCACTTTGAGGTAAATTTCTCAGTACAGTTTAAATTCTATTTGAGTGGCTTAATATCATAGTTACTGAACCACTGATTTTGTATGGCGAAATCCAGCAAAAATCTTTAAACTATCATCTTTAAGTCGCGTTTGTCGCTACGATATAGGGATTACTTTTATGCGACAAGCTCCTTATTGACCTTCGCTGGTTGAGGCTTACGTACAATTGCTTCAAGTAGGATATTCCGCGGCGTCGCTTGGGGGCGCCGTGTCAGACGCCGACGAGTGCTATTTGGGGGCGCTCGTGGCTCGAGGCGCTACCGGGGGGCGGCTTGCGGGGCGCTAGTCACGCACGCGGCCCTGACTTCTCCCCCATCCGTTTGGCGAGCTCCGATATTAGTTCCCTGGAAAATATGAAGACACAATCTCACTCTCCTTGCACGTTTCTTAAATCTGTTGTAAAAGATACTGGAGATTTATTGGTTTCGTCACCTCAATGCCATCTAGTTCGCATTTTTGGTTTGTTTTGTAGGAGTAGAGCCTCCACGGTGCCGATGAAAAAGAAAACCATTTTGAAAAGTTTGAGATTCTATTGTCAAATGTCAGAGAGTAAAAATTCGTCTCGTCCAGAGTGACGACGCTACGGCGACTCCTCTGGATGAAGACATGAAGACGCGGCTACCCAGGGTGAAGAAACTACTGCGACTCCCCTGGACGAAGATAGAAGACTATTGAATCTGTAACATGACATTGGCAAATGACGAACTGTCGAGCCCATTAATAAAATAAATAAATGAGTTGTCAGTAAATGTTTTGTGTCAAATAACTTTGAAAATAATTATTGATTTTAAACAACAGTGAACACGTTTTAATTCTATTTATTTTAGGTTTCAACGCCTAAAGTTTCTTCGGCTTCGGAGGTCGATATTCATAGAGCGTGGGTTGACGTGTGTGCGTGGCGTGGCTGACGAAATCATAGTATTCAATGAGTCTGTCCACGTCTGAAGCGGAACCTTAACTCTTGCGGTATTCATTATGATCGGTGGGAGGAGTTGGCGCGGTGTCGTTCGGGATGGCGCTCGGCCGTCAAAAAAGGTCTTGACAGCTTCGAGGAGCTTCGACTTGAGGACCTGGACGCAAAACGCCCGCCATATACAGAAGACCCGCCCCAAGCCTTCGTACAACTACACCAGGAACAGTTCCGGGCAGCTCTTCTGTGCTCAGTGCGACCGAGTGTTCAAGACGAAGTTTGGATTCGCCAGCCACCTTCGAGCACACGCCAGGAGTTAGTGGGAGTCGCCGTCGTCGGACACGACGAGGAGGACATCATCATCATCGTCATATAGATTTGTTCATATACATGTCATATAAATATAATTATCACGGTAATTTGATCGTAACTTGTTGATATTTTGCTATTATATGTGAATAATGCTATTTCAAAATTAATAATAACACAGTTAGTATGTCTTGTGATCATGATAATTGTAACGGTGTAGAAATATCTCATAATTCAGTCTAAATCGCGGTAAGAACCTGTTACTAAAATTTGCAAATTGACTTCCAACCAGTCAGCTGAGCGTCGTTTAGCTGTAGTGTTGAACGTTGTGTTCAACCACTCAGCTACTTGACACTTAGATGTTTGGTTGGGTGCCGTCGTTCAATCTACAAGCTAGCTGTTCAATCACACGTCTATTTCAACCAGTTGACTGCGACATACACATTAATAATAATAAAACGTTTATTGTCGAACAACTTAGGTCCATTTTGTGTTAGTAACAGGTGCCTTATCCTATGTTAGTACTTAATCACTAGACTAGTTTTGGTATTTTTTATAAGTTGCCTCAGCAGCGGGCAATCCCACCTGCCAGCGATGACCTCCAGGAGGCTGTTGGGGCTGCCCCGCACTCTGTGCAAGAGGGAGGCGCTTTTCTTGCGCAGGATCGCGGCGAACCCGTCCGTATGCGCGTGCGCGAACATTGCATAGAAGAATATTATTTAGTCTGCCACGGCACGTGTTGGGCACGCGCAAGCTTTACCTGTATATGAGTGGGTCCATGTTCCGTGCGAGCATGTACAGCAGCCACCAGTCGCCGACGTCCGTGCGGCGCGACACTGCTACCGCCATCTCCATGGCGAGCGTGCGCGCGCGCGCGTGCAGCAGACGCGGACGGATCGCGGGCACCAGGATTATTACCAGCCTGCAATAAATACGATAGGGTAAGGCTAAGTTTTTTTTTATTGCAGAAATCAAGTGGCTCGTGGAGGGGAACACACGGCATTGCATTAGTATTTGTTATTTGTTCATAAAAAGATTTTTAGCATGCCGTTTTGGCACTACATATGAAACCTTATGTTCTTTTGAGCAAAAATACGTTGCACGGAACCCTCGATGCTCGAGTCCGACAGCCGACTCGCCCTTGGCAAGTTTTCAGCATATTGATGCTTCTTAGAGGAGCAGGGGATGCAATAGTGTGTCAAACCTAAACTCACCTATAAATGACGAGTAGCGTGAGCACGAAGGCCAGAATGATGTACCAGAACCACAGGAATATGTAGGTCTTCTCGTTGACGATGTTGAGCGGCAGGATGCAGAGCGAGTCGTGCGTCTGTAGACTGCCGGTGGGGCCAAACTTGTAGAACGTGCACTTGGTGACGCGAGGAAACACGTAGATCATGGGGTCGTATCTGGAATACGAAGAAAAGGATTTGATTTGAGGATGACACCTATTATAGTATATACAGTATAGTATTATGTATTACACAATTTAAAATGTATTAACAAGGTAGGTTATAGCGACAAGTACTTTCTAAAGCATGATATAACCCGCAATAAAAACCTTTGACTTTGAGTGTGTTGCAATTTCAACTAACCCAAATAACCTAGTCAACAGATAGATATACCATATACCGCAGCCCCAATTAAGTGTCTTATTTTGTAAACAAATATGATCGTCTTATTACCTGTTGTGGTATAACACTGAAAGAACTGATTGATCTAACCTGTTCATCATTGTGAAAATAAAGTGATCCGATCTAATAATGTGAAAATAACTATGCAATAATCACAGAACAGCTTAAAATGTTAGTAGGGTAGGGTAGTTTTTGTTTACAAAATAAGACACTTGATTTGGGCTTCGGTATACGTAAAAACGCTATTGTACTGGACGTGCAAGGCATTCAGAGACCCTATTTCATCAGTTGGGCCCTCTTGCCATCCCTTACTACAGAAACAGCCGCTTGCACAAAAACCACATCAAGTGTGCAACACTTTAGACTTGGTACCGTTCTTATTATCGGCATCGTAAGAGTTGAAATCGTACTGCAAGTGTTACATTGATCTGCTGTTACCCGTACCTCTCTTCCTGCGGCACCTGGCTGTACCCCAGCACCCTGGTGCCGTACGAGAAGAACTCGTTGTTGAAGAAGCTGTCCATCATCCAGAGCTGCAGCAGAATGTTGACGAGGCACAGCAGCTCGCAGCCCCAGTAGCGGAGCGCGTACATCTTGTGCGTCTGCAAAGAATACGAGACAACTGATTTTAACATATGTTCGCATCATATTCCAGTTATTAAAAATGTACCTAATTGATATTATTTTAAAAGATGTGCTGCTGAAAGTTGTATGCCACTATTTCTCCTCAGCCTTTTGCTTCAGAATTGTTGAATGGTTGGTTTGGCCACTTAGAGCGGATAAGTGAAGGAAGGGTAACGAAGGAAATACACAGAGCGAATGTTGACGGGAGAGTCGGCAGAGGTAGACCGAGGAGAACGTACGTCGACCAAATTGGCGAGGTCTTGAAAAAGGGTCAAGTACGGTCTACTACAAACCGACGAGCATGCATGAAGAGATTGATGAATGTGGAGGAGGCAAGGGTGGTGTGCCAGGATCTCGGCAGATGGAAGTCCATCGTCTCTGCCTACCCCTACGGGAATCAGACATAAATAAATAAAACTCCAATCCTGCGTTTTAGTAAACACACGAAGGAAAAATGAGGAGGTTCCGCCTAAAATTCATATTTTCTCACCCGATTTCAGAAAAAAGGAGGATAATGATCTAATCTAATATTACAATATGAATACAAACTGTCGATAAAGTTACGAAAGTGTATTAAAAAAAAATTGGATAATTATTGATACTTAATTAATAATTTAATTGATATTAAAAAAAATGTAATTTGGCCTTCTTTTAAAAATGATTATTTGCACTACTTATGATTAATTTTGGAGTTAGACTAAACGTGTGGTTTACCACACCATTAGATATTATAATATACTCAGAGATAAGTATACAGGGGGCCTCAATAAGGTTGAGATTTTCTCAAGAACTGGATTGAATTTAATAATTCTTTTACAGTACATAGTTTTTTTATCTATCTAACAGTGAAAGAATTATTGCAATAGGTCAAGTAGTTTTTGAGAAAATCTCATCCTTAAAAACTCTACTGTACACCTTTCTCTGTCTTCGACCGTACTTTCTACAAACGAATGTTTGAGAATTTCAATAAGATTCCTTGATATGCCAGTGCCTGGTGCGCACGAGTGCAGCATTATGAAATTCCATAGAGACAACGGCCATTAACGAGCATACGACCCAATTGAGGCTTCATTACTGGCTGGACCGCATTCCACTTGATAACGATTCATTTGCTTCTGTTCAGTGTATATGCTTTATAGGGTTAAACGTCGAGAGGGGCTCATAGTCCTGTTTCGAGTACACGTTGAAAACGATCGTACAAGTTAAGCAACGTTGGGCGAGGTCAGGACCTGGAAGGTAACAGGTCCTCGAGTTGGTTGGCGTGCATGTGTTCCAGCACACCGCTAACAGTCGGATGGGGTCAAAGACCCCCGAGAAGGGTCCCCCCGGACACACGCCGGCGGAGTCGCGGAAGTAATTCGCAAGTCTCCCCGTGAATCAGTCATAGGGCGGCGAGACGGAACACCGAGGGGATTTTAGTCGGTAAGAGTCCAACATAACCATTTCGGGGGGGAAATCACCTAGATATCATGATACCTCCTTGCCACGGGGAGGCAACTCCCCGTGGCAAGGAGGTATCATGATATCTAGGTGATTTTCCCCCCGAAAAAAAAAGGTCAGGACCTGGATGGGTGACCGCTAGTGACATTTTCATCTGAGGCTTCCGTACCTCGGAAAGCACGTTAAACAGTTGGTTCCCGGCTGCTGTCGCTGGGCAGCAGTCGTTAGGCCACGTCAGAGGCCTACGGGTGGCCTGAATAACTCTGACAATTCGGTTGGGTCACTAAACCACTCGAGAAAAGAAACTGTAAATACCCTTTTTATCAGGAACGGGAAAAGGTATCGTTTTGAAATTAATTTCAAAATACTCTTATGGTTCATTGGCGCTGGTGTGCTCGACTTGCATGACTTGACCATAGGATACAATTTAAAGCTTCGTATGCGTATTTTCAGTTTTTCTACGAAGGCTACGGCACTATCTACTAAAATTAAACGTCTGAAAAAAATATATAGCTATCTTGGGGTGTCTATTTAGAGACTGATGAATACCGATGCATAATTGGACAAACTTCGCTGGATAGAAAAATATTGCAAACTTCCATGTCTTTTAAAATGAAAATAGTTATTCATTCAAAATGTAGGGTACTATATACGAGAGCTTGTTTTAAAAAAATCTGAATTTTGTTGGCGTATTTTTATTTATCTCATTCATCTGTCTCACTCTTGCTTTTGACAACCATTACGCAAAAAACAACATTTTTTAATAAAACAATTCATTTGTTTCCACTTGACTTATGGAAAATACTATAAAAGACAAGACACGTTACAATATGTAATATATTGGTAGTACCAACGTGATCTCAGCGGGTGGTCAACATACCGTCCGCGTACTGTCAACAGACATTGTTTAGGTTATCAAGTGGATCATATTCGCGTCCACTATCCCACCACAGACAGACGTGACTTGTCATCGGAGACCTGAGTGTTATCATTTGTATCACATATCAATGGGGTTTGTTCAGTGCCGAGTTTACATTCTTCAGATAATATTGAAGTCGTTCCAATGTCCCACTAAGATAAAGCGAAAGCTTGGATATTTGAGCTATTTATTACTCAGCTCGTATCAGCGACATTTTGAATGCAATTCCTGTATGCTATGTTGCGTATTATCCCTTCATCTGGTTGGTGGCGTCCCATAGAACGTTTACTCCGTGGCACCTATTCGAGAACCCACTACTTGGGTTCTTACTGAATCGCAATGGAAGATCTTCCATTATGAATAAGTAGCCAGGCCAGGGCATGAACTACGTTCGTTCTCCACCTCTGGGACTATTGTGGTGGGCTGTGATACTGAATTTTTAGTTTAATTGGAGTGGTTGAAGAGAAAAATAATAGGTAATGTGGAAACAACAAGTGAATTATGACATTTTATGGAAAATGTATCTTATTGCAGTCCCATAATTAAGACGAATCTAATTTATTTATTTTCATAACAACACTTACAGTTAAACCAAACGTGCGTTACATGTCAATTTATAATTACTAATTACATACATATATGTTGCTTACACTATGTATATTCGACAACACAAATAAATAATACTGTAAACGCTTTAGATCTGTATCGAGCTCGATGGTGCGGTAGACTCAAGATACCGAGCGGCTGAGGCCAGGAGCCTCGACTCGGAATCCGAGAAAAGATCTAGTGAGGTGTTCCAGCACATCACTGTGTTGATTAGGTGAAGTGCGCGATGAAGCTAATGATAGTTAATGCATCAAGTCGTTATAAATATACAAAATGTAGATATTTTCAGGCAATAAAACGATATGAATGAATCTGTTTCATAAGATATTTAACACTTCCTCTGTGCAATCATCGAGGAAGTGATGTCTTTCCATTCACTATTTGAATAATATCAAGGCGAATGCTATTTGCATTGTTATTATAGATTTATTCAAAGGCTAGCTAAATCGTATTCAAATTCCCGACAGGGAAGACTTATTTCACAACTTTTGTTGAATATTGCATATCTGAATTCAAAACTTGTTTACCGTTCAATAAATCTTCCATCAAACATCATATCTTATACGTATTGAAAATCGGGTTTTCAATTGAACAACACGTTCAATTGAACGTTTAGACACGTTCGCTGCGTCACATCTCCCCAAACTTTGAAAGCCGCAGGTTCGGCCGCCGAATCTCAGGCGCGACTCAAACATATTAAATATGCTGAGACATTTCTGTGCCCTTTGCGGTTGAGACAGCGGGTCCCTGGGGAGCGGAGGCCAGGGAGTTTGTGCGTGGCATTGGTGGCGAATGCGGGACCTCGGTCTCGGGCCTCGCTCTGAATCGTTCCTGATGCAAAGGCTGTCCATAGCCATACAGCGCGGTAACGCCGCTGGTATTATGGGCACCTTTGCATCGGGAACGATCAGAGGGGGCTTATTCGATTAAGTTTTTTATTTATTACTATTATTATACTATAGATAAAATATTCTTATCCATTAAATATATTTAAAATTGAACAACAGACATCGTATACGGCATGATATTCATACTTTTAAATTACTAAAATAAACTCTACCAATGGTCCAGTTAAATAATATTGAAGCATCAAGAAAACGGTATTTACGCAGTCGCTAGCGAGCAAACTGGCCCTGTACTTATTCATAATTGAATAAACATCTTAAAATAATTGGCCAGTCCGACACCACTGCCTGTAGATTCTGCTGTGAAGACGAGGAAACCCCCATGCACATCCTCTGTGAGTGTGGAGCACTCATTCACAGCAGAAGCCGAGCCTTAGGTGGACACAATGCCACCCGAGGATATTAAAACTCTCTCGCCCAAGTGCATCATACGATTCCTGAAGGACGTCGGCCTTGGGAGCGAGATATAAGAACTCGGTGCGCGGCCACAATACACCTTTGAGGTCGCAGTGACCCTTGGGCTTGTATCAACACCCTGATATCAAATAATAAATACTCATAATTGACTAAGTAATGGCACTCACGATTTGAATTTTTCTTGAATATCCGCTATGCGAAACGAAAATCTACATCCCTGGTAGAGACGCCTGACGGAATGGCGAGGTTACTGGTTCGAATCCCGGCCGTGACGAAATTTTTTCTCTATTTAATATAATCACTTATAGGTACAGTCGAAGACAGAGATAAGTATACAGGGGGCCTCAATAAGGTTGAGATTTTCTCAAGAACTACTGCACCGATTGTAACAATTCTTTTACAGTTACATAGTTTTAACTTTTATCTATCAAACAGTGAAATAATTATTGCAATAGGTCAAGTAGTTTTGAGTAAATGTCATCCTTAAAAACTCTACGACCGTACGTGAACCTTAACCGTCATTCAGATGTAAAAGAAGATAAAATAAAGAAGTCATAATGTCATATCTCTGTTTTGCTAGGATCCTCTGCATTTATATTTCATTTGAACCATTAAGTATTATTACAATAACTATAAAACGCAGGGGCGAGATCGGCAGATGTCGTGCCCTTTGTAGTGTAGACTAACATGCACCTGGCAATTTTTTGTGCACCCTCTCTGGTGGTGGCGACTAGATGATACTTACGTGACTATTGGCACGAACACTGTTGCGTTATAGGGACGCCTCGCTTAGCGACAATTAAACGACTGGAATCGTCACTATTGTCAATGTCTTTGTGATTTTTTTGGTCAATACCAAAGTAATAAAAGTCCCACTAATCCCACTTCCCACTAATATATGGATGGATGTTTGTTTCAAGCAAAAACTAATGAATGGATTTTAATGAAACTTTACAGTAATAGTATAGCTCGTAAATCAGAATAACACATTATAAAGATCCTGCGCAGACGAAGTCGCGGGCAGAAGCTAGAATTTAATGTTATTTCACAAACACAGAAACCCATGGTATGTGCAGTTTTCAAATGGTGTGCCTTCCCATAATTCTATATTTCAGCAAGCCAGGGCCACGTTTCAAATTGCACGGTTTCCTCGCGAGTAATTCCATGGTTATGTCACCGTGGCACCATTGTTGCGGACTCAAAGAGCCTGCAATCAAGTGCAGTGGGAAATGCATCATTATGCGTTGCATATCCTGCTATGCAACTAGACACTTCATATTGTCTTGATGATTTGAAATATTTACTAGAGGTCAAACGCTTGACTGAGTACGTTCCTGCGAAAGTGGAGCGGTGCGGGAGGGATGTGTTTTCTTGAGGGCCTTCAATATACAATACATGGCATAATTGCGACAAGCTAAGTTGTAGTTCACAAATGTGCCAAAACCGGCCGTTTTTAGCAATTATGCGAACTACAACTCACCGAAATTGAATCACGTTATAAATAAGCATTTAAAAAATAGTATTTATCATAATAAACATTTTGTAAATAGCTTATTAAATAAAATTGATTATATTGGAAGATATTATTTTTTTAATATTGGCAGCGCTAGTTGGCTCAAGGAAGGCTCTTAACGTCAAATGACGTGAAATCTAGCTATGGAAACACGTTCGTTCATATCAATTTTAAGTAATCAATGTACCTATATTACATTGTACAGATATTATGATAAACTAGATCATAATATGATTATAAACGTAGCAACGCAGACATCTGGTTCTTCAAAATAGAAGAATGAAAAAACTGGCTAGATATAACAATAGGATTCCGTATAGCTTAATATATTACCAGTTAAGTCAAAAGTGAAATATTTTCTTTAAATAGCCATAAATTGGTGGTCATCCGTGGAAACGGAATTGAAACCAATAGAAAAATAACATAGTTCCAGGCATTTGAAAATCATTTAGAAGTTATGTCATGTCTTACTAATTCCATACAATCTCATAGTAAGTTCGTTTTGCCAAAAATGAATGAAGCACAAGTTTAACTATCAAATATATGTTAATATCCAAAAACTAATTTCAGATGTATTCTCAGTATGATCATGAGAGTTGATTTAGGCAATAAAACTTTACTCTATTACCCCTATTATCCACGTGGCGTGGTTATCAACTATAGAACCTAACCCAGAGCGAAGTCAAAGCGAAGATGAACCATGTGGCCTTCGTATTTCCCTTACGTATCCCCAAAACTCTAGCCTCAAGATGCAACTTGACCGCCAGATGGCGGATCCTGGCCACATGTTTTTGCCTCCAGCACAGTTTTTGCGCACATCCTAATTACAAAAGCTTCTAAGAATAATACGCTTTAGAGCTTACAATACAAAGCTTTATTTAGCTCACCAGTTTTGAGAGTAATTACCGTTGTAAAGAATTGAACAAAGAAAGGTACATTTGGCAGTCAGCGTCCGGCCCCCTTTTGATAAAAAAATAACTCTAATTCTAAAGCTGATGATGGGTTAAATGGATGACGCTGGAAACGAAAATATGACGCAACAAATTCGCAAAGAGAGGGAGTTATATATACCCCGTATCAAGTCTAAATAAATGTCAACTTGGCCAAGTCTCTGAAATATGTGGAAAGGGGGAATCGATTCCTGATCGGTTTCAAATTAAATTAAAAAAGTGAAGCTAAATTCCGAGAACGACAGGTTTCCGAAGGGCCATGGTTTCGTAACATGTGCGTCGATAATGTAGTGTCATGTTTCGTCGCTTCCAAAACGCATCGATTGCACGCCACTTGTGTTAATTGACCCTTCATGGCGCCGGGCTGAAAACCCAAATGGATTGAAGCGACCGCACGTGTGCTTCTTTTGAATGGAATAAGAGCGTTTTTATTTCAAATCGCGGCGACAATTTTCTCGACTCGGTCCCTTTCAGTCCGTACGATTTATACACATATGTCATTTATCTCTTCATCACCATCAGTCTATTTTTATGTCCCCATTGCTCGGGCACAGATATTCGCTTACATCGAGGGCGAGGGTTCAGGCCATCATCCACCACGCCGACTCAGCGTGGATTGACGAATTACATGTCTAAGATTTTATTTCTTCTACTTCACGGCAAGCTGGTATCATTACGAAACATTTATAGTGCCGCAGATTATTATTCTGGACTTCTCGTTCTTCATCACATCTATACATATAATAAGACTGTAAAAAAGTTGTGCCTGTACATTGGATATTTTATGAAAAGAATAATTGTAATGTGTTTTAGGATCGATACTGATGCCAAAACACTAATTTTTAGAATTTTTGTTTGTTTGTCTGTGACTTTTTGCAAGTATCACGCCATAACTAATGAAGCGATTTTGATGGGAGTTTCACTAGGAGATAGCTGAAATATCCGGACAGCTCATAGGCTATAAGCCATGGCGGTATGTGATGTGGAAACAAGGATCCAGAGAGGAAGATCTGCCTCCTGATCTCCTCCATCCTCCTCCTCTACGCAAACGAAGTTGCGGGGTACAGCTAGTATCCAATATAATGTTATTTTCGGTTCTGTTTAGTCTTATCTACTTCATCTTTACAAGCACATCGGATGGTACAGCCTTGGGAAAAGATTTTGTTCTAAGAAAGAGGATATCCGTCATCTACGAGAGATTTTCCACGCAAAGGGTCAAGAAGGGCCGATGTCCAATTACCTCCAATGGCCGCCGAAGTATTCGTGACAACTCCGTTTACCGTTGCAGGGCGATTACAAAAACTCGACTGAACGTGGGACAAAAAGTTGTCTCGCTCCACCGGACACGGGCAAAATATCTGCTGCAATAATTGATTGCGTATCCTCAAATCAGGTAATGGAAACTTCAATACTTTGGTCATTTTATGCGGAATCCCTGATATAACCTGCGGGAATAATCCAGGGCAAGATCTATGGGAAGGCGAGTGCTGGTAGGAGGACAGACACTCTTGGCTAAAGAAATTGCGTGATACCACCCCTATTCCCAGTATTTGACAAAAACAAACTTCAAAAACAAAACACAAGTACAAATAACGATTGGCAAATGGTAAACGGTAAATTCACAACACGTGTGTTGCACAAATATGTCACGTCATGTCACGCTACCGTGCAACAGTCAAATAGGTAAAAAAACACAAGTGTAAAAATAGGCCATTGAATGAGTTGAGCTACTGTATGAATGAGAGGTTTCCACTTGAGTGAACACTTGACCTTAGCAAAAACTAGGGGAACGTACTCAAATGTTCCAAGAAACCACTACAAAGATAAAGAGTTTCAGCAGCGGTATCTCTTTTTTGTGATGAAAAGAGACAGATGCAGATGAAGCTCCTGATGGACGCGTTTATCAACACCTAGAGACACATGAGACGTTGCTGGTTCTCAGCCGAAAATAGCTCTTGAGCGCTTGAATAGGACTCTTGTTCTACAACTTTTCCATTTCCGCATAAATGTTTGGTGTTTACACCTCTTGACCCTGGGTGGACGTGGGCGGAGCTGAAACGTGGACATTGACGGTGAGACTAGCCCACAAGTTCAAAGTCACTCAGCGAGCTATGGAAAGAGCTATGCTTGGCATTTCTCTGTTAGATAGTATAAGAAACTAGTATATCCGGCAGAAGACAAAAATGGTTGACTTTGCTCATAGAATCAGCAAACTGAAGTGGCAGTAGGCTGGTCACATCTGTCGTAGAACCGATAACCGATGGGGTGGTAGACGAGTTCTCGAATGGAGGCCACGAAAGGGAAAAGTAGTGTGGGGCTAGATGGATGGATGACCTTCGCAAGATGGCTGGCAGAGAGTGGATCCAGAGGGCCGAGAGTAGGGTAGAGCGGCGTACATGGGAGAGGCCTACGTCCAGCAGTGGACTGATACGGGCTGATGATGATGACCCTGAGTGATAAGTCGTAGCCAGATATTTGGCTTAAGTGGCTAGACTCTAGCTAGCCACATCGTGAAGTGCGAGCATTTGAGGGCTTGAATTGGGCTACTTTAGTTGTACAAATTTTCCATTTTCGCAAAATAAACGCTGTTTGGTGATTACCTCCTCCTGATGATATGTTGTAGTTAGATACCTGGCTTAAGTGTCTAGACTCTAGACTAGACACATCGTGAGGTGCGAGCAGAATTATCCAGAATTACTAATAATAAAGTGGTAATTGGTCATTTGATGGGAAGTGGTGACTGTGGCCTATTATTTTTCAATAGACCAAAACAAGTCCAATGCTCAAAGTACAGTTTGTAAGTAACCTAAATGTTCTGACCAATTTATCGTACTCATTTCATGGTACAATGAATGAGGTTTCACTTTTACTCCAAGACCCACAAAATAACTGAGGAAACGCATTCGAGAAAATCAGCAAAAAAATTAATGGACAATCGGCATCATTTATGTAAATAAAAGAAACTTGTTAAAACAGAAGCTAATAAAGAAATTGAAAAAATGAGATTGAATAAGAAAGCTGCTGGCATCATCATCAGCCTTCATTACTGCGCTCCATTGATTGAGATTTCATTTAACTTTAACTGCAACTTCTAAAAAAAAGGAGGAGGTTATCCTTCCATATGCTTAATGAAGAATATAACGATTATGTATCAGCAGTCAAAAAATCAATCAGATATCACATTTAGACAAAACATAACTTTATTATTTTGGTCCATTCAATAGTTTTTCAGCACCTATACAATTGTTATCATGTACGCTGTTTAACTAGTAGTGAAAACTTTATTGGCTAATGTGTTAATTTTAGTCTCTATTCATAAGTATCATTAAAGCTGTATGTTTTCCATAATAAATAAATAAATATTTGGGACTAAAAACATATTTCTGTACATAGGAAGCCTTGGTAAGCACCATAGCTTCCACTATTAATGCGTTTTTGCTTGTTTTATAAAATGGACAACATTTCGATTAGACATCCATTGATCTCCTATAAACAACTAGATACAGTCTGCCTTCTAAAAATGTCCGAGCGCAAAGAAGGTCCAAACGGATGAATGGACCCTCAATTGCTTTATTGGACATTATTTGGACGTTAACAATGGACCCGTATTTGGACGTTTTTAAAATTGTTTTAGTAAGACCTTTGTGTATCTAGTTATTTATATGAGATCAATGTAGACATCCTATATTTATATAGCGATACTTAGTGCCACATGTGAATAGTAGTTTTTTACAGATATACCTACAAAAGCCTTTATAAATATTGTATGGCGACAAATAATACAAAACTGCGACCACTACAAGGTGTGACAAAGATGTCCCGTTAATGTCCACCTCGCACCTGTCCCGCCCGTCCCGTGCGAATAAGGCACCAACTTCCGGACAGCTGGCAGGAAACACCGTGCATTTATAGAAACTAACGTCTTGGTGGATAATGGTTAGGTCTTATTGGGCATGGCAGGACTCATTTATTATTATTCATTTATTAGTGTTGCTAAGATTAAGATCTTAGGAACACTAGGGCCCGTATTAATAGTCTGAGATCAAACCCGCCCTCAAGAGCGAATTCAGCTGATACACTCTCAAGACGTGATCACCATCTCAAGTATGTCATTTATTAATAAACCAATCTTGAGGGCGCATTACATGATGTCTTTCTCAAGTCGCGGTTTACCTGCTTTCAGCAAATACGTTCTCAAGTGTGAGTTTGGCAGTTCTCTTGAGAACTGAGTTTTGTTTATTAATACGGCGTTACTCACGTGATACCCGATTCCCAAACGCGCACCTAAGTTACGTTTATTAATAGGTACGTCATCTTGAGCTCGTTCTCAAGATGGACTTTTAGGCTGAAGTGATTTATTAATACGGGCCTTAGTACACTTGATCATGTAAATCAACAATATAATGGACTTGTGTTGGACACTCTATCGGCCAAGAGCAGACCGGTGTATACAGTCAGATTATCAATGTTAATACCGTGCAGGGTCATAAAGGAATAGATGATTATAACTCCTCGAAAATGGCGTGACGTTAATGAGTGGCCAGTAGCAACCAGTTGGATTGAATTGAACCCTACAGTTTTATTTATCTCAACTCGAGCAAACTCTACGAAGAAAGGTATTATTCCAATGTCCATACAGACAGTACTTTCGAAACCGGAAAAGAGACTCCAGCGAACTCGATCAGCGCAAAAACTATAGCTGATCCATTACAGGCTAACTACGCAGCCTGGACCAGTCTATTTATACCCAATAGTCAATGTACCAGGAAGCTGCAGGTTGCGTAACGAGCGAGCAATGAACGGCCGTTGACCGTCGACAAAAACCGCCTCTGTGTCGCTGTGCAGTCGATTTGATTTAATGTCACGATCTTTACTTTTTTGCTATGGTCTAGTTGAGACGGTGTGAAGTGTTCAAATTGTGGGGTTTGAATTATGCAAGACAGTAGATGCCTAGATACGATGGAGGACTATAGCCCACAGTCCATTCCAATATCAAACATATGACACATGACAATAGATTTCATTGTGGATCATCATCTAGCTAGAGCCTCTTCGAACTCTCTCACCCAAGTGCATTATACGATTCCTGAAGGACGTTGGCCTTGGGAGCGAGATATAAGAACTCGGTGCGCAGCCACAATAGGCCTTTGAGGTCGCAGTGACCCTTGGGCTTGTACTAAACAGAGCCTCTTTCTATGTCCCCGGTCCCTACTATTGGGACACAGATCTTACCTTAAACCGAGTATCCAGCATCTGGACAAACTTCTCAAGTTTAAAGATGCAGATAGCCAATGAAAAGAATGTACCTTATAATAGTAATCTTTTAATTAAATAAAAGATCTGCCTGATCGTAATGAATTTTAACCAAAACTACCAACTCAACTCAAGTAGAGGTCTACTAGGTCGAGGTACTACAAAGGTCAAATAGAGGAAACTTGTCATAGAATAGTATCCAAGGGACGGGAAAAGAAACAAAGAGAATATGGGATGATGAAATAAGTATGACAGCAGGCCCCAATTGGAGAAGCAATGATAGCAATGGAAAGCGTCAGGTAAGGTCTTAGCCGAACGCCATGCTAAGACTAGATATATGTACTTCACACATGTCAGTTCAACTTAGCGCCATTTGATATTCGCCAAATTGCACAACATTTTGAGTAGGCGCGTAATGTTCCGCACCGGTGGACCGACCCGGGCGATTTTACGGAAATTCGTTAGCGGTCCAAAGGTTACAAGGTACATACCTGGTAGATGATGCAAGAGTTCGAAATTTTAAAAAAACTGATTATGACAAATAGAGAGCCACGGATGGTAGGTAAGTGATATATGTCGCTTAATTACTACATGTAGGAATCGTCGCCCTGAGGACTACAAACAAGATTCAGAGACATTTCTGAATGCGATAATAGTCTGTGACATTTTAAGCACAAGCTTACCTCTGAGCCAGCAGAAAAGCCGCCCGAGACCCCCTCAGGAACCAGTTCACACCACACACTCGCTAACACACAAAACAACAAAAACACACACACATCACACATACATTACACACACACACACAGCAACACATACACACACTCAAACATGATTAAAGCCATCCAAGCCAACCTCCATCATGCGAAGGCAGCCAGCACAATCCTTTGCCAAAGATTCCTGGAGGACAGACTTGACATGGCTTTTATACAAGAGCCCTGGATCTACAGGAACACGGTAACGGGTCTTGGTTCTGCAGGTAAGGTCCTCTTTAACACTGCCGGGCTCAGACCCAGATCTTGTATAATTTTTAAGAAAAATATTGAGTTCTTACCTATACCTTGTATGTGCACAGATGACTTGGTAGCCGCGTACGTCGCTCTGCCAGGCAGTGAGGCAACGAAGCTGGTGGTTTGCTCTGCGTACCTGCCTGGTGAGAAATCTGACCCATCTCAGCAACTAGCTCCCCTCGTGGAATACTGTCAAGACCAGAACGCCCAGCTGCTTCTGGCCTGTGACTGCAATTCACACCACACCACTTGGGGAAGTACGGATACCAACCGCAGGGGTGAGTTGCTGTATGACTTTATGATGTCCAATAATCTATCCATACTTAACACTGGCAGTTCCCCAACTTTTATCACCAGCCAGCGCCAAGAAGTATTGGACATCACTTGCTGTACGGATCGTTTCGAAGACCGCATTGCAAACTGGCACGTAAGTAATGAAGTGTCTATGTCTGACCACAGACATATCAGGTTCGATGTTACCCTTAACAGACTGAGGCATGTCGAATCATATCGTAACCCGAAGACTACTAATTGGGAGGGCTATCGAGATGACCTCCGTAGCAGCCTGGGGACGATAGGCAAAACTGTAAGAACCTGCGAACAGCTGGAACACACAGTGGGGGCGGTAGAAGCAGGAATGCTAGAAGCCTACTATAACAACTGTCCTCTTAAAACTACGGTTTCCAACAGGAATGTGCCCTGGTGGAACAGCTACCTGCTGAGGCTCAGGCAAGAGGCAAGAGCACTATTTAATAGGGCAAAGGCCAACAAGAACTGGGAACCTTACAGCAGGGCTTTAACTAAATTCAATAAGGAGCTGAGGAAATCGAAGCGACGCTCGTGGAGAATATTCTGCGAGGAAATCAACGGAGCGACACACCTCGCCAAGATTCAGAAAATCCTGTCAAAATCACCTCCCTCCCAGTTGGGGCTATTGAGAAGACCTAATGGGACATTTACTGAGACTGTCGAGGAGACTTTGGAGCTCATGGCTCAAGTACATTTCCCCGGGTCGACGGTCTTAGACGGAACTGCAGCCATCACAGCATCACCCATTACCGGTAATAAGAGGCCAAAAATCGAGGACTGGAGGATGGCTGCTGCCGTTTTCAAACCCGACCGAGTCACGTGGGCTATCAACACATTTCAACCATACAAGACCGGTGGGGAGGACGGCATCTTTCCTGCTCTGCTGCAACAGGGTAAAGATGCCATTCTACCGCTGGTAGTGAAGATCTTCAGAGCGAGCTTTGCCTGGGGATACCTACCAGAAAAATGGACTAAGGTCAAGGTAATCTATATCCCAAAGACGGGAGATAAAGATAAGTCGCACCCTAAATCGTACCGACCCATTAGTCTTACCTCCTTCCTACTAAAAACTATGGAAAAGGTAATAAATTTTCACATAAGGGAGGTTTACCTAACGGTAAAACCCCTTCATGTGAAACAGCATGCGTACCAGAAAGGCAAGTCAACCGAAACAGCACTAATGGAGTTGACCGACAGAATAGAGGGAGCGCTAGACAGCAAGAACATTGCCCTGTGTGCCTTTCTGGACATAGAGGGAGCTTTCGACAATACCTCTACTGATATCATACTGGAATGTATGAGAAAACGCAGCATTGACTCTACGACCATAGGATGGGTAGAGACAATGCTGAGCAATAGGACGGTCAAAACTTCCCTGATGGGCACTACTATAGAGGTACGTGTCTCTCAGGGATGTCCACAAGGAGGTGTCCTGTCACCTCTGGAATGGTCAATAGTAGTTGACAGTCTTCTATGTGAGCTCAATGAAGCTCACCTAGAAACTCAGGGCTATGCAGATGATCTGGTGGTATCAATCGTGGGTTGCTGCCCGAATACTGTATCTAGTCTAATGCAATCGGCTCTGAGGAAGATAGAGAGGTGGTGTGGGAGATTCAAACTCTCTGTGAATGCCGACAAGACGGTCATAGTTCCTTTTACAAGACGAAAGAAGCTGGACGCACTCGTTCCCCCAGCTCTCTTCGGCAAAACTATACCGTTTTCCAAGGAAGTTAAATATCTAGGCGTAATGCTAGATCACAAACTTACTTGGAACCAACACATTGAATATGTGAAGAAAAAAGCTAAGATAGCGATGGGGACATGTTGTCGACTAGCCGGCAAGAGATGGGGCATAAGTCCCAAATCTGCCCTTTGGATCTACACAGCTATAGTGAGGCCTGTTATCTCTTATGGCTGTGTAGTCTGGCACACAAAAACAGATCAGACAACATGCGTCAATACCCTGAGCTCTCTTCAAGCCCTCGCCTGTCGCATGGTGACAGGTGCCATCTCGTCAACACCAACCGCTGCCATGGAAGCCATACTCAGCCTCGTACCCCTGCACATTCATGTCCAGCGAGAGGCCAGAGCAGCTATGCTTCGCGCGGCTGAGGGAGGCAAAACGAGATGGAAATCAATTGCCAAGAGGCGTTTATACGGTAACCTCACGGCAAATCCGATCATGGCAATGCCAACGGATGCAATGGTCAAGTCCTATAGCTTTAACAAGCTATTTAAGGTCATCCTACCGCAGAGGGATGAATGGAAGGAAGCGGTACCCACGTCCTTTAGGACTGGAGACGTAACATGGTTCACTGACGGCTCCAAGAAAGATGGTCGTGCAGGCGCCGGTGTATGTGGGAGCACACCTCCATTCCAGAAATTCACCAATCTGGGACCACATGCCACGGTCTACCAGGCGGAAATGTACGCTATCATTGATTGTGTACATGAAAACCTGCACCGCCAGTACACAAACAAAAACATTATAATTCTCTCAGATAGTCAGGCAGCACTTAAAGCACTGAAAGCTGAAGAAGTTGATTCCAAGCTAACCTTGGACTGTATCCAGGCATTAAATTCACTAGGCAATAACAACACTGTTACGCTTGGGTGGGTGCCTGGGCACAGCGGCATTGCGGGCAACGAAGCAGCAGACGAGATGGCAAGGCGAGGCGCTGAGGGTCCCGCTATAGGCCCGGAGCCTATACTCGGCATTCCCAGAAGCGCCTCGAGGGGCGTGCTGAAAGCTTGGGCCGTGGAGCAAAGCAGGAACACCTGGAATGCCATGGCTGGCCAGAGGCACGCAAAAACACTTGTCACTGGTTACTCGCAAAACTTTTCATCGCACGCGATGAAATTACCACGAATGGAGTTGAGGATACTTATACGAGCCTTAACTGGACACTGCAGGCTGAATAAACATCTGAACAGAATGGGCCTGTCTGACACCACTGCCTGTAGATTCTGCTGCGAAGCCGAGGAAACCCCCATGCATGTCCTCTGTGAGTGTGAAGCGCTCATTCACAGCAGAAGCCGAGCCTTGGGTGGACACATGGTGCCACCCGAGGATATCAAAACTCTCTCACCCAAGTGCATTGTACGGTTCCTGAGGGACGTTGGCCTTGGGAGCGAGATATAAGAACTCGGTGCGCGGCCACAATAGACCTTTGAGGTCGCAGTGACCCTTGGGCGTGTACCAACACCGTGATACCAAATAATAAATACCTCTGAGCTTCAGGGTCTGAGCTCACCCTGTCGTAAGAGCGAGCTCAGACTCAGATCGTTTCTGAGTCTCGGCTACAGTGTAATCTACTAAAACTGTTAAGACTCATAGGCCGATCTTATCTTATATTATCCTGATTGGGTGCCAATGTGGCGGCACTTCGACCCATTGGGATCTTTTGTGCTCTCCCCTTTCCTTTATGCTCTTTCCTCCTCCCTAAAGATATAACTCAGTAGGTCCGCTATGCAGCTCATGGGAAGGAGCCTGTAGTCTTCTGGTTCGGGATAGGACGACCCCAGGCGACTCATTCGCTTCCTAGGCAGTGAGTCACATTCACACAGTAGGTGTTTCATGGACATAGGCCGATAGTCACAAACAGTTTTGAGCTCGAGATGAGTTTTAGTTCGGACTTACAACTGTCAGATTTCATACAATTTTGACAGTTGTCTGAATTCGTGCTTAAAACTGTATTATGACTATCGCCTATAGTACTTTGTTAGTGTACTTTTTAATTTTGTAGTAAGCGCGAGCAGGTACTGAAGCTTGCGTTCAAAACTGTCTCTGCTATCCTATTGTGAATTCCTGTAGCATAGCATGGCGCATGATGCGCCTGCGCACAGCTATTGCCGAATACCGTGCGCAAGCGTTGAACCCACACCACATCACTGACCCCACACACGCGGCCGATTCCCACAGCAAGAGGTATGTCAAGAATAATCATTACTTTATTAGCTTTCTATTGGTGCTATTCAAAGTGGAAATTAAGTATTCGATGCCTAGGGTCAGAACCCATTGGTCTCCTGAAATTCGCACCCTGTGCCCACTCGTCCCCTAAAATATTTGAGGTCTCCACTCGTCCCCTGAACTGTTATTTTTTTTAATAATTTATATTTCCTCGCGCTCTACTATTTTAGAGATTTCATTTTCTTTGAATTTATCAACGATACAATATAATTTTCATAATACAAATTAATTTCGTTAAAGTTTTGTTCACAAATGTACTGTGTCAGCGCTATTTATGTAAAAATATGGCTGGTTGTCTATCAGCAGATGCCGAAGACTGAGCAGGGGACGAGTAGGTACCTTAAAAATAAATTAATATTGCCTCGTCTCCTGCCGGGGGACCAATGGGCACCTATATAGGAGCCGAATCTACAACTTTTAATCCGGGGGACGAATATTAGGGGACCAATGGGTTCTGACCCGATGCCTAAGCGCACGTTTAACGGGCTTCATTGTGTTATGACTCCCTTAGTTATATCATTACATATGCCTAAGACTTTACAATATATGAAGCAGATAATTAGGTATCTTAAAATATAGCAGTGGTCATGCATGAAGCTTCATGGCAGTGGCGCTTTTTACCCGACTGCGCAAGAAGGAGGGTTGTTTTTCGAGTGTATGTATATCTAATTCTTTAGCACGCCCTACAGCCTAAACTATTTGATGAATTTTAACATGTAAGGTACATACAATTGACGGTTGCTCGCTTACCCGTTCATGCCTGAGAAGGTACCCGATGAGCACGTCCTTCTTCTTCTCCTTCTCCTCCGGGTGGCAGACGCCGACGTTGAGCCCCATCACGATGGTGCGCAGCAGACCGCCCTCGAATGCGTCCCACAGGAACTTGGGCGTGTAGCACATTATTGCCTGGAGGAAAAACAAATTACGTAAACATATAACTAAATATCTTGTTATTATTATTATTATTTTACTAATGGACTCGACAGTTCGTCATTTGCCAATGTCATGTTACAGAAAATTCAATATATAATAGTCTTCTGTCTTCCTCCAGGGGAGTCGCAGTAGCGTCTTCACCCTGGGTAGCCGCGTCTTCTTGTCTTCATCCAGAGGAGACGCCGTAGCGTCATCACTCTGGACGAAGCAGCTCGACAGTCACGTTCACTCCCGAGCTTGTAGCGGGAACTCTTGATAAAAGCTTGAAACCCCAGATCTTGCTCAAATTATCCAACAAATTCACCATACTGTCACTCGCGAACATTTTCTGATTAATTTAACGTGATATTAATCTCAAAAAAACCACTGTAGACAATAAAACAAAAATTATTAAATAATTTTGCAACCGTCGTTTCCCGCCATTTTCAAGAGAACCCTAAATATCTTGTATTTGTGTCGATAGTGTACGAGTAGAGCCGCCAAGGTACCGATAAGAAAGAAAACAGTTCTTGAAAAGTTTCAGATTCGATTGTCACGAGAGTGTTAAAAATGAGTTGTCAGTAATTGTTTTGTGTGAAATAACTTAGAAAATAATTATTGATTTCAAATAACAGTGAACACGTTTTAATTCTATTTCTTTTAGGTTTTAACGCCTACAATAGATATTATATTCCTCGATATTATACGCCTCAGAATATTCGTATCTATAACCGCTGCGACAGGTCAAAGTCAGTAACTCGTGTGATAATTGGACAGCTGTTTCATGTATTATCACTATCAAGCACACACAACAACGAAGGGTCAGATGTCGCTGGAAACTAGCGACACCCGAGACCTAGAAATACGTTATTATTATCTATACAGTAGGTCACCATATCAGCAGTGTCAATACCATTTAGCGACCATCCATAAATTACGTCACATGTTAGGGGGGAGGGAGGGGGTCGATGAAGTATGACATTGTGTGACAAGGGGGTGGGAGGGGTCCTGAATTTCGTGACATCACATTTCAAAATCTATTATAATCTAAGTGAAACACGAACTTTGAACTATAAACGAAAAACTCAAAAACATTTACAACTGTATCTATACAGGATGAAGTTTATTTCCTCGAAACACGGTATAAAAGATGGTAGTTGTAAACATTGTATGTACATGTTTCGCCAAATGTGTGGCATGCAAAATTTCACCGTGGGAGTCTACTTTAATCCTGGAACTGGTGTTTTAATTCAATAATAACATTAAGGACGGGGGAGGGGTCAAAAAAATAATGAAATTCGTGTGACGTAATTTATGAATGGCCCCTTACGACAACAGCTCAC
This sequence comes from Tachystola acroxantha, assembly GCA_963506565.1. NCBI lineage: Eukaryota > Metazoa > Arthropoda > Insecta > Lepidoptera > Oecophoridae > Tachystola > Tachystola acroxantha. The sequence continues at coordinate 14,044,905 of OY735876.1, read as the reverse complement.
ACGATCATAATATAATGTGACTTAGGTACGAAGAATATGATTCACATAGGTACTATCTCAGGTGTGAGATGTCGTCGACTTCATTATCCATCAGTAGTCGCGTCATTTCTCATCATATTACAGAATTTTTTATTGGCTAAGTCAAGGTTAAAACTATTAATGACATCATAATAACCCGTCTTTAAAATCTGGTCACATGACTCTGGGCTAAGTCTCATTATTCGAAGCACGTGGGATCAGTAGGTCGACTGTCGTCAAAATGTTGCGGTAAACACGTCAGCTGTTAGCACTGTCTACCGTACTCCGTACCGTTATGCGCGTGCGCCGATACGACCCGAATTCTGACCGATATCGACTACATTTCATCATAAGTTGTCATCTTGGACTTGGTGTATGCGTTTTAGGTTCAATTTGTTCATACTCTCCACTTCATATAGATTTGTTTGTCGTTTCCATTGATCTCCTATAAACAACTAGATACACAGTCTGCCTTCTAAAAATGTCCGAGCGCAAAGAAGGTCCAAACGGATGAATGGACCCTCATTTGCTTTATTGGACATTATTTGGACGTTAACAATGGACCCTTATTTGGACGTTTTTTAAATTGTTTTAGTAAGACCTTTGTGTACCTACTTGTTTATAGGAGATCAATGATCGTTTCTGAAGAATTGCATCGTAATTGCATTGCAATTGTAGCATCGTAAAATCATCGCGTCCCATATTCGTGTCGTGCGTACCTGCATGATTTTTGTGTGAACTTGTAATAAGGACATTGACTTATACAAACTTGTAAGTCACGACTTTGTCTAGTGACTGTTTGGTCTACATTCGATAACTGTCACCCGCACGTTCGGCGATCGTGATTGGGTTGTTAGCACCATTTGTTACTGTTGTGGACACCTGTACCATTGTTTATAGCCGAAGAAGCATCAGTGAGTAAATATTCAAACTTGACCGTCCCTGACTTCATTAGTCCAGCAATTTTGATGGCTCAGAGTTATATAACATTTAAAAGACGATTTTCGGTGCTTATGGCGCGGTATGCGAAAGGTTTTAATGTCAATGGTCAAGGTTGACAAGAATCTGCTTTTTATGAGACTTATTTTCGTTGCAGACGTCTTTATCTATTATATAACTGAGGCAACGGAATATAGGGACAAAAATAAATAGGCCAAAAGTGTTTTGAAAAACAGAAAGAAAGTCAAAGCAGGCAGTCTTAGATTTAATCTTAGATTTTTTAGTCTTAGATTTTCGGAATGACAAGGTCGCAGGTTCAAGTCCTGCCCACGGCAAGAATTTTTTCATCATGTTCTAATTTATTCACCGAGCATGGATAATGCGTAATTTAAATTCTGAGTCTTAGATTTAATGAAAGAGTCATCCCGATCTTGCCATCGCTGATACCATACATACATCACGCTTGAGGGGTAGCCAGAGACGATGGACTACCATCTGCTGCGATCCTGGCATCGCTGATATCGTGATTCATAAGTCAAATCTTAAGACTCCCAGACGCGCCCACGCATTGTATCCTTTGACAGCATGGCTCTTAAGAGCAAAGTTATTCTAGTATTTTCATTTAAAAGCCTACTATCGTGCTGAAGGGCATAGATAATATTCTCTATTATTCGCTAATATGAGCGATAAAATTCCAAACCTTCACATTCATGCTCGGTAGCGTCGTGGTTGGGTCACTGGTCTATAAGGTGGTCCGAGGTTGGATCCCCGGTCAAGGTAAGGAACAATAACTTATATGATGAAGGAAAACACCTGTACGTCTAAGAAAAAAATCTAAGGCATGCGTAATCCACCAATCCGCAATTATCCAGCGAGGATCATGGCCCAAGCTCCCTCGATATATGGGAAGGTCTGTGCCGCAGCAGTGGGGACATAAAAAATAGACTCATTATGAATATTCACATTCAGTGCTACGGGCGGAGGCGTTGACTTAGAACACAGGTCGATCGTATCATCTGCACGTTTGGTTACGAAATACTTTATTCATAAAATTAATTCACATGGTCATGCTCAGACGCTAGTTTCGCAGTATGCACACAAAAAACTAGTACAGCAAGGTCAAGGGTAGCCAGAATATTACGGCATCACGTAACGCGCGTATCATACGCAAGCGATTATTGTTCAGTGGAAATCGTTTGGTTTTGCGCCTGACGCGTAGGACGCGGAATATCCTGGCAGGATCTGAATAAGTGGAATTAGATGAATCAGAATAGACGTACACAATGTGAGCAGATGTAATGATTGCAGATACTTTTAAAAGTGAGATAAGTACCGACACTACTTGTAGGGGACCAAATAGTGTTTTTGGCATAGTACATATTTATGTACAGCTAACAGCAGATCAAGTGTAACACTTTGGATTTTGGACCGTTCTTATTATCTGCGTCGTAAGAGTTGAAGTCGTACTGCAATCTGCATGTGTTACCGTAGATCTGCTGTAGTTCGTCCTACTAGTGTTTTTGGCATAGTACATATTTATGTACAGCTAACAGCAGATCAAGTGTAACACTTTGGATTTTGGACCGTTCTTATTATCTGCGTCGTAAGAGTTGAAGTCGTACTGCAATCTGCATGTGTTACCGTAGATCTGCTGTAGTTCGTCCTACTAATTACTAACCTGGAAGAACAGCACGAAGCAGACCCACTGGTAGTACGTGTAGTACTTCTTAGGGTGTGCGCTGTCGTATTCGTTCCCCACGCCTGGATGCGCGACCTCCCTGCCCACCTGCGAATAATGACAATGATAAGTGACTCTGATCTACTAATACATTTATATTTATATAAAAATATGTATCCAAAAGTTTACAACACAAATATGTTACAATACCCACATCCACCCACCTACTATAATATACGTTTATGATACTAAGTAATATTTACAATCCCACTTATTAAGCTGACACTGTTCCTGTTTCCAATTATTGTAAAAAAAAGTCTAGGAATAACTAGCATTAAGTAAACACGGAAGGACACTGATTCCCGAAACACAGGTCACCCTAGTTAGGGAGACAGGGTTATCTAAAATCGTGCTAATTATAATGCTGACTCTGTCATACTTGCACTATGTTACATATTAAGCATATTGTAACCATTCATTTTGTGAAAATAAATAAATATTATTATTATTATAATTCTTTAAACTAAATTATATCTGACAGGTCCACTGCTTCCCCTTTCCTCCATTAAAGTTAAGGTAAGAACTCCTATTAGAAACGTCTTTTAGCTTTTTTTTAAACCTATAAATTGTCCCACTGCTGGGTAAAGGTCTCCCCCCTCCTCTTCCATCCATCCCTGTCCTGAGCCTCTTCCAGCCACCCATCCCTGTATCTAACAATATCGTGTCTCCACCTACGCCGAGGTCTGCCCCGACGCCGGCAACCGTCCGATGGCACCCATTCTGTGACAGTCCGGGCCCATCGGTCCGACTGCATGCGGCACACGTGGCCGCACAGTTCCACTTAATGTAGCTGCTTTGCGGGCCACGTCTGCTACGCCAGTTATCGATCGCAGGGTTGTGTTTCGGACACGATCCGTTCTCCTCACGCCCATTGCGCGTTGGCAGACAATAGCTTTCGCCAAATTAGTTTGGTTTACCAAAATTTTTACATAGATTTTTTATTCATTTCATTGGGCATGCATGGCCCAATGCCTCGGCCAAAATGTCTTTGAACTCAACATTACAAATACATTTAGTACATTTTATAACTTATTGTGTACTAGGTACTCCGGTCAAATAATGTCCCCTGAATATTGGGAAACTGATGAGAATGGCCACACTATTTTTACTTTATTTTACTTTCATACTCATGCTGCCATCTATCTAGTCTTAAAGGCGGAATTTAAAAGAAATCGTCTCATTGGCCCGAATTCCAGTTAAATGTTGCTTTAATTTCATTATTATTAAACCTTTATCGACGCCCATTGTTCTACATTGATACACTGTTCTATAAACACATTAGTGTTTAATGTTAATATTATTATATCATACCTTATTCATAGCTTTATAGTCATTGCAATTCAATGAATCAGAGAAACGTGCAATAAGCAATAAAATTGCTATTAACAAGAAGCCAATAAAACGATTTCACAAGAATCAGATTGAAACAAATCAAAGACATAAACGCGGAATATAAATTCAAAACAACATAAAACGACTATGATATATATAACGACTATGTTAGAGGTATTCGATAATCTTGTAAATCCAACTTTGCTGATCAAATCACATGAAATAAAATAAGTTTCTATTTTGAATGAAATAGGAACTGAAAAAAGAAAGAATAGATTAATGTCATCAATAGTAAAGAGTTTGACAGAGTCCAATTCTTATCAGGCAAATGACAAAAAATTAATTATTAGTTTAAAATACAAATCAGAAGGTCGCCGGCGTCAGGGCAGACCTCGGCGTAGATGGAGAGACGATATCGTTAGATACAGGGATGGGTGGCTGGTAGAGGCTCAGGACAGGGATGGATGGAAGAGGAGGGGGGGGGGGGGGGGGGGGGCTTTGCCTAGCAGTGGGACGATTTATAGATTCACAAAAAAAAAGTTCAAAATCCGAAATGATCGGTGAAAAATCTTCAATTATGTACAAAACGTAACTCCAAAAGTTAATAATGAAAACCTTTACTCTAGAAGTAGGTTAAAGATCGCCTACTGTACATTGCGTGACCTCTACTCTTTAAAGTGTATCTAATTGGACAAGTATATAATGAAAGACAGCCTTTCTTCAATTACGGAACGTTTGCCAAATCTGGTCCGCAATTCTCCCCCAAAAGAACAACGTTGATTGTTTTAAACGAGGCCGCTTTCCGGTCGGTCACTACAATCAGGCCCGTCGCGGTGAGACTCATCTCATCTATGATTCATGCGCTTGCATCATGTGACGTCACAATTAGATTCGTGACAATTACGGAGGGGCAATGTTCCGTAAAGTGGTGTGTCCGTTAGTATTGCTCATACCGCGTATGGTTGAGGCACCTTACGAAAATACTTCGTTTTGTATGTCAAAAATGTACTTTTTCTATATTCAAAGAGCGACTGACGAAATAAAAGTTGATGGGAAAAATTCAAGAGCTTGACTAACTGACAATATGTAGACTATTTTAACATACAGTTGACTTCGCTGCTGGATGTTAGAAGGACTATTGAACGCCAGATTCAATACTCAGCCCCCTTACTATGAAGTATTATAGCAGGATTACTTCAATAATACTTTGTTATTTCGTACCATGACGACCTTAAAATAAGGTTATTAAGGACGTCATGATACGAATAATAAGGTAAGGGGGTAGGTCAGCTCTGGGGCAAACGAGTTTGTCTCTGCACCCATATTACAGTACCGCTTACCATTGTGCTGCTAACGTAAGTCTTCTCGCTAGCGACTAAGTAAATACCTTCGCAGCGACGTACCGGGTTGGTGAAATAAGAGGTACAACAAAAGTCCGTCCAATTCCGTACGTTGCAGTATTTACGTTGCTATAGCGAGTGAACTTATGTTGTCAACTCATTTTAATGGTACATTCGACGACAGAGATAAGTATACAGTGGGCCTCGATAAGGTTGAAATTTTCTCAAAAACCACTGGACCGAATTTTATAATTATTTTACAGTTACATAGCTTTCACTTTTATCTATCAAACAGTGAAAGAATTTTTACAATAGGTCAAGTAGTTTTTGAGAAAATCTCATCCTTAAAAACTCTACTGAACACCTTTCTCTGTGTTCCACCGTACATAATAAGCTGGTTGAAGTAAATAAATAGGTGACAGTTACACAACCAGCGTGTCTATGAAAAACAACACACAGTTCCGGAACATAGATAAAAAACTGATTACAAGTGCACGCAAGATCAACTCACGCGCAATGTCGGAGGAAGTGGGCAGTTACCAGCAAATGGAAACTCGACGTGTCAACTTACGTCATGAACGCAATGGCGGTTTGCAATTGCGAAGAATGATTTCTATTGTGTGCGAAAATCTACAAGATTATTTTGACACTATTGATGCAAGCAGTGGCATTGATAACAATCGCTAGGAATTTCAACACCCAACAAAATACGAGAACGGTCTGTGATAGAGACAGGTGACCCAGATATCAATACAAAGTAAAATAAAAAGAGAACTTTCAAAACGGGCAGCGTACCCAAGGGTTGGATGTTTGGGGCGGTTGTTTATCTACCATTACAGGGGGCCGAATACTAAAACTCGAAACTGATACCAATACTAATTGAGATTGACAACGAATTAGTGATAAAGATTGAATTACGCCTAATATTTTAAACGACTTAATGGACAATACAATGGTTGACCTAAATACAAGTTGAGTTACTACCGACGTTAAATAAGATACTCGTAAAATTAACGAGAACGACAATCTGCGAGACGTGTAGATGCTAAATAATTATGAAAATTGCGATGTACAGAGTACTTTGTTGCATTTTATGACATTGCATATACGAGTATGGTTTCTAATTGCAAAACTTAACTCAACTTAGAGTGTACCATTCTAAGTACTTGATAAAGAATCATCTTCCATAGATCCTGACAACAGGCAACCCATTCTAGAGATACAGGGATGACGTACGTTGTCTTCAAGCGGAAGCTTTGAGCGGAAGCATGTTGACCTGCTCTATTCGTAGGTGCTAGTTAGGACATTTTATCATCATCTCGGTAAACCGGAATGATGCAACCTTGAATGTTCCCCTAAACTGAGTTACAAATTACGACAAATCTATTAATATTTCTGCTTAGTCATTGAGTGTTGAATGCTAAACCAGGCGTGAATGCAATCATGAACACGACAAAGAAATCGAAAGCTTGCCCAAAACTAACATTGGCTGATTGCCAACAGTTTAGCAGATATGAAATTAATGTTGTGTAACATTAATGATTAAGGGTTTAATAGGTCCTATGAAAATAACCGCAGATATAACAACGAGCATTGTTTGTAAACGTTAGCCCTCAAACAGCAGCGCCAGACTGAGCCATGTATCTGAATAAGATAAATGAGAGTGGATCTTATTACAATGGTAAATATCCTAATCTAAGGCTGGCCAGCAAGGAATAAATGAATGCCTTGAATGCTAATATACTAATGGTACTTGCTATTTAACTACATCTAGTGCAGAGTACCAACGGCGAGTTCGCTTACAGAAAACCTACAGTGGATCAAGTGAAATATAATTGACAGGACAAAGGGTTTGTGGTCACAGTAATTCAGGAGTGCGTTTTTAATACTAACCGAAAACTAAACTAAAACTGACAGATCTAAAAATGCTGCCTCCCTTTTCTACACCAAAGTTACAATAAAAAGGAGGACACTACTTTTAGAACTGTCAAAACTAGCTTAAGAGTAGAAACACTTGCCCAATAGACATGAAATCGGTAGAAATTTGCACGCGAAAAATTCTGTCAACGATGAGCGCGGGACAGGGGTGCCGTATTAAAGAGATTCGTCTATGTCGATAATATCTCTAGGTTACACGTGTAGCGAAGCAATTTTGCGCTCATGTGCGGGCAGACACGGGCGCCCTCCTGTTACAGGTCTATGGGGTATGTGAGTAGAAAACACAACAGAATCGCTACTATTAGATGACTAAAGTCACAGTAATCGTATAATATTCTGGATTTGTGGTATTCAAGCCTCTGTCCATACGAAAGTACGTGAAGTGAAGAGATCTTACCTCTCTGGCAAAGGCGTCAGGCATGGTGAACGTCGACGTGATCCAGCAGAAAGTATTCACCACATTCACTGGCAGTCCACTGACGATGCACTGTATCGGCTGCCCTACATACTGCGTCGCTGTTATCACCATGGAACACGTGAGCAGAACCACTGTCGTAAACACATTGTGCAGCCGGAACACGGCATTGTCAGTCCTAATCGGCTGGAACTTGAAGTAAACACTTAACCCTCCGAGTAATTTAAACATCTTGTCTTATTAAGCTTCAAAATTCTATCATTACGAGGTTCACAAACATTGAGTACACCTCAGCTTTAAATTCTTCATCGTCTGATAACTTATTCAATGCAGTCTCTTTAGTATTGTCAATTTTTTCTCATTTGTTCGATAGAGGAATGTGCGTTTCTTATGCTATTAAAATCAGTCTTGTTGTTAATTGAAATTCGAGTCGCAGGAGTGGGCCCTGATATTGTTGGTGTTTGTACCTGTAACAAAATAATATAACGTTAATATCGTATCAACTCGTAAATACGTAACTCTCTTTATGCGAGTAAAAAAGCGAATTCATTTGGGATGAAGATTTAATATTATTTGCATCATGCACCTTTCGAGTCTCGCTTCTGAGCGCATCTGTCTGTATTCTGTTGCTAAGGAGATGATTTTGGGAGACAGGTGAAGCACTCCTCTCTCGGACGTGACTGATCTAAGGTTTAGACCCCTTGTTTGTTCCAGAGCAATTTAGGAAAAAACACGTTCTAAATAAGGTCTAAAATAAGATGAATCACCCATCATATTTCATAAATCTTAATTTCAATACACATTGTGTCCTACTACCCTACTTCCTACTAATATTATAAACGCGAAAGTTGGTATGGATGGATGTATGTTGCTCTTTTACGCAAAAACAACTGAATGGTTTTTAATGAAACTTTACAATAATATAGCTCATACATCAGAACAACACATAGGCTATAATATATAATACTATGCAGACGAAGTCGCGGGCAGCAGCTAGTAATACATATTACGAAGCGTACAGTAGGTAAGAATTTGAGATAGGATTCTGTATAACTCATGCATATGAAATCGCATTCCAAAAAGCAATTTAGATATGGTTGCTGCTATGCCAAGTAAATATGGAGACTGCATTCAATGTTATAGTGGTGGCATTATGATGCAAAACTGGAAAAGCCAATTTACATCTACTTGTAATGCATAGATTCGGAATAAGTACCTATATAAAATAAAACACAATAGATAGGCAGAACTATCTTACTGATCTGATGTAGAAGTTGTAAGAAAATTCTCCTCGATGCGTTTGATAGCTAAACCGCAGGAATATGATTCAATGGAATGGAATCAAAATAAAAGAGCATTTCAAATTTTTGTTGGAGTCCCATCTCCTAATTAAAATAAGTTTGACGACTTTGTCCTAACGCCATAACCGCAGGGTTGCCAGATTGGGGGGTTTCTCGCAATTTTGGGGAAATTTTGGGGAAGCGGCATTGCTTGGGAAAAGTTATATTAACGTGCAAAAATGTACTCAACGTGCTTACTTACAATAAAGAAATTTGACTTTGACTTTTGACTTTGTTTGGGGAAAAGGTTTCCAAGTTGTGACCACATAATAAGGGTGAGACATATCTCACTATCTCTTTAAGCCATAGCTTAAAAGCCGTGGCGGATGTCCAAAGTTTCAGCCGACTGCTAAAATTCAACTCAGAAAACGATAAATATAAAATGCAAACATGTGTCTTCTTGATAAGTCTATCTTTTTTTGTAAAAAAAAAAAACCTTAAAAATGTTAATATCGTCAATTTCTTCCACAAACACATTTTTGTGTGCTATTTTATTTGTAAAACGTATCATTTTGGGGAAAAAATTATCAATCTGGGGATGTTTGAAAAATCCAATCTGGCAATTCTGCATAACCGTTACAAATTGATTAAATTCGCCTCCGGTAACTGTCAAAACTATTACGAAATAATATGTGCCCTACAAAATACCTATCCATAGTTGCCAGAAGCGTTTGATAACTTGACAAAATCTGTAAAACTGGAACGAAATGCAATACTGAACGACAAGTGACTGGACGCTCGATCTAACTATCGGATTGCGTGACAAATGACTCCCCAGCAACACGACACGATACTTGCACGTAACTATGGTGCTGTAATGTGCCATGGTATACCAAGTGACATAATACTGGAGGATTATATAACATTGTACCAAGCGTTAAGGTTCATTACAGACTAAATCGTTATACTGAAAGCTTCAGGAAGAAATCTAAGGCCGATGAATGCTAAACTAAGGTCAGGCTCAAAATTCATTCTGAATGCTAAGAAGTACAACTCGGATAAGCTGAAAGATAGCACCTTGGCACCTTTTCCTTGCAAAGTGGTGTAAATGTAAATTCAAAAATATTTTGACGTGCAAAAATGTACACAACGTGCTTCCTTGCAATAAAGAAATTTGACTTTGATATTCTAAGATAAATGTGTCGATCAAATCCAGTAAAATCATTACATATTCCTTATCTATACAAAGTTCGTTCAACTCGTCGATATGATTGACTTCTATTTTAATTTAAGTTTACGCTACGTTTGACGTTATGTTTGCACACCTGTAGAGTTGAACGACCTCTTATCGCAATTCGTAATGTAAACAGGTGTGTGGCTTGTTAAGCTAAATAGGTCATACACCTGAGGGGTATGCTGTGCGAGCACTAACGATGTTTAATAGTACGACCAAAAGTCTCAAAAACCTGGGACAGAAAGAACACAATCTCATTGGTGTACCTTAACACCAATGACAGGCGCAGAAAACGGAAGCTGAACATCCTTTGCCAATATAAAGTGAAAAACAATAACAAGACAAAATTAATTCTATTGTCAGTATTTAACAAAAACAACTCTCGCTCGCCTAAAGTTTTGTAAACACAGTGTATGGGATTACTATATTTATTTTTCGCAGTGAGATGAGACGGTGTCACTGGACTTCCAAAGGCAAGCATGTAAAAGACGATTAACTAAGACTATGTGATAATGTTATTAGATGTATCAAGCGAGAGAGATGCGCAAGGACTAGGTAGGATGTCTGGCGGAACGGGGAAGCCCATTCTGAGACCACCTAACCCTAGAGGGTTACTAAATTAGCGTCAAAAAGACAATTCATGTTCATATTAGTCATATTTTTATTTTATTTTCATTATTATTATGCAATAGGTTAACCTAATATTTTCCTGATTTTTTATTATTATTATTTATTATCTGAATGTAATTATTTTGTCAGTGTGTGTGGCAGCAAGACCCGCGGGCAGGGACTGAAAACCAGCGCTCGCTGAGGCCCTGACCCATTCATCTATACTACCTATATATTGTTTAAAATAATTAACTAGTTTGTATATCTGTTTGTATTTTGATGAATAAATGTCTTTTATTTATTTTATTATTTATTATTATTATAATTGTGGCGATTCCAGCGTTTTTAAAACGAACACAGCTAAGCCACGCAATGTAACATAAATATGAGTGACAGTGACAGTTGCGTTTAGGTTTAGGATAAGATTTGGAGGCCAATGCTACACCTAATAAATCCTGCGCAACCTTGTCACCTTTCAGATAAGGTCTACCGCAGCGTTCCGTTGCATGCAGTTGTACAAATATGATAGCTTGCTCAATGGCCGATTGTTCGTCGTACCTGCAATGTTTTGGGTTACCAAGCACTCGTAAACTGGAGGTTCTCATGTGAACTTTTCAATGAAATCATCTGATATGCCTGTAGTAAAGTGAATTGGTTTTGTAAAGATAAGAACATTGGAAATCCCACGGTGTAAGAACTCCGTTCTCTTTTGTTATCCGAGTTGTTAATAGAAGGTGACCACTGGCCATCTCCAAAAACTTTGCTCTAACATTAAAACCCGAACATTTTTTCACAGTACTATTCCTTGTAGTGTCCGACCGAAACTAAGTTTTAGGGCCGAAACCGATTTTCGGCCACGGTCTTAGTTTCGGCCGAAAACGAAACCGAAACTTCCATATAAGGTAATTTTTTCGTGGAAAAAATAATTTGGCAATCATAATCAGTCAGTTTTTATTTATAAATCACATATTAAACAATTCAGTCTCTGATATTTGAAGTAATCCTTAAGCACTACATATTATCACTCCCTTTTTTAAAATAAATTATTTACGCTTTATTACATTATATGCTTATAGGCTCTCGAACTCAGTTTCGGTTTCGGCCGTAGTTTCGGCCAGATGGCAGATTATTTGGCCGAAACTAGGCCGAAACCAAAACCGAAAGTTCGGTCGGACACTAATTCCTTGCAAACTAAATTCACTAATACATGAACTATGAACATTCCAACAGTCAACCAGGAAATTAACAACAAAATTGTGCAATATAAGTGTAAGGAACGCCTCGGAAAACATCCAAACTACTGTTGAATTGCTAAACACGTCAAGCAAGATGTCAAAAAAGAATAAAAAAGCAATGAATTTCTCGCAGGTCCCACCGAGCAGGAATATGAGGGGAGTTATTCTGCTGAATTACTTACACACAAACTGATATTCAGATCATCTGATAAAAGGACTTGTTCCCGTAGCAGTGATTTCTCTTTACGTTGAATTCCCGTACCGGTGACTCCCGATGCAGTGAGTCCCTCAACGTCAATTCTCACTACGTTGATCTACAGTCGGGTACAAAAAGTTAACCTGTGCTCCGATTTAATTCATTTTTAACCAAACTAAAATAAAGGAAGAGGTTATCAATAAAAGTCCAAATGGACTGATGGCAGATAAGCACGTAAAAAACAATCTTATTTCCTTGATGAGAAACTACACAATGCCAAATCTTACAGGTTTTATTTAACCCCTTTTAACTTTCCCAATTATCACATCTCTTTTCAGATTATCATCAGTTAAACTGAAAGCGACACTCTTACAAATCACTTAGCAATGCCTCTTGGTGACAATTTGGTCGCTTTGGAATTGGTGCTAAAAACCAATTTGTCACCACAATACGTGATCGAGCGTTTAGCGGCACTTTCCAATACAGTCTAATTACACAGTTGACAATTTCCACAAGACCAACATCAGCACAAAAACATGGTAACGAAGCAAAATGAAAAAGAAACTTCTGGCAAAAAATACTTTCACAGAACAATTGCAAAGATGGGCGAGGTTTGTCCGTGCATGGGTGACCGCTAGTGACATTTTCATCTGGGCTCCTTCGGGACCGGAAAGAACGTTCAACAGTCTGGGGTTACTGTCGTTCAAAAGGACTATGGACAATTTTGACAATAGGTTTGGTAGTTTGGTCTAAACCATAGGAAAAGAAGGAGAGTACCTATCCTATTTGCAAACCAGCGCCTCAGATCTGTGCGTGACGGACCCACCCTGGTGGTACTGCGTGCCTTTCTTTGCTAAACCGTACCAGCGGTAGTGTTGTGACCATGACGGACCCACCGTGCCCCTGGCCATACCACCAACCGGTGGTACGGTTGACCCGTCGAGCGTGGTCCACAAAGTTATAAATGAAATACGCGAACACAAGGCGGATAAGTAATAATAAGACTCATGAAACCTGATTTTATATGAGACCTAAGACATAATTATATCATCATCATCAGTCTATTTAAAACAAAAAGTTGCTGATTTAATTTTATTAAGTACGCATGTATTTTAGATGTAACTGAACTTTTTATTTAGATACCAAAATAAATTATTATTATTATTATTATTTATATAGCCCCACTGCTCGGGCACAGACCTTCCCTTAACACCGAGGGAGCTGGAACCATGAACCACCATGCGGGCTCACTGCGGATTGGCGGATTTCATATGCCTTAGAATATTTTTGCCACGGCGTGCAGGTTTCTTCACGATATTTTCCTTCATCGTTTTGAGATCATTCGGTAAATGTACGTAAGTTTTTCCGTCGAAAAAAACCGAGGATAACTCATTGGCACATGGCTGCCCTGGCTGGGAATCGAACCTGGGACCTTCGTATCGCAATTCCATTGACCCAACAACTGAGCCACCGAGCTCTACGACATAAATATTATGCCTACCGACATTTGTACAGTCAGCACATCATAAACGCACGTAATCAGAGGCTGTTTAGAAATTCTTCAGAACTTTCCTAAGTTTACACTTCGTATCTGTTTGCCTGCCGGAAACACGGGTACCTTCAAAGCACGGCAGCTAAGCAAACTGATTACTTTACGAGTCATAAGGCAGGGGTGGCTATATTTGGACTCACTACTTCAGTAGTTACCTTCAGAGGCCGAAGAGGTGCCACTACCATATAAGTTGTTATTGGAATTGGTATGATGGCATGGAATCCGTCCATGCCGGCTTCTGCAAACATCCCTGACGCGCTGCAGCATCGCGACAGGCACATCAGCACCCTGAACGCATTGTTATATTGTACATGCAGGACACTTATACAACTTTTTGATTTAGCACGCTTAAATTGTAAAATCGCCGAAACTATGGTCGATAGAGTAAGTGCGTTCTAATGTAGAGATCCCGGACGGGTAGAAGAAGCGTAGGCAGACCACCGGCCAGATGGTCCGATGACATAAAGAGGGTTGCTGGCTCGGTGTGGACCAGACAACCTTTGGATCGGGCCACATGGAGGATTCATGGATAGGCATAGGCCCAGGAGTGGGCTGCTGTATACTGAGGAAGAAGATGAAGAAATTGTAAAATTCCCATAAAATTGCAAGAAAAGAAATAATGGTGTCCTACAACTTTTCCATTAATATCCCACCAAGGTAGTTAGGTAATTGTTACTCTGAATGCAAAAGAATGTCCATTCTCTTCTAGATATATGTGTATGATTACACTTTTAATAACAATACGAGAGCTGATTAGAAACTGCAAAAATAACCAAACTAAAAACTTTATTATTTATTATTAGAGCAGTTATTTCCTCATCGAAATAATTAGGTATGTCGCAAACCGTTCCATTGAACGTTAAGATTGAACTATGCTATATAATTAAGAAGGCATGTGTAACGCAATCCCGCAAATAGGCAGGTAGTAGATAATTATTATAAAAAACCGACCAAGTGCGAGGCGGACTCGCGCTCCGAGGCTTCCGTGCAACGCAACTTAAACTACAAGTTTTTAGGGATATGTAATTTCAAATTTACAGTTTTAGGATTTTTCTTCACTTGTGCTATAAGACCTAGCTTCTTGCCTTTCATGATTCTAGGTCAACGGGTACAAGTACACTATAGGTTTTGGTTTTCTTGCATATTCATACAACTATGCGAGAAAATGCGACATATCTTTTGATTGCGTTGACGTAGAAGTTTGATTTTTTCACGGCTGCATAATGTTGCAGACCTGAATATTTGGTATTAATTTGAACTTGATCCGTCCACGCGTTTCTGAGATATAGGTCTTGACAGACGGACAACAAAGTGATCCTATAAGGGTTTTCCTTTTTTTCCTTTTGAGGCACGGAACCCTAAAAACAAATAAATAACCAACACATACGAGTACGATAAAATAGACTCGCTCTTAGTGTTATTATATTACATAAAAACTTCACGGAAAACTTCATAATATTGGCGGGTCTGTATTCCTTTTTTTACCGGTTAGGTAACACGGAAATATAACGTGTTTTCGATACTTTTAGCGTCACTACCTACTACCTGGACCTTAATCCAAATATGCATTACTCGTGTGCCTACCAATTTAATTCACAGCACGCAAATTAGTCATTCAATGTTTTATGGCTATAAGCCACTTATCGGGTGACTATTTACAGCAGAAGATGATTTAATAGCTGCGGTTGTAGGGCTGCCACCCGACAGGATAAATCCAGACTTCTGACTCCAGAGTGACTAGAGTTCATTCCAGACCGGCCGCCCTATTACCGTTCTCAAAACGATGAAATCATACTCATATCGCGATAAACAGAGACGGCCGCTATACTAGCACTGTCCCTGTTACGCACGATATGACATGGTATGATTTGATCGTTTTGAGAACCGTAATAGACCCACAGATTGTTGTCAGAACTCACAATAGAATGTAGTTAATAACAGCATTCTGAGTAGGTTATCTATCTACACTACAACAGAAACTTCAGATCACGGGAGCAATAATTGAGTACTCCTTGAGACTCTACATAGGTACAGCTAAAAGCAGCTCAAGCGTAAGACTTTGGACCGTTCTTATTATCTGCGCCGTAAGAGTTGGAATCATACTGCAAGTGATACCATTGATCTGCTGTTGTCCGTGCCTCTCTAAAAAGACTTTGGAAGCTATTGTGTGTGCCCAAATATAAGCTAATAAAACAGAATTATTTACAATGGGTTTATTTTAGACTAATGACAGCATTAAGCTCTTGATTTCAGCCGCTAGAAGAGACAACCCTACTTATATTATAGGCGCCTTACAACGAGACATTAGTCACAAATTAGCGCCAATACAACCGCTGCGCTTACGCAGGTCAAATGTCGCTTGACATTTGCACTGATTATTAATCATTCACTTTAAATTGCACTATTTCATATCAATTGAACTTTTTGACCCCTTAGTGATACCTAATTGAAGATAGACTTCTCAACCATCACATAAACGTTCAGAAATATACATAGGTACATTAAAAGATAGGTATATCAAATTTAATAACTGGTAGTCTCCCGTAGAGTTCAGGCTAAAAGGGTATTTACCAAATAGCAAATAAAACAATTGAAGATCTAATTTATTTGTTAGCAAGCCCATTATGTCATACATAACCATAACTAACAGATATAATGTACCAAGTACCTCTCAGCAAACACTCCGTCTCCCTTCCGTAAGTCGAAGACTAAAAATAATCTACTTATCAGACTTGAAATAGAAATAACTATTGGTGGCATTCAAATACCAGAAAGGTTTACCTGCAAACGTAATTTTAGCGTATTTCGCGTGCTTTCTTATACCAAATTAGTATAAACTGCTTAATACACTCTACGTTTCGTTAGATGGAGATCATAATCAGATGGAACGCCACCAACCATAGTTTACATGACTTTCTTTTTGCCCGTCGATGCTCCATCGGTTCTACGACAGATGTGACTATCCCAACTACTTTAGCTGATCTTAGGAGCTATGTCACCTCCTTTGTTATCTGACATAGAAACTTTTTTCTTATTCTATACGCCAAAGAAACTGCAGCACAGCCGCTGCGCAACTTTAAACTTGTGGGTCAATCTCGCCGTCAGTATCCACGTTTCCTGTCTAGCTTTATATGTCATCACTGGTAGGACGCACTGGTTGAAGAGGCACAATATATCTGAATAACGTAATTCGATTAAAAGGTCGTAAACTGAATCTGAGTACATTTTAACAATGCATATCTCCGCTGCTCTGTAGCCCAATGATTGCAGCCCGCGAGGCCAGCCCAAATTGGTCAATTGCCGGTGTCACTCACAATTGACATGATCGATGCAGGACCGGTATTTACGACCACTGCTGCGTACGAGCTATCACACAATACGAATCTTGTTATACAACTGTTTGAGTGTTTCGTAGCAGAGTTGGGTGGGCGACTGTACGCTTGTACCACTTTCTGTAGCTCGTGAAATCAGCTTCAGTGTGTAAATTACTTGAAAAGGACAAGTTTTTTACCGTAATGTTTATACTACAGTTATAAAGACATTAAAAGACTGTGCTCAATTGCTCTTACATGTTGCGTTGCGAGTTGCGATGACATAGTTCCTCATGCGAATTTCTTTATGTGTTCCTGTTAGACCACAGATTCAAGTGTAGAATACTTTTAGGTTTACATAGAATTTCCTTATCATTTATTCCTAAGCATTTCTAGTTTGAGGCTATTCAATTTGAATCTTCTTTACATTTAAATATACCAATTATAATCTTGATATTGATTTAACTTCCAAACTAATCAAACTTTATATGAACAAGTACATCAATCAACCCACGTCTCAGACGTAGAAAATATATATTTTATTATTAAATAGATAGATAATAGAATCTTTCTCAACTAGTCGAAGTTTATCACAATATAAAGAAGTCCTTTTTTATTGTATAAACACTAGATATGTTTACAAATAAGCAGTCACTCAGCTAGCTGTAAACAAATTAACAAATGGTATACAAATAATTGTCAACACTTGTCGTTATTGATAATAAATTAGTGAGTAATCTTCAACAGTTAACTGTCACGGAATTTACTGCATGGAAAGTGTAGCAGGTATTGTTTATTTCCTCTAGTCTCAGTAGTTCGGTTGTTTTGTCCAGTGCCGAACTAATTAGACCGTCTTCTTCTCAACAGTTCGGTTGTACACGTGCACTGTTTTTCAAGTGGCTGGCTTTATGGATTTTGGTGGATGACGTGTGGTTAGGTACGCTAGCGATCTAAGATTTCGCTAATGGCCGCAGGGGTGTACAAAATTTCCACCCTACGAACCTTGTAGCTAACGTTATTACGTAGTCGTTAGCGAGCGAACTTACTACATCATGTACAGCAAGTACAGCAACCCATGATATTGGTACTAATTCGACTCATTTACGCAACTCTCCATACAAACCACGTTTATTTAATCTTGCTACAACTATCATGAGGATAGTTTTTACGCATTTAATCCGATTGTTACCAAACCACAATGGAAAGGAAAAATCACTGTAAACCGCAAAAACATACCCAACAATTAATATTATAACCTTGTACCTACAAACAAGAATGCATGGTGTCACAGTTTATCGCCAGTTCCGCATGACTGTTTTGATATAATTTTTTATTCGAAAAGTCGTAGAACAAAAGTTGTTCAGTTACCGATACTGAACACCCTCCCTTCGGCTTCATATACCCTTTACGAACACCCTGTATAAGAAAGAATATGACAGTTATAATAAGAATTGTGTACTACCTAATTTATTATTAAAAATGGAAATTTTATTCCTATAAAACATGTGCTGCCGAGAGGTTTTTTTGCATTTTCAGTGGGTTTTTGCAGAGTGTTTGCACCATTTTTTTCCCAAAAAAATCAAGGTTTAGTAGGATTTTAATGAGTATTCATTGGACGTCGAGATCGATATGTGACTTCCGAAACTCTGCCGAGCTCTCTTCTTCCATTAATTAACTGTAAGACCAAGAATCAGAAACAAGAGTCTCTTTTGAGTTCGAGCTCACGCTAAGCTCACACTCAGACTTATCTCTAAATCTCAACCTAAATACCAACGTATGACATACTCATTTTATGCGAAATATAATGGAATTCCTGACCATATAATATGTCAACCAGATGATAATCTACTACAAAGCTAGAACATGACCTCCACGCGAGGTCGTGGTATCAATTCGGATCAGTTCACGAGATTTCGTTATTTCGCGTTGCACATGTACACTATCAGATTCGTGGCTTCATTATTTTCGTTACAATGCGGTTACAACGTTGTGAACTTGTGACGGTAAACTTTCACAAGCATTGTTTTGTTTTATGATTTTGAAAATAATTCCTGGCTAATAAGCGTAGCGTAAATAGAGTAAATCATAATAGTCAGACAGTAGTATCCGGATCAACCCCAAGGTTGTCTCCACGGATCCCGGAATCCGATTGAGTTGAAAACGGATCACGGCAGTTTGCCTCCACCGCCGATATCGGAATCCGTTTCCAACAAAAAACGAATCAAAGTTCGTCAAAAACAATAAACTACTGTGTATTGTTTTTGAAGCTCCTTTCACCAGGGGTTGCCAGAGATCGCTCTGAGCGATAAGGCCGCCTTTGTACAATAATATAAAGTGTAATCTACTATGTTAAAATGTAATTCTTTGTACAATAAAGATTGATAGATAGACATCTATCAAAGTTTTTACCCACTGATCACGGTATCCGTGGCTACAAGAAATAAATTATATTAATTGGGTTTACTCTACTCAAGGTCGAATGGTGATTGTTCGTTATGTGATGTGATTGTGTGTTAATACATGTCAATCATGTTGTGTTTTCATAGCATAAAGTGTTCTTCTAGAATTTTAAAAGGTCTTCGTACGATATCTGCAAGCCGAGACTTATAAGCCTGATGAATGGTTAAACACGGCCAAGGATTCCAAGGAAACTGTGCGCGTTGCCTTTATGTAATAAATGTCAATACCAAAGAGACTATGTTGGAACGATGAAACGAGTCTATCTCGCGGTCAAGGCGAGCCGCTGCAAGGTGCAACAAGGCAGTATCGGATTGCACTTACGTCGGAATACCAGTTATTTGTATCCTTGTAACTAGTTTTCCTTCAAAAGAAAATTAGAAATGAATGAACTGCTCCAAATAATAGAAAAATACTAAAGGCATTAATTTCCTTTGTAAAAATTAAAATACTGTTTATAAAATGTCCCTCAATTTGACGTTCCCTTTGGCATACATGACTTCTACAGACCACTTACCCCCAGAGACTTGTAACAGGAGGGCCAGTGTCTGCCCGCACATGAGCCCAAAATTGCGACACCTAGAGATATTATCGACATGGACGCATCTCTTTAGTACGGCAGCCCTGTCCCCCGCTTCGTCTCTATGCGCTCATCGTTGCCAGAATTTTTCGCTTGCAAAGTACCGATTTCTATTGCGTCTATTGGGTAAGTGGTCTGTGACTTCTCCCAACTGTTTATACTGTACTTTATTGGGCTGCTTCTATGTTCAGTATACGTGCCCAGAATTTCGTCTTTCCTCTGGTTGGGCGTCCCTGTCTTCTGGTTCCGTGTATTGGGTTGTGTACTTAGTAACCAGTTTGCTACATTTATATTGCAACGTAGCATATTGTATCCAGACCCATTTCTGGAGGTTAATACGAACAAGTATGAATTCTGAATTTCTAATTTGATCTCCGAGTTTTCCTTCCAAAACACTCCTCTCAATCGTTGATACCTTGCAAGTTTCTCGCTGTGGTTTTCGATAAGAGACTAAAGCACAGTAATTTAAAGATTGTACAGTCGACATCACATCAAGAGTATAGGAAAAAGATAAGGTTCAAATAATTATTGAAGTTATTTATACTCAATGACTAATCACTTTCATTCGTTGACGTGATGAAGGCAACTCTAGGAAATTGCAGCTAATTAAACCACCATTAATTCTTGTCAACGACCAATTAACTGCAATGACGTAAGAGTCATAAGATCTAGGTCTTTTTAATGGAAGAATTACCATGAAATAGCATGAATTCTGCGGGACGATAAATGTAAAATTTGCAATTTAAAATACGGTCACATCCTGACTTTATGATATTAAAATTCAAGCTGCATTTCAAATGGCTGAGAATAAACTTATGTACTTTTTACATACGGCTACCTACTCTATCAACTAAATCGTAATCCCAGCAACACTTTACGGCAGCATTCCCCCAGGAAATGGGCTTCTGTGGCTCCCGAAATCGATATCTCGAAATAACCAGTTACGATCACCAAAAACGATTAATCTGATCAAATCGAACTTAGAAACCAACGGAAACCCGATATTTAGGAGGCTGCCCGAACACCTTTCATCGGGAGATGCCGAAATTACAACCAACGTAAATATAACTCCTCAGATTCAATGTTGTAATGGAAACTAAGGGTTTCTGAGTGTCGACTGAAGCTGGTTGGAGCCTAGGCGAGTTGTAAGCTATAAATCAAGTACTCCGCCCCGAGAGATGTACCATTAAAGGTGATTAAAGCGGCGCGGGCGCAGGATGGACCAAATTATACGGTCTGGCTGAGGTTTGGGCCACAAAAATGTGGTGCGGTCATTATCCCGGAGCGGAAAGCGCGGCCAATACGCACGTGCGGTCAGCTCGCCACACGTGTTGGGTACCATTTTAATGCGTTTCGTTTCCCGAGTTATGAAAGAAAGATCTAAGACGAGTTCTCGTAAACAAAAAACCTAATAATATGAGACCGCGTGGTGCAATGCAAGTTTCCGTGCAAGATACTTTCTGTTAAGGCTTTATAGTTAATTTTTATGGTCAATTACGTAATACCTGATGAAATACTTAGGTATAGTATCTTATCCTTATTCTGGTAGGGAGCCAGTTTGCCGGTACTTCGAGCCATTAGGATATTTTGTGCGTATAACAGAAATTGTGAGGAGTTCCCAAATTTTATTACAGGAACTTCCTAATCGGGTACCTAATTAAATTATCTAATAAGCAGGTTAGGTACCTATTAGTTGTTTCTATACCTGTATAGCAAGGTTAATTATAAAATGTCAAGGTTTACTAACGTACAGAGGACAAGTTTTTTCTGCAATTACGTCTAGAAGCCACCAAGGTGTTTCTTTGGACTATTATTGAGCAAATCTTATTTCAAAGTAACTTTGAGGGACCTTACCTTAGGATCATAATTAGCACGAAGAAGACGGATTGGACACGACAAATAATGAAAGAAGATCGAATGAAGACATACGCCGATCCGGCACTTCAATCAATCTGAAGAAAAACTTGACAATCGACAACTTTAGAATGCCTCTCGAAAACATTGTTCAAGACGCCATACAATCGTCGATTTATCGTTACGATATTCAAGATTGAATGGTTTTTGTTGCGATCTCCCATATCTTGACATACCTACTATCGATTCGTCGTTTCGATCAGTCTGAAACGACCGATCGTAAAAACGAATCGGCCCCTTTAGAGTATAATTTCGTTGTAAGAAGGAATGTTAACAGATGGGGATACATGTGGACCAAGGATGACCTGCTTCGAACAAATTGACGATGCATGGTCTGCTACAATTCGACGAGGGTGAATGAGCAGTTTGAAGAAAGTAGTATGCATGCTATCAAACAGATGGAAGAAAGGAAAATCCATCCAGAGTCCATCCATTGTCTCTAAGGGTACCTAGAGTTTCGGGGTCGCGGGCGGTCAGATTAGGGGATCTGGCTGTCCAGTCGGATAAATCCGGCGACCCACGGAAGGAAGGCAGCGGGTACAGAGTGGTCCTGTCCCGCTGCAGCCAAGCGCTGCGGGCGTGCTAGGCCCGCCTGGGGCGGCCCGAGGAGTGCTGTCAGCAAGCGCGTGGAGAACTCTGGTGTAGGTCAGAGTAACAGAGAGCCCAGAGTTCCCCACAATGCGCGGAGGAGGTCACCGTGGGGTTTTAGTCGGTGCGAGTCCGACATAACCCGTCGCTACCCCTGAGGCGGGTATGCACAAGCATTTCCCCACGAAAAAATAGAGGTACCTAGAGTTCACGAATAGAAAATAAATGACATTTAAAATCGCCATAATATTACAAAACAATAGACAGTCATCTTAAGACTAAAATTAAACTTTCACTGCAAACAAGGCATCATTGTCTTAATATCTAGGTTAGGTTAGCTCAATGTCTGGTCTAGAAAAAAATGTTGGTACAGAGATTAATCTCAGTATTAACCTAGAAATGATTTTACACTTGATTAGATAATAATGGCTCGGATTTGAAACTAGGTTGTTTTATAGAATATCACTTATTATTTATTTATAATCAACTTCCAAAAAAGGGAGATATGTTTTCAATTCATTGAATTCGTGTGTTTGCATGCAAACAACTATGAGTAGAGATATTACCAAGTAAATATTAATTTTTATGTATAGGGTCCAACATATTTGAACGAATAATTTTGTATGACCTATTTCTTATTGGAATCCAACATAAATAAACAGCTAATACATATTATAGTTGGCAGACTGGCCATAGAAGGTAGATATATATACAGATGATATCAGATCAGTACAATATTAGGTGACCGCAAGGCATTTTAAAGATGTACCGGAGCGAGCATAGTTGGGATTGGATCTCGTAACATACAATAAATTCTTCAAAACACAACTGGGTACTATTCTATCTTTACACAAGCATCCTCACCCTCACATACACAACCACCACAACTGCATCCTACTAGATATTAGTTATTCATTAGTACTTATTTATAAGTTACCTTATTTTTGGCATTGACACTAAAATAGGCGACATTACAACCCGATTGGAAGCTGTTAGCATCCGTCATACAGTTTTTTAGACTAGTACAGTTGCTTTCACACTCTTGTAAATTGTATCCAAACAACGCTGGTAGCTATAAGTTTTCAAATAAGAACTCTGCTCTTAAATTCTTAAGTCAATAGAAACCTTTATTATCTGAAATTAGCACAGAAGTTTACTGATTTTATTAGTACTTATAAGTAATATATTAAAAGACAAAAACTGTGGTAATACCTGTAACTATAGAAGAATAATTGCCGGTATCAGTTACCATATTGGCTAAGTTCTCTTACCCTTCACAATAGAACAGTTCACCTGTCTACATTATATTGTGTATGAAGAATAAATGGAATGAAATGAACAGTGGTACCTAATTGATTTATTGAAGAATTAGACACCTACCTAGGTAATTAAGTTCTGATAGAAAAACAATTGGACTCTGAATCAGATAGGACATTATAGACATGGTAAAACCAGACATGAAGAATATGGGTTAATTTCAATAGTAGGTTTATTTTATTCTTTGCACCATTGTATCGCCACTATAGGGTCAGCCCTTGACTTGGTTGAACTGAAGAAGTGTTTTAATTTATTGCAATGCAAAAGCAAATTACTTAAGATTTCTTGAGTACAAAGCTTGGCTTCCTTCCAAGTATTATGTTTGCTTGGTAAATTGTTTGTAGATCTTTGACAAGTAGGTATTTTAGTCAGCTGTATTTGTATTTCGTTCCCGAGGATTTATCCAAAGGTTCTATGAATGAAAAATAACAGAAATCCAATAAATTTACTTACGATTTTGTACCACCAACCAGGGTTGTTGTTTGTTCAGCCAAAACTCTAAATATTTCCTTCACGATAAATGTTTTTCGCGAAATACAAAAATCCTCTGACGTTCCGTATTTCCTATTCAGTCCGTAAAAATCTTACAAAATAAAGTTCACACAAAAGTCTTCTTATTTAGCGAGATTCTTGTAAATTTAATGAGAATACACAAAAATTACCGTTTAATCACTAAAACACACAAAACGCTAACACTAAATCACCGAGCAAAAGTACTCCCGCTCGCGGCTGATCTTTCTTTTCTGGCACAATTTTATTTTGTTTGGCATCAAACGGCGTTTGTAGCTAGCTAGGTATACCAAGAAAAGGAAAACGATATACCAAATAGTGAAGCAAGAAAGAGATGAAGCTATGTTTCTTAGCTCCTGCACTAAGTACAAATGGCGCGCTGACGCCATCTTTGATCAGTGTAGCCATGTACGAAAATATGCGTTCCGTTCGACGAAGCAATCTTCGTGAATTATTTAAGTAATGTTATTTTATTGAACTACTGTTATATTTTTTTACAAAACCTAATAAAATCGATATTTCAGTTAACTAAAAATCAAAGCCATATTTTTTATTATATTGGATGACAAAATAGAAATCAATTTTTTCAAGGTCAAGTTTATTATAACGCAAGTATAGGAACGGAATGGAATTGCGGAAACGGAAGTGGAAATTGTTTTCGTATATTTTTTAAACTTAATGACTTTACTTTAAGGAGTATCTCATCTTGTAAAAGCACTAATCTAAACTCCTTTGGCTTCGCAAACTTATCTTGGTTTTCTACAATATAACAGCAGCCAGTGCCCAGCAGCAGATGGATGGACGTCCATCATCTCTAACTTGTTGAGTCTTTCTTTAGTATGTTATGTACAGTCGAACAGAGAAAAATATTTGTTTTCGTTTTGTGTATACTTATTATTTTATTTGCTTTTGTTTTTCCCGAGACCCAAAAGTTAAGGTTGAGATTTCTCATCATATCAGAACGTTTAAGTCGTTGGACGAGGTCTCTCCCAACTTAATACGATTCTGGCCGTCCGACCAAGGATATCAAGTTGAAATCAGTTGGTGCACGGAACCCTCGGTCCGAGTCAGGCCATTGGGGAAATTCGATCGTAAGTTCGATGCTGCGTGATATGTTGTTTTGAGAGCTAATAAAAATGGTTCAAACAAAACCATAACTCCTAAGCGATGCGTCCGGACAGTACCTAGCGGTTGAGCCATCCATGAGCCAACTAGCGCCGCCATCTTAAAAAAATAATAGGTATCTTCCGATATAAGTAATCAATTTTATTAAAAAAGCTATTTACAAAATTTTATTACGATAAATGCTATTTTTTAAATGCTTATTTATAACGTGATTCAATGTCGGTAAGTTGTAGTTCGCATAATTGCGACAAACGGCCGTTTTTGGCACATTTGTGAACTACAACTTAGCTTGTCGCAATTATGCCATGTATTGTATTGAAAAATGAAGATATTATTTTTTCAATTTGATTGGCGGCGGCGCTAGTTGGCTCATGGAAGGCCCTTAAGAATCACGCCTATGTTGGAGAAGTTTAGAGCGTTTGATATTTACTTACTCTTGAATGAGTTAAACAATTTACTCTAGAGTCTAGAGCCTGGTTCTGCCTGTGTATCAACTCGTATTAAGTATACATGGTACACCCGAATTCCTGGAATCGCCGGGAAGGCTTCGGGACGCTTATACCAAAAAAAATCATGGGGGTTGAAAAGTATAAGCAGCGGATTTGACCGTGACAGCAAATCTTGTCACAGCAACCGAATAATTGGTTTATAGAAATGGGTATAGGTTTGCTCTTTGCTGTCACGTCTACCGTTAGCTTGGTTACGTAATCCTCCGACTTATTATTTTCTTTGGTTCGATCGAAATATGACACTGTACTTTGAACTACATGCGACATAGGTACTTTGAAACGTCAATACATTGCGATAAAACATATTTTCGTATAATTAGTCACAAATAGCTAAATCGAACGTGAGTTTAAGGAAATCCATTCCAAATACGTTCCTAATATGAGTCACTGGCACCTTCCTGAGAACTTATGTGTTACTTGAAGTCATGATAATATTATTGACCAATGAATTTGCCATCTACATATTTAACCTGAAACAAGGATTTCATTGTAAGTCTGTAATGCAAGTCTTAAACATTACTTATAGGTAAGTAGTATGAATTCATGGAAATGTAATCTCGAAATGGCGTTTTTAGTTTATTGTGCTTTAAAGAATAAGTAAGTATTATAATATAGAGATGTAATGCAGCCAGCGTCCTCGGCACTATGCCTTGGAGATTCGAGACCTCTCCCCAATAGAGCACATTCTCTATTGGTAGTTGTAAATAGTATTAAGTTATATAATTTTAGATTCGGTTTAGTTTTTAAGTAGGTAAGTACTTACTTATATTTTATAAGATAATTAATAATAATGTTTTGTCACTTTCACGCTTGGCTAAAAATCGTTAAGTTAGACAGTGACTATGGCTTAAACCGTGGAATAACAATTAAGACACGTTTAATGGTTGCACTTCACTTGGTTATTCGTATTCGTTATTGGGTGTTTGTCGTATTTGATACTTGACGTAGGTACATACATACAAATAAGACGAATATTTTGTCAACCACACAAATACTAAAAGCCAAGTGAAATGGGAGCATAAGGCTTAGGTACAACAAAGTCTAACCCTTATAAAGTCTTATCTTATCTCTTGTATAAGCTTTACCTATATCGCAGCAGACACAGCGTCCCGAAGCACGCAACAGGGTCAATACTCCGCAGTAAACTCCACGGAAGAGCTTACTGAATTATCATTACCGGTTGCGTAGCTCAGAGCTTACGACACTTTTCGTATCGTAGAGATGCTTCTAAAATATTGTGTTTTGTTAATTGTTTTCAAGTAGGTAGGCACAGTCGAAGACAGAGTTATGTATATAGGAGGTCCCAATATGGGTTGATATTTTCTCAAAAACTATTGGACCGAATTTAATAATTATTTTATAGTAACATAGTTTTACCTTTTATCTATCTAACAGTGAAACAATTTTTACAATCGGACAAGTAGTTTTTGAGAAAATCTCAACCTTAAAAACTCTCCTGTACACCATTTTTTGTCTCCGACCGTACATACCTAAGTAAGTAGATTTATTGTGTAAAGTTACATTTTTCTTCTGTATTGCCATGCTGAGAGACACCTATCTAACCAAATAGAAAAGATTTACAATATCCATTAAAATGCTAATAATAGAGGCCAGTGGAACTTGCTTAGGCGCCTACCATACCATTAGCAATGAACTTAATTAATGCATATTTGACCGGGAGCTGTAAGGATAACCTAAGGCCTAGAAAGAGTTGCATATGTTTTTGCAAGTTTTAACAAACGACAACGAAACGCAGCTATGTATATCGTTCAAGTGTCAAAATGAAAACGATAACCATAACGATTGAAGACGCGGTCATCCCCCAGTGCCCTATTACGGTTCTAAAAAACGATCAAATCATACCATGTCATATCGTGCATGACAGTGGTATAGCGGCGTCTCTGTTCGGCGCGCGATAACATGGTATGATTTCATTGTTTTGAGAACGGTAATAGGGGGCAGGATAATGGTCGGTGGAGAAAAAGATATACCCTAGCAGCATGTTTATAGATTATAAAGAAAAAGATTGGGAACTATCATCATCATCATCAGTCTATTTATATTGCCCCACTGCTCGGGCACAGACCTTCCCTTACATCGAGGGAGCTCGGGCCATAATCCACCACGCGGGCCCAGTGCGGGTTGGCGGATTTCACATGCTGTAGATTTTTTTTTCTACGACATGCAGGTTTCATCACGATGTTTTCCTTCACCGTTTTGAGAGCACTCGGTAAATGTACGTAAGTTTTTCCGTCGAAAAAACCGAGGATAACTCATTGGTACATGGCTGCCCCAGCTGGGAATCGAACCTGGGACCTCCATATTGCAAGTCCATTGACCTAACCACTGAGCCACCGAGCTTGGGAACTATGCTACTTCGAAAACTCCGAATCAGATCGTATTTCTTTATTTGCAAGTTATTCATAACCCTATAGTTAAATCTCATTTCCCTTAAATCGTGTTGCTATCCCTTAAAAAAGCTTAAGATGAAAGGGACAGGGGGCCTAAACGGTGGCGTAACTTTAATTTCACGTTTATGAATACTCACCGTGTTCGGTCCCTTAACGTTTTTTCACGAAGTGTGCAATGGGCAACTTTAAATGAAAATATGTTTTAGCTTATAGGTAAGTAATATGGCTACATCAATTATATTTATAGAAATCCGCTGTAGTAGCTATAAAATATCGGAAGTTATTTCCAACGTAATTTAAACTTAGAGGTATGGTATGGACAACAGCAGATCAATTATTATTGCAGTACGATTTCAGCTCTTACGACGCAGATAATAAGAACGGCCCAAAGTCCAAAGTGTTACACTTGATCTGCTGTCAGCGTACCTTAGTAATAACAAAAATAAATATTGACATTATAATTCGTCAAACTCCCGACCTATGTCACAGTATTTGGTGCGCGTTAATAGAATCAGCAGAGGCGTCTTTATTTTGCGTATTTCATCTTGTTTGCTTACCGTTTTAGTGATGATCATACCTCGTTTGTATAAAACATTATCGTTTGTATCAGTTCATGCGATTGTTCGTTTAACCCAGTATGCTACTACTTAAAGTAATCCAAAGGACCCAGAACGTGTCCAGTGCCAATTTTATTAAAAATAAAACTTATGATGTTTCAATTTTTATATCATTTTTTTAATTATGTAAATATTATAATGGTTACATATGAATTAAATAACTACTTAGGTACTCAACTTATTACGCAAAGAAAAATAAACGAATAAAAATAAAGACTAGATAGAGAGAAAAGTACTCTACGCGAGTAGTACCTATACTTATGTTTTGATTAAATATTTCAGTTAATCAACAAGACACGGTCAAAACCTAATTCCAATAAAATCCAAATTAAAATTACATAGCAAGAGCCCATACGCCTTATCAATAAAAATCTATAATAAATTACCCGAAAAATTTAAAAACGAAAGTAATAATAAACTGTTCATAAAAGCTTTAAAGCAAATGTTAATAAACAAGTGTTACATTACAGAAATACTTAGACGATGATTTCAAATAGTCCAATGTCGAGCTGCCTTCCTATATTGCTGCCCGACGGGGGCCACATGTATTGTGTACTGTAACTGTGTTATGTACCTAATATGTGTGTGATATGCAATAAATGAATTATTATTATTAATACTATTTACAGTTTGCTTTCTTGCACATAATTCCATTGTAAACAACACAAAACGATCAAAATGAATTAAATACTAAGCACTTAATTAAACAAATATTACAAACAAACCAGAAACAATACACATTTGTTTGGTTTCTACTAAATAATTACATTATTCCACATACAACTTTTTATACCTGCTGCGTACTACACATACTTCCTGTCATAACGCCTATGCAAAATTAAATCTCAGTTTCCTTAATTAAATGTTTTAATGTCTAAAAAACTTAAATACCTCTGTCGATTTATTTCCTTAAATACGAATTTACTTAGATTTATACTGTGATGGATGACGATGATTAAATGATTTTAATTTGATGGACATTCACGACTGGGCCGGTCGAAGGTGTAGATAATTGGGGGTTGTCTCCACCGATCCCGGGATCCGTTTGGATTGGAAACGGATCCCGGCAGTTTGTCTCCACCGATACCGGGATCGGTTTCCAACACAAAAATCAATTAATGTTGTGCCACGGAAATAATTTGGCGCCCCAAAGTCTCATGGAGGTAACAGACCAGACATTTTGTAGCTGTATGATAAACAATATTTTGTAAATATGTATATTAGATACCTACCGGCAAATGTATGACACGATTTAAAAGTTTTAATTATGAAAGTTCCGGTAAAGGATTGCAAATATAATAATTATATCTAACACCCTCCTCGATAACACGGACATAGTGAGAAGACTAAAAAGATCCCAACGTTTTGAGTTAGTGTAGTGTAGTGAAAACAATTCGTAGTGATAGTGCGCGAATGTAAGACACGTGAACAAGTGATCGCCTATATACATATAAGTTTCAATTTATAGAATTTTAGGTAAAAATAAAATTACTTATTAGTCTTATTGTATTTAGGCTAGATCGTAATGTGAATAAAATGTCATACTATGGCACTTTATTTAATAATAATAAAAATATATCTAAACCCAAAATAATTATATCTAGGTATTCCAGATTCATACATCCAATATTCGGCTCCAATTGGAATGGCTTTACAATTGGAATTTTCTTGGGCATCATAAATCTTACGACATTTTTTTCTCATCATTAAGGGATATAGTCTCGTCATCAAAAGCAAGTTTCGCAATGAGTAGAGGATCTATGTCCTTTTCATCGAGTTCGTCCTTCACATCGTGATCGTCTTTCTCCTCCTCCTCCTTAGGACACTGAGACACGACGGGATAAGGATTGCTGCGCTTATCCAGTTCCTCGGCTAGACGAACGAAAAGCTCCCTGCAATTTAGAAAGGCCATCAAAATCTTTCGATAGGTAGAAACCCCTACCCATTGAGCATCCCATATCCGAACGACATCAACTCTCTAAACAATGAGGACCAAGATAGATGTTCAGGCGCATCTAAGTGCATGCCACCTCCTTTCTCATGCACCTTCACGGCACGTTCACGGCGGACGTCACGGCCATAAAGACCACAAATAATTGTGTCACCCACTCAACACTTTTCTCGGCTATTCGGCGGTATCGGTCTGTTAAATTATAATCGGAAACTAATTACTCGGTTCAGTGACAGACAATTATTGTGTGTGTCGTGAACTGTAGTGCAAACACATCCGGGTGAGTGGGTAGGCACTCTAGGTGCGCAAACAATAGAAATAACAAATAAATTAAGGAATTGTAATTACAAAAAGTTCAGAACACAGGCATCTTATGGTGAACAATCAAGATATCTAACTAGTACTTACCTACAATGAGTTTTATTTTCCTCATTGTTTCTCTTTATGTTTTATTTGTTTGGTTCGGTTTTAGGTGGTAACTTATTTGGTACTACATATATAAGTTAGGGGGCGGAGACAGTGCCGCATTTGCTTACAAATCTTCTGTCTCCACCCCCGAACTTACAATGATTAGGTGCGTCTTATGAGATGGGTGTTTTTAATTTAGATACTCACTGAAAGACAAATCCTTCCATATTCTTAGCCAAGTAGTAGAGGAACAGCCAGTCGCCGAACTGGCATCCGTTCAGAACCCGAAGTAGGTTATAAGGATTGAACTTATTGCCTGACACTTGCCGGAACAAGAATGCATTGAAACGGAACGACCGCCGATACAGGAAGAATGTTATTAGGCGCCAGATTACCGCTGGAAAATATTTATTTATTACTACATTATTATTCATTTATTTTATTAATGGACTCGACAGTTCGTCATTTGCCAATGTCCTCCAGAGGAAGTGTTCCTCCAGAGGAGACGCAGTAGCGTCTTCACCCTGGGTAGCCGCGTCTTCATGTCTTCATCCAGAGGAGACGCCGTAGCGTCATCACTCTGGATGAAGCAGCTCGACAGTCACGTTCTCTCCCGAGCTTGTAGCGGGAACTCCTGATAAAAGCTTGAAACTTCAGATCCTGCATAAATAATCCAACAACTTCACTATACTGTCATTCGCGAACATTTTCTGATTAATTTAACGTGATATTAAACACAAGACAGCCCCGCACCCGTCGTCTCCCGCCATTTTCAAGAGAACCTATTACTACATTAGGTAATGCAAGCAAATGAATAGCCGTGGCTCATCCAGGCAAATTAAATACTAATTGGATCAACCATGCGCAATGAAATTGAACCATGCAGGTGAGCGAACATAGCAATTGTACCAAGGGTCGGTAGCGAATAAATAAAGTAGAAGAAGATGCAAATATAAGGACCCTAAGCCAACGATTTAAATATAGGTATGCCCTCAGCCATATCTGATGATGTCTATAATAAATGAGTACAAAAACACCGATAACGTACCCAGAATCGAAGCGATTAAGAGGAACATCAACCAGAACCAGAGCACAGTGTAGATCTTCTCATGGACGACGTTTAGTGCCATTATACACAAGGCGTCGTGCTGTTGGATTGAACCGCTAGGTCCATACTTATGGAACAAACATTTCGTCACCTGCAATCAAGATTGTATTCTTCCATACAAGAAAACAATACAAAATGTGGAATGATAGCCCCTAAGGGTACCCCTGACGTTATTCCACAGAGTTATGTTATGGGAGCTTCAAGATATACGCGAATAGAGACTATCCAGATCGGCAGCGAACGAGCAACCACTCAGTGTTGCAGGAGTGTCTCGGCGACGATGACCGCTTACCAGATGGCTCTTCTACTTGTCTGCCCCCTTTCCCATAAAAAAATATAATCTCAACCATGGGCGTACCCAGGTAGGGGCAGGGGGGGGCCTGCCCCCCCCCCCCTTTCTATAAGCACCTGGCTTATATAAAATCTGATCCCCCCCCCCCGGACCAGAATTTGGGTACGCCTATGGTCTCAACGATATCTGCATTTGCAAAGAAGAGATTCCAAAGAATTTGGAAATAGATATATTCGCTGTCATAAGGTCGGCCAACACTAGAACCCTATGCATGATGATTCAATCGTTCAATGCTCACCTTTGGAAACACAGTTTCGAGAGGATCTGCGATTTGGTCCCAGTCTGTAACACTCAATACCCACGGTCCTAGGTGAAGAAAGTTACCATTGAGGAACCTATCAATGAGCCAGATCTGCAACATTACATGCAGCAAATTGGCTACCTCCAGCGCAACTAGCCATGTTGACCAGGTATTTGATATTTTGAGTCTGAAAAAACACCTTAACTTACTACTTTCAAGGAAATCATAAATAAGAAAAAATTGGGACATAGCAGAAATGACATCCTATTTTAAAAGACAGAGAGTGCACCTTGCTTTAGAGTTTATGTACCTAATGCCTATTAAATAAACTTCTCTACAACCACAAGATTTTTTTATCGTAGAAATCCCCTACGCGTCAAGTAATATCTTACTTACCTGAGAATTATATTATTTCTTATTGCTTCTAGTCTGTCGTTCAAGCCTTGCTTAGAAGGCACCTCCATTTCGGCTATTTTCATTCCCTCCTCTTGAAGAGCCAGGCTGGCAAATTGGAGGCCGTTCACCAAAGCTTTTATACGGCCACCTTTGTAAACAAGTTTCAGATAAGTTTACTAAAGACTGCATAGAAACTGACGTATACATACTATCAACGGTGGACTATCTCTTGAGGTTATGGAAGTCCTAAGATAGTGTACCGATGTTGATTCTCTAACAAGAGCAACATTATTTTCTGTACAAAGTTATAAGAGTGCAATGGAAACAAACCATCATTCAGTTCATTCACTTTTTGAATTCAACGAAACCAATTATGTAAACTTTTGGTTTTACATTTTCAATTAGAACAACTGTCATTTATATATCAATGCACTCATACAAATTGCTAATCAGGAAACAGGCATACATTACATATGTCATCTTCCAAATAACAACTGTGTCATTCACATTTATCTGATAAAACTTGGTTTGCATATACAATTGATAGTAGATTACTGTGTACAGTTAATTCTCGTATTTGCTATCGACAATGATATCTCTACACATGTGAATGAACAAGTAATACCTTCTTTCTTTTTCCAGACATAATGCGGCAGATAGAAGCAGATGGACTGCAAGAACAATACAAACGGCACCCATTGGTAATATGTGTGGTGAAGTTTCTCATCTGACTCCATCATTGGACCTACGCCTGGATGGGGGAGAAACTCTCCTTGAAGTAGGCTTTCATTGTAATGTCGAACCTGAAATGCATTTAAGAAATAAGGATGATCTTATCTTATCCTGATTGGGTGCCAATGTGGCGGCACTTCGACCCATTGGGATCTTTTGTGCTCTCCCCTTTCCTTTATGCTCCTTTCTCCTCCCTAAAGATAGATAGATAATAAGGATGATACTAAAGTTAAAGTTACGGTGTCCAGCGAATGGCAAGCAAGAACCTTACTGCCCCAAATATATAGAATGGGGTTGGTTGAGTTAAAGAAGGGCACGCCATTTTTTATATAGAGAAATACTAAGAGGATAAAAGTATATTTGCAATATAAGGGCACCAATAAAAATAATTTACTGTTAACGCTACACGAAAAGATTAAAACTCCTACTCTACTTTGTAGTTTGTACGCGCATGTAATAACTCATTTCACTCACTCACGCATAACTCTTTATACTCTATGGACACTGTTCCATCACTCATCCATTCATCAATCCTTCCCCGCACCCCGTAATTCGTCCTCGACCCTGTGTAGTGTGTACCGAACAGTCGAGAATCGAGATCTGTCAAATATCTACGAAATCCGCAAATCCCGCGCGCGCGCTCTAAAATTCTCAAAAAACTCTCAAAACGCCATATAATCAAAAGTGCATTAATTTTTGTGAACAAATCAGTGCTGTGATCATAAATTTTCATCTTTAACTCTTGTGCGGACGGTGGAGACCAAACGCAGCCACTCCGAAGGAATTCTCCCAGGTACTCCTAAACTTTCCCACATAGTTCGTACACTTTATAGGAACTCCAGCTTAGATTTAACATGGAAGAACATGAGGAGAGGCTGAAATATCCAAGCGCTCAAGCTAGTTGAACACTGAAGATCAAAATCGGTCAAGAGATGGCAGGTAAGTCCAAAAGGTCAAAAGCAGGAAAAGAAAATTGAATCAAAAGTAATACTTACAATAGTAAATGTGGCCATGAAGAAACAGTACGTTTGTATCACATGATTAGGGATACCTTGATCTGAAATGCATTTGATGTGTTCCCCGAAGTACTCTCTCGCGCAGACCAAGATCACGAATGCGAGGAGAAGAGTCACAGTTGCCTTGTAATGCAGTTGGAATACGAAGTTTTCTATTTTAGGTTGGTGAAGCTTAAATCGCATGCGAGGGGTCAAAGTATTAATTGTTGCTGCTAACATGTTGGTGTTTATGTAACTGTTAGTTTGACATCAGATTGTTTTGTTGCTCAGTTGGAAAGGCCGTTAATGCTGGGCTGGGATTTTCTGAGCCCAACCTACAAATTCATTACGATTCACACGGATTTTTTCACTTTATAATTTATCAATTGGCAGTTTACATCTGAAATCAATAAAAAAATATTGGACCCTGCGTTTCAAATCAATGACGCCTCTTCGTAAATTAGCGCCCCTAAATATCGTGACCTGAGTCCGACCCTGTATAAATTCTGTGGCACTTTTACACAAACACTGCTCGGGCAGAAACAATATTATTGGGGGTTTTTTATGGTCGGACATTCGGCAATTATTATTTAAATTTTGCAAAATTGAAAAATAGGTCACATTTCATTTGGTCTGTTACAATCCAATTAGTCATTATAAATATTAACTTAATTTCATTTATTTAACCTTATTTAGTATTTTTTATTTATAACAAATCAATAACATATTTACATAAACCAAAAAATGATATGAAAAAATTAAAAATTTACTTAAAAAATAAAATTCTAAAAATGTGCCTACTTGGACGCGGTATTCCAGCTGTGACTGGCCTCTACCAGTCACAGGTAGAACACCGCGTCCAAGTCGCTCCCATGCGGCAGGGTGCCCAAGAGAGCGGCTGCGTTACCCCTTTGTATGACCAAACATATTCGTTGGCCGAGGTTGCCGCTCTCTTGTCACCCGTGACGTCGACCAGACGACTCGACAATTCTTTGTAGAATAATTTAACTTGTATAAAATAAGTAATAGGTCCTAACATAGGCGGGCACATTGTTTACATACGATAACCACCTTTATAAAAACATACTTACTTACCAAAATAAACTAACACAAGACACATCCAATAAAAAAGACTAAAATTCACTATTAGTTTTTTATACATTTAGAAAATGTATGCTTCGCACTTCAGTACATTTCAGAAATGACACTGTCCAGCGCGGAATATGTCAGCTATTAATGATTTATTATGATAAGATAGATTGGGATTCACGATAAACTAGGCAGGGTATGTGATTTGAAGATTATATTGGTACATATTGAACACAAAACGTCTAACCCTTCAGAGGTGTGGCTGTAAGATACCGAACAGGATATCTGAAAACATGACTAAATTATTTTACGAAATATTTCGTAGCATAATGCGTTGTAACACTTATCAGCATTTAGTTGACAATTTCGGTAACTAACATGAGTAATGAGAATGGATTGATGACATTTTATCCCTTATTTACCAGAGATTCTATTACAATCCACTTTAGGAACATGCTCATCCGATATACACGATAGGTCTATTGCTCTTTGAATGCTAACTTTTTAAAGATGTCGTCAGCAGTTGATGCAAATATTAATAAAAATAAAATTCAAAATTGCTTAACAAGCTTTAAAAATTTATTAATAAAATAAACACTTAATTTTAAAACGACTAGACAACACAATGAAATGTAAAAAATATTTTAATACTAGGTCTATTTAATACCAAAATTGTAATCTCTAAGGCACAAATCTTGCTCGTATAGAAGTTTCTTTACTTCAACTTATCTAAACTAAACTATTAAATAAATTACGAAATTATGGCAATTTTAAGTCTCGGTATTCTTAAAAACGTCAAGCATTATACTAATTTCATTGGTTTTGAGCATTTAAAAAACAGTTGTATCTAATAACCATCGGTTAATAAAATCCTAAATCAAATTCTTCAAAAACATTCGCCGTATTATATGTCTTTATATGACATTTAAAGTCAGTCCTCTTGAATATTCGCATTATAAAACCAGAGCCTTGCGAAGGCAAAACTGCTTTTGAAATTAGCGCCCCTTATTTTCGTAGTGGCGCAATAAAATATTGACTAAATAGTCGGTTCGTCAAATATTCGTCTCCCATCGTATATAAAACTATGTAGACCTACAGTTATCTACCTCAGTAAATACAGTTATTTGCCTCCTTATTGGTCCCAGGATTATAAAATTCAGCGTTATCACAATTTTAAATTCATTCTTAAAATTCAAACCACTTGCATGATCAAGGGTCCTACGAAGCCTTCTTCGCGTCCACGAAGGGCATCGTTTCGTCATCATAGACAATTTTGCCGAGGAGTACTGGCTCTGCACCTTTTTCCTCGTGTCCATCCTGAGGGAACGGCATCTCTCGCTTTTCCAACTCTTCGGCTAGTCGGACGAACAGTTCTCTGGAAAGTTGAAAAAAGATGAGTCAACTAAGAGTATGGAATGAAAAGGAAGTTTTTTTATTTATTTTACAGTCAGTTCTGTAACTAATATACAATGTTCTCCTTGTCGACAAATCTTCAATTCCCGTAGTTCCCGGCACACGTTTTATTCATCATCAGTCTATTTATATTGCCACACTGCTCGGGCACAGACCTTCCCTTACATCGAGGGACCTTGGGCCATGATCGACCACGCGGGCCCTGTGCGGATTTCACATGGCTTAGATTTTTTTCTTCTTGTACGGCATGCAGGTTTCATCGCGATGTTTTCTTTCACCGTTTTAAAAGCACTCGGTAAATGTACGTAAGTTTTTCCGTCGAAAAAACCGAGGACTCATTGGTACATGGCTGCCCTGGCTGGGAATCGAACCTGGGACCTCCGTATCGCAAGTCCATTGACCCAACCACTGAGCCACCGAGCTCTTTGCACGTTTTAATGAATTGTGCTAATAAAATAGTCCAAACAAAACTCACTGGAAAACAATTCCTTGCATATTCTTAGCCAGGTAGTAGAGGAACAGCCAGTCGCCGAACTGGCAGCCATTTACGACTCTGATCACATTATAAGGATTGAACTTATTGCCCGATACTTGTCGGAACATCAACGAGTTGAAGCGGAGCGACCGCCGGTACAGGAAGAAGGACATTATTCGCCAGATCACCGCTGAAAAGAAGAATTATGATGAGAACAATGTTCGTCCCTTCAAATCTAAGGATGGGTAGTCTCGAATTTAAAGAAAATACTCACCGAGAACCGAGACTATGAAGAGAAACAGCAACCAGAACCACAGCACAGTGTAAATCTTCTCATGGATTATATTCAGCGCCATAACACACAAGGCGTCGTGTTGCTGAATAGAACCACTTGGACCGTATTTGTGGAACACGCATTTTGTCACCTGCAATTAATTATATATTCATTAATTAATTTAATTACAATTAAATTAATACTTTACCTAATTGTTTCCTAGTTTAATTTTAGCTCTGTTGTGTAAGTTATTTTAATTAATTATTATTAATAATTTAAATTTACTTACAAACGAAGAAACGTCAACGGCGACGCGGGCGTGGCGCGCTCACCTTGAAAAAGACCGTCGAAATCGGTCGAAACTGTCGGTCTAATTGCCGACTTTAACAATATAAGTGAGTGATATCCGTTTATATATAATAATTTGTAGTAATGGCTCACTATAGTTTTAATTCTAAAATACTTCATATGTACTTTAATCAACTCTTACCTTAGGAAACACAGTCTCAAGAGGATCCGCGATATGGTCCCAGTTTCTAACACTCATAACCCAGGGCCCTAGTTCGAGAAAGTGGCCATTGAGGAATTTGTTGATGAGCCAAATCTGCAGCATTACGTGGAGTAGATTGGCCACCTCCATCGCTACCAACCAAGTTGACCAGGTCCGTGTTATTCTTAGCCTGGAATGTTTAGAAAGATCCAATTTGTAAAGTTAAGAAAAGAAAATAGAACAGATACTATCTACGCAGGATGGATGTCAGTTCCTGGAAGCGTAGAACCCAAGATTTAATATTGGTGCCTCGAGAGAAACCTACGTCCATCAGCCTGTAACAGGCTGATGATGTTATAAAAACTTAAGTAATGTAGTATTTTATATACAGAAACCCTGATCCATTTAAAAGTGATTCAAGTCTGTCGTCCTTGGTCATCCATTTTGTCAAGCGGCAAATATGGATAACCTCATTTAGTCTGATAGTATTGCAAATAACCAGATTCAATATTTTACCTAAGTATAATATCTTTTCTGATGATCTCCAGTCTGTCGTGCAAGGCCTGCTTGGACGGCACATCCATGCCAGCTACTTTCATGCCCTCGTCGTGAAGAGCAAGGCTGGAGAACTGGAGACCAGTCACTAATGCTTTTATTCGCCCACCTTTGGATAAAATCAGATTAAATTAAATTACTCTAAAACCTGCTGTTAATCGAAATTAAGTACAAAAAGGTCTTCTACATGTCGAGTTTGAAGATAGAAGATTTCTTTCTTACCTACTTATCAATAGCCAGACAGACCATCTACCAGATTGTAAAAGCTAAAAAGTGATATAATTGAACACGGTTAATATATTCTTATTCAAATGTAATGGTTTGTAACGTAACGTAATACCTAGTACTTACATACTTAGATACCTCTTTTAGGCCACAAACTTTATCTATCAAGATATCATTTGCATATCACACTGATATAACTTCGTTAATTTAATCTGACATTCGACAATTGGAACACAACACCTCTAAGTCGAGAATCGGAAGCGTCTTACATACCTTCCTTGCTTTTCCAAACATAATGCGGCAGATAGAAGCAGATGCATTGCAGGAAGAGGACAAATGGCACCCATTGGTAGTACGTGTGATGCAGTCGCTCGTCGGAGTCCATCATTGGGCCTACACCAGGGTGAGGCAGAAAACCTCCTTGAAGCAGGCTCTCGTTGTAATGTCGGACCTGGAATAGGAAAGGGACCAGGTAAAAAAAAATACATAGGCACAATAATCTAAATGATAAATGGAGAAAATTTTTCATCACGACCGGGATTCGAACCCGGGACCTCGCCATTCCGTGGCACGCTCTATTCCAACAGAGCCATGGTGATTCGTATCCAAATCGTGAATTTTGTCTCCATATTCTCGTCTGAGGGACGGTAGCGACATCTATCCAGTAATTGTGCAATTACTCAAATTCATGTCTAACATTGCAGTTCGATTCGAACGAAAATCTATAAATGGAGAAAAAATTTAATCACGACCGGGATTCGAACCCTTTTTCTCCATTTATCATTTAGATTTTCGTTTCGCATAGCGCATATGCAAGAAAATATCAAAACATATGAAAAAGGAACGCGTCATCAATTAAAAACATGATTTCTAGTGTAGGGAAGGTGGCGCTACCGGATTCGGTCAGAGGATCAAGAAGGGGCGCTAAAAGTACTTAGAATAAAATAGGCCATTTAGAAAGATACTTACTATAGTAAATGTAGCCATGAAGAAGCAGTACGTTTGTATAACATTTTCAGCTACACCTTTATCTGAAATGCATCTGATGTGGTCTCCGAAGTACTCTCTCGCGCAGACAAGGATAACACATGCAAGTAGTATAGTCACAGTGGCCTTGTAATGCAGCTGGAAGGCGAAATTCTCTATCGTTGGCTTGTAGTATCTAAACCGCAAACGCGGAACTAAATTGTTTATCGTTGCTGGTAGCATTTTGTTGTATTTTTATATCTTTCTTTGAACTCGGGGATGAATCAGAGAGTTTTCTTTGCGGAAATATACTTCCTCGTCGGGTGATTCATTAAAAAATCTTTACTTTCTTGATAATTTTAATTATCATTTGACATTGAACCTGAAATTAGATTAATGGTCAGTAGGTAAAAAAGTTGTAGATAAGATAAGAGATACAAATATCTATTCTGACGTGTGTCGCCCCGCCCGCGGGTGGCGATCCCTAATCTGAGTGCGGCCCTGGTGTGTACTAACTTGCTTCCAACAAATCATAATATAATTTAATTCAAATTAATTGAATCATGAATTTGTGACATTTATAAAAAACAATGCGATCTAGTTTATAATCGGCATGTTTTCGTAAGAAACACTGTTTTTAAAAATAAAAAAATAAATCAATATTCCATAGTTATTTTACAGTGAACAATTAAAAATCAATAATTTTATGTTATATTAATCAAAACCTAGTTTTCTTGAAATTATTTAATCATAACTTATTTTAAGTGTAGGAACCTAACTGGTAAATATACTTAATCAAAAATATAACTATTACTTTAAATCAAAAAATACATTTATAAAATTCAGTACTTTCTAAAATATTCTGTTTTTGTTATCATAGAAATCAAACGTAAACAAAGCATGTATAACGTAATGTATAGCTACAATGATTTCTTTTAACTTACGTAAAAATTAACTTAAAAATAAATAGTCCACAATAACTACTTATGTCTTCTATTCTATGTCTTTCTTGTAATTTATCTATCAAAAAATAGGTAAGTACTTGCCTATATCAAATACATAATCCCTAGGCATAAAACTGAGTAAATACTTACATGTCAATAACCGATCCTATCTGAACACCGCTAAACGAGACATACGAAAATTCTCGTGAAACTTAATCCAGAGGCGGCACATAGAAACGTGTGATTCGCACTTGCGTTGAACACTGAGTATGTCACTTATCATATGATAATGATAAGATAGGTATATAATGACGATATCATCAAAGTATTGTAGGTGCCTTTGTAGTATCAAGACCAAGACGGGAATTGTTTTGCGTCCCCATTCCACCTCCAGACGCTCTCGCTGGTTCCATCTGCATGTCGATGACTAAAAAAGCTCTCGTATTTATAATACCCTACTTTTGATATATATTTTGTATGAATAACAAATATTATATTACGAACTAAAAATTTCAACTTTGCATGTACAAATACAAATATATATAAAAGTTAGAGATAAAAAACTTGTCCTAGGTGACCTAGGTCCCCCACTATTGGCAGCGTGCCCAAAAGGCTGGCCGCGTAATAATGAAACATAATTTTCATTTTAAAAGACATGGAAAGTGTATGTTTGCTTTCAAAGTTTGTCCAATCGTTTATCGGTATTCATCAGTCTCTAAATAGACACCCCAAGATTGCTAATATTTTTAGACGTTTAATTTTAGTAAGTAGTTAGTGTAGTAGAAAAATGAATTGCCGGGAAAGGAATTGCCGGCGTGGGTGTTTCCTGACACATATAGGCTTGCTCTTGCCTTAAAGATCCCAATCTTAAAGGGCCTTCCATAAGCCAATCTTGAAAAAGTAAAATCATCCAATTTAATCAATTTTATTAAAAAAGCTTTTTAGAAAATGTTTATTAGGATGAATACTATTTTTCAATATACAATACCTACATGGCATAATTGCGACAAGCTAAGTTATAGTTCACAAATGTACCAAAAACGGCAATTTTTCGCAATTATGCGAACTACAACTTACCGAAATTGAATCACGTTATAAATAAGCATTTAAAAAACAGTATTTATCGTAATAAACATTTTGTAAAAAGCTTTTTTAATAAAATTGATTATATTGGAAGATATTATTTTTTTAAGATTGGCGGCGCTAGTTGGCTCATTGAAGGCTCTTAAGGCAAAAGTGGATAGGCATTTATTGGACACGCAGATTACACGAAGCGGGCCATCAACGCCAAAATTCGACATTTAAACGACCATATCTTTTGATTGCGTTGACGTAGAAACTTGATTTTTTCACGGCTGCATGAGGTTGCAGACCTGAGGATTTAGTATAAGTTTCAACTTGATCGTCCACGGGTTTCTGAGAAAAAGGTGTATATAAGGGTTCCATTTTTCCGTGGTCCTTCCTTAGTAAAAAGTAATGGTACAGTCGAAGACAGAGATACGTATACAGGGAGCCTCAATAAGGTTGAGATTTTCTCAAGAACTACTGGACCGATTTTAACAATTATTTTATAGTACATAGTTTTAACTTTCGTCTATCTAACAGTGAAAGAATTATTTCAATAGGTCAAGTAGTTTTTGAGAAAATATCATCCTTAAAAACTCTACTGTACACCTTTCTCTGTCTTCGACCGTACCATTAGACCTTATGCAGAGTCCGCCGTAGTAACCACCCCCTTGTAACCTTTGTTTCTGCCCCCATCCCCCTAGACAAGTGGCATTGACTTCCGTTATCTAGTTTAATTGGTGTTGATTACCAAAAAAATCGAATCTGAAATTCGACTACTTTTTCAATTATCAGAATT
Organism: Tachystola acroxantha; assembly: GCA_963506565.1. Classification (NCBI taxonomy): domain Eukaryota; kingdom Metazoa; phylum Arthropoda; class Insecta; order Lepidoptera; family Oecophoridae; genus Tachystola; species Tachystola acroxantha. The sequence continues at coordinate 14,001,262 of OY735876.1, read as the reverse complement.
TATTAGTGAGAATTTGGCTCAGGTGTCTTGTAATCCCCCATGTCCATCATCATCATCATCAGCCCGTATCAGTCCACTGCTGGACGTAGGCCTCTCCCAAAGCGCGCCTATCAACCCTACTCTCGGCCCTCTGCATCCAGTCCCTGCCAGCCATTTTGCGAAGGTCATCCCTCCATCTGGTCGGGGGGCGTCCCACACTACGTTTACCCGTTCGTGGCCTCCATTCGAGAACTCGTCTACCCCATCGGTTATCGGTTCTACGACAGATGTGACCAACCCACTGACACTTCAGTTTACTGTCCCCATGTCCACTTGTTACTATTAAACTTAGTCTAAAAGTTGCAATCAATCACAGCATAATCATACTTGATATTAATCCAAAAGATTATACGATTAGTGTTTTTAACAGAAAATCTACGCGTCAAAACTCTACGGTATAACAGATTTATTTGATTACACTGTGAAGTAATTTGGAATGTTGTTTCGTAATATGGATTAACTTGAAATACGATACAGATATTTGTGGAATTTCATTGATTGTCTGAGTCCAAAGAATTCTGGGCATTTTTATTATTACCCACAAATGTCGAATTCAATAGACTTATCTAATATTTAGGAACATTTAATTTTATCTCGGCTTGTCCACTCACTTTTGCAGTGCATAGCGCTCTTAGTCATAAACATGACACAAAAGTTATTCCACGGGTAAAATCACGGTCCCTTTCTAACTTTGCGATTTTTAACGAAGTGTGAAGTGACATTACGTGAGGTTTAAACTATATACAGCTGACAACAGATCAAGTGTAACACTTTGGACTTTGGACCGTTCTTATTATCTGCGTCGTAAAAGTTGAAATCGTACTGCAAGTGTTAAAATGATCTGCTGTTGTCCGTACCTATACAGAGTGTAACGGAAAGGGTATAAGGAAGCCGAAAGGGGTTCTGTATCAAGAGTTAAACAACTTTTATTCTACGGCTTTTCGATTTTGGCGAATTTATTTTTTTAACTCTTCATACGTTTCGTACCAGACAGCTGATCGATTTATAAGAGACAAACAATATTTTTTTTTTTTTTCGAAAAGTTAAATGTTGTTCAGTTATCGATACTGAACACTCTCCCTTCGTCTTACATACCCTTTCGTCGATGTGTCGTCAGTAGATGCAGTGACCCGTCGATGTGGTGTACTGTCGATGCAGTGACCCGTCGATGTGGTGTACTGTCGATGCAGTGACCCGTCGATGTGGTGTACTGTCGATGCAGTGACCCGTCGATGTGGTGTACTGTCGATGCAGTGACCCGTCGATGTGGTGTACTGTCGATGCAGTGACCTGTCCATGTGGTGTACTGTCGATGCAGTGACCCGTCGATGTGGTGTACTGTCGATGCAGTGACCCGTCGATGTGGTGTACTGTCGATGCAGTGACCTGTCCATGTGGTGTACTGTCGATGCAGTGACCCGTCGATGTGGTGTACTGTCGATGCAGTGACCCGTCGATGTAACGTTTTCGATATAGCGACCGCCGATGTAGCGATTTTCAATGTCGTGAACTAGATCCTTCCTTTACACCTTGTGTATGTCTAATCGCCATGGCCTCACCGTATTTATTATAAGTGGCCACAATTAAATACATTATACTTATTTATTTATTTTATTAATGGACTCGACAGTTCGTCATTTGCCAATGTCATGTTACAGAAAATTTCATAAATTCAATAGTCTTCTCTCTTCCTCCAGTGAAGTCGCAGTAGCGTCTTCACCCTGGGTAGCCGCGTCTTCATATCTTCATCCAGGCTACGTGTCATCACTCTGGACGAAGCAGCTCAACAGTCACGGTCACTCCCGAGCTTGAAGCGGGAACTCTTGATAAAAGCTTGAAACTTCAGATCTTGCATAAATAATCCAATAACTTCACCGTACTATCATTCGCGAACATTTTCTGATTAATTTAACGTGATATTAAACACAAAATAGCCCCTGTAGAAGTTAAAAGGAAAATTATCAAATAATTTCGCAACCGTCGTTTCCCGCCATTTTCAAGTCAAAGTCAAATTTCTATATTGCAAGTAAGCACGTTGAGTACATTTTTGCACGTCAATATATTTTTTGAATTCACATTTACAACACTTTGCAAGGAAAAGGTGCCAACGCTGAGGAGAAAAAGTGGCAAAAAACTCTCAGCAACACATCTTTTAAAACAATGATAATACAACGATTACTTAATAACTATACAGTACGTAACTATTACTATTGTTAGTAAGTTTATCCCTCATGCGGAACCGGCGACACACACCATGCAAGAGAACCCATACATGCAATACTTTAGCGCAAATTCATAAGCGTGATTTAAAGTTACGCCACCATTTAGGCGTCCCTTTTCATCTTAACCTTCTTTAAAGAAGTGTGAAAGGGATAGCAACACGACTTATTAGTAGTGAGGTTTAACTAGGTTTATGAATAACAGCACTATTGTGTAAAAAATAATCCATCACGCTGATGGAAGGTAAGGTACATGCAGATTTGAGTGAACAGGCGCTCTAGAATGAGGTTATCGCGCGGTAAATATTACAAAATTACAAACATACTGCAGGTGGTTCGTATACGTGCTCTTATCGGTACAGAAAAACTTCCATTTCCTTTCCATAGTAACTCTAACTAAATAGGGCTTGTGTTTGTTTAATAAATGCAGTCTGAATCAATGAGCATTTAAAACCTTTATAACTCTACGTTTAGTTTGCTTTTCAAGGAGATATTATGTCCACTAAGTACTTTTTACCAAAAAAAAAAGCCTTTCTGGCTGAAATGTGCAATACAAAAAGTACCTAGAAAAGCCAGATAATGAAAAAGAAAAAAAGTTGTACTAATTTTTTCCGCTTAGACTCGCCGAATCGAATAAGGTTCTGATTTGTATATTTGTAACTTTGAAAAGGGAGCTTTTAAGGGCCTTCATAGAGCCAACTAGCGCCGCCAATCTTAAAAAAAATAATATCTTCCAATATAATAAATTTTATTTTAAAAGCTATTTACGAAATGTTTATTACGATAAATACTATTTTTAAAATGCTTATTTATAACGTGATTCAATGTCAGTAAGTTGTAGTTCACATAATTGCGAAAAACGGCCGTCTTTGGCACATTTGTGAACTACAACTTAGCTTGTCGCAATTATGCCATGTTATATTGAAAAATAGTATTTATCGTAATAAACATTTTGTAAATAGCTTTTTTAATAAAATTGATTATATTGGAAGATATTATTTTTTTAAGATTGGCGGCGCTAGTTGGCTCTATGAAGGCTCTTAAAAGTTTCCTTTTCAAAGTTACAAATATACAAATCAGGACCTTATTCGATTCGGCGAGTCTAAGCGGAAAAAATTAGTAGGTACAACTTTTTTTCTTTTTCATTATCTGGCTTTTCTAGGTACTTTTTGTATTGTACATTTCATCCAGAAAGGCAGTATTTTTTTTGGTAAAAAGTACTTAGTGGACATAATATCTCCTTAATCTCCTAATCCATGGGGATTACAAAATAAAAACAGGAAAAAAAATACATTTTCCGATCACCGCACAATCATTTAATTAGTGACAATACAAATACGTATAGTAAATCATCAAGTATCATAGTACATCCATCGTCAACAAAGTGACTAATTATTGTACCTAAAAGTCTTAATTTTCCGTTTAAAATAATGCGTTTCCAATTTCCTCTAACATCACAGATTAGATAACTGTAGATAATCGAGCAGGAAGCATTACAAAATAATGATTAAATACCTACGACTGAACGTAGTATTACAATATCTTTGCCTACGACGTATGTTATGACTGTGTATTATGAATGACAATCATCATTCGCATGAGTGACGAATGACGATAGGTCACATGTGTCACACTCAAGTCACAAGTCCACACTCAAAGTACTCACATTTTACAGTATAAGTAATGAGTGCAGTTTGGACACTGCAATACAGCAAGTGATAGGCATACGTGTTCGACGAATATGGTCCTAATTGTGAGACTTGGATTACGTTCTTCACAATCAAAAACTTTTTTTTCTTCATTAGTAGGTAACATTACACATCTCGGAGAGCTCGATGGTGCAGTGGTTGGGTCACTAGACTTGCGATACGGATGTCCCAGGTTCGATCCCCGGCCAGGTCCAGTACCAATGAGTTATCCTCGGTGTTTTCGACGGAAAAACTTACGGTACTTACTTACATTTACCGAATGCTGTCAAACCGGTGAAGGAATGATGAAACCTGCATTCCGTAGAATAAAATCTATGTGCAAACTGTACTGGGCCCGCATGGTGGATCATGGCCCGAGCTCCCTCGATGTAAGGGAAGGTCTGTGCCCGAGCATTGTGGACATAAAAAATAGACTGATGATGATGATTGCTTATCTAAAATTCTTGTACGGTATACCGGTAATGGCTAACAAAAATGAAGTTCAAATAAATGAATAAATAAATAAAAAGTCGATATTACTGTACGGTGGAACACAGAGAAAGGTGTACAGGAGAGTTTTTAAGGCTGAGATTTTCTCAAAAACTATGTAGGTACTTGACCTATTGCAAAAATTATTGTACCTGTATAAGAATTATTAAATTCGGCTAAAAGTCTAGGTAGGTCCAGTAGTTTATAAGAAAATTTCAACCTTATTGGGCCACCTGTAGACTTATCTCTGTCTTCGACTGTACCTACCTAACCACCTACACATACCTACTAGTTAAGATTTTTATATCACTTTATTTAGCTCATATCGTAAAGATTGATAAGCTATTACAATATAAGTATGAGTAACGAATTTTATATAATTTCTTACAAATGGCTGATGTCAGTCAAGGAAAAACAATTTACCTGTAGTTGTGCAAAATGCACTTTGCCACTTTACCCTCCGCCTTTCGGCAGTCGGGTAAAAACTATATTAATTGAATTTCGTCTAAACCCAATAAACATTCTTAATTAATTAATGCATTAAATATGCTATCAATTATTCACAGTCATAATATTAATGGGGAAACCGGTAAGGAACATTAATTCGTATAAGTTCGCAACAAAAAATGCAAATGTGTACATACACCCACACAGCCAATTGGTGCGGTACCATTGTATTAAACTCACTTAATACTCGCTCGTAACTCGGTTGTTAGAAATTGCAACTTATTCCGAAAAAATGTAGAGGCCAAATAGGTAAGTGCCACTACGTTTGTTCTTGTTTGTGCTTGTTTTCAACGGTTGTTGTGGGGCCGATTAGTCTGCGATAGGCCAGTGAGAACTAAGTGAAATAATCTCACAATAACACTGAGAGAGGGTTACCGCGACTTCCATCGTTTTCAGTACTTCATGTTTTAACAAATGACAACGAAATGCAGCAATGTCCAAGTGTCAAAATGAAAACGTCAACTAAAACGATTTGAAGTCGCTGTCACCCAAGGTACTGGGAGCTTGTTTTTTCATTTCATTTCAACTTTAATCGGGCCGATATTTGTGGGACTTTTGCGTTGTAATAAAAAACCTTAAGGTACTCTATTTTCCTCCGCTTTTGTGCGGTCGAATATAGTCGGTCATCTGTGACCAGTGATAACTAGGTAAGTGACTTCTAAGACCATAGTACCTTAGTGAACGCACACATAACCCCCACTTGCAATATAAGATAACTAGAGTCAGCGACTTAACCCGAGCAAAATGTATGGAGTTTTCTCGGGTTAACTACTTAACCCAGGGTTTTCTCGATATTGCAAGAGACCCTTAGCATCTTGTTGTGTGCAATGTTGGAGTCCAAAGCCAGTTGAACTGCGTTCCTCTCATCGGGTCAGCCCGTCGATCTTATAATCGGACATATTTGTGAGACTTTTGAATAAAATGCCTTTGTTCTACTTTATGGGCACGATCATAGTATCTCGTCTGCGGCCAGTGAGAACTAAGTGACTTTCAAGACCATAGTACCGTATTGGACGCACACAGTAACACAGCACCTTGGTGTGTGCAATCTTGTCTCGTCTGGGCTCCGTAGCCAGTGGGACTGCATTCCACCCAGCGGGTCAGCCGAAGACCGCTCTAACTGAACTTTTCGTTTTTGCGTTTTATAGGCGTTTTTTGGCCATTTGAATGGCTTTTATGAGCTAGATCTCCGGTTTTAGTCTAAATTTCTGACAAAATAGCTCTACAACAAACCGACGAACGTGTATGAAGAGATTGATAAATGTAGATGAAGCGAGAGTTGTATGCCAGGATCTCAGCAGATGCAAGTCCATCGTCTCTGCCTACCCCTACGGGAAACAGGCGTGTTTATGATCATAATGATGATGAAATAGCTTCGTGTTCATACTTTCACGACTATTTTTATGTTCTCCTACGTCAGTTAGAGTCTCAAAAACGCTGAAAACGCCACAATAATGGTGTGAAAACGAGGATTTTGACTGAAATTACTTCAATTTCAATATGTGTGATAAAACACTATTAAGATAACCCTTTCCAAGATACAATTCGTTTACGTTTTACATAAGTACCTACATATGTAGTACCCCATACATCATTCAAACCCTAAAATCTACCAACTATCAACACATCACCCTTTACCAAACCAGTGTCAAATTTCGTACCTATAATGACTACAAGGCTACCTAATTGAACCTAATACCAATTAGGCACATAAAGATCAGTTCATGCGACACCGCCTTGCATGCCCAGTTGACCTGACGCACACTAGCACATGACCGGTGTCTCATACGTGCACGTGTGGGTTTGTAAAGGTGAGCTTTCATAACAGGCATGTTATGTAATATAAAATTATCCTTTCCTTTACTTCTTTAGAATCAATCATTTCAGCAAAGTATAATATTCAAAATTAATATAAATTAAATTAATATATTCAAATTATAATATTAAAAAATAAAAGCAAGTTAAACACAGTTGGTCCCGGTTTTTGTTGCTCGACAGCAGTCGTTGGGCCATGTTAAGGCATAAACAACTCTGAAAATAGCTTTGGTTTGGTCACTAAATCAATCGAGAAGAAGAAGACAATCACTCTTTGATAAAGCCGGTATTTAGACCGATAGTTTTGCTAAAACTGTCGTAACTGGTTGTCGGTCGACTTTCGACTCCATGAATATTCAGGCATTCGTCGAGTAAACGAAGTACATGAACGAATAGTCGACTGTACTTGTATTGACTCAACAAATATTCGAGCCTATGATGGCGCCAAAATTGTAGACAAGTTCTTTTTACAAAATTTTAGACTTTTTAAATCGTTTTATTATCTGCGTCGCAATCGTAAAGTACCTAACCTAAGTATTACCAACTTACCATTAATCTGCTATCCAGTCTACCTTTACAAATTGCTACCTACTATTTTGGATCAACTTACTCTGCTGTACCCTGTTTTAGCAACACAGTCCAATCCAGTCAAATGTAAACGCATCCTAAAGTATATGGTAAGCATATAATATGCGTCTGCGCAAGCTGGCATGCACGCTCACATGCGCAAGGACCGGCCGCGGGTATCCTGTAGACGAGCGTACCTGAGTTTTTGAGCAACCACTACAAAAACGATGATCGTCTCGCATGAAACTTCGTTAAGTATTAAAATTAAATACTCCTTTACGTAATGGTAGTCATTCTGGTTTATAAAAACTTAGTAAAATCAGGTATTATGAAATTAATGTTTTATTAAAAAGAAATGTTAATGAGAAGTTTCCAACCAATTATATTAACGTGACTATGTAATTTTTGATCGTATTTGTAATTTTATTTAAGACATAATTTATAGCTATATTGGTTTGTAACTTCTCATTAAGTATATTTCTCTTTAATAATAACATTAATCTCAGAAAACCTGATTTTACTTAGATTTTATAAACTTTTTAGATAATCTCAACCTTAACAACTATCCTGTACACCTTTCCATGTCCTAGACTGTACATAAGGTACATTCTTGTGTATGTTTTTAGAGACTCGTAGCACAGAAAATACTCTCCCCTTTTATATTTTGCGTAGAATGAACATTTTATTCAAAATTCGTTATCAAGACGGATTTAACGATATCACATGCATCAAAACCCATCAACCACTCTTATAGGCTACGTTACCTATGTCACAAAGAAATCATATCGTAAGTAGGTACTACTTAGTAGAACAATTAGCAAAGATAAAGTCAATGCATTGTTTGATTGCAATGACAAATATCTCTTGTTAGATCATTAACAGCACTTAAAACGTGTGCTTCTTGGAAACAATCGTCAGGGTACATTACCTAACCCCCAACCAATACTTACCTGTATAGGTACTTGTCTCTGTCTTCGGCTGTACTAACCTATTGGGTTATAATAATTTTTATATAGTATATCACTAGATGGCGAGGTAATAATAATAATAATAATCTCGTGAAGGCCGAAAAGGAAAAGCTAAGTAAATACTTAGACTTGGCTCACGAGATTACCGCCATGTGGGATGTGGACTCAACCATAATTGTTCCGATAGTCGTAACCGTGAACGGTTTAATAGCGAAGAGTCTCGACCAACACCTTAAGAGACTCTCCCCAGACAGTTGGGTCAAGAGCCGGATGCAGAAGGCAGTGCTGCTGGACACGGCACGCATTGTGAGGAGGTTCCTCACTCTGGGATCCTAACCTCCGGCAGCTTGGATGCGCATGCATCCCGCTGCCGGTGGGTGGCTATTTTTTATATTTATATATTTTTCTATTTGTTTTTGATATTGAAATGTATAAATATATTAAATAAGAGATAAATTAAATAAAGATAATAATAATAATAAAAACTCGTATTAATTTGGAAGGGGGATGGAGTAAACGTATCCAATAGCGGAAACCCCAACCCTCTCCATGCATATATTCAATACATATACTTATCAGAACAACCAAAATACCATGCTGTTATATATTTCTGTATAGTGAATAAATAAATAAATTTAAAAAACCAACCAAATAGCTTTAATTTTCGTCAAAACTAATAGATTGAGAGAAAATTATGGGATTGACATTTGACTTCGTTAGCAAATGTTTTACTAGCGTTAACGAAGTCAATGCCCACTTGGTTACTTTGATTAATTCCCAATTTCCAAATTATTTATTTTTAATAGCCTGTAATGTCTCACTGCTGGGCAAAGGCCTCCCCCCAACCCAGAATCAGACCACGCGTTATAACAGTTTTCAAATGATTGTAATTATTTAATTTTTCAACTAATTTCAATTCTGTTTCCACAGTTAATGTTCAATTTATGTCTAATTTGTAATATTATTGAAAATAATTTCATTTCAATACTTGGCAATCTATATTACCATCGCTGGTCACTTTGCATTAAATATCGTCACGTATTTTTACCACTTTCTCATAACGAACAAAGCTTCCTAACCATCTATTGAGAGTTTACCGTGAGCTTACATTCCAGCTTCGATACCGCTTTAAAAAGCCCAGTATTACCTCATACAAAATCAATCAAAAAATAATCCGCTTAAATTGCTTGAGGTCTTGAACACGTCTTTGAATACACAATTAAAAGGCTCTTATCAAAGCTTCGTCTCACCATTTTTTGCCTAATCCTCTGCCCAGCTATTTGAGTTACGCCCACGCTGGATAGAGACGAAATATGGGTTTTGTTACTAGTGGGATAAAGAGGTAAGAGGACCCGTTAGGAAAGTAGTGTCGACTACTAGATTTACGCGTGAATAGTGATGGTTGGTGTGGACTGTTGAGATATATCGATAGGTTCCATGATAAAAGTGGCAATTATATCTAAAATTATATTTCTGTGTTCCTGAAAAAGCACAGCTTTTATCGAAAAGTTTGAGTGTAACTCTGGAGTTGGTTTAACCATTTCGGAGAAAAAATATGTACACGTGGGAAAAAGTTTAATGGCAGAAAATTCAAACCATGATTTATAAGGTATACTGGTAGATACACGCCTATTGTTACGGACTGGCCACCTTTGGGCCATGTTTTTATAGCTAATTTATCCTTCTGTCATTTTCTCTTTCTGCCATTGTAAATGTCACGATCAACACCAAAATTCTTACTAAATTATACCACATGATGTCTAGAAAATAAGTCTTTAATTTACCAGCGAGCCCAGCTCCTCAACTCCTATATTGCTGGTTAGCTGTGCAATTTCAATGTTACTTACCATTTTTGGTCACTACCATACAGATTTAGATATTTGTCCGACTACTACTTACCGACCAATATGTAATCCTGCCGCGCCGGCTTCATGAACACATGTGGCTTTTTGTGGCGGAGGCCCCAAGACACAGGTCGAGTTACTGATGTTGAGCTCAATATTTAGTCGTGGTAGCACTAGAGTACATGATTGGTTTTGTAATTGTAAATATACATTTTTAGATCAATATGTAACTATAGTATGACCGTCTAAATCAGTCTTCGCCTGCGCGGTACAGGGATGTGGGGGAAGGCGACAACGGGGACCCCTGTACCGCGCAGGCGAAGACTGATTTAGAGGGTCATGAACTCATGACTAATTATAACAAAAGCCAGTGGTCTGTATAAGTACTGTGGTTTTTTTTCCTATTTTACTAGAGTTAACAAAAGTCCGTGCCACTTGGCAATGGAGGCATATGCCGATGCCCTCTATCGATAGTGATAAAGCGCATCACTATAACAAGGGCCCGAGGGCCGGCAAGTGAGAGAATTAAGTCAGTTTTTACCTGGTACCTGCGATGACTCACACGGACATTCATCACGGGTTCTCACAGCCTCGCTGCCTGTGGCCACGTTTTTTTGTCCTCTACTTGTCTCGGAGGCGGGTTTTTATTTTTAATTAGTCACCGTGGTAGTTTGTTTTGAGGTTTACGGTATTGGGTGGGTTTAGGTTATTAGGTTTTCGTAATTGTTGCTTTTGGCAATATTTCTTTTAGATTAGTTATGGAAGTTGCTCCTGTAGTAGAGAGCTCGGTGGCGCTGTAGGTACTTCCTTCGCTGTTTTGAGAGCATTCCGTAAACGTACATTTTTCCTTCGAAAAACTTAGGATAACATTGGTACGTCATGAACGACCTGGGGTTTGAACTTGGGCTTCCGTAAAGCCGTGTACTCACCAGAGAGCTGTTCCACCTTGTTGCACCTGATTCTCAGGTTGAGTGGCGTGCCTTGGGAGCAGCGTTGCCAGATTTTTTGGGCAAAGCGGTATTTAAAACTTTTTGAGTGAAAAAAGCGGGATTCTTTCGTCGAAAGCGGGACATAGTGAAAAACGGCCAAGTGCGAGTCGAACTCGCGCACCGAGGGTTCCTTACAATGCAAAGCAACTTAACCCTGTAATATTTCGCTAACGAAAAGAAAAACTAGATTTAGGGACCAACTTATCTTTGCCATTCGTAAAATACTATCGACATACTTCCCCATTCCTTGAGCAGCTGCTGCTTAATAACAAAAAAATATATTATAATAAAGGTACTTAAATAATGCGGGGGCATGGGGTTCTGATTCTGTAAATTTCGTCGCAGATTTGGGTCGCCGCTTAAGGGACAGTGGTAATGACCCCCGCTCCGGGTCGTATCTCGTCCAAAGTATTTCCCTCGCAATCCAGCGCGGTAACGCTGCTGGTGTGATGGGAACATTTCGACGAGACACGACCCGAGACGGCGACTTCTACATTTGATTTGATACCAAATTTTTGTCTTTTTCTATAATCTGTTTTGGCGTATATTTTTTGATGTAAATGTTAAATTTAGTAGTTATATTGAGCTTATTATGTATTATGTCTATTAAATATTTGTGTACTTAAATAAGAATTAGTTATAATCCCCGAAAAGCGGGACTGAGCCTGTCCCGCGCGGGACATTTATTTTTGATTAAAAAATCGGGATGGAGAGGCCTATATCCAGCAGTGGACTGATACGGGCTGGTGATGACGATGTATGTATGTAATATCCTCCGAGTCCACAACACAAACAAATACAATCAATTGTCTGATGTAGAGTAGGTAATGGTATACTAATTGGGAGTACGCAGGCCGCGGGAAACGGCTGGGGGCACGGACAATTGCTCTGTCCTTGCTCGCCTACGCAGTAGGAAACTAGGAACGGGATACTATCCATCTTGTAACTGGGGATCTGTGTGGATGCTACACTTGCATAAACTCAAATGCGTCTCCCCTAGGGGCAGGCAGAGAGGGAATTTCATTTAGATCCTGCCCCATTATTTTAGCGAGGTCGGTACGGTGGAACACACAGAAAGGTGTATAGGAGAGTTTTTAAGGTTGAGATTTTCTCAATAACTACTTGACCTATTACAAAAATTCTTTCACTGTTTCATAGATTAAAGTTAAAACTATGTAACTGGAAAAGAATGATTAAATTCGGTCCAGTAGTTTTTGAGAAAATCTCAACCTTATTGAGGTCTCCTGTATACCTTTTTTATTATTAAACTTTTTACACAAGTATGTAAACTTAAAGCCTAGTGACATTTTCATCTGAGCCCCTCCGTGCCTTGTTGGTCCCGGGTGCTGTCGCTCGGCAGCAGTCGTTAGGCCACGTCAGAGGCCTACGGGCGGCCCGACTGTGACAATAGGTTTGATCACTAATCCAAACGAGAAAAGACAGAAATCCCAAGGCCAATGAAATAAAAATGTATATTTACCTGTTTACCGGTTTACCTGAGAGGGGTTATGTTTTGGTGCAAGCTTACAGCTTAGTTGTTAGTATGCTAATCATCATGGCAAGGTTGGCTTCAATTTTAATGACAGTAATACTAGGAAATCTATCTGTCTAGATTTTCCTATGTTCTGTCAATCAATTTACTATCGCACAATCTCCAATACGACGTATAAAATTTACGTGCACACTTGAAGCTGAGATCATTTCCTCTAAAAGCCGACAAGAAAATACGTTTATCTATTCAAGTCTTAGATTAAAATACTGATGCAAACGCTAGAAATGTTACAACATAAATTGCACTAAAAATTCGGAAAGTGCAATCTGCTTCTCAGTCTGAAGTCTTTGTGGAATCGATTTCCATTTTACAGTATCATTGCTGGGTTTCATAGTAACTTTATAATTATTGGCACATCAAGCGAGCAATGGACTTGAGAATGGGTTTATTGTCACTGACAGGTAAATAATGGGGAGGTGTTGCTTTTAAGCTAAACTGACAATCACTGACAACACCGCGATTTATCGCTACAATTTGCACGCCAGCCAACAAATAGACGGCATTGCTAGCGGGTTTTTTATGTGAAAGGGAGACAGACCACCTGATGGTCAGCGGTCATCGTCGCCTATAGAGGCATCGGCACCTAGTTTATTCGCATTTATCTTGACGCGTCCCATATCAATATAACTCTGTGGAAAGACGCCGGGAGGCATTCCACATTCTGCAAATACGTACGAAAGTTCGCGTAAAGCATGTTGTGGTAGACAACTACGTAGAACACGTGGATGGAAGTTCTCCCACCGAACGGATGGTACAGTCGAAGACAGAGATAAGTATACAGGGGGCCTCAATAAGGTTCAAGCCTCAAAAACTACTGGGCCGAATTTAATAATACTTTTACATTACATAGTTTTAACTTTTATCTATCAAACAGTGAAAGAATGTTTGCAATAGGTCAAGTAGTTTTTGAGAAAATCTCAACCTTAAAAACTCTCCTGTGCACCGTACGTAAGAAGTTTCACGCCAATAACATAAGAAATGTTACAATTTTACTGTTAAACCTGTCAGTGAATCCTTGAGATTGCACTATTCCGATGTGTTAGTATAATATTTGGACCATGCATCTATAGTATTTATCTCATGTTTTATTTTCTTTCTTCTTTCTTTTTTCATTACCAATTCTTGCTGTTTCGGAACCGATGTACCAGTTTAAAATTAAATAGACCTAAGAAAGAGTGGGCCCTCCTGACACAGGCGAATTTTTAATTTGCCTACTAGGAGGTACCTTATTTCTGTATCATCTATATGCTGGTGTTTTTGAAAATAAATTTATTTTATTTTATTTTATTTATTTTATCTACGTCTAAATTTATATTCCACTATTCGCGAATCGCGAGAGATATCCGCCCGCGCCGGTGTGCCGCCAATTTACATATCATTGACGTGCTAGGATAACGGTAACCTGGCGATCATCAACCCTGAAGAAATGTTATGCAATACACATGAGGGCTACATTCGACTTTTGGTGATAAGCCTGACTCATGGACGAGTAGTGACATATTGAAAGTCGCAATGACTGATGGTTTTCGTGTAGGTACCATCAGCAACAGCTCCGCCTGCTCACTTTTCAAATGTTATTCTTTGCACCAGCACGCGGGCCTCTTGCTATTGAGCAATCAGGGGACAGTGACCCTTTTTATGTGTCTAAGATAATTGTTTTGTTTGTATAGACTCTTATTGAACAAAATGTAGGAGTCCTATGATAAAAACATGTGTGCAAAAAATCTTTTGTTGTTGACCTGTCTTAAATCACATACCCGGTTTGCTATTGGTTGATGAAAAAAGGAGGAGCTGTGGGGCCGCCGGTAACTACAAATGAATTGCAACCTAAAGGTGATCAGGCGGAACTGTTGCTGATAGTACCTACTTCAACTATCATTGGTAATGATGATTGTAGTACGGACAACAGCAGATCAATGGTAACACTTGCAGTACGATTTTAAATCTTACGACGCAGATAATAAGAACAGTCCAAAGTGTTACACTTACGAGTTTAACTTCAAAGTGCACAGTTACACTGCACTTGATGATTTTAAAGACAAAAATTAAGATTTTAAATATAACCTGTTAGGAAAAGAAAGATGACGTGTTTTGTAAGTTTGGACTATAACTCACTTCTTAGTGAATTTCCAAAAGCTTGTACGGTGGAACACAGAGAAAGGTGTACAGTAGAGTTTTTAAGGTTGAGATTTTCTCAATAACTACTTGACCTATTACAAAAATTATTTCACAGCTTGATAGATAAAAGTTAAAACTATGTAACTGGAAAATAATTAATAAATTCGGTCCAGTAGTTTTTGAGTAAATCCCAACCTTATTGAGGCCCCCTGTATACTTATCTCTGTCGTCGACTGTACCTACTTCAACTATCAATGGTAATGATCATTGTAGTACGGACAACAGCAGATCAATGGTAACACTTGCAGTACGATTTTAAATCTTACGACGCAGATAATAAGAACAGTCCAAAGTGTTACACTTACGAGTTTACTGCACTTGATGATTTAAAAGACAAAAATTAAGATTTTGAAGATGACCTGTAAGGAAAGGTAAAGATGACGTGGTTTTGTAAGTTTGGTTTATAACTCACTTCTTAGTGAATTTCCAAAAGCTTGTACCTACTTACCTACCTACTCACTAAACATAGAGATAAAATGCTGCCAGCATGTTCTGGGCACGCATTTCCTCGATGCGACGTGCTGGAAGATATCTTTTATATGTATACTTATAATAAAATTATTTATTTGTTTATTACGTGTAATTTTATTACGAATTTATAAGTTTATTGAATGAAATTAAGAGCTCGGTGGCTCAGTGGCTGGGTCAATGGACTTGCGATACGGAGGTCCTAGGTTCGATTCCCAGCCAGGACATACATGTACCAATGAGTATCCTCGGTATTTCCGACGGAAAAGCTTACGTACATTTACCGAGTGCTCTCAAAAACGGCGAAGGAAAACATCGTGATGAAACCTGCATGCCGTAGAAGAAGAAAAAATCTAAGGCATGTGAAATCCGCCAATCCGCACCGGGCCAGCGTGGTGGGCATAGCCCCAGCTCCCTCGATATAACGGAAGGTCTGTGCCCGAGCAGATATGGCAATATAAATAGACTGATGATGAAGTTTATTGAATAAAATTTCTGTTATATAATAGAGTAGGTTTTTTTTTATAATGTTGAACGCTGAATGAAGTGTTCAAGACAAATTTTATTAAAAAAAGCTATTTACAAAATAAAATAAATAGAGTAGGTTACTTATAAAGAAACATGAAGGTATGTCATAGACATTTTGTTTTTTCGTTAGCAAATCAATCCCATGCTTTTTCATTCAACGTTATCTAACAAAGGTCCCTCTGCAAATCCTACTCCTGCATTTCCTATACATGACCTAAGTACTCTGAAGTCTGTCCAAATCGATGACCCAAATACCATCAACCAGAAGACATGAATCGATAAATTAAACTCCACCGATGCCCAACGTGTTCAATTCAACACATAACTCGCTAAATGAGTCCACATTGACCGGCGCTTGCGCAACGCATTGCGGTACTTTGGACCATTCACTACCAATCAGACGCTGCCGTATTGGGGAGGCAATACTTGTTCTTTGAGATTTTTTGGACGGAGAACTGTCACCAAAATATAAGTAAGTAGATAGAAATAGCAGATATAAACCCTTTTTTTTTGGCTTTTTGAAAGTTGCGAAATTATTTGATAATTTTCAGTATAATGTCTACAGTGGGTGTTTTGTGTTTAATATCACGTTAAATTAATCAGAAAATGTTCGCGAATGACAGTATGGTGAAGTTATTGGAGATTTCAAGCAGGATCTGAAGTTTGGCGCCATGGTCAAGATTCCCACTACGAGCTCGTGAACGTGACTGTCGAGCTGCTTCGTCCGCAGTGATTGACGCTACGGCGTCTCCTGTGGATGAAGACATGAAGACGCTGCTACCCAGGGTGATGACGCTACGGCGACTCCCCTGGAGAAGACTATTTATACATTGATATTTTTGTAACATGACATTGGCAAATGACGAACTGTAGAGTCCATTAATAAAATAAATAAATAAAAAACCCTTTTTTTATAAGAATCAATTAAAAATAAAATTAAGTAATAATAATTCCAATTAATCGTAGGTAAAAATAACATTAACTTTATTGTTGAAGCCGGCATTTTTAGACCGATGTCAACGGTCTTTATCAAGGTGAAAATCGATCCAAACAGCCGATCTAAACATCGCCTTCAAATTTTTTTAACGCTCATTGTTTGTAATGAATCAGTTTTTAGGTTTTTGTAAGTACTTACAAACTAACTTCTAGGTTCTCTTGAAAACGACGGTTGCAAAATTATTTGATAATTTTTGTTTTATTGTCTACAGTGGTTATTTTGAGATTAATATCACGTTAAATTAATCAGAAAATGTTCGCGATTGACAGTATGGTGAATTTGTTGGATAATTTGAGCAAGATCTGGGGTATCAAACTTTTATCAAGAGTTCCCGCTACAAGCTCGGGAGTGAACTTGACTGTCGAACTGCTTCGTCCAGAGTGATGACGCGACGGCGTCTCCTCTGGATGAAGACATGAAGACGCGGCTACCCAGGGTGATGACGCTACTGCGACTCCCCTGGAGGAAGATAGAAGACTATTATATATTGAATTTTCTGTAACATGACATTGGCAAATGACGAACTGTCGAGTCCATTAATAAAATAAATAAATAAAAACTAACTTTTATACCTACTTACAAAAACCTCATGCAATGACTCTATACTATAGAGTCATTAATGACCTTTCAACGACTTGCCCCTCTCTATACTATTTCCTCTCTTTGATCGGCGAATAGAGAGGGCAAGCCTTGCCTCCTAATCAGCCTAAGCTGTTGCTTCATTTCATGCAAAATATGACTGTATAAGAGCTTTTAGAGCACTCATCTTTAATTCTACATCGAAATATCTACGAAATATTTTATGATTAAAAAGATTTTTACAGATTAATTTTTTTACACAAAATGGATGCCTCACTAGCCCTCATTTACCCGTTTTTGCAACAGTAGATATTGTGCACAGCATGCGTGCCTCATAAACTCATAATCGGAGGTCAAACCGCCACGAGATATCGCATGCCTCGTTGTCCATTCCATTAATCGCTACTTGCCCTGTGATCCCAGTAAGTGCCCGCTATCTGAGAACATCTTGTCCGCGAACATGATGAAGATACTTCTTTAGGCAGTAGGTTTGTCAACGGTATAATTCCACTGGTGGATTCAGAAACAAGGCTGTTTTTGTCTTTTATAGCCACAATTTTCACATCAGCTAATCTTAGATTGTGGGGTGATCGCGACTTACATCGTAATCGCTTTCAATGTGTCCATGGACGATATACATTGCTGCGGTTCGTTGTTGTTTGTTAAACTTGCAAAAACATTGCAGTAATGTAGCGTCCATGTGTCAAATTGAAAGCAATTACGATTGAAGGGTTTCGGCGATATAATATTGTTGCTTTTTACTTCTACTTTCAACTTTGATTCAATAGGACCTATTTATGTGCGACTATGACTATACCAAGTGATACCTTATTTATTTATTTTATTAATGGACTCGACAGTTCGTCGTTTGCCAATGTCATGTTACAGAAAATTCTATATATTCAATAGTCTTCTATCTTCCTCCAGGGGAGTCGCAGTAGCGTCTTCACCCTGGGTAGCCGCGTCTTCATGTCTTCATCCAGAGGAGACGCCGTAGCGTCATCACTCTGGACGAAGCAGCTCGACAGTCACGTTCACATTTAACGTGATATTAAACACAAAGTAGTCCCTGCAGACATTAAAAGGAAAACCATCAAACAATTTCGCAACCGCCGCTTCCCGCCAATTTCAAGGGAACCCAAGTAATACCTAGAACAGCACATCAGCGCATAATGTCAAGGAAAATGTAGATGCGTGCTGTATGCGTTTCATATCTCAAATGTAATTGACCTAAATTTCATTACAATGAAACTGGCTTGCCGACTTGTTATCGGCAAAAATGTCTTTAATCTTACGTATCCAAGGAGACTAGCACTTAAGCGACAATATGATAGACCTATCAACAGTCAATATCACTTGAAAGATATTGGAGATATCAGAGACGCCAATGATTTAGACTTTTGGACTTATTACTGCCTCGAATAACCTTTGGCCCGTTGGATCAGTCAACAACAGGATAATATTGTACTTGTCGAAGACAGAGACAAGTAGGTATACCGGGAGCCTTAAGGTTGAGATTTTCTTAAAAACTACTGGACCGAATTTAATAATTATTTTACAGTAACATAGTTTAATAATTAAAACAGTGAAATAATTTTTGCAATAGGTCAAGTAGATTTTGAGAAAATCTCAACGTTAAATACTCTCCTGTACCTACACCTTTCTCTGTGTTCCACCGTACCATACATAGTCGAGAGGCATGGATAGAGATGGAGGATGCCTTCTCTACAGAAGGATCCTATAACTAGAACGTAACGGACCTCCTAAACAAAAGACAGTGTACCTAATAAGTAAACCAACATTATGGCGTTCGAATATGTAACTTACTACTTATAATTTTAGAGCTAGGTATAATTTTAGCCTACTTGTGTCTTTTGAAGATAATGTAGGTAAAGCTGGCAGCTGCTCTTCCTACGAAGAGGGTCTATCTATCATTTCGCAGATAGCATATTTTGAGCTAGTGACAATTTCCCAAATGCTGGTTTCATTCGAAAATTGCTGAACCACCTGTTTTATACAGCGAAATTCAGAGAACCTCCTTGAACCAAGGTTATAAGTTATTATCCGCTCCAAATATCACTATGTATTTATTATAATTTCACGAAATGAATAGTTTTCGTCGTCGACTGTACACGTAACAGTATCGTCGTTCTGTTTTATGGCCATATCGTCAGAGAAACGCACGTTTCTCTCCTGACCAGACTAGGGTTGTCAGCCGACCCACATTGCAAACTATGTACTTACCCTCTACTTACCTATACCGCAGCCCAAATCAAGCGTCTTATTTTGTAAACAAATAGGATCGTCTAATTACCTGTTGTAATGTACCTAACACTGAAGAAATTATTTAGTAATTTTCCTTTTAATGTCTACAGGGACTATTTTGTGTTTAATATCACGTTAAATTAATCAGAAAATGTTCGCGAATGACAAGTACGGTGAAGTTATTGGATTATTTATGCAAGATCTGAAGTTTCAAGCTTTTATCAAGAGTTCCCGCTACAAGCTCGGGAGTGAACGTGACTGTCGAGCTGCTTCGTCCAGAGTGATGACGCTACGGCGTCTCCTCTGGATGAAAACATGAAGACGCGGCTACCCAGGGTGAAGACGCTACTGCGACTCCCCTGGAGGAAGATAGAAGCCTATTGAATATATTGAATTTTCTGTAACATGACATTGGCAAATGACGAATAGTCGAGTCCATTAATAAAATAAATAAAAAATAAAATGATGAGTGATGATCTCGTGAGTCGATTTCTTCTTCTTAGTCGTGTTTCAATACTGAAATCTGTGTCTGGCTCACAGAACACTATTACCCTGTCTGGATCCTCCATCTAGTTGTCAATCAAACACCTCCAGCCATTTCTGCCCGTAGTCCGTCTCAGATTTTAGACAATAAAACTCAACTAATACTAAAAAGTCAACTAATCATCATTCCATCCATGGTGCCAGCCCTGCAAGCAAACCCTTTCCCGGTGGTCTAGTGTAAGCTTTACTTGGCAACAAGCAAGAACTTCAAAGCTGGCATACACGTTTTGAGAGCAATTCATAAATGTACACTCGACTGCATATCGATGGTAACACTTGCACATATTATGAAAAGAAGTACTTACAAAGTCTATAACTTTTGATATCGTTACTGCTTTAAAATACTGTAAACCACAGTCTTTGATTTGTTTTGTTTTTAAAATGTCTTTATTTGCCATAAAGTAAAGTACAGTTATTCAACCTTAAATAACAAATTTTTGGATTATAGTTTTATACAAGCTGACACGCTTTTGCAAAACATTTAAAACTAAAGGATTTTTTTTTACACCATAGCTACTCAACATTATTAATTAAATGAACTGAAGTACAGGAATATATGCCTGACTTGCATGTCTGGCATAATTTTAGAACTAAGTGGGTAGGTATTAAATAAATACTAATACCACCCAGAGGTAAAAGTATGTAGAGCTGATTGCAAATTTTTACTAAGGAAAGTTTACACAATTTTGGTGTTCTCACTGATTGTGAATGTTGTAGGAGGTCGATCTTGGTTTCCTTCTACAACATTAGAAATCAGTGACAACAAATATGACGTCACAACTCACAGGCCAGCCACCCTATTACCGTTCTCAAAACGATGAAATTATACCATGTCATGGCGCGCCAAACAGAGACGCCGCTACACCAATGCCAAGCACTGTCGTGAAAGGTCACGGCCGCTATGACATGGTATGATTTGATCGTTTTGAGAACGGTAATAGCCCCCACAGGCACATGACTCAGATTCAAATAGGGTAGATTCTCTAGTAGGTTCTCTTGAAAATGGCGGGAAACGACGGTTGCAAAATTATTTGATACTTTTTGTTTTATTGTCTACAGTGGTTGTTTTGAGATTAATATCACGTTAAATTAATCAGAAAATGTTCGCGAGTGACAGTATGGTGAATTTATTGGATAATTTGAGCAAGATCTGGGGTTTCAAACTTTTATCAAGAGCTACGAGCTCGGGAGTGAACGTGACTGTCGAGCTGCTTCGTCCAGAGTGATGGATGAAGCTACGGCGTCTCCTCTGGATGAAGACATGAAGACGCGGCTACCCAGGGTGAAGAGGCTACTGCGACTCCCCTGGAGGAAGATAGAAGACATATTGAATTTTCTGTAACATGACATTGGCAAATGACGAACTGTCGAGTCCATTAATAAAATAAATAAACAAATAGGGTAATTCCTCTCTTAACTCTTATTCATTATCTCCATAGTCTCTTTAGGGTTGTATATTTATGTGTTTGACTGTACCCTTCCACAACACTGTAATAAACCTTTTACAGTGTATGAATAGTTCGTGGAAAGAGAGGCTTGAGTTAACAAGCCACGATAAGTATTGAAGGCAGCTTTTACCCGACTGCGCAAGAAGGAGAGTCATTAGTGTTATCAGATAAGCATTGTGGATCACCTTCGTCTTAGCCTAGACTCACAGACCACTTACCCCATAGACATGAAATCGGTACAAAGCAAGCGAAAAATTCTGTCAAGCGATAGGCGCTATTAGACGAAGCGGGGGGCAGGGGCGCCATATTAAACCCGTTTCGGTATCTCAAAGTTACGTGTGTCGCGAAGCAATTTTGCGCTCATGTGCAGGCAGAAACGGGCGCCCTCCTGTTACAGGTCTATAGGGTAAGTGGTCTGTGGCCTAGACTAGAGTATAATTTAAAGGGTTCTAGTCTAGTAGGTAAGCCGAAAGGACGATGAAATGAAACAGATTGGAACCAAACGGAACGCCATGCAATGTAACGGGACGAAACTGCACGGAAGGGAATGAAACCGATCGGAGTGCAAATGCAACTGAACCTATGCAACGGAAGATAATCGAACCGTACAAAACGGAACGGGAATGGAACCGAGCCGAACCCACCTTATATTAAATGCTCATGCTCACGCTGTCCTAAACGCAGTTGTCACTATCATTTACAAGGTTACATCGCGAAAGAGTGAGCGAGACGCCTCGCTTAGCAACGATTAAGATGAACGTGCCGCTCTGGAATCGCGAAAAGTCCCAATATAACATTGTCCGACTGCCACACCCAAAGATGTGAATAAACACTAAATAAATTCTAAAATACCCACACAACCAAACCTAATCACCGGCAATAAACGCCGACTAGTTCTATCTCACGAGACAACTTAATTTCTTCAAAAAAAGACGTCTTTCCAATTCCAGGAACTACAGAGCCAAACATGTCTTGTGCATTACCTGAATATACCTGAGAAAGACTGTAAAGCAACAAGCGACTAATTGTCTTCTATACAAAGATATTCTTAAAATTCCTTTGCAGAAGGCTTGATTTCAACTGGCCCGGTATGAAATAAAGCACAGTTCACTGGAATTCTCATGTCAAACGCTTCAATAGCGATGTTTCTATATAGAAAGGCATTTAAGGCTCTACTCGTAAAAGGAATAGAAAAGCTCGTCTTATAAAAGCCATTCTGATTCTTAAACTCGTGTCTCCAGAGTCAAAATTGTCGTGCACTGATGTTATCTTCGTCAAAGTTAATTGTGTCTTCAGTAGTGGCGCCACAGTCTTTGCCATAATGTCAGAAAGGTTGAATTTCGTGGTGCTTTGTCATACTTTATTGGTTAGTTCCTTTTTCTGCCGTATACATTGTGCTCCATAATTGTTGGTAAACTTGGTTAGTCTGAACGTTCACCATAAATTGTTATCTCATCGTGTACCACCATCAGACTATTCTGAGGCGATAAAAGCAAGAATGGAAGGTAAAAATATAGACGAATGAGGTTTTATGCCAGTCTTACAGCTAGTTTTCTATTAAGCAGTAGATGAAACATAGACATCGTACAGTTCCACCTCCAGCCTCTTATCTCGTGTTTTTTTCCGTGTGGTGTGATCTGGCTGAAGAACTGCAACCAGGACCCATTGCTTAACGTGCTTTCCGAGGCAAAAGAGAAACTGAGATTTTCAAAGCCAATAGGGTGCAGACCGTGCAGTAGGCTCCGCGCGCACTAGATGGCCACATCCACGACCAGTAGTAGCGTTGGCCGTTGCGGCCGGCCAGTTTCTTTAGTTAACCTGGTCGCTGCGGCTACTGGCTGGAGTCGTAATCGTCTAGCGCGCTATATGCCTTAAAACGTACTTTAGCACGCAACTTCTGACCTACGAATTCATCCTCTCGTAGTGGTAATTTTTTATTATTCGTCATAACAAAATCCACAGCACTTAAATAAATTACATTTCAGTTTAAGTCATAACATACTGTCAATGACGGATTTACAATATTAAAAATGAGGGAAGTTAAGTGTATTCGATGAGACATGAATTTACGGTTCGCGCTCGGACTATTAAGATAAAGTGGAAGGCTTTTCGCGAGGCGCATGCGCAGGGGGGGTCGCTGCAGGTCCGACGGGTTCCGTGTTACTCCCTCCGCCCCCGCGCCCCGCGCCGCCGTGTTGCTGCCCCCGCGAGGCCTGCGCGCGCGCCGGTACCTACACAATTATGTGGATTAAACCGGCGTCAATTTGGGATGATACCTCGACCGTTTTGGGAATCTATATTAATGTGATTCTCACACTTTGTGTTTGAGGTTTGGACTGTCGATGTTTTGATCGAATTTTTAACGGATGAATTTGACTCTAAAAATGTATGACTAACTGATTAAACTGACTCATGAATACCAAGCATTTGGTTATTTTGGTTTCTTTCTTTTATGTAAGTAGGTAGTAGATATTTAGGAACGGCAAACAGATGATGCATAATCTTATGGTAAATAGATAAATGGTTGTCAAGCTAGCAGCTCGCGCGCTCTAAGGGTCAGCGCAGACCGACGGAGTGGTGGCGAAGCGATTAATTTAGTAACAATTTGAATTCAACTTTATTTACTTCAATATACGATATATTGAGATCCTCCGCGCGCCGTCACGCGCAGCTCTCACTTCGCTATACCGATTACAGTCGTATGTTGCGGTAAGTTGAATTCAAATTGTTAATAAATTAGTCGCTTTGCCGACACTCCGTGGGTCTACGCTGACACTAAGGGCATTAGCAATTAATTAATTAATAGCTAATACCAAAACGGTGCCTTAATTTAACTGTTAGAACTTGTTGAACCACCGATTTTGTATGGCGAAGCCCAGCGACAATCCACATCAGCCCTATTACCGTTCTCAAAACGCTGAAATTATACCACGTCATGGCGCGCCAAACAGAGACGCCGCTACACCAATGCAATAGCGCTGTCCCTTTCACGGCCGCTATGACATGGTATGATTTGATCGTTTTGAGAACCGTAATAGCCCCACAGTGCCCTTTCTTGGCATAGAAACAAAACATTACACAATACTTACACGACCATGACTATTAATATTATATAAAAACATCTATTATTTGCTATGACACGTCGCATGAATTCAAAGCATGATTTTTAAGCAATCTTATCACTATAAGATCTACTACAGTCGCCGCTGCCGACGTCGGTATCTTTACATCGATAAAAAGAGTCCCTTAATAAGCCTTAAGCCTTATTACGGACTTGTATGTAGGTGTGAAGACGTCAAATTGTAGATATCACTTTAATGTATAACCGCGGATAAGATCTAGTTCACTGTGTTTGTCACTTTTACCGCAATAGCCAAGTATTACTTTAATACCCACCTATACCGAAGTCCGAATCAAATGACTTATTTTGTAAACAAAAACTACGTACATTAAACTACATTTAAAGCTTTTCTGCTTGGATGGCTCAGAGTCAAGACTCAAATATCAATAATTAGGGCTGTTTCAACTAGATTAAGGGGTACCTACAAGACGACGAGTGCGAGGGATAGAATGTGAAGATGGAGCTGGTATGTCTGTGTGATTTTAATTAGGGTTTTATTATTATTATTAGAGTTTATTATTATTATCGTATTTAATTAGTTTTCATGTCTATTATTTTATAAGTTTCTACTATTGTACATATTTTAAATAAATATATTAGTAATTTTAAAGCTTTTCTGTGATTATTGCATAGTTATTTTGACATTATTAGATCAGCCCTTGTAGCACGAGTCAGCGTTAGCGATCGACGCAACGCCGCGGAGCTGTCAAAGTATTACAAGGCGTTTGACATTAGTTTGACAGCTCCGCGGCGTTGCGTCGATCGCTAACGTGCTAGCCCCGCTGATCACTTTATTTTCACAATGATGAACAGGTTCAATCAATCAGTTCCTTCAGTGCTACATCACAACAGGTAATTAGACGTTCATATTTGTTTACAAAATAAGACACTTGATTTGGACTTCGGTATACGTACCTATACTTACTCGGTGTTATCAAAGTAATTATAAAATTACAATCATTAGCACAAGTTATTGATATTAGGTAATATGCATAAGTGATACTTAAATTATTTGGACCCCGCTACTTAGCTGCGTTCATCACCGTCACACAAAACAGCAGTTTTATCGTCACAAAAATTGTGGCGACACATTACCTACTCTAGTTTCCCTTAGAAAAAATCTAGAAAAACTTATTGGTGACCGGGGATCGAACGTCCGTATGCGAATCCAGTGTTCCAATCTAACCATTACCTACTCCTAATAAAACTAAAAGTTGTTATTGTGGTTAACAAGGTAGGTTATAGCGATAAGCACTTTCTAAACCATAACATCTGTAATACCTATAACCAGCAATAAAAATCTTTGACTTTGACTAACATAAAGTGTGACAGTCAGTATGCGCCTGCGCACAGAGTGCATGTTTCACAATCATACCGGCTCGTATTACGATTTGTGCTGAAATACAAAACATGAACTCCTAAGCAATATTCTGTAACACGAGACCAGCTTGGGAACATGTTTATGTAACACAAATGTGTCATGTTTACGTAAAACGCTGTATCTGGTGAATCAAATACTTAAAAAATTATAAAAGTAATTACTCACTAGACGTAGGTCGAACAACAAGTGCTTCGCAGTTCAACTCGTCCGCCAGCCGCTCCGCTCCGCTTAATTTAACAAGATTTTATATCATTATTATCAATAAAATAAACTAATCACATAATAATAAATAAATATAACAGCAGCATCTGGACAAACTTCTCAAGTTTTAAGATGCTGGTGGCCAATCAAAATAATGTATTGTTATAACAGTAAAAAAAAAAAAAAAAAAAATTGGTATAAATAATAATAATAGATTGATAACGAAATGCAAAAAAAAAAAACTAAAATGAATGACAAGTAATAATATTATGCTATTAATGGCCTCAATAGCTACGATTAGCCTTCCTCTCTCCTAATTGTGTGCCCAACAGGGTCCGTAATGTTATATTAACATCAATTCCATAACTTACGGAATACAATAAAGAATTTGAATTTGAATTAATATCAAATCTTAAAAAATACAAATAATAAAAGTAGGGTTGTCTCCACCGATCCCGGGATCCGTTTGGATTGGAAACGGATCCCGGCAGTTTGTCTCCACCGATACCGGGATCGGTTTCCAACGCAAAAAAAAACAATTAATGTTTTTACCCACCGATCCCGGTATCCGTGGCTACAAGAAATAAATTATATTAATTGTGGAAACGGATCACGGTGGACAGGGATAAAAAAGGAATTATATTATTTTTCCAAAAAAAATCTGGCGGCATTACCTCGCTGAACGGCTAAACTCAGCCGTTGAGCGAAGTAAGCGCCAGCCCTTATCCATTGTATTATTAGTTTACCTAATAATTTCATTTTAGCTTTCTGTATTAATATCTAAATAAAAATTGTAATAAGTACATAAAACGCATCCTTATTGTCGAAGACAGGAAAGTAAGTACAGGTACTTCCCGTCTAGACTCATTCTAAATTATATTGATTCACAAATATTTACAACAAATTCTAATGAATGCTCGGATGTTACAATCTTCTGGAAAATAACAGAATTAAAACTATAGTGAGCCATTACTACAAATTATTATATATAAACGGATATCACTCACTTATATTGTTGAAGTCGGCAATTAGACCGATAGTTTCGACCGATTTCGACGGTCTTTTTCAAAGTGAGCGCGCCACGCCCGCGTCGCCGTTGACGTTTCTTCGCGCAGTTTGAAAAAGACCGTCGAAATCGGTCGAAACTGTCGGTCTAATTGCCGACTTCAACAATATAAGTGAGTGATATCCGTTTATACATAATAACTTCAGGAAAATATTGGGACTTGACGGGTTTTTTACTTGTTCGACGACGCGTACGGTGGAACACAGAAGTACAGAAAAGTTTTTAAGGTTAAGATTTTCTCAAAAACTACTTGACCTATTGCAAAAATTCTTTCACTGTTGGATAGATAAAAGTTAAAACTATGTAACTGTAAAAGAATTATTAAATTCGGTCCAGTAGTTTTTGAGAAAACCTCAACCTTATTGAGGCCCCCTGTATACTTATCGTCTTTAATATAAGAATTTGTTTTTCCATAAAAAATCTTGAGTGATTTCCTTCGTGTACATTCTTACATTTACGCTAAGAAAAGGACGCGGAAAATGTGAAAAAGTAATCATCTAAAATATTTTATACTTAGGTAGGTACTTACTTACTGAAGAATATATTCCATCTCATTTTAAATGGTGAAAAACGGAGAAAAAAAATAATCTGTGTTTACAAATCAACAGTAAAAGATAAAAATATAGGTACGGTGGAACACAGAGAAAGGTGTACAGGAGAGTTTTTAAGGTTGACATTATCTCAAAAACCACTTCACTGTTTGATAGATAAAATTTAAAACTATGTAAATGTAAAATAATTATTAAATTCGGTCCAGTAGTTTTTGAGAAAATCTCAACCTTATTGAGGCCCCCTATATACTTATCTTGTCTTCGACTGTACAAAAAGTTAAATATAAATATAATTTTCCTTGTATACTTACATAATAAAAATATACTTAGTAAGTATTCCTTGTATCTATCTATAAGATTGTCATTTTCTAAGAATTTATGTATAACCGTCTGAGTCAAGAAAAATATCCTTCATTCAATGACAGATTAAGTTTTGTAAGAAAGAGCAGAAAAAAAGTGGTTTAATTGACTTATTCATATTGTTCACCATAAATTAATCACGAATTAAATTGAACTCGATAAGAATCTTAATAAAAGCTTATCATAATGGTAAGCACTGGAATTGTAGATTATATAAAATTACATGTAATCGCAAAGGTGCGGCTATAATTGATAAATTAAATTAGTATCATATGATCTTGGCAATAAAGTCATAAATAGCTGACGATTAGATACATCGATAACAGGTATTTAATATGTAAATGTGTTCTTATCGCCATACACAATACACAGCAACAAACACACAATACAACAAAACACAGAAAAATAAAACACAACACATACACAAAATTCGTGGCGGACCCGTGACACCACCCAATGGTACCACCAGTGGTGTCATGGGGATTATTTTTATAACATGATACCACCGAGTAATATAATAGAGAGCGGAAAAGCCAAGTGCAAGGTAATATAAATATTTAATGAAACAAAAATCAACCTCATTTAAACTTGAATTTTTGACTATTTAAAACCTAAGTTTATCTAACATTGAAGACAGAAAGTATACTTAGGTAGGTACAGCTAACAGCAGATGAAGTGTAAAACTTTGGACTGTATCTGCATCGTAAGAGTTAAAATCGTACTGCAAGTGTTACCATTGATCTGCTGTTGTCCGTACACTGAGGTTCCTGCCAAGTGACAAACCCTTCAAAGATACGACCGGGGCACGGCGAAATTTTGTCTTCATGATTTAGGTATTGAAAAGCTGTTGAGACTTTTCAATGTTTGTATTATTGGTCATCGCCGTTAAGTTACATTTTAATGGTGTCACCGCATGCATAATAAATGCCTAGCTTACTCATTTCTGAATACCTATATAAAGTAAGTGTTATAGTCATCCAAAGTAAATAATTTTAAATAAAAGATATCTCCCAGCGCGTTGCATCGAGGCAACGTGCCCAGAACACTGGCAGCATTCCCTCTTTGTATTGCCAGGCTGATGAGTAGCTGCCAGCCCTCTGGTCACCAAGAGCATCGATGAGACGCGCTGGAAGATATCTTTTATAGTTATCCTATTTTCTTTTTGACTTCCAACTTGCCTCCCATAAAAAACCTAAAGGTAGGATATGACAGTGGTTGAAAAGGCTTAGTTCTTTTCGCCGCCGCAATCCATCCGCAGAACATATAAAGTTTGGGCTGAACGATCTTCAAAATAGGATCATCGTCTATCTATACTGCCAGTCAAACAATAAAGTAAGGTATTAGCCTGTCAAGAGCCGTAAACCTTATCGGCACTTGTAAGCCTGGACAAATATCTTAAAATTCTTTTATTGTAGGCTTACTGCCGCTTACTTTTGAGACTAGAGATAAAGTATTCATGTTTGTTAGGAAACTAGGACGTGTGCCGTATTTGGGCTGCCATATGGTGTTCCAAGGGGCCACTAGTCGCCTTTGTGGGCCCTCCTAAGGTCAGTCGTAATAAAAACGTCCGAAACGATGGTTTAATTTGACAGTTAGCTACTCTATTTAATGGGGAAACCCGCTGAATCGCTTTTAATTAATACGAAAATCTTTAAACCCGTAGCTAACTAAAGTTCTGTGATACTTTTCAAAGATTTCTAGGAACATTGGATCGCATTTGCAGAGTTCACATAGTTCACAAGAAGACATGCATTCTAGCGTTGCTTTTAGTCGTAAAATGCACCAAGTATGGTTCTAAGACTTCACAATGCAACCATTATTCCAATGAGTTTATTAATAAAGCTTAAAATACATGGAAAGGTAATAAAAAAATTAAAGCTAACCTATTTAAACAAAATTATATATAAAAAACCTGCGCCAAGTCCCCCACAATTGGCAATGTGCCCAAAAGGCTGGCGGCGTTGCCTCGCTGTATAGCGAGGCTGACCCGTTGGGCAAAGTAGCCGCCAGCCCATTGGTCACGCGTGGCCTCGACCAGGCGCCGTGATATCTGTCTCATTAGGCGGTGTGCTCCCGGCCCCCATGGTCCCAGCGTCTCAACCCCAAACGGCTCAAATACGTAATAATCGCCGAGGCCTGCGTATTTGCGCCGTTTGAGGTTTTCAGCAGATTCTGCCGCATAGCCGACCTTATTAACAGTCCCTGGAAGATGGGACGGCGCTAGGGTATCGACGCAAGTAGCATCCCATACCAAAGGCCATCCCATCGTTATTTGTTTTTCAACTTTGTGTTTCAGAACAGATCATGAATAAATCTAGATTCAGAATCTCAGCCAAAACCCGCGTTCAATTCACGCCACAATTTTCACGCCAGCCAATCAGCGGACGGCATTGCCACAAATTCACTCCAATATTGTGGTATAGTTTTAGCGTTTCTTGAGGTCCAGAATCCACCGCAAAGGGTTCTTTACTACGATAGAGAAAAAATAAATATTTGTGCCACTGTAGGACCTGTTGATGTGGACCTAAGTTTGGGAACTTTAGTCCGACACTGGCAATATCAGCGACCCTGATTGAATGTACAATTGTGCCATATTTATGGGCTAGATCTATGCCTAAGGTCATACAACACGTAATAACACGACCTACAAAGTATATCCCACAGTAGAATAAATACTAGAAATACTAATTTAAAACTACTGCGCTGTTGTATGTCCCATACATTTTGTACTGTGTTTTAGTACCTTGTACCTACTTATTCTGTGGGTTTAGGTAAGTATACACCTAGGTAGGTCTAGGTACACACGAAGACAGAGATAAGGTATACATGGGGCCTCAATCAATGAATATTATCAATAAAGAGTCTTAAAGATGTCTATGTCAATAAGATTAAGCGAGATTTTCTCTATAACTACTTTTTCTCTAGAATTACTTTTGAATAGAACCAATTACATAAGCTTACAAAAATCAATCAAGTAGTATGTTATAATCTAATATAGTTATGCTACGTGGTGTGGCAAAAGGTGCATGTTTCAGCTGAGCTGACACCGAGGTGTGCAGCGCTGTTTTTCGACATGCACCTCTTCCCTGACAGAATATATACCTGATATTCGGTATGATAACGAGCTTGAACTAAGATAGCCTAGTGCTATCTTCCCTTTGAACTATACTAGGGTGGGTGACTGGGTGTGTAGGTGTGTAAGGTACTTGACCGATCGCTAAAATTCTTTTACTTTCCTAATAGGGATACCTAGCTGCAAATGTTATTTTGAGAAAACCTCAACCTTAGAAACTCTACTATGCCTTTATCTCTCTTCTACCGTACATAAGTCTATGTAAACACTCGAGCATTACAATTGCTAAGTACCTACTCATAGATAAGTTACAAATAAGTACCAACATACTTTTGTTATCTAATCCATGGCTACTTAAGGTACATAGTCCACACACTCGTGAGGTTTAGTGATAGTTGAAGGTGCCATCTTCGCTATGGCTCGTTTCTTATGGAGCCGGAGATGGATATAATGGCGGGGCTCTGACTGACTGAACCTACACAAACACGCCTCTGACTGATCGTTAAGAAGAGAGCTAAACACTTACTACTAAGATATTACTCGCTACTAAGAGCGATATCGCACTAAATAACTGTCTATGATACTCGAAAGAACGACCCAAAACCCAGAACTAAAGACATTTCCCCGAAACGCATTAAAATTCATTGAACAAACCTACCTACACCGACAGCTCATCAAACTTTTTTACACAGTTCTTATTGTTATCGCCGTTAGAACTGAAACCGTAGTAATGTGTCGTCGACTGTACATTACTTCAAAGTATTGTAGGTAAGTACGGCGAATGCGCGTGAGACCCGAACTTACAGAGGTAACTGGCAGCATACT
Source organism: Tachystola acroxantha (assembly GCA_963506565.1). Taxonomy (NCBI): domain Eukaryota; kingdom Metazoa; phylum Arthropoda; class Insecta; order Lepidoptera; family Oecophoridae; genus Tachystola; species Tachystola acroxantha. The sequence goes on along the minus strand of OY735876.1, from coordinate 13,969,001 downwards.
AATGTAAAATACTTATTCGGCATTAGTAAATTTTCTTCGTCCTTTGTCATCATGTCCAGACGGCCAAAGAATTACAGGGGGAGGGGGGTAATCTATACATATAATAAGACTGTAAAAAAATTGTGTCTGTACATTGGATATTTTTTGAAAAGAATAATTGTAATGTGTTTTAGGATTGCCTGATGCCAAAACACTTAGAATTTTTGTCTGTTTGTCTGTGACTTTGCAAGTATCACGCCATAACTAATGAAGGGATTTTGATGGGAGTTTCAGTAGGAGATAGCTGAAATATCCGGATAGCTCATAGGCTATAAAGCCATAGCGGTATGTGATGTGGAAACAAGGATCCAGAGAGGAAGATCTGCCTCCTGATCTCCTCCATCCTCTCAATCCTCCTCCTCTACGCAAACGAAGTTGCGGGGTACAGCTAGTAAACAATATGTGGTGGTGATGTAGACTTACCTATGTTATGACGACATGAATGCACATGGTCAAAATTGTCTATGAAGCCGATTTTTACTAGCCGCCAGCAATGTCAGATTTTTGGCAAAAATTAGTACAAAAATGACATTGCCACATTTCAATGGAGCTTTGCCCCACCTTTGGTCACCTACGTGACCATTGAAGCTCATATATCATTTTGTTGGGGACTTATTACAGGTTTCAAATTGCATAATCATAATCAGTAGGAGTTAAATTGCGAGAGTAGTAGAAAATGATAACAAAGACAATTCGCTTCGATTTCTTACTATTTTCTGAATTCTTAAATAAGCTGTTTTTTCGACTCGCATGTTGTACAAAACTTTATTTTAAACCAATAATTTATTCGTTATTTTGTTCATCATGCGGTTGATGGTGGGGCAGAATCTGGCATTGTCATTTCGTTCGCGCAGGCTTTCACAGGACAGAAAAGGCTAGCCGGCTAGACCCCCTGTCCGCCACTCACGTACTCATGTGGTAGAACTTACCTAAAGCCAACAAAAAGAACCTCTAAACCGCACATTACATAGTCAACAACAACTGACTGCATCATTGGTCATACTCGTACATAATATTCGCTGAAATGCATTTAAGGAAAAAACACTCACTCGAAACCACTACTCATCAATACCTTCACTTTTGGTTCCCTTTAATAGAAAAACATACCTAAGTACGTAACCCGTTTACTGTAAACGTATTCAATAGCGGAAACCTCAACCCTCTCCATGCATATATTTATCAGAATAACCAAAATACCACGCTGTTATATATTTCTGTATAGTGAAAAAGTAAATAAATAAATTAAAAAAGTACTTACTTAATTAGTTTATTGAGGTTTTCAATTCGGCTTTATTTTTATGTGCATTACCACATAACTTCGGCATTTGTGAATCGATTTTCATGGTTTCTTTTATACTTATGTCTAAGGATGTCCCTCATTTTCTTGGTCAAGCAAGATAAAACGTTCACCGCAAATCCAAATATGCTTATCTCGCCGAATACTTATACTTAAAACTTAAACCGAGATTCATAGACATAGATATGAGCTTATCGTAAAGTGAGCAACTGTCAAACGTCTATGGAAGTTGACGCTTGTAAAGCTAACTCATGGAAATATCTAGTAGTGGGGCATTATTACAATTATTAGGTATATTATATATAAACGGATGTCACTCACTTATATTGTTAAGACGGCAATTAGATCGACAGTTTAAAAAAAATCAGTGTTCATCGAGGCGCCAACGGGGCGACGCGGGCGTATCGCGTACACCTTGATAAAGATCGTCGAAATCGGTCAAAACTGTCGGTCTAATTGCCAGCTTCAATAATATAAGTGAGTGGTATCCGGTTTATCAAATGAATTCTCGTTTAGTAGGTAAACTAGATTCATAATTGGAAAAGCTGCCGTTGCCATACTCTGACGTATTCACTCGAATTGAACGAAGGCGACACTGCCCCAGATTAGATTATGTTACTATTCCGATAAAGTAATGTCAAAATCTCACTACAAATCCCTTCGACGAAGATGTAATAAATTCAGAAACGATATGTCATCCCTGTTTGGACTGACCGACAATAATAGTGTGTGACAAGTGATAAAAGACATGTCCTATTGACAACTCTTGGACAACTTTATGATACGAGAGATTAGTTGAAAACGGCTTGATTCAGACGCTAATGTAAGCCACACGCTACGGTCTACCGGAGAGGTTACCTGTGCAGGTCAACCGCGTGTATACCGCGGGGACGTTCCGGTGTACCGGAGCGCTCGTCAGTTCTTTTACAGGTACACCGTACGGTGCCACTCGAAAGAATTGATTTTCGATCTTGCGCCGGTCGCCTGCGCAGGTTCAAAAACTGCACAGGTCTATTCCCACACACGTTCCGGTCTATCTGCGCAGGCGTACCTGTGCAGGTACACCTCTCCGGTAGACCGTAGCGTGTGTGGCCGCCATAAGCTAGACGGTACTACCACGACCACAACTACGAGTATAATACCGGCGCTAATTTGTATCTTACAGTGGACTGCACTACGGAATGTCGATGTTCAAAATACCGATGAACGGTAATGCATGGATTGTTTCATTTTCTATTTAAGTAAGTAGGTACATTACTTATCTACTTGATTAGGCCAATTACCCTTACATAGGTAACTTGACAACTTAAGGTGCTCCCTCACCGGGAGCATACGCGTGTAATGTAACGTTACAGATTCGAGCATTACATCAGTGAGGGAGAAAAACATCGTCAGTCAGGGAGGTAGTATTGTAATGTATTGCTCAAAGTCGAATCTGCAACGTTACATTACACGCGAATGCTCCCGGTGAGGAAGCACCTTTATATTATTGCTATTTTACAATGACAAAATTGTCTCTCAAGAGATAAACAAAAATACAGTAAATTTTTCATTGGACACAAATCACAATAGCCACAGTTTTGGCCCAAAATAAACGGTTAATTAATATTAGCTAAAAGCTTTCGAAGCTTTCTAGATTTACATCATACGAATATTTGTAAAATCCACAGAAACACGAAACTTTAACTAACAAAATATAATTGCGATCAGCCATTTGTTTTACCAAATGATTTGTAATTCCACCGTCGCGCGATTTGACATTATTTAACATTTGTCAATCAAATAGCAATTGCATCCATTTTAATAAAATTATGCTCCATTCAAGGTTCGCTAGAAGATAACAACTAGGAAATTATAGTTCTACGAGTTAATTAAATAGCGCATAATTTAATGTCATCGATAATGATTTATCATTAACTCCGATTTCATTGTAATGTAGGTAAGTAGGTATGTGGAATCTCAGTGTAATTTACATGTATCCAATAATTTACGTCTACTGTTTCTTGCAAGCATTACTATTACTTACTTAAATTGCCAATGTTTTTTTTTCTTCATATTTATGCATTGGCTTTCTGGATGACCAACCGTGACAAGAAATGGAATTCCCATTTTACAGTACCTTTGGTTGCCGGCTCATTACTTTAATAATTCTTGGCCACACCAACCGAGAAATGGATTATGGGAATGGGTCACCCTCACCTGCCTGCCACTCCTTGCCATTTAAACAATAGGCCCACAGACTATCTTTCTCATTAGGTCTTACTTAGCCACTGGCGACATCAACTTTTGAATATTGGGATATCGTTAAAGTTGTGTCTAAGATTCGCCCGTTCGCTGCACAAAATGACCACGTTATACAAAGAACTTGCTTCCATCTAATACGTTAATACAATGTAACTTCTTTGTTCTAAGGTCCGGACTTGACGTCAGCTGCATCGTACTGTGCATACATCGCGTGTATGATGTAATACCACATACACCTATTACGTTGTCCTAAAGGATGCAGTCGACGATACTGTATAATTTCAATGCTCAAATCAAGAGACTTGAAGTATCGCCGCCGGCCTTTCGAGTTTCAAGTCGTTTGGCTACCAGATGAGACGTCACGAATAGTGAAAGAAATAGGGTCACTCGTTGTGTGTCGTTGCTCCGAAGAGCGCATTGCGAGCGGGACGGCGGCGGGGCCGGGTGCTCCGCCCCCCAAGCCCCTCGTCTCTCGGCCTGTGTCTGCCTCCCCTCGTCTCGGCGCAACGCGCCTCGCCCCGCCACACCGCTAGCATTCCGCATTCGACGCGAGGGCGAAGCGCACGCCCGAACGATAAGCCTCATACCGCGAGTCGCGACTGACGCGCCGCTCCCGCGGCTAGTGAACCGCCATGTTTGACGTTTTCGGCTCCGTGAAGGGGCTGCTCAAGCTCGACTCGGTGTGCATCGACAACAATGTGTTCCGTCTCCACTACAAGGCCACCGTGATCATCCTGATCGCGTTCTCGCTGCTCGTTACGTCGCGGCAGTACATCGGCGACCCCATCGACTGCATCGTGGACGAGATCCCGCTCGCCGTGATGGACACCTACTGCTGGATCTACTCCACGTTCACGGTGCCCAACCGGCTGCAGGGGCTCGTCGGCAAGGACGTGGTGCAGCCCGGCGTGGCGTCGCACGTCGAGGGGCAGGACGAGGTCAAGTACCACAAGTACTACCAGTGGGTGTGTTTCGTGCTGTTCTTCCAAGCGATCCTGTTCTATGTGCCGCGATACTTGTGGAAGACATGGGAAGGTGGCCGAATCAAAATGTTAGTGCTCGATCTCAATTGCCCCGTGGTAGGAGAGGACTGCAAAGCGGACCGCAAAAAGTTGCTCGTCGACTATTTCCACACCAACCTGCACACACAGAACTTTTACGCTTTCCGATTCTTCATCTGCGAGGTACTCAATTTCATAAACGTCGTCGGGCAGATTTTCTTCATGGATTTCTTCCTCGATGGTGAATTCTCTACGTACGGCAGCGACGTGGTGCGCTTCACCGAGATGGAGCCCGAGGAGCGCGAGGACCCCATGGCCCGGGTGTTCCCCAAAGTGACAAAATGCACGTTCCACAAATACGGTCCCTCGGGAACCGTTCAGAAGTTCGATGGACTCTGCGTGCTTCCGTTGAACATCGTCAACGAAAAGATCTACGTGTTCCTATGGTTCTGGTTCGTGATCCTGTCCATTCTGAGTGGAATCTCACTGCTGTACCGCATGGCCGTAGTGGCTGGACCGCGCGTGAGGCTCTACCTGCTGCGCGCGCGCAGCCGCCTGGCGCCGCAGGAGCAGGTCGAGTCCGTGGCTCGCAAGTTGCAGATCGGCGACTGGTTCGTGCTGTACCAGCTCGGGAAGAACATCGACCCGCTGATCTACAAGGAGCTGATGGGGGAGTTGGCTGAAAAGTTTGATGGGAAGGACACTGTGTAGTTGGAGAACCCCGTCGGTGGACTTTGGGTTGAGTGACGTGTCGTATCGAGTCCCGGTCCGCGACTCGGGCTCGTGCAGTGAGCGCTACCTGGCTGCGCCCGCGCCGCGGACCGGCGGGCGCGGGACGGGCACGCGGGGAGCGCACAAAGCGCCCGGGAGCGGCTGCACGCCGACATTCCATTACCACGTCCGGGGAACGACCTCCGCCGGGCCACAGTCATTGTATTCCAACCGCTTTAACTTTTAACGCTACTGAAACTATTATAGAAATGAAACCTCTTCCAATCTTCGACTGATGTGTGTTAAAGCATTTATAGTAAACGTTTTCGGGGAATGTTTACATAAAATAGTCGTAGCTGTAGGTAGATCTCGTGCCTTCGTTTTGTATTTGTATTGTTTGTGTGCGCGTGCGCTTGGAGCATGTCGAGGGGACGTTCTCATTGTGATATGTAATTATTATTAAATCTAAATTAAGTGTTTATCGTGTACGAGATTGATTGTGTGGACGGCTGGCTTACTCTTAAGGTTTTAGTTAGTTAACTAATACTACTACGATTTGTTGTCGAATGTTATACTCGATACGGTATTGTAAAAAGCAATAATGAACTATTAGTTTTAAGTGATCAGTTATTCGAATTCGATAGACAATACTGTAAGTTTTACTCAATGATACTGAACTTTTTATACTAAATGACGAAACTAAGTCGCTCATGGTTGATATTTTCTGAATATATTTACTGCCACTTGTAACTGTTGTGTTGTCTTTCAAATCCTACAACTAAGTGCCCTACCAAAACCACCAATCTTTGATATTCACCTTGAACTTTAAACATCTTGGTTACATCCAAGTTTGTACCTACCTAAATAAATTTATTAGGTAGGTAAGTACTTACACTTTTCATATTTCTAAATCTTTTTACTTACTGCAAGTAGAGAAAAACGAAAATGCATAGGTTGAGACATTTATTTATATTTAACCTAATTTAGGTAGGTGTATTGTATAATCGTCATCTTTCGAAAACTTACCCCAACTACAATAGCTTTGACACTCTTTATTGTTACAATGACTAATAGGTATTCTCGCAATACTTGCTGATACCAACAATAATATTATTATGATAAAGTTGTTAATTTACAATGAACATTGAACAAAAACTATAAAGTAATACAAAAGACAAAACAAAAGCATCTCAACTTTCAGGCCACTACCGCCATCTATAAAGTAACTTCAACAAGTGACAGGCACAAGCACAACGCCATCTTACGATATTTCATGCAACTACGAGAAACTTCTTGTGACTTTATATTTTTTCTCCAAACTTAGGCAAAGCATCAAGTCAAACGTATGTTGTGGTCCTAAGCTGAGGGTCCTAAGTAATGCCTATACCTAATGGCGGCAATTTAGCAACCATATTAATTGACAAAACAAATTATATCTAATCCTAGGGTAATCTTATTAATAAACATTAAGGTTATTATTATGTTTAAGTAACTGATAAGAAAATAAACTGAATTTGCCTATCGGCCAATTACTTAACGTCTATTTGTATTAACTACCTACAAGTAAGTACCTATCAGAGATAACAATAATTCATAAACTCATGTTCTTCTCACATAGGGATAGGCAATAACGGCTAAATTCCATCTGCCACTATCCTAAAGCACATCCTTTTCGCCACTACGCTACGAGGGCTTGCCTTTTAAATAGAAAACTTACATCTTTAATCTGTGGGCTTGCCAGGCGTGATAGATGAGTGTCTCCAAAAATCTATCTATCATAAATCTCCTTGCTTATGTAATTATTAGTTATCTAACTAAACAGCAGCAGTTAGTCAACATCAAAATCCATGAGCCGTTTATTAATACAGGGGGCGACAAAAGGACAACACGAAATACTTCTAAAAACCCTGTCCCTTACAACAATCGGCTTAAAACACCACATTTAACTCTGTACTTACAGTACAATATTCTCACGGGTATGGATGCGGCCATTCATGGCGTTTGTTTGACGACGGGCCCGCTTGGCAAACAATAGCCTTCGTGGAACGGTCTACCTGACCCGAGTAGGTACGAACAGCTATTAGTTCAATGGATAGCAAAAATACATCATGAAAACCCGTCGATTACCACTACCTACATAGAATAGAAGTAAACAACAACAATCATCCACCCAACCATGGACTGTTCTGTTAGTTACTAGTTAGCCATAAAAAAACCACAAAAGTTTATGTATATTTTCTCGCATATTTTTATGAAAACGCAAGAAAACTAAAACCCATAGGGTACTTCCCGTTGACCTATAATCATGACATTTGGTAAGAAGCTAGGTCTTATAGCACAAGTAAAAGAAAAAATTCGAAAAACTGTTTTGAAATTACATCTCCCGAATTTTTATTATTATATAAACCTCAGAGAAATAATTTCTCTGAGATATAAACTGATATTTGCAGATGATCAACTAATCAGTAGCATTTTGGGCACGTTGCCGGACAACGGGGATCGGTTGAACTATTTTAATGCTAAGTCATTCAGATAGTTCAACCGACCTATTGCATATATAGTTTTTAGTTTAGTTAATATATATTTTTTTAGGTTAATATTATAATAGTTATTTAGAATTTTTATTATTGTTATATGAATAAAGATATCAGTAGTATGTCGATATATGAACAAAATAGTTTGCTAATGACAAAGATAAGTTGGTCTCTAAGTCTAGTTTATCTTTTCATTAGAGCGAAGTTACGGGGCTAAGTTGCGTTGCGCGGAAGCCTCGGTGCGCCAGTCCTACTCTCAGAGAAATAAGGTCCTTATTTCTCTGAGGTCCTACTCGCACTTTGGCCGGTTTATTTTGGTATAAAAGTATTAACAATGAGTTAATAGGTGGTTCATTCATCGAATTGTACAGGTTCTACTGACAGCGGCAGCGGAAGCCACCTTAATTAGCGACCGACCTTGAATCCATAATTGCCAATGTGATTTTGCTTCCTACTTCTTTGATAACATTACATGTGGTAATATATACCTAGTTAGGTAGAGTTTTGTTTAAATTAATTACATTGATTTACGAGAATGTAAAGTTGAAAAAGGGCCTAGTGGGGTCAAAACCGACGAGCGTGCATGAAGAGATTGATGAATGTGGACAAAGTGAGGGCGGTGTCCTAGGATCGCAGCAGATGGAAGTCCATGATCTCTGCCTTAGGGGTACGGGAATCTGGCATGAGTTTATAAATAAATAAATTATTGATTTGTAAAAGCCACCATAGCCCAATTTCTATGATGATTCGATCCCAATCTCTGTCTGACTGAACTAGTTACATGCCTGTAGTTATGTGCCTTATCAATCAGCGGACGGCAAAGCTAACACTTCCAACCAATCACGCCTACGAAACCATAATCTGTAATTGTGGATGTAGCTTCATAGTTGGAATGAATTATTGATTGACAGACAAAATTAATATGTAGGTGACAAACAATTTGACTAATAACCTCGGCGAGGCCGAAGGACGAGCACCCACCAGCGAGGCTACAGGCCGAGCTACGCGTAGGGCGACTATGTGTATGTATGTTCATATCAAAATAGGGATAGCTAAAGAAATTAAAATTTAATCTTAACCTAGGTCAAATAACATGCCTCTTTGTGGTCACGTCTGGACTTTAGACATACTTCAATATCTTGACGAGTCATGTGTTATTTACATAACCGATAGCTACTATACTTACTCGTGAGCAATGCATTGCTTGCAAACAACCAACGACAACAATGGCATTGTTTAGCCAATCGTCACGTAGCAACAGACGTTGCTACCTGCATGTACAGTCGACGGCACATCGATAACAATAGGAGTACGACTACAACTCTTATGGAGCATGCAATAAAATATGTTACATTTATACGCTTTCTATGGTTACTGCATGGAAACCTGCAAGTCCGTTGGTGGTATTCTTTATAACAGATCCGGCTTCAGGCGTCAATGATATTTGGACCCTCTTGTAATAAAAGATAACAAGGTTAGCGTCTTACTTAACCCGTAAAAACTTCAAACCTTTGTTTATTTATAATCTCGGATCAAGCGCTAATCCTTGTTGCAAGTCACCCTATCATTAGATTCATAGATACCGTTAATTTCAAAGTAACAACGTACATACATACCTACCTAAATTAATTAGGTTTTTTGCTATTCTTCTTTTTTAAATTAATACCTCTTCCTTTGTACACCACTTTGCAAGGAAAACATGCTGGCTGAGGAGAAAAATGGCTAATAAGTAGGTGTTTTTAAAATAGAGCTTCGATTAGCATGAACGAGAAAGCGTTATCGGGGACAAAGTAATGGTGGTTTTTCTAGATGATGACCCCCTATATCTAACGAAGAATTCGTCCCTGTGCTTGCAAATAGATGAAGTCAGCTAAATGCCAGGTGGCTGGTTATATGATATTGTATTGATAACCTTTGCTTACGTTTTTACTTCAGTTGATGTACCCTATACCTATGCAATCCATCTAATAAACACATAACATTATGAAGTGCGTACTGCTATAGAGATATCTGACTCGCATTTTAGATCCCCCTAATCCATTTTACATACGATGTTTGTTTATATTACACTTGGTATGGCTACAGCTATGAACACAATTTATAATGTCAACATGTAGCTACGATCGACCGTTAAAAGGCAATAAAACACATTTAATTGATTTCAACAGCTGACAGTCGTCAAGACCGGTATGGTAGCTTACAATCAGTTAAACAGCGCATAACATTGAGATTAATTATAGTGCAGCCAGTATTAACAACATTAGTTAAGAAACTTACGAAGTCCGGTACGAAGATTTGATTCCGGACTCTTGTATGCTGTCAAAAAATCGAGGTAAAAGTAGAGAAATGGAAAAAAATTACAGAATATGTAAAAAAACCTCCCTTTCCTACACCGTAGTTATAAAAAGGAGGCACTATTCTGTCAAAGTTAGAATAAAATTAAGGAATGGACCACGTTTGGACATCACTAACTAGGTCACCCACCCTGTGTCTGAATTCTTTGTTATGAGAATACATGGTGATTGTCTTTAGGTCATTAGTTCGCCGTAAATGAATTCGTCCTAGATAATACCCGCATGCTACGATGTGCTGACAAATTGTTCATTCGACTCCGTAGTGATCTCTAACCTTCATATAAATGAAAGACCTTGTAATTATCTGGCGGTTGATAAACGGATAGGTATTTATTGAAGCTAAGTACGTATTTAAAATTAGATTTCAATACGAAGGTATTTTTCTGGTTTACATATTTATCTGTCATTGCTTTGTATGAAAGGGTGACTTCCAGTCTGCGTTATAAAAGGTACTCTGTGTTCGTGGCTCTTTTACAACTCGTTTGGTTGAATATTTTACTGAAATCTTTAAAACTATACTAAAGTAATTTCATGGCTGTATACCTTTCCGCTACCTTTGCTTTCAATAATTTTACGTGAAAAGGAATGTTGTTAGAAACGTTTTTTTGGCACAACTTTATCATGCTTTAAAAATAAGACAGTGAAAGAAATATACAACGGAACCGGCAACGACGAGGACAGAACGAACATCGGAAGCAACGGAAATATCTTTATCTCTTTCATCCGTCATCGGAGTAGCGTACATAAAACGAAACAAAAAAAAAGCACAACGTTTTTGTTTTTTGATTTGACAGTTGACTTTTTTTCTTTAATTTCATTCATTTTCTTTCTGTCTGTTGATTTCGTTTGACGCTGTGCGACTTCGAGTTTTTATTTATATTTTCTAGTGATTTTATTCAATTTTCAATAAAATACAAATTAGAATAAAAACTACGAGTGATATCCTTTCATTCAAAACGATTCGCGACTAGTTTACCTTCTAATTAATCAAGATGGAAACTGATGAAATTTCCGGTGACAACGGCGACATTTTCCTACATAATTTGAAAGAGCTAACAGACCACGAAAAACAGCAGCTCGAGTCTCAAAACTCGCGTTTAATCCCTGCATCAAGAGCGGCCAAACTGGAGCGCGAGGCAAAGCGTCACTGGGACATATTTTACAAGAACAACGAGACCAAATTCTTCAGAGACCGGCATTGGACGACACGTGAGTTTCCCGAGCTTATCAACTTCGATCCTGAGCAAGATATCGCGTTCCTAGAGCTAGGATGTGGCGTTGGGAACATGGTGTTTCCTTTAGTGGAGGAGGGCTTTTCAAATTTCAAGTTCTACGCATGTGATTTTTCGCCACGTGCTATCGAGTTCGTAAAAGGGAATAAATTGTATGGTGAGAGTAGGATAAAGGCTTTCTGCGCTGATCTGACGACTGATGACTTGTTTGAGAACGTGGAGGAGTGTAGCATAGATATTGCTAGCCTGATTTTCGTATTATCGTCTATTCACCCGTCCTCGTGGCCGAAAGTTGCGAGCGTGGCGTTTCGGGCGCTCCGTCCGGGTGGCATGCTGCTGTTCAGGGATTATGGTCTATACGACATGGCTCAAATCAGATTCAAGCCTGGCCACAAGATATCTGAGAATTTCTACATGAGGCAGGATGGCACACGGTAAGATTTAGTTCTTATAATACAACCTACATGTCTAAAGTAATTACATATACTGGCTTCAGTCACATACAGTGTCAATAAAGGAAAGCGCATAGAACAATTAAATATATTAAAAAATACCACAGGCTCTGAGGAATATGAAGGTCAGCCAATGCTTTTTTTTACTACAGAGGCTCCTTTAACTACACTGGGGTACCCTGATGAAAACTATATTTAATAAAAAGAAATTGTGCACTGTGGTCTTTTATTTTATGATTTGGGTATAAGACTGGAAATCACTCTTGCATAGGAAAATTCCTAGACAAACTGACTTGGGTATCGGCTAGTTCTAATATTATGACATGGTGCTGTTGTGAAGATAGGAAGAACACAACACCTTTCACAAATCTTTATCTATATTACAGGAGCTACTTCTTCACTGAAGAAGAACTGGGAAAATTATTCACCGATGCTGGTTTCGAGGTCCACATGAACACATACGTCCAACGGCGCACTGTCAACTTCAAAGAAGGTGTTGATGTTCCCCGCATCTTTGTCCAGGGGAAATACAAGAAGCCTGCTCAGGATGGTGAGATAAACTTGTATTATTTTGTTTTGCAGTTTCATTAGGATATCAAGAAGTCATTTATCATGTTCAAAAGGCAATAATAGTCCATTAAGCCCACATATTATAGTCAAAGTCAAATTTCTTTATTGCAAGTAAGCATGTAGTGTACACTTTTTTTTTTAATTTACATTTACACCACTTTGCAAGGAAAAGGTGCCAACGCTGAGGAGAAAAAGTGGCAAAAAACTCTCAGCAGCAGCTATAAATTACACATGTACGGTGGAACACAGAGAAAGGTGTACAGGAGAGTTTTTGAGGTTGAGATTTTCTCAAAAACTACTTGACCTATTGCAAAAATTCTTTCACTGCTTGATAGATAAACGTGAAAACTATGTACTGTAAAATAATTATTAAATTCGGTCCAGTAGTTTTTGTGAAAATCTCAACCTTATTGAGGCCCCCTGTATCTCTGTCTTCGACTGTACCATAGATTATATTACACTACTTTCAGGGTCTTCTAAAAACTTTGTAAAATTTTAATGATGAAAAATGCTAACCATTGATAAAACTGTGATTTGCATGTATATTAGCTCTATCTGAACAATGTTAAGTATGTTTATCACCATTTTCAGTTTCAATCAGGAATTTAAGATAATATTCTTTACAGGTTGAAATGCAGACATGATAAATACAGAAGCATTATCATAGCAGAGAGATAGGGTAAGTTAAATATTATTAATTATATGTAGGTACTTGAATTGACTTTTGGTATTATTAAAACATCTATAATTGGCATGAAATTTAGTGCAAAACTGCAAACCATGCATATGTTATGGTAAATGTTTACTGTAAGTTGGCCCTTAGAACTCAAAAGGCCTATAAATTATGACAGTTGTAAGAGCAAGTTCAGACTAAGGCCTAATATTTAGAGACATTAGTGAGGTGAATTTTGAGTTTGGTCCATCTGTCAGATTTCATAAAATTTTGACAATTAAAAGCGAGCTCACACTGTTTATTATTATCTAAACATCATAAAGATTGACGCGAACTGTAGTATACTTTATATTGACAATAATAATGATGAAATCGCAGTGCAGCTGAAAACTCTTGTTGCTTCACAGTTGGCGAAGATTTTAGAGTAGGGACCTAATTCGTAAATTCATAATTTCACTTCTAAACTGGTAATTATTTAGTATTAATTCTTCTAAATTGTAGACTAGGGCCCCGACTGTGAGGTCTGATGCACAATGAAATGCTTTCTTGCGATCTGAATCAGTTTTAAATGTTTATTACATTGTTTTATAACATTATAGTAATATTAACTTATTGTTTTTTGTTAACAGGTATGATTCAGATGGACTGTCATACCAGATGAATATGTAAGTACATAGGTACATACATTAAACTTAAAGGGTTACATTATCTTTATTTAGCAAACGTCACACACCGCTTATTACAGGTGTAGTACAAAATCGTTCATTAAAATGTTATACCACTATTGTTACGGGCGAAGTCTTATTTCAAATGCCTACCACCTCATATTTGTGATGATACCATAGTTCATCTGAGCTCTTTGATGTATAACTTTGCTATGTCTTTCGCTCCTATCTGATACAATCTAGTTGCAATCGAAACATGATATATCGCTGACCAAGATAACTGAATTAAATCTTCTTTTTCAGGTAAAAATGATGAAATCGACAAATGCAAGTTCGAATGGTAAGATTTAATCTTTTTATTATGCTAGTTTTATGAACCGACTGCCGAATGGAGGAGGATAATGTTTTTCAAGTGGATGAATAATTGTTTTCGTAAACATTTTCTTCTGTTTTGAAAGAAAATGTAGTAAATAGAATTGAAAAGGGTATGTTATGTTGGTTTGGCCACTTAGAGCGGATGAGTGAAGGAAGGCTAACGAAAGAAATACACAGAGTGAATGTTGCGGGAAGAGTCTGCAGATGTAGACAGGAGAACGTACGGCGACCAAATTGGCGAGGTCTTGCAAAAGGGTCAAGTATGGTCTACTACAAACCGACGAGCATGCATGAAGAGATTGATGAATGTGGAGGAGGCAAGGGTTGTGTGCCAGGATCACAGAAGATGGAAGTCCATCGTCTCTGCCTACGGGAATCAGGCGTGAGTTAATAATAATTTCTTGTTTTTAAATGATGATACCATAGTTCATCTGAACACTTTGATGCATAACACTGCTATGTCTTTCGCTCCTATCTGATACAATCTTAGCTACAACTAAAGTGTTACTTAGTACAATTAAGCCTATAAAATCATATTTCTATTATTCCAGGGCACATTAGGTGGATTAGAAGTTTGGATATAGTTCCGGGATAACAGTCTTCTTCAGCCACGGGAAAATATAGAATAGGGCAGGGACATATAGACTGAAGAGAATTGAGAACAAAAATTAACGGTAAGATTACTCTCTTATCTTCTCTGGTGTTTATTAATTCACTGGATTACATGTTGACATTAAGGGCCTTCCATGAGCCAACTAGCGCCGCCAATCTTGGAAAAATAATATCTTCCAATTTAATAAATTTTATTAAAAAAGCTATGTATCATAATGTTTATTACGATACATACTATTTTTTAAATGCTTATTTATAACTTGATTCAATGTCGGTAAGTTGTAGTTCGCATAGTTGCGAAAAACGGCCGTTTTTGGCACATTTGAGAACTACACCTTTGCTTGTCGCAATTATGCCATGTATTGTATATTAAAAAATAGGGTTTATCCTAATAAAGATTACATACGTTTTTGTAATAAAAATTAATAATTTGTAAGATATTTTTTTTAAGATTGGCGGCGCTAGTTGGCTCATGCCTTCCATGAAAAAACTTTCTTAAAAAAACATTATTGGTTTAATTGAAATGATGAGTACAGATAGGGACATCTTATTTAATAATGCTGTTAATATAACTATCTCCACTGATTTAACTTATTGTTTAATTTATACTTTTAATCCATATGACATCTATTTTATAATGATTTTCATTGTTTACAGAAATAATAAAATAGCTCTTGACAAGAAATTGGAAGCTGCTATGATGGTAAGGTTTTATCCTCTTTAAAAGTAATTAGCGGCTAGCAATAAACTTTATTTAAAGTTATTCCACAGTTTAAGGGCCTTCCATGAGTCAACTAGCGCCGCCAATCTTAAAAAAATAATATCTTCCAATATAGTCAATTTTATTAAAAAAGCTATGTACACATTGTTTATTACGATAAATACTATTTTTTAAATGCTTATTTATACCATGATTCAATTTCGCTAAATTGTAATTGCGAAAAACAACTGTTTTTGGCACATTTGAGAACTACAACTTAGCTATGCGATGTATTGTATATTGAAAAATAGTATTTGTCCTAATAACGATTGTGTAAATAAATACCTTTTTTAATAAAAATGATTAATTTGGTAGATTTTTTTTTTAAGATTGGCGGCGCTAGTTGGCTCATTGAAGGCCCTTAAGCCTTGGTCCCTTTCTAACTTTGGAAGTGTGAAAGTAACAAAAACACGATTGGTGAGGGATTTATTAATTTCTAAAACCATTTCCACCTTAGTAGTTAAGACCATCGTGGTACAAACTTCATAATGTTAGGTTAAACATTATTCTTTTTTAGTTTAATAATCTTCTTAGGGATGTTGAGTTAAACCAGGCTAAAAGTAAATATAAGCTATACAAATGACAGTGTTAAACAGAGACGGCGCTATACCAACTCTATAACACTGTCTTTGTCCCGCACGTCATTTCATGATATCGTTTTGGGAATGATAAAGGGGACTGCATATAACTCTAACACTTGTGATGATTCCAGATAGGGACATCTGATACTAATGCTGTTATCATAACTATCTATACTGAAAATACCATTTGTATAAAGATTGTTTTATTTTAAAGGGCAAATCTAATAGTATTTTATCTTCCACAGATACACTCCCAAGATTCAGAGATCCACTGCCATCAAGCAAATCTGTATTAATAAGTGAATGGTAAGCCAGTTTTACCTAATACACAAACGCAAAGATGATATTTTATCACACTTTGAATGTTGAAACATGCAGAGACAAAATGCCTACTGCAAGGAGTAGGTATTTCACTTCTAGAGATAAAAGATAAATCTATGTAACTGTAAAATAATTATTAAATAGTACTCGCATCTATACCGAAGCCCAAATCAAGTGTCTTATTTTGTAAACAAAAACCGCTAACATTTTATGCTTTTCTGTGGTTATTTCATAGTATTTTCACATTATTAGATCGGATCACTCTTTTTTCACAATGATGAACTGATTCAACTAATCAGTTCCTTCAGTGTTACATCACAACAGTACAGGTACAGTGCGCGAGGCGTAAGCTCAGGTTTGCATTTGTGTGAGTGCACACAGATAGTGTAGAGTGATATTCGGCCTGAGGCGCGGCGCGGACCCAGCGGGACGCCACCCTGCCGCGCACGCACCGCACTTCACCTCTTGTACCGCTATCACTCACACAAATGTAAACCTGAGCTTACGTCTCGCGCACTGTAATTAGATGATCATATTTGTTTACAAAATAAGACTTTTGATTTGGGCTGCGCCTGATCATTTAAAAGCCATAATTTAATGGTTTGTTATAGAATACGGGAATATATTTTCACATGATGACCAGACCTTCAGGTCTCCCTCGTCAGAGCGAACCCATACAACCATGTTGACCAACCATACACGTCTGATGACAATTCACACTGTCACCAAAATAACTAGTACTCGTAATAAGATAGTTAACAGTATCATTTGCTCTTTACAGGTATAAAATCCTATGGTGTTTGGAGAAGACACCTCCTATGAGGTTTGTATAGATTGTATTTTTATTATTGCACGAGGCAGCGTGCCACGGAATAGCGAGCTCCCTGGTTCGAAAAGAATCGTAGTGGCGACGAAATTTTTTATCTATGTAATATTTAATTATTTGGAGACAGTTTTTGAAATCTTAATAATAATAAAAATGACATTGCCACATTTCAATGGAGCTTTGCCCCACCTACAAAACTACGTGACCATTTAAGCTGTACCTATCATTTTGTTGGGGACTTATTACAGGTTTCATATTGCATAATCATAATCAGTATCATTTTCTACTACTCTCGCAACTCCTATAGAAGAATAACAAAAACAATGAATAATTCGTTTCAATTTCTTACTATTTTCTGAATTCTTAATTAGGCTGTTTTTTTCGACTCGCAACTTGTACATAACTTTAATTTAAACCAATAATTTTAATAAAAAACGGAGATACTTTTACATTTATTCGCTATCTTGTACAACTTGCGGTTGATGGTGGGGCAGAATCTGGCATTGTCATTTCAACTTCTTTTCTTGCCGCAATCTGTCACAGGGACATTCAGCTGCACTTTATGAATTTATACATTGGCTTGCGCGGTACGAGTCCAGTGACTAGTCCGCTGTTGAGTTTCGCAGCAAATCTTGTGGAGCTTTCCTCTTCAATCTCTTGAAGACTCTCCTACTGCGCATTAGGCCAGTTGCTAATCTGTTTGGGTGGTTATCAGTTCTCCTTGCATAGGTTTATTAATCTTAATAATAATAAATTTTATTTCAGACTTTTACATCTATATTTTGTTAGTAAATACATTATTGCTTATAAACCTATAGTCTCACCAATGTACTTAGATCTAAGGTTTCATTATTAAAGGTACCTAATATGCAAATTGAGGTCGAATTCGCACCAAGTGTACCACTATGCACGTCGAATCATTAATGCGAACACGAATGCACTCTTATCACATGTTTATTGAAACTTTAAATAATTCCTAGGCTAAACTGACTTAATGCTACTTAAAAGGTTATGAGCCGAGTTCCTGAATGTATTTTGTGACATTCAAAGGTGAATTTTCTTCATTCACGTGATGACCAGACCTTCAGGTCTCCCTCGTCAGAGCGAACCCATACAACCATGTTGACTACCCACACGTCTGATGTTACCTAAACTTTATACTCTTTGCGTTGAAATAATTATTTTTCTAAACATAACTTGTAATTGTTTCAGATATACAAATGAAATCGGGATATTTACAATGGTGTTCCGTGCGTTGTGTGTTTTTAAGGTTAGTAAAACTATTTTTGTTTGCTGTAATATCGTTTAGCAAGTACGTAAATATCAGAACTACAACGTTCGGGGTTGGTGTTTTTGTAGCGCCTCTAGCGGTCAGTAGCGGAAGTAAAATCGTACCAATTGTGACATTTATAGCTGCGCTAGCAAGCGTACTCGTGGGATTTTTTTTTCCGTGTGGTTTAGTGACCAAACCTATTTGTCAGAGTTATTCAGGCCGCCCGTAGGCCTCTGACGTGGCTTAACGACTGCTGTCAAGCGAGAGCAAGCGGGACCAACTGCTTAACGTGCTTTCCGAGGCACGGAGGGGCTCAGATGAAAGTGTCACTAGCGGTCACCCATCCAAGTACTGACCTCGCCCAACGTTGCTTAACTTGTACGATCGTTTTCAACGCGTACTCGCAACTGGACTACGAGCTACGTACGACTACCGTGGGAAATGTACTGCTAAATTGAATTCACATAAATGAAAATAATTCATTATTATTTCAAAATTCAGAGATTTTACGATTTTAAAAACGCTAATTATGATTTCATGATGATACTATACTTATTACCATCTTTCGGGGCTGAATGCACTGATGATAAAATTATTACTGATTGCAAAATTAAATGCAAACAACATTTTTCTTACACACACTAACGTCATAAAAACCAATATTGTTTCTTCAACAGATCGTCATGCTATCGCTTTCGTTCGCGTATAACTACTCTATGGATTGAGCAACGTCGCATCTGAATTGCCAAAGCCATACCAAGAAATGAAAAAGGCGAATGTATGTTATATTAATTATTTTATTATTACACAGAATTTGTATTACGCATTATCCATGCTCGGTGAACAAATTAAAACATGATGAACAAATTTATTGCCGTGGTACTGTATTTATTGCGGTTGACAAATTAGATGACTTAGACAAATGTGCCATAAGAAGGAAAGTTCAATAAAAAAAATTTCAACTTTCCTTCTTATGGCACATTTGTCTAAATCATCTAATTTGTCAACCGTGGATAGACGTGCTCTTTATTTCACTATTTTCTTAACGCGTACGTACTATAATTTATTATTAGACTGTGCATAGACAGACGAACTACATTTTGAATGCAGTTAGTGTCATCGGAACTGCACGCTGACTGCTATCGGGCTGCACGGTTGGTTTGCAATTGAAATACAGTCCATCTTTCAACCTAAGGTTGATAGATAAACAATTTATTGCACAAAGAACTATACACATATAAAACAGTTCCTGTAGACGTTAAACAATTTGAGGAACTACTTGGCCGATTGTGAAAATTATTTTAATTGTAGATCCTATATAGAGTACACTGTATTTTAAAAATCAGTCGAGTACTTTGTGATAAAATCTCAACCCATATGACTGAGTTAGCGGCCAACACGTACAGTCGACCGCACATCAAGTGTTGCCAAGCATTCTACGCCACGGTAATATGGCGCAGATTGCAATGATGTTGTGCTATCGATGTTACAACGGTATCCATGTGTCGATTCCACTTCTAATGATGATACTATACTTATTACCATCTTTCGGGGCAGAAACCTCTTGTTGATAACATTCTTACTGATGATTATACACAATTTTATTCTATGACATTTCATTGACTCAGTAGTTGATAAGTTAAACGTTGTTTCAGAAGTTATCCTGCATCTCCTCGGCTATTCAACAGATAATAAGAAATTAATATATGAAGGTACGTTTACCTGTTACTGCCGTCAAATAATGGCTTTTATAGCCGGAAAAAACGGTGAAGGAAAACATCGTGATGAAACCTGCATGTCGTAGAAGAAGAAAAAACATAAGGCACGTGAAATCCGCCAATCCGCACTGGGCCCGCGTGGTGGATCATGGCCCCAGCTCCCTCGATGTAAGGGAAGGTCTGTGCCCGAGCAGTGGGGCAATATAAATAGACTGATGATGATGATAGCCGGAAACAGTCTCATATAAGTTAATACTGTAAAGTAATGCAGTCTGCCGTCGCGGCAAAATGCTGTCAACGTCTGCCGCGTGGATCGGAATCGCACCTTTACGGTTCTCAAAATGATCAAATCGCACCATGTCACAGCGCGAGTGACAGTCTAACATTTGAATATCTAAACAAACAACCTACAAATGTAAAAAAAAAATATTATATATGTAAATGGGTGGCCTTGAATTCATGCGACAAAATTAAATGGATGGTTAGGCTTGTGACATACATTAATTCTGCACAGCGTTTTAAGTAAATTAAACAATTTGGGGAATAGTAATAATAAAAATATTTACAATAAATTCAACTACCAAAAAAAATATTAATTTGATGTGCATCGTTACTATGGTTTGAAGTTTTTTTTTACATTTTAAGGTATTTTTCATTTTTTGCAACGATTTCTTCCACTGGAATTTGACCTAATGGTCATTTCTAAGGTCATTGTTTGACTCAGTGACGTAATTAGTTAAAAAAAAATGGAGTTTCGATTTACTAAAAAAACCTTACCAATTTCATATTTATCACGAGTACAACCCCCAGTTTCAATTTGTCGAATGAATTCAAGGTACTTGTATAAAAAACCTGCACCAAGTCCCCCACAATTGGCAAATTTTCTAACCAAATTAATGTAATACAATGATGAACAGACCTTCAGGTCTCCCTCAACAGAGAGAACCCATACAACCATGTTGACTACCCACACGTCTGAGTTCACCGCACATGTACACACATGATGGTTTTGTTCTATTCACACGTTCAAGGCTAAACTTTTGTTCACAGGCGCAAATGAAATCAAGGGAACTATGTAACACCACCATCTTCCGTTCCAAATCGGGCCTGAAGTGTTGCTATGCATATGAAAGTAATAAAATCAAGGTAAGCATTATTTATTTGTCAAAAGGCAATGGTCAACACAAAAAATTCTAATGTTCACCAAATTGTACATTGCCACTGTTAACTATTTAAGTGATTTTGTTACAATGCTTCAGTTCTTTTTTTCGTGTGGTTTAGTGAGTAAACCTATTTGTCAAGAGTTATTCAGGCCGCCCGTAGGCCTTTGACGTGACCTAACGACCGCTGTCAAGCGACAACAACCGGGACCAACTGCCGAGGCATGGAGGGGCTCGGATGAAAGTGTAACTAGCGGTCACCCATCCACGTATTGACCTCGCCCTACGTTGCTTAACTTGTACGATCGTTGTACAAGCCCCTCATGCTTCAGTGAAATGAACTTTAATATTAAGGGCCTTCATAGAGCCAACTAGCGCCGCCAATCTTAAAAAAATAATATCTTCCAATATAATCAATTTTATTAAAAAAGCTATTTACGAAATGTTTATTATGATAAATACTATTTTTTAAATGCTTATTTATAACGTGATTCAATGTCGATAAGTTGTAGTTCGCATAATTGGAAAAACTGCCGTTTTTGGCACATTTGTGAACTACACCTTTGCTTGTCGCAATTATGCCATGTATTGTATATTAAAAAATAGTGTTTATCCTAATAAAGATTACATAGCTTTTTTAATAAAAATTAATGTATTTCGATTTGTATAGAGATTGAAATAATAGGCGGGACTTACAAGCTAATTGTCGCAATTATGCCATGTATTGTATATTGAAAAATAGTATTTATCGTAATAAACATTCTGTAAATAGCTTTTTTAATAAAATTGATTATATTGGAAGATATTATTTTTTAAGATTGGCGGCGTGTAAAAAACGTTTAATATGAGACGACTTAAAGCTGCAACATTTTTTAATGAATTTGGATTTCATTGTATCTTATTATAGTGGTTGTTTTGTGTATATTATGACGTTAATAATCGAAAAATGTTAATGAAAGTCAGTATGTTGGAGTTGGTATACATATCCTCTGGAGTTTCGAGCTATCAAAAGTCCCAGAAGAGAACTAACATAATGATGCCAGAAATACCAATGTACTTGTCCGCAATTCTATATGAGAATGTGTCAATCAGCATTCTTTGTGAAGTGGACACAGAACGATGTGGTCTAAACTGCTGGGGCGGCCTTTGTATGGTGTCCTCGGTTATATGGACACACGACATTGAACAATGATAAATCTGCGTTTGGTCTCAATTTCCACTCGTTCACAGTCCCCGTACAAAAAATGTTTTGACTTCCTTGTAAGTCCTGCCTATTATTTCAATCTCTATACAAGTCGAAATACATCAAAAGACATTGCTACTTTTCAATGGAGCTTTGCCCCACCTACAAAACTACGTGACCACTTAAGCTTAATCATTTTGTTGGGGACTTATTACAGGTTTCATATTGAATAATCATAATTAGTATCACTTTCTGCTACTCTCGCAACTCCTATAGAAAAATAACAAAAACAATGAATAAATCGCTTCGATTTCTTACTATTTTCTGAATTCGTAATTAATCTGTTTTTTCGAATCTCAACTTGTACAAAACTTTATTTTAAACCAATAATTTTAATCAAAAACGGAGTAATTTTTACATTTATTCGTTATCTTGTACAAGTTGCGGTTGATGGTGGGGCAGAAACTGGCATTGTCATTTGTTAGGTGGACACTTCAACGCTGGGTGGAGCACTCTTCTGAAGACAATAGGACGTGAATGGACAGCAGCATCCACCAAGGACATCGTATTTACTTACCTTCAGTAAAAATACCTTTAGTGCGAATCTGGTAGGCACATACTCTTTTCATCGTGCCACATATGTGGGGCACGGGTTTGTGAAGCTAGTTCGTCGTGCTCCATATATGGGGCACTGGACTGTGAACGTGTTAAAGATATATTATGATAATTAATGGCGCCAAGGTTAATCGTTTTTATTTGTTTCAGATATAGACAAGGTAAGCGGATAAGTGCTCCACGACGCAGACGTTCGACGCCGAAAATGACGCTTCTCCATTTTACTTCATACATCATTATCTTCGGTCGAGAGAATATTATTTTAAATTAAATAAACGTTGTTATCAAACTATTTTTTTTTATTCCCTCTTTCAATTTTTTTTGTAAACCTATAAATCGTCCCACTGCTGGACAAATGTTTCTCATTGCATGTATAAGGAATACATATGATATGATTAAGGAAATACAAACAAAATTTTCTTCATTGTAGTTACTTTTAAAGTATTTACAATAATTAAAGTACCTAACATAAGCCATTATCATTAGTCACGATCATTGATCTCCTATAAACAACTAGAAGGTCCAAACGGATGAATGGACCATCATTTGCTTTATTTGGACGTTAAGGCGAGGCCATTGGGTCATTTGAGCCTAGTGAGGGGGTGAGGTGCGGGGCGAGGGAGGGGCGAGAGAGGGATGACGCGCATTGATCGGGGTCATTACTCGCGCTGGTACACAGAGTAAGCGTAACCAGTGTCCTCACTGTGACGTCACAGCTCGCTACCCATAATAATACCTACCTATACAGAATGTCCCACGGATAGACGATATACCGAAGTCCACTTGTCGGTGCCAACATTATCGACCCATTTAATGCCAAATAGGGATATCCCAGCAGAGCTCGGTGGCGCAGTGGTTGGGTCAATGGACTTGCAATATGGAGGTCCCAGGTTCGATTCCCAGCCAGGGCAGCCATGTATCAATGAGTTATCCTCGTTTTTTTCGACGGAAAAACTTACGTACATTTACCGAGTGCTCTCAAAACGGTGAAGAAAAACATCGTGATGAAACCTGCATGTCGTAGAAGAAGAAAAAAAATCTAAGGCATGTGAAATCCGCCAACCCGCACTGGGCCC
This sequence comes from Tachystola acroxantha, assembly GCA_963506565.1. Classification (NCBI taxonomy): domain Eukaryota; kingdom Metazoa; phylum Arthropoda; class Insecta; order Lepidoptera; family Oecophoridae; genus Tachystola; species Tachystola acroxantha. Next base: position 13,944,729 of record OY735876.1, on the reverse strand, counting down.
GCGTGGTGGATTATGGCCCGAGCTCCCTCGATGTAAGGGAAGGTCTTTGCCCGAGCAGTGGGGCAATATAAATAGACTGATGATGAGGGATATCCCAAGTCTGACAGCTTCGGAGTTACTTATTTCAATTTTCGCGATTGTCGGAAAATATTTCTTTCAATCTTGAACTTTTGTCTATCAGGTATCAGGTTATATATTTTAATTATTTTTTAAGTTATTTATATTGACGTGTATGACGTAGTAGAATAAAATACTATGTTAATACTAATCTGACGGAAAAAAAGACCTGTTATAATAGGAATTTCAATTAGGTAATATTGTTGTAATAAAATCAATAAAAGTGAAAAATTGGAATAATCAAATTATTTGCTAGGGGAATATATTTTGAAAGTACTTTCGCGCGATTTAATAAAAAATTTAGCATAAATTCTTATAAAATATTTATTAAAATGGTAATAACCATAGAGATTACATTACAACAAATCTGTCTTTGACAAATTTAAGTGACAAACTGTCAAGTGTATCAATAAAACTAAATAAATGACGAATTTTTTAACGTGATGTTAGGTAAGTATTATTATTGGTGTCAGGTGTGACGTCAGTGATGGTGAAATCTGGCCCGTGTTATCACTGCGTAGGGTAAAACATGACACACATTATGTGCTGTTGACTGTACTTTTAAAAGTAGGCACAGTGTATATTGAATCAGTCTATAACTACGTAGCTATTGAAATTTGGCCCGTATTATCACTGTGCTTAGAGTAAAACAGGTATATATCGCACACCACATTACACACCACAGCTACACTTGCATAGCTACTGAAATCTGGCCCGTATTTATTATCACTGTGCGAGTGTGCGTAGAGTAAAATGTGGCAAACTTTATGTGATGTTCACTGTACATAGTTTTACAAGTAGCAACTACGTATAAACTATTTTAAGTTCGATTGCTGTTTGTTTGTTTGCTCTGTGGGACAAATCACCGTCAATAGTCATTTGTTTTGGCCTGTTCCACTTTGCTCAATTTGGAAGTTACTGATCAGCCCCTATTACCGTTCTCAAAACGATGAAATTATACCATGTTATGGCGAGCCAACCAGAGACGCCGCTATACCAATGCAATAGCACTGTCCCTTTCACGGCCGCTATGACATGGTTTGATTTGATCGTTTTGAGAACCGTAATGTTATAGCCCCACTGTAATGTTAGCCGACTTGTCTTCATCTGCAATTATCAGACCACTGCTCGCTCCCAATATACGACTCTCGACACTGGTGTTCGTGTCGCGTGTAATATGATGACTTCAAAAACATGGTTCGCGAAAAATCTATTGTGTTAAGGAATATCTGTTTTAGGTTATGAGTCCTTTTTATATTCAAAACGATGCACAATCATTCCGTGATTAGTAAACTAATAATCTTAAAGTATAGGTGTGACCAAATTCGACTCGTATTATTTTAAATTTTATTACGTTATGACGATCGTGGGAGCATTCCAGGTAAAGACCAAAGTGGAACATTTGGCAAAAATCGATACAGGTGCGACCTCGACAGCGCCCAGCGGCGCACTGAAGCTCGGCGCTACGAGCGTGCATTTGTATTTATACAAATTGTGTTTTTTCTTAAATTTTGCCTGGTATAAAAAAAACGTTACAAACAACAGATTTTCATCTCATCAAGCTCTTCTATTTATAATAACCTACATTTTGATATATATTTTGTATGAATAACTGTTTTAGTTTAGACACACTACTCGAGTGAAAAGACAGGAAAGGGGTATGTTTGTGATTTTTTTCTATCGAGCGAAGTTTGTCCAATCGTGTATCGGTAGCCAACAGTCCCTAAATAGATACCCCAAGATTGATATATATTTTTTTGAGGCCTTTAATTTCAGTAGTTAGTGCCGTAGCCTTCATCGAAAAACTTAAAAACGTCCCAACACCTCGCCTTAACAACGGACCCTTATTTGGACATTTTTTAAATTGTTTTAGTAAGACCTATGTGTATCTAGTTGTTTATAGGTCACGATAATCAAATTACCTTTAATAGCAAGATAATAAAATGACTGGGAATATACGCCATTTACTTTGTATGAAATAAACAAATATTTAATTTCAAATAAACCTTTATTATTACTTATATTTAAACCACCACTATAAAAAGAACCGTCTGCGCGACGTCTCCATCTGGTGCCTCCTGCCTGCGATGATCCACTCGTAGTCGCCGCGCTTGGAGTCGAAGGTGCCTTGCTGCAGCGACACCAGCCGCAACGTGAACCGCGGACCCAGCTCGCGCAGCTTGGCGCGCTTGCCGTCAGACGTGAACTCGTAACTGGATAATGACAAGCAGGTGGTTCACATATTGTTAAGCCCGTATCATTGATCTCCTATAAACAACTAGATACACAGTCTGCCTTCTAAAAATGTCCGAGCGCAAAGAAGGTCCAAACGGAATCATTTGCTTTATTGAACCTTATTTGGACGTTTTTAAAATTGTTTTAGTAAGACCTTTGTGTATCTAGTTGTTTATAGGAGATCAATGGCCCGTATTAATAATTCACTCTCAGCCCAAAAGTCAATCTTGAGAACAACCTCAAGTTGGCGTTCCTATTAATAAACGTAACTTAGGTGCGTATCACGTGAGTAACGCCGTATTAAGGTCTGAGCACATTTTACCGGGGCGGAGCGCAAAAATCTGCTCAAATCGCTTTAATACAATTTGTATGAACTATCGCACACTGTGTCGGGGCGGGCCGCATCGCACGGACGCAAATCCGCCTCCTACAAGCGGATTGGAATGCACGCGCGCCCGTGTTCATTTTACGATATCTGGCAGTCACTGTATTCAAAATCCGTCATGCGCTGCGACCCGGCCCGTCACTAATGTGCTAAGTAAGCATTTTGCGCTGCGCTGCGGCCCGACATAATGTGCGGGAAGCATTAATAAACAAAACTCGGTTCTCAAGAGAACTGTCAAACTCATCCTGCTATAAAAGTTGATGGTAAGGGGGCTGGATTCGAACCCCAGATGTACTTTAAGATAGAGAAAAGCATACAGCCTTTTGACCTTTATTAACGCTAGTAGAATATAAAGAAAACTATATGGGATTGAATTTAAAACAAACGGGAATTGTCTGAACTAACCGGTGGTGCCTGAAGAATATGTAGTCTCTCTGGTTGTGGAAGGTGACGGCGCGGCGGCCGCGGAACTGCGGCTCGTAGTGGAACACCGCGCCCAGCATGCGGCCGATGGTCAGCCCGAGACGGGTGCTGAAGTTGTTCAGGATAACCTGTCGGCAGTAGAAATACATGAATAGCAATGGCTAGGAACGATCGAAAAGTACAAGGTATTACGTCTCTTGCTTATCTGCCATCAGTCCATTTGACTCTCTCCTAATTGTGTGCTCAACAGGGTCCGTAATGTTATAATATATACTAACATCAATTCAGAGGCTTTTTGAAAATGGCGGGAAACGACGGTTGCGAAATTATTTAATAATTTTCAGTATAATGTCTACAGTGGGTGTTTTGTGTTTAATATCACGTTAAATTAATCAGAAAATGTTCGCGAATGACAGTATGGTGAAGTTATTGGAGATTTCAAGCAGGATCTGAAGTTTGGCGCCATGGTCAAGATTCCCACTACGAGCTCGGGAGTGAACGTGACTGTCGAGCTGCTTCGTCCGCAGTGATTGACGCTACGGCGTCTCCTGTGGATGAAGACATGAAGACGCTGCTACCCAGGGTGATGACGCTACGGCGACTCCCCTGGAGGAAGATAGAAGACTATTTATACATTGATATTTTTGTAACATGACATTGGCAAATGACGAACTGTCGAGTCCATTAATAAAATAAATAAATAACATCAATTCAATACTTACGGAATGCAATAAAGAATTTGAATTTGACTTTTATCAGATATGCTGAATGTCAGGTGTGTAGGTGTTATATTCATCAATGTATACCGGGCCCAAATCAAGTGTCTTATTTATTTATTTAACACTTTATTGTACACAACAGAGTATAAAACATCTTAATAATAATAAAAATTGTACAAAGGGCGCACTTATCTCTAAGAGATTTCTTCCAGCTGACCCGATTATTATCTTATTTTGTAAACAAATATTAAATATTAACTGAAGGAGCTGATGGATCAAACCTGTTCATCATTGTAAAAATAAAGTAATCCGATAGTAAGTAGGGTCGAAAAACCGAGGATAACTCATTGATACATGGCTGTCCTGACTGGGAATCGAACCTGGAAACTCCGCAAGTCCATTGACCCAACGACTGAGACGCAACTCTCCGTATCATATCCTAGAAATAAAATTCAATAACACATACCTCAGGCCTATGTGTAGTGATCTCCTTGTAATCTTTCTTCAGCTCCGGTGTGATCTTACAACTGGACAGTCTAAAGTGTGCTGTGGGGCCGTTCGGTAAATGTATCAGTAGGAAGCCGTTCGGTTGTTTCTGGTTTTCATTGACGATGATCACATCAGTGTAGTCTTCGCGAATGGCAGATTGCACTATTCGTTTCACTGAGGATCTGGAATATTAAAAAAATGTTTAGAGATTTTTCCAGAATTTGTTTACCTATTGTTACACTACAAATGCGAAAGATGTTCTGGATGATGAACAAGAAATCCAAGCTATCCCTGGAAAGTAAAATTCTTCTTTACAAAGCCATAATAAAACCAATTTGGGCTTACGGCATACAACTGTGGGGTACTGCTTCACACTCAAATGTGGAAATTCTACAAAGGTTTCAGTCAAAAACACTCCGCATGCTGGTGGACGCACCGTGGTTTGTAACAAATGAAACCATCCACAAGGATTTAAACATAAGATATGTAAAGGACGAGATTGTCACCTCTACAAACGCCTACAGGAGGAGAATAGAGGCTCACCCAAACCAGCTGGCAAACAAACTATTACAGACAGACCCTAAGACAAGAAGGCTGAAACGCAGAATACCGGAGGACAATCTACTCCCGGACCACTGACCAATTCCTGGCTCGTCACTGGACGATCTAGGACTAATACCCCAAGCACCAAACCTGCTAGCTAGCTAAATGTCAATTGAGACAGATCGCGGCAAGAAGTGGAGACAAAAAAAAAAAACCTATTGTTGGAAAAAATTTAACAGATGGGAGAAAAATTGTGTCTTGACTATGAGTAAAACCTGGAGCTATGTGATTCCGTAAGCTTTTCTAAAAGAGATGCCGTTCGTGACTCGGATCAGTTTGACAATATTTGGAAAAGAAAAATTAAGTGGATGATATTTTTAAATATAAATACAGTAATTGCCAGCACACTCCCACCCTGTGGGCAGAGTTTAAATGATTTTTTATATATTTAGTTTACATATTATATTATAATAATTAATGTATCCTATTATGTGGGAAATAAAGATAAATCATTATTATTTATTTATTTATTTTTTAATCTATAATTGTTTAGGGATATTTGTACACATAAAGTGACGATGCCAATCCCATCATACCTATTCTAAATTAACCTACCTACTTAATTTTTATAAAAGATCGAGAACAGCATTTTAGCTGGGCCTGAAGTTGGCTCAGCTAGAATGCCGTGGAATATACCTACGTCTAATTTGCATAAACCTAAACTATTAATAACATGCTCTCTTTTAGTCGCATACTGGACACATTCCATCAAAATATGTTGCAAGTCTTCTTTGGCTCCACAATCTTCGCAGTTAGGAGATTCAACTTTGCGCATTAAGAATGCAAAAGAATATATAAATCATTATTATAACATGTTTTAATACAGAAATTTTACAAATAAAATATACAACTTTTAAAGGTGATCCCGGCAAATCCTTATTGATAGACAATGATTGTAAGATTCGTATTAACAAACGCAATTTAGATGGATTTTGTGATACAATCTTGGCTTAAATGACTTTGACTTTAGAAGAATAATATGAATGTTTTATATTATAATATAGAACACATACCTTTGTCTATACCTGGACAGCGAATTTGGTATGATTCTCATGAGCTCCTTCCCAAATATCCTGGTTTTAGTGTGCGGGTTGTCCGAGTAGGTTATCAATACTTTGGGTTCATACGAGTTCTGGTAGTAGGCAGACAGTTCATCCAGTTCCATGTCCTTTTGTGCCTGTATTATAAAGAAATACATACTTAGAACATGATGAAAAAATTCACTGCCTGCTCAGTTGGCAAGAACGTGTCACGGAATGACAAGGTCACAGGTTCAAGTCCTGCCCACGGCAAGAATGTTTTCATCATGTTCTAATTTATTCACCGAGCATGGATTCAAATTCTAAATACATAATTGTTAGGACATAATTGGAGAGCAAAAATATACACAATGTAACTAACAATGAATGACATTACCGCAGTGGTCGGCTCTACATGGACCAGGCTAGCGCAAGATAGAGGCAAATGGAAAGAGGACCTATACCCGAAATTAGGTGTCCCATAATTAACACTTTTAAAAATGTAAATACTATGATAATTTCATTGTAAAATACTTTTATAATTTTAATTTCAATACTATAATATAATGAAATATTTAGATACTAAGAATGACATTCAAATTATATGTATGTGTGCATTATTATGTGGAAAATAAAGGCTTAATAATAATAATATTGCAATGAAGGATATTATTCTGATTATAACAAAATGTAACACATTATACACGAAAACTCATCTGTTTATGCTATTATAGCAGACTAAGAAGCAACCAATAAACCAACACATGAATAAAGTAACCAGACCCGGGACTGATGACAGATACAAGCCATCCGACATCTGAAAGGCTGTAACAGTGGAGCTGTAAATTGGCAAGCCTACTGCAATACTTGTGAGTGCGCTAGGGTAGTTTAGAATTTGTATTAAGTATCCATGCTCGGTGAATAAATTAGAACACTATGAAAAAATTCTAGTAGGGTAGTTTACTTGAACAAAAGCAGCAGGATATTAAAAAAAACCTTTGTGAAGTCCACACACATCATCAGCCAATAGGCATATAAGTGAGGATATATATCGAACATTAGTCTCCCCTAAACGATATAATTACGCTTCTACTATCTGTAATTCGATTCCACTGCTTTCCAACGACTTATTGTACTTCGCAAATCAAGACATAAGGGTCAGAGTGTCGCTAAGGGGGCACTGAGGAAAAGACTTGGAAAACTTTTGTTGCAAAATTTTCGTCTCTTTAAAACCCCCCCTTTTTATGATACCATCGGAAGGGTGGCTCTTTGGGGATGTCTAATTTTTTTGTCCGATAAACCCCTGGCAAATCATCGACACTCTAACCGACATAAGAATGAATAAGACTAGCGAAATAAGAGTGCAGTATCCTAACCTCTTCTTGTTCCTCTGTGTCGGCGTTAACCAGCATAGTCTCATCCTTCTCGCGGAGTGACTCCAGCGTGTGAGGAACCTTCTTGGGCACGTCATCTCCCTCCTGCTTCTTTTCCAACTTACGCCTGGAATACGAGACAAATGGTAAATATCTTGATCGAAAATATACAACTGAGACATAACCTCACATGGCACTTACTTCTTTTTGTCTTTCCCGCGAGCCATTGTTGAGAATTAAATTCGTAGCAGTTATAAAAGAATATTAGTTGTAGTCTGGATCTTTTCACAATAAATTATAATCAAATTATACTGCAGTAACAATATTTTTGTGAACAAATCGGAACAAATCAACAATAGACACAGACGTGGTTTTTGCGAAGGAGCTATTTAAACTTCAAAACCATTTCACACAACAAACCGTCTACACACGGACACGCACTCACACAAGCATACCTTTTTTTAGAGGGAAAGGCAAGGCCAATCAAAGCATACAGCCTGGTCAGATAAAAATGGCATTTTTAATTTACCCTAAAGTAGTTACCTTAAACTGGACAAAATGTATGGAATTTTCATGGGCTAAGTTATGGGTTATCTTTTATTGCAAGTCACAAAACTCTTTCTACATCAATGGATGTATGATCTAAATTAGTTTTGTTCTCTCGGAAAACATTTAACGGCTTGGGTTGCCAATATGTGAGGAATTCCCATGGAATGAGGTTTCTTTTAAAATAATAATTCACTCTGACTATGTTGTCTCTGCCAACGGTTCGGTTCTTTTTCTTCTTTAAAGGGTATATTACATACGGCGGAACCTTAAAATAATGGGCCATCATCCGCTTTTGTGTACTGGGCTTTAGCTAGGACTTTGGAGTATAGGGAGGGGTAAATATTTTTAGGAGTTGGTAACACAGAATAACACCGCAAATAAATAAACGATTTTCGTTTTCAAATTTGTTCAATTTTGTCAGTTTCGTTTCATTGTCAGTCAGTTTCCTCAGAGAAATAAGTCCTTATTTCTCTGAAATGTAAGTCTAATTCTCACTTCACATGGGTGATCATGATCTGCCTGAGCTGCCTTAATAATGTAAGGTAAGACCCCTGTGCGCCAGTAGTAGGTACTACCTTTAACTCAAAGTAGCTAAGCAGATGGAATCCATATTTCATAAAACATTCTTCATAATATTGGTAAGTAGGTATATAATTTATGTTTAGATAAGATATTAGGTCATCGTAGATATATTACTTTAGATTAGAATATCATAGCAATTTGCAAAAATAATGGTGTTTGGAAAATTTATTTCAATCAAACCAATGTAAACAACATTGGTTTGTTTACATTGAATGTAAACAAATCTACGTGGCTCTGGCCACTTTCGCAGCTGTTCGTAGATGTATATGTACGTTTCTATAGACTACTGTCACTTTTTAACCAATCAAAAGAGACTCCGTGATCCCATTGGCGGATACATGACATTTCTTCATGTCGTAAGCGAATGAACGTGAACGTAGGTAGTTATAAGTACTGAAGTGAAAATAGTACCAGCCTGGTTTTTGTTTTGACTTTTGTTTGACGTTTCGCAACCGGTGTTGCCATATTTTGATTTTAATATGTGCTAAACTAAGGAAAATCTGTAACTTTAAACAAAAGTTACAGATTTTCTTCATTCATAAAAATATATTAATTCCACTTTTCAATTCAACTAGTTTAACTAAAATAATTCAAGACAGCATCAAAAGAGTGTTACGACAAAACACCAATGTGAATTAACGTTAAATGTAGTCTTCCTAAACAAAGGTGTCATACGTGTGTCATAGCTGTATATTTCCTTTCCAATACGAAAAAAGGGAATTCAATGTCCCTCGCTGTAATGTAGATAATTTTTGTAACCTAAAGAGGGATTGTGGCGTATCACATCACGAACGACGGTTGGGACTGACATAGGATACATGAAGGGAACTCCTGCCTTCGGTTTACTATACCTTGTGGTCTAATTTGTTCTACGGTTATTGGAGAACAAAATGGGACTTTTCCGTAGAACTTTTCACACATTTTGTTACGGTCAACTCAACGGATCATATACTACATAGCGTCCTCGCTTAGCGGCGATTAATTGCGATTCCAGATTATATCCTAATATTAGTTGCCGCTAAGCGAGGCGTCCCGCTCGCTCTTACGCCATGTAACATATGAACGACAGTGACCACGACAGACTAACCGCGACTGTCGCTAAACTAAACGCACCTGTCACTGTCGTTCATATGCTACGTAGAATATCCTCTTAGTAATTTGTGATATGCTACATGGCGTAAGAGCGAGCAGGACGCCTCGCTTAGCGTCGACTCAATATAGAATTCATCATATAGGCGAAATTACCTCTTTAATGAGAGGAGAAGCCAGCCAAAATAATTAAAACGACGTGACGCTGGCAAAAATGACCATAACGGACAATTGCCATTGCCATTAAGGCAAAGAAAATAGCAAAAAATGCATAAAATAAAACGACATTGTAATATCGTAAACTTTATTAATGTTGGAGCATTAAACTGCTTCGATCAGTTCATGAGCTGCACGTCCTGCCGCGCCAGCTCGAGCAACATGGGGTCGTCGAAGAACTTGTTGATGGAGACGTCCTCGCTGAGCCCCTTGCGGCGCCGCGTCTTGATCATGAACTCGCGCGCCAGGTGCGTCGCCGGCTGCGGCTCCAGGGGACTGAGGAGACGAGATAGTGGATTTGGAAAGACCCAAAATGACGGCAAAATTGTGGAGAATAAAATATTCGAGATGTACCTATGTGAGTTTGAACTTTGGACTATTTTTGTTACCTGCGTCGTAAGATATGAAATCGTAATCTACCCCCCACTTGCCATTGATCTCCTATAAACAACTAGATACACAGTCTGCCTTCTGAAAATGTCCGAGCGCAAAGAAGGTCCAAACGGATGAAAGGACCCTCATTTGCTTTGTTGGACATTATTTGGACATTAACAATGGACCATTTGGACGTTTTTTAAATTGTTTTAGTAAGACCTTTGTGTATCTAGTTGTTTATAGGAGATCAATGCCTACTTGCAATATAAGATAACTCTAGTGTTAGCGACATAACCCGAGCAATATGTATGTAGTTTTCTCGAGTTAAGTTAAGTGTATTATGTATTACTATACCCATTCATGTGCTGTGGAATCTACCTTATCGACCTGCCGCCACTTTGGGTCAACTTAGCTGCTGGGAACTGGTACCTTGATATATCTAGATGGGCAATACTTTCTTTACAATAATATTAGCTGCCGTTGCCTATCCGCTGATTTTTATCGTGTTTCAACCCTTACTTGCTGTTATTCATAAACCTAGGTAAGCCTCACTTTGTGTTGTACTGTTAAATCGTGTTGCTATCCCTTTCACACTTCGTTCAAAAAGGTTAAGATAGAAAGGGACTAAACGGTGGTGTAACTTTAAATCACGTCTTTTTATAGATGGGTCGCGGTCCAGACAACTTTGGTAACCACATGTATAGATGATATAGTTGGAGCGGGCGCGCTGTACCGCGCCTTATATAGCTGCGCGGCGAGACGCGGTGGTGTAGCAGCTCGCTTCACTGTCATTGTGTCGTCCTCTCTCTCTCTCGCACTCGATATTCACCGTATAACTATGGTCTTGTCCAGCGGGTCTCCCGGCACGATCTGCCAGTGGTGGAACACCTGCAGGCAGAACGCCTGTCCCTGCGTGTGCGTGCGCAGGTCCGTCTCGAAGCCGAACGAGTCGATGGCCGGCACGAACGCCTTGATCGTGTACAGAGGCGAGCCGGCGACGGGCGCGTCCTGGGTCACGTGACCTGCGGGAAGAGATGGAGTTATGACAACTTCAGTCTTTTCTACCTACTTTTGTTACGATGCGGTCTCTTTCGGCCGCATCATGTATTGGCCGCCTAACTTTAAAAATGGTAGGAAGGTTTTAAAAAAAAAAAGCTTCACTGATATGACGGATGGAGATAAAAAAATTGTTGAATTTTTACTACTTGTACTATTTTTAAAGATAAAATAAAATATACCCATTTAACCTATTTTTTTAACAAACCGCTCGCTCCGCAACACTTTGAACCGTCAACCGATGGGGTAGACGAGTTCTCGAATGGAGGCACGAACGGGTAAACTTAGGACACCCCCCGATGGAGGGATGACCTTCGAAAGGTGGCTGGCAGAGACTGGACGCAAAAGGCCGAGAATCGGGTTGAGTGGCGTGCTTTGGGAGAGGGATATGTCCAGCAGTGGACTGATACAGGTTGATGATGGTGATGACAGATTTAAACAATGAACATGCATGGTGTGTGTCGCCGGTTCCGCATGAGGGATATACTAACAATAGTAATAGTTACGTACTGTATAGTTATTAAGTAATCATTGTATTATCATTGTTTTAAAAAATGTGTTGCTGAGAGTTTTTGCCACTTTTTCTCCTCAGCGTTGGCACCTTTTCCTTGCAAAGTGGTGTAAATGTAAATTCAAAAAATATATTGACGTGCAAAAATGTACTCAACGTGCTTACTTGCAATAAAGAAATTTGACTTTGACAGTCGTTTCACTCTAAATCAGTCTTTCTCAAAGTGGGCAATAACGCCCACTTGTAGGCGCTGGAGGCCTAGATGGGGAGGTAAGGGAAAAGAAATAATTGGGGGGCGTTGAAGTGTTTTAGGGGGCGATGGCTAATTTGTAATTTCATTTACTTAATATTTTAAAATTCACTGAAACTAAAACCTACCTATTAATTTGATAAAACGGGAATTACCAAACATTTATTATTGATGCAGCCATCATGGTCACGAGTAGGCTGTCTACTCGTGACCATGACGGCTGCGATGCTGTCGAAATATCGAGACATCAATAATAAATGTTTAACACGGTAATTCCCGTCTTATCTAATTAATATGTATACAAACCTAAAAGTGATAAAACCTACCTACTACACAATATCATTTATTTTATTTATATTTCTGCCCTGTTTGACTGTATAAAATAAAAAGTAATAAATGTCATTGTGGATTTTAAACAGTGATAAAAAAAATGGGGCGCTGAAATACAAGGACTTTGAATTTGGCTGGATATTTTTTTCCAATCTCTAGGTTGGGGCAGCTGCCCGTAATCCCCCCCCCCCCCCCTGGCGACGCCCTTGCGTGAATAAGTAAGGTGCGGTTAATGGTTTGTTTACCTCCATAGAAAATTGAATCACAGACAGTATAGTATATAATATATAGTATTATGTTATATTGTAGGTATAGTTTTATATTTGTAAGTATGTTTAAGTATTTATTTATTATTATAACGGTACACACTATGTCTGCCTTTCATCTCAAATTGTCGCTTCATGGGGTTTGCTGGAAGAAATCTCTGATAGAGATAAGTTACGCCTTTTGTATGTCTTTTCTTATCTATGTTACAATGTAAATATCCAGTGTGTATAGTATACAGTGTGTAAAGTGTTAATAATAATATAGTAACCAGCGACTGCATACGAAGTTGCAGGCATAACTAGTTAAAACGGAATGGTACCTCTCCTCTTGGCGAGCACTGTGTACACGGCGGAGACGCAGTCCGCGGGCGCCTGCACCTCCACGAACAGGTAGGGCTCCATCAGACGCGGGGTCGCCATCAGGAACGCGGAGTACGCGACCTGAACAACAAATAAACATCACAATCATCTATTCTATTATACACCAATAAGAAATTGTTTTTAAAAATCGACTGCAAAAAACTGTACCGTTACTGATGTTAGTTTAAGCCAATGATACACTAGGGGACAAATGTCCTACGACATGTATCGGCGACATGTCAAGCGAAGCCGGCCGATTTCGCCTGACATATCTGGCGACATCGCGCGACTTATGTCCGTAGCGACGGCAGGCGAAGTCGTGCGACTTCACGAAACTTCGCTTGATATATCTGGTGACATCGCGCGACTTATGTCCGTAGCGACGTCATGTCGCGCGAAGTCCGGCAACGTCGCGCTACTTCACCCGACGTCCCTGGCGACCCGTGTCGCGCGATGTTGCCAGACATGTCGCGCGAAGTCCGGCAACGTCGCGCTACTTCACCCGACGTCCCTGGCGACACGTGTCGCAGGACATTTGTCCCCTAATGTATCCTTGGCTTTACTGACGTGATCAAGTGTACCGAAGTGTTCCTACGATCTTAATAAATGAGTATGAGTAGACCATGATGGCTGCAATGCGGTCGAAATATCGAGACATCAATTAATTACCAATAAATAAAGTTAAAGTAAATTACACTTACCCTCCTCGCAGTGGGTATGATCTGTCCGCCGCCCCGATGCAGCGGCTCCTGCGCAATGACGGCGTCCAAGATCTTGAACTTCACGTTGCGAATAGGCTCCTCGCACAGCGGACCCTCGCGCGTGCCCCACTGGAAACCTGCATAACATGGCATTGAATACAGATATACCAGACATACATACTTGCGTGATCGCGTCACGTGGACAGGCATTAAAATCGTGCACATTTACAGCGCCGAATGATTTGCCGATTTCCAATCGCATCGGATGCGCGGCTATTTTTATTGTGTGTACCCGGCTTTATGTCTTTTGTCCTATTAAGTAACATTGAATATGGTTCTCTTGAAAATGGCGGAAGACGACGGTTGCAAAATTATTTGATAATTTTTATTTTAATGTCTACAGTGGTTATTTCGTGTTTAATATCACGTTAAATTAATCAGAAAATGTTCGCGAATGACAGTGAATTTGTTGGATAATTGGAGCAAAATCTGAAGTTTCAAGCTTTTATCAAGAGTTCCCGCTACAAGTTCGGGAGTGAACGTGACTGTCGAGCTGCTTTGTCCAGAGTGATGACGCTACGGCGACTCCTCTGGATGAAGACAAGAAGACGCAGCGACCCAGGGTGACGACGCTACTGCGACTCCTCTGGAGGAAGATAGAAGAATATTATGTGTTGAATTTTCTGTAACATGACATTGGCAAATGACGAACTGTCGAGTCCATTAATAGAATAAATAAATAAGGTTCACTGAGAGGTGTTGCTTTTACTCGAAAGAAGTCGTGTTTGTGAAGTTTTGTGCTCTTAGCAAGGTTTCCCTTGCATAACTCGATTATTACGTGAATCGTTGAGTTATTTCGTTTAGGGGTTGGGAGGGTTGTGCGTAGGTTTAGTTTAGATTATCTTCGTATATATGTATGTATTTATAAGAATTCAGACATTCTATTAACATCAGACCAGGCTGTATGCTCTAGTTGGCTATGCCTTTAGTCTGGGAAAAAATCCATTAAACAAATAATACATACCACAGATCAGTAAATAAGAGAGATGGGACCCAATCACAATGGGGATGTTGAAAGTACAGGTGCGATTCCGATCCAAACGGCGACGGCGGCATTACTATACATACAGCAGTGTATTTCAATCTGTGGATTGATGGGGGGGGGGGGGGGGGCGAAGCCTTACTTGGGGGGTCAGCATGCAAGTGTTACCATTGATCTGCTGTTGTCCGTACACCCAGTTAATTTTTATTTATTCTAATTAAAAATAATATAAACCCCCCTCGTACCTTGTACGATACTGTCCTTGACCGACGCCAGCAGGTGCTTGTCGACCTCCGACGGCAGCGTGTCGTCCACCAGGATGTTGGGCCCCGTCGCGTCGGGCCCGAACGCCCAGATGGACCGGGCGGCCAGCAAGTCCCAATCGTATCTGGGGATGATTACTCAGGTATAAAGTCTAGATTACTAACAATAGTAGAGTCTGTGCGGAAAGAGAATAGGCGTGGCGTAAAATGGAACTGACACCTAAACTATTTATGTCCCTTAATCAGAAAACATTAATTAATATTGGCTATTTGAAAATGGCGGGAAACGACGGTTGCGAAATTATTTAATAATTTTCAGTTTAATGTCTACAGTGGGTGTTTTTTGTTTAATATCACGTTAAATTAATCAGAAAATGTTCGCGAATGACAGTATGGTGAAGTTATTGAAGAATTCAAGCAGGATCTGAAGTTTGGCGCCATGGTCAAGATTCCCACTACGAGCTCGGGAGTGAACGTGACTGTCGAGCTGCTTCGTCCACAGTGATTGACGCTACGGCGTCTCCTGTGGATGAAGACATGAAGACGCGGCTACCCAGGGTGATTACGCTACGGCGACTCCCCTGAAGGAAGATAGAAGACTATTATACATTGAATTTTCTGTAACATGACATTGGCAAATGACGAACTGTCGAGTCCATTAATAAAATAAATAAATAAATTAATATTCTAACACAGCCTCAGTTCAGTTTTTAAAAATCTCAAAATATCAAGATATTACAGTCGAACTACAATGACCCAACGTGACAATTATTATTATTATTATGTATCTCTCTAGGTTTCACGGGTCTAAGAAAACCCGGTCCTTTGAAAGGCTTGCACGGAGACATAGGTCCAACGCGTAGAGGCCCCTTAGAGAACTTTAATTTGAAGGGATATGTGATGCACCTAGCGGGACCCGTCTCTGAGCGCATCTGACTGCACTCAATGACAGACCCCGTCAGGTGCATAAACTATTGCAGTGATTGGAAATTACAACTTAATTGGGGCTATTGGTTTGGGGTGTTGGTGGGTCAGTCAGTCTGGTCTATAGAGCGAGACGTCGGACACCTGCCATGATCACATTGTCTCGAAGTTATGAAAAAATTGGCAGGCGGTGACTCGCCCCTCACTAGATGGGCCCTCAACATGGTCGTCAGAAAGACAACTGAGAGCAACACCGGTGTGAGCGGCTAAGGGGTGTCGAGAGGTGTGCTGCAGTTTCACCATTACTGGAATGCCAGAAAGTGGGCTACTCCCGGCTTTATGCCTTTAACACTTCCACCCCTTCGAGCTATATAGATGTAAGTTATAGCTCTAACGACTCCACTCTGGCCGGCTGGCTAAGGCAAGCCAGAGGCGAGAGTCCTGCAGGTCCCCTTGGGAGTCCACTCCGAACAAGCCATTGCGGCAAGCCGGAGACTTATTATTATTATTATTATAATTCCAAGTTATTAAGTAATTGTGTATTATTATATTATTTTAAAAGATGTGCTGCTGAGAGTTTTTTGCCATTTTTTCTCCTCAGCGTTGGCACCTTTTCCTTGCAAAGTGGTGTAAGTGTAAATTCAAAAATATGTTGGCGTACAAAAATGTACACAACGTGCTTACTTGCAATAAAGAAATTTGACTTTGACCACATTTATTGCATAAAGAACTCGTAACAACACCACACCTCGAAGAACTCGCAGTTGTATTCCATTTGTGATAGCCAGTCTCATTCACTTGTTATAAAAAAACTCACGCTCAAGGATATTTTAGTACGAAGCTGATATAAATAAAAATCTAAGTCATGTTAAACCACTAATCCGCACCACTGGACCCGCGTGGTTCGCAGCACTCTCTCAGTCCCACGTGACGCACACTGCGCCACACTTGTTAAGAGTCTCTGCGAATATTTTCTATGCTCGATAGAACGCGTAGCATAACTAATATGTTGTAAAAGAACTCATAGCAACAAGGCCCTGTTATTAAAGAGCTCCCAGCAATACAAAATGATCTCAAAGAACTCACAACAACAAGTACATATTCTGAAAGAACTCGTAGCTATACAAATCGCATTTAAAAGGACTCGCAGCAATAAGAGCTAGTCTTAAAAGAACTCACAACAACACATATATGTTGTAAAAGAACTCGTAGCACCACTCACTTGGTCTGGAAGAACTCCCCTAGTCGCTTGCGGTCCCACGTGACGCACACGGCGCCGCACTCAATATCCTCGGCAAGTCCACGCTCAAGGGGCTCGGCGATCATCGTCAGTTTGTTACGCTTGTTGGGCGTCTCAGCGAAACACTTGAGCGATGATGTCTCCACGACTGTCTCGCAGAATGACACTACTGGGTCCGCAACTGTGGGTGGAATAGATATAAAAATAAATCAAGTCAAATATACTTTACATCAGGTACGTATAAAACCAAAATTAGCTAGTGTATAGACAGGCGGCATTATCGCTTTAAGGTATAAAAATATAATATCAGAATCAGAATCTTTATTTGCAGATTTGGGTAATTGTTTACATACAACGGTGTTAAGAATGACAAAAAAATGTAGCACCAAATCCTGCCTGTCGGCGTACAAATGTTTATACTATGTATGTACAATTATTACAATATAGAGATTATTCACACAACATTATAGGTATTAAATATAATGAAATAAATAAGTAGGTACTTTATTTCATTGTTATTATTACTTATTTTCTGATTGATTTATAAATCTTTTATTTGTCATCAACAGCCCATATCAGTCCATTGCTGGACGTAGGCCTCATCCACTCCAGTCCCTGCCAGCCATCTTGCAAAGGTCATCCCTCCATCTGGTCGGAGAGCGCTACGTTTACCCGTTCGTGGCCTCCATTCGAGAACTCGTCTCCACCATCGGTTCTATGACAGATGTGACCAGCCCACTGACACTTCAGTTTGCTAATTCTATGAGCAATGTCATATATTTTACAAATAACGATATTCCGAGCATGTAAAAACTTATTAAAAATATGTGTTGGGCTCGAGTTTGCCCACCAAATGCCCTGCAGGTTGGAGACCCCGTTAGATCCGAGCCGTACCTTTGATATCGATCTCGGAGTACATGTTCCTGAGGTCGTGCATGACGCAGTCCAGGTAGAGCTCGCCGGTGCCGAGGATCACGTGCTCGCCGCTCTCCTCCACGCGGGTAGACAGCAGCGGGTAAGACTTGTTCACCTGACAATACCATCATCCCATATTATAGCAAACTAAATTCATTTCAAAATCAATCAGTTTTAAGGTTTTCATTTACATTTGTACCTAATTATGACGTTGTAATTATTTAAATTGAATAAACATTTAATTTATTTTATTTAACACTTTATTGTACAGTCGAAGACAGAGATAAGTGTACAGGGGGCCTCAATAAGGTTGAGATTTTCTCAAAAACTACTGGACCGAATTTAATAATTCTTTTACAGTTACATAGTTTTCACTTTTATCTATCAAACAGTGAAATAATTTTTGCAATAGGTCAAGTAGTTTTTGACAAAATCTCAACCTTAAAAACTCTCTTGTACACCTTTCTCTGTGTTCCACCGTACACAACATAACAAATAAAAACTTAAAAATATAATTTGTACAAAGGGCGCAGTTATCTCTATTAAGAGATTTCTTCCAGCTGACCCATTTGGCGACCCCTATACTAGAATATTGCGTTACCTTCCGTAGGCCATCCAACATCTTGGGCAGTTCCGAAGGATTGACTGGTTCCACTGCAATCTTGACGACCGCCTGCGTGTTGAAGCGCAGCGGCTTGAAGGTATGCAGCTCCTCGTCCTCGTCCGTGGAGACCAGCGTGCAGGTCTTCACGATGGGCTGGTCGATGCCCTCGATGAGGGCCCAGCAGCCGGCTGGCACGCGGTTCAGCTCCACCTAGATTCGAGAAAGGAAGATTCGAGAGGTGGAGGAGTTTATAGTTTTCGGATTTTTTCCTTTAATTGTGATATAATAGCTTCTTGCCAAATTTCATGATTCTAGGTCAACGGGAAGTACCCTACAGGTTTTGAGTTTCTCGCGTTTTCATACAAATATGCGGGAAAATGCGACATAAGCGGCCATATCTTTTGATTGGTTTGACGTAGAAGTTTGATTATTTCACGGCTGCATGAGGTTGCAGACCTGAGTGTTGGGTATTAATTTGAACTTGATCCGTCCACGCGTTTCTGGAATATGTCTTGACAGACAGACGGACAAGAAAGTGATCCTATAAGGTCCGAGCATATTTAGACGGGCCGCAGCGTGTAGGGGCGGAGCGCAAAAATTCGCTCAAATCGTATGAACTCATGCTCAATTTGTATGAACTATCGCACACTGTGTCGGACCGCAGCGGCTCGCATTATTGCGAGGCGGATTTGCGTCCGTGCGATGCGGCCCGCCCCGCCCCGCTGCGCCCCGACACAGTCTGCTATAGCAAACGGATTAGAGTGAACGCGCGCCCGTGTTCATTTTACGATATCTGTCAGTACACTGTACTCAAAATCCGTCAATGCGCTGCGACCCGGCCCGTCACTAATGTGCTAAGTAAGCATTTTGCGCTGCGCTGCGCTCCGCCCCGACACGCTGCGGCCCGGCATAATGTGCGCGAAGCATTAAGGGTTCCTTAAAAAATGCTGGGACCTAAATAAAATCAAGTCTCACCTTGTACCTGGCCTCGTATATCCACAGGCGGCCCACGTTCATGATCCTGGAGTCCTCCTCGTCCTGCGTGCTGTAGTTCTCGCCGAGCACACGCACCGTCTGCCCCGCGTACAGTGTGCCGGACATTATTCGCGCTAACACCTGGGAAACGAGGCATCATTATGCTCCCACTTCACATGGCTATTCGTATTTGTGTACTTGTCATAATTGACATGTGTGGTTGGTATGTGTGAGAAAATATTCCTCATATTTGTATGTTCGTCAAGTATTTGACAAATACGATAAATATCCCATGTGAAGTCGGAGCAATATGGCGGCACTTCACTTGGCTATTCGTGTTTTTGTAGTATTTGTCATAATTGCCATGTGTGGATGGCAATTATGTCAAATACTACAAAAAATGATACATTTTGGTGCCGACTGACCAGGATTACAGAAGATGAGTCTCAATAACTTTTCTCATCCGAACACCTTGAAATACTTACCAGGAAGAAAGTGCAGTCGTCAGTAGGATACATCTTTGTGGTGTGAGCTACCAGGCGCCCAGACTGGTCGCATGTGATCATGTCGCTGTGCAGCGGGCCCGCCGTGCCTCGGTACGTGTGCGCCACCTTGCGGGGCGCCGCGTCCAGTGGCGAAGGCACGTGACGGACCACCATGTCTACCAAACCGCTGCAAAGGGAATAATCTCCTAAGAATCGCTGTTAAGAGCTCGGTGGCTCAGTGGTTGGGTCAATGGACTTGCAATATGGAGATCCCAGGTTCGATTCCCAGCCAGGGCAGTCATGTACCAATGAGTTTTTTCGACAGAAAAACTTACGTACATTTACAGAGTGCTCTCAAAAACGGTGAAGGAAAACATCGTGATGAAACCTGCATGCCGTAGATGAAAAAACATTCTAAGGCATGTTGAAATCCGCCAATCCGCAATTAACCTACAGCGTGCTTTGGGAGAGGCATACGTCCAGCAGTGGACTGTTACGGTGGAAGATGACGAATGACTGTAACTACCAGAAATCTCCAAAGAATCTGCTGCAGACGAGGCGCAGCAGCGGACGCACGTTGAGTTTGGACTCCTGCTTTGAGAGCTTAATGCCCAGCTCGTTCAACACCGCAGGTAACGTGTCATCCACGTCGCCCACCACCTGGGGAGGACAATCATTACTCCTACGGTCTAAGCCCGGTATCCACCAAAGCAGAAAGGAGAGGAGACGAGAGAAGATGTGTTTTGAATAACCTATCAGATTTCGTTATGTCCACACCTCCTCTAGCCAAGGAGAAAGAACGAAATCTGATTAGCTATTCAAAACACATCTCCTCTCCTCTCCACTTTAGTGGAAACCGGGCTTAACCACAGACCACTTACCCAATAGACATAAAATCGGTACTTTGCAAGCGAAAAATTCTGTCAACGATGAGCGCATAGAGACGAAGCGGGGGACAGGGGTGCCGTATTAAAGAGATGCGTCCATGACGATAATATCTCTAGGTTACATGTGTCGCGAAGCAATTTTGCTAAACTATGTAACTGTAAAATAATTATTAAATTCGGTCCAGTAGTTCTTGAGAAAAATTCAACCATATGAGGCCCCCTGTATACTTATCTCTGTCTTCGACTGCTATTATACTATTGGCCTATGCTTGATGAGCAGAGTCAAGTTTTGCCACATCACTTATCATATAATTTTATTGTTTATTTGCTTTTTGTAAGCATATGTAATTGTTATATGGAAATAAACATAAATATAATCTATTCTAAGTAGATACTTATTGATTCAAACTTACCTGAGCAAAGATCTTATACAGAGGCTCCAATATGAACTCCACAAAGCTTCTCTGCGCCGACGAATGCGGCTGTTTCTTAGTGAACCTCCTCGTCTTGGCGTTGAAGTAGACGTCTCCCCAGAGCCATGCGGCCATGTCGCGCGCGCGGAGCCCCGACGCGGGGTGCGCGGCCGCGTACATTGCAGCGAACGAGTCAGTCGTGAAGCATACGTCGTAGAGGGACGACGCGAAACAGACGTTGCCTTCAGGAGTAATTTTATTATTATTACTTTAACCGAAAAAACCAAGCAATACAGGGTGTAACGTAAAGGGTATATGAAGCCGAAGGGAGGGTGTTCAGTATAGGTAACTGAACAACTTTTGTTCTACGACTTTTCGATTTTCGCGAATTTATTTTTTGACTTTTCATACATTTCGTACCGAAGTCTGATCGATTTGTACGAGACGTTGATTTAATTTAATTTTTTATTCGAAAAGTCGTAGAACAAAAGTTGTAAGGTTACCGATACTGAACACCCTCCCTTCGGCTTCATATACCCTTTACGTTACACCCTGTATAGCATGTACTCTAGTTTATGTTAGAAAGCAATCATGACTTAAACTGTGGACTTACTTTTAAATTTTGATATTTTCTTGCATATGCGCTATGCGAAACGAAAATCTAAATGATAAATGGAGAAAAAATTTCATCACGACCGGGATTCGAACCCGTAATATTTGAGTAATTGCACAATTACTGGATAGATGTCGCTACCGTCCCTCAGACGAGAATATGGAGACAAAATTCACGATCTGGATACGAATCACGGTGGCTCTGTTGGAATAGAGCGTGCCACGGAATGGCGAGGTCCCGGGTTCGAATGCGGTCGTGATGAATTTTTTTTCTCCATTTATCATTTATTTTTAAGTCACGTTTTTGTCTAACAGCGAAAAGCTCATTATACATACCTAACAACGGCGACAATACAATAGCAGGCTCCTCCGGATTATCCTGAGGCTGATTCGTCTCCAATATTGCATTGAGCTCGTCGATGATATGCCGTAGCTTGTAGTACGCGTCTGCGGGCGGCAGCTTGAGTTCCAGGATGAGGCGGTCTATCTTGTTGATGCAGACTGTGAGGGGGACGCGCTCTTGGACAGCGTGGCGCAAGAGGCGCTCTGTGTTTAACATTATACCTTCGGCTGCGTCTACGAATAGTACTGCGCCTGTGGAGGGGAATTGAATACTTTCAAGATAAGATAAGATAAAAAAAACACAAAAGAACTAGGCTAATACAGTTAATATTACAATTGGCGGTCTTATCGCTCAACGCGATCTCTTCCAGACAACCTTTGGGTAGAGAATTCAGCGTATTGTTGAGCAATATTAAATACCTATAATTAACTGGTACTTTACTTTACTCAAGTATTAAATGTAGAATTTGTTTTATGCATTATGCATAAAACAAATTCTTGCTTGCTTGGCTAACAAGTTAAAATGATGAAAAATTTCTAGCCATGGGACTTGAACCTTTGAACGGAATAACAAGGTCGCATGTTCGAGTAATGCCCAGGGTTAACTAGTTAACTAGGTTCAAACTTTAAAATAAAGTTATTATGGCGCATCTCATCGCGCCAATGAGGAGGGGCGCGCGGTGAGTATATGGGACTCCCGCCATAATACGGTCCTATACCCACTAAAACCCCAAGGTGTACAATGGTTAACCTATTGTTTGAATACGAAACTTTAATACGGGTTTAATTTGGTGCTAGAGTTTGAGACTTGAACGCCTGCAAAGTCCAAGTCTTTCTTTATTGCAAGTAAGCACTTTGTATACATTTTTGCATGTCAACATATTTTTGAATTTACATTTACACCACTTTGCAAGAAAAGGTGCCAAAGCTGAGGAGGAAATGTGGAAAAACAAAGTGTGAAAAAACTCTCAGCAGCACATCTTTTAAAATAATATTATACAATTACTTAAGAACTAGTTTATCTACAGTTTATCCCTCATGCGGAGCCGGCGACACACACCATGCATGTTCATCGGTTAAAAAGTCATCTATTCTGTAATACGCCTTCTTAACAAGTGTTCCTTTAATGACATTTTTAAATTTCCTCTCTGTCAATGTCGTGACACTTTCTGGCAACTTGTTATAAAAGCGAATACAGTCCCCCAGTGCAGTCAGACTATAGTGGTCTTTTCTGTGTCAGAATTTTTGGGTTCCTTAATATCTCATACAAATCAATCAACTTCTAGCATTGAGTTCAACTTATCCGTATAAAATGTACGAAAAGTCGCAAATTTATCGCGAAAACATCAATAAACCCTATAACATACCATCAGAAATCCTTAACGCTGACGTGACCTCATCGCTGAAGTTTACGTGTCCTGGTGTGTCCATAATGTTGAAGAGATGTGACTTCCCCTTAATATCCTTGAGGAGCAACGTCACTGGCATGCCTTTGATGGAAACTCCTCTCTCCTGTTCCACGAATAGGGTGTCTGTATACCGCATCGGGATGGTCGTTTCATTGTTTATGGTGCTAGGGTGAGTTTGGCGGATAAGGCAGTCTACGAAGGAGGTTTTGCCTGTAGAAAAAGAGAACATTATTATAAACAAAGTAATCCAAACTATCATGAAGCAATGAAGTCAGGGCCTGGCTGGGTCTAGTCGACGCCAAGGCCGGACATTCATTGCTTCTTGCAAATTATAATTGCATTAAGAGCTTCATCATTTAGCGTTACATAAATCATATTCAAACATAATTCATTATTAAGAAGTATCACATAAAAAAATTAAATGATTGATGAATTGAAAATAGTAAGAAATCAAAGCAAATTATTCATCTTTTTTGTTATTCTTCTATAGGAGTTGCGAGAGTAGTAGAAAATGATACTGATTATGATTATGCAATATGAAACCTGTAATAAGTCCCAACAAAATGATAGGTACAGGTTAAATGGTCGCGTAGTTTTGTAGGTGGGACAAAGCTCCATTGAAATGTAGCAATGTCATTTCAAAGGATATCAACAAACCTGACTGCCAAAAATGTAAGCCACTTTGATTGAGTTTTTATTGCCTTATATCACTCCTACAATCAAGACGAATCTAACGACACTTCATATGTTAAAATCCATTAAGCCGTTTAGGCTGTCGGGCAAGCCAAAGAATTATATATACATACATAAAAAATAACCCTCCTTGCGCAGTCGGGTAAAAATATAAACGAGTGAGCCACAAAATATAATTTCATGGGCTATACTACATTTAGGTTGGTTTGTTTGTTTTTAAAATGTCTTTATTGCCAGTAAGTATAACAATTAAACTTATAATCTAGTGTAGATTTGTTCCTAGATATAAGTAACTTAAAAATAAGACAGTTTTACAGGCTTAGCCTATCTAAAAACTTTAGCAAAATGATTAACTATAAGCAAACATCGTGATATAAATTGATTGACTTAAATCTAAAGTTATGATAATAGGTATGTCCACTTTGATAAGCTGACATTTTTCACCTGTAAATTTAGGTTGGTAGGTCAATACTAATCTGCCCATGGGCATTGAAGCATTTTTTATATATAAATACCTAAATATTTTTAGTACAAGTCATTTACAAATATGCCTGAAAGAGAGCAAAGAGAAAGTAATTTGACTTATTATTGCTTTCAAACCTACCATTATGCAAATGTCCCATAAGTGTGATATTCCTCATCAAATTCGTGTTATCCAGCATATCGGCAAGGTACTCCATATCGTATCTCGTCTCCGGGAGGCTCTGCTCTTGCACCTGGAAGTTCTTGTGCTTCACCGGCTCCACCAGGGGCTTGTCCAGGGCTTGGGTGTCCTCCTCCTGGACAACAGTCTCCACATCTGGTCCGTACACTTCGATTGCTTGAGGGTAGTAGCTGGAAATCACATGTAAGTAATTACAGTCACTCCTTCTAAGGATGTGGTAGATCAGTTCCCCATTCAACAAGTCAAACACATTGTTTGGGGTGTCGATAAGACAGGGCAAAGAACTAAGAAATAAGTGACACAAAATCCTTGAAATGCTGAATGTATAAATAAATATACAAACTCCTTGAGATGTAGATGTACACATTGTCCTCTTACATGTTTAAAGTTTGACAGGAAGTGTAATTTTTTCTAAACCAAAGCCCAAAGCAAGTGTTTTATTTGGTAAACAAAAACCACCCTACCCTACTTACATTTTAAGCTGTTCTGTGATTATTGCATAGTTATTTTCACATTATTTCGATTAGATCGGATCACATTTTTTCATAATGATGAACAGTTTCGATCAATCAGTTCCTTCAGTGTAACATCACAACAGGTAAACTATCACATTTGTTTACAAAATAAGACACTTGATTTGGGCTGTGGTATAAGCATAATTATGAGTATGTACAATACAGTGTAACCAAATATCCAAAACAAACAAAATCACTAACATTGAAGACTTGCGGCTTCTAATCTAACCTAACCATCAGTATCAGATCTTCAGATGTCTCGTGCTCATAATGGCACCCCAAGCAACAGTTGCGAAAGCTGCTCCACTTACGAGTATCAAGCAAAGCTCTGTTTACTAAAATATTTCATTAAAAAAACTTTTGGGTTATAACGACACTGACCAGTGTTTTTGTTAGGTTATTCATCCGAAATTCTACAAAAACTTAACAAACCAGATACCTACCGTTTGTCCTCATGCAGCACGACGGACATAGGGGCAACCTCGGGCTCCGCGTCAACGTCTTCATCCTCCTCCATCGCATCTTCGTCGGCTTCCCGGTTGTCTTGTCCATAGGCACTCTGCTCGTCGTCCGAGTCAGAATCCAGGTCCGGCCCGATATAATTCCCGAACTCATCGTATAAATCCCCGTCCATTTTATATTCTGGACGATAATCAATAAAATAGTAGAAATTCCAATCGAAAAATGTAATCAAAACAAACGCCGCAGGCCGCAGCTTTTTTGTTTGACAGATGACATAACCTCAAAATATTTTTTATAAAATTCTTCGCAAGGGAAAGGCTAGGCAAAGCCAACTAGGGCACACAGCCTAGTCTGATGTTAATAGAATGTCTGAATTCTTATAAATACATACATTATATACGAAGAAGGCGTAGGCGGGCTTCCCTAACCCTTCCAAACTCTTAAACGAAATAATTCAACGATTCACGCCATCATTGAATTATGTTCTTGATAAAAAACGACTTCTTTCGGACACTCCAATTCATAGAAATGTTCGCGGACATCTCCTGGTTAACGTGATCATTAAATACCACCTATTTAATTCTAAGATTTAATTAGATTTTTCTAACGTTTCGCGCTTTTCAAGGAATCCTTACCATAGAGTAGAAGTAGGTTTTTCCGGCATATTTTTTTGGCTATTCGCTAAGTAAGAAAAGGACGACTGTGCACTCGACTTTCGATATTGCATCGATAGCGCTGTCTCTTTCAAACAAAGCAATGTATGTTAAAAAAACATAAGTAGACTTTATTGTCTTTGCATTTTCGGTTTGTAATGTTGGTATTACTGATTTTTGTAAAGGTGTATACACTTTAAATTAAAAGGTTGCACTAGCAATAAGCAGTTTTCTTTCAGAATTCATATTAAAACTAGATGGCAGCACGAGTATGAAGAAAAAACGTCGAAGTGAAATATCGTGACCCTTCTCAGTTTCCCAATATTTAGGGGATATTATTCGACTGCAGGTAGTACACAATAAGTTTTATAATGTACTAAACGTATTTGTAATTTGAATTCAAATACATTTTGGTATTGGTATTAGGCCCCGCCACAATTTTTTTTTAAAAATCTTTAATAATATTAATTTTTCTTTTGGTGTGCCAAGAGAAAGCTAATTATTTAATTTATTATATTCAAAAAAGTTAGACATTTTTAAAAAACGCCTCCCTTTTTTAAATGAGGGGTTTTCAAAGTGACAGTTACGAAACAAAAATAGTACCGATAGCTCGGGTAATGGCAGATTCCTCGGTAAGAGACCAAAATTAAAAAGCTTCAATGCACGAGCTAACCTTGTTTAAATGTAAATAAAAATAAAATATAATGCAATAAATTTTTCTGCTGATATTAACAATATTTGTTTCATGGTCCCTGTGTAATTTTTACGATCTCACCGACTTGCTGCCACGACATCTATTATCAACTTAGAGAGCTAGTTTTTTCTCTTTAACTTTCACTTTGAACCCCTCAGTAATAATGAATTTAATCAGTTGGCACGTTGCCATATCTTTTATTTATAATTAATTATTATGTGTAGTTTTTTGTTTTATTTGTTAGTTTATAAAATAAAATACCACATTTTTATGTAGATGCGCTAAAAGCGAATAAAAAAATTGTTTTAAATATGAATAAACTCTAAAATAATTTTCCTATTTTAATTTCTTTCAAAAATTCACAAAATTGATGAGCAGAAAAGCCGTCATTGAAGTACGTACGTGTGTATGCACCTCTATGATATTTTTTTATAATGTTGTCACCTTGATTCATCGACTTGACAAATTCTTTCCAATACAAAAATGGCTGCCGTGCAACAAAATTTATCAAAAATGGTTTCTGCACAGCTACGCACTAAAGCAAACGAGTTTCTAAACTCAAGGAAACATGCAAATAATCTGGCAGATATACTACAAATGTTCGAGGTAAGCATCGACGTCTCAATGAACCAATATCTTATTTCATAAAATTGCGTCGTAGGTTACCTTTGCGTTTTGCTTATTTCTATCGTTATTTTCCTATATTTCAGACAGAAACTGAGAACTACACGCCTTTACTACTTGCAATTGAAGTAATATTCACGGAACTTCTAAAAAGAGGCGATCTAATCGAAGAAATCGTACCTCTGAAACCCATTGGTAAGTAACTTTTCGCACTAGTTTCTTCTATTACTAGTAAAATAGAAGCAAAGTATTGCTAATTTTACTATAATAAAGCTTATAAACCAGTTCTTTTATTAATGTTAAGCTATGAAAATGATAAACCGTGATATTTTTTTGCAAAATTATGTTGCGCATCCTTCTAGTCACATTTCGCGACATGTGACGCGATCTACTTATATAAAAGCTCGTTGCGACCGCAGATTTACGTCTTGTGTAATTGATCTTGTTATAAAACTTTTCTATAAACCCTTACACAAACTTTACATAACTAAAGTATCAACAAGGAAGCATTTTCTGCAAAAAGTTATAACCACAGTGTGCACTCCTTAGTTATAAGGTTCCAGGTGCAAGTACAGTATCAAATTCAAATTCTTTATTATGCTTGCCACATGGTGTATAAGATGTTACATGTCTGTATAATGTACAACATGCATATTACATGTTGAAATACATTGAATATGAAAATATGATTCACATACATAAAACACATACATTTAATACAAGAGTGAAAACTGTTACATTAATTAAATTTGTAAGAGTGGGGCTTTTGAGCATGAACTCAACATGAGCTGCCGACTATCAAAATAGTATGAAAACTGCAAGTTGTAGTATCGAGCTCAAACTCCATTCTTACTCAAAACTGTCTATGACTATTGACCCAAGAGTAGTAAAAATGCTCAAGTTAATAAAATGTCTATGGACACACTTACTTAGTCATCTAAAAGCTCAGTTGGCCGTCCCTTTATGTAAAACTATGGTCTTACTCATAGACAACAGTGCCGAGGCAGAATACACGCGCTGGCTGCGTGAATGCTATGAAGCAGCACTGACCCGGTCTCTGGAATGCATCAAGCATGGCCGCACCAACTCCCGTCTGCAGGCCCTCGTAACCGCCTGCAAACTGCTACAGGCAGAAGGGTGCAATCCTATGGAGCGCTCTCCAGGATACTTCTTTCCTTCTGTCAGACTTAAGGTATATTTAACTGTTAACTCCATATCTGTACCATTATGTAGTTATCATTAGAGTACATAAATAGCTTTGCCAAGACACACAGGTGGATCTTTAGTTCTGCTACGGGTCCTAGCTAGAGATGTAACACAAATCCTACCAACCTCGTACAGCACAGACAGCTGCGGTTTACGCAGTCTCTAGCGAGGATATTTATGTTAACAACTCATCGTAATAGTATTGCTCATGAAGATATAGAATATTATTTTGAATTGTCTCCATAGTGGTGTAATTAATATAAAAGTAGTTAATAATTGCGACTTATTTATTACAGAACATATTCGTGTAATTAATATAAAAGTAGTTAATAATTGCGACTTATTTATTACAGAACATATTCTCAGTACTTCTGGACTCTGAAATATCGATGTCAGCGCCCATAGCTCGCTTCCAGGAATTCACAGAATACAGAGACGTCCAGCAGTACGGCCTCAAAGTTCTCTGCACATTGGCTTATCGCAAGTGAGTTCATATTCTAATTTACTTTTGAAGAAAACTATCAATGTTTTCATATTACTATTCCAATTTCGGTATTTTGACTCCACTGAGGCTTCTGTGATTCCGTCAATGTCCTGGTTAAGACAAATACTAAATATTAGTAATAATTTGACTGTTAGCTATTAGGCAATAGGCTCCTACTGTACTAATTTTCTCCCTAACCTATCCAAAAGCTTGTGCAAGAGGCACAGTAGTCCAGAGGCGGGGATTGCACCGTTTGCTACGCAATCTCACGTTGTTGCCATTGGTCTACTAATGCTTAGAATAGTGTGCGAGTTTAAACTCATCAAGTCGTGTTTAACAGTTTGTCTTATTTTTAATTGAAAAAGTGTGCAAAAAGTTATCGTATCGTTGTGAACTTAATATCGTTATACGCGGAATTACACGCTCTTCTAAACTTTGTTTTCCGAATTTAGTTTACTTCTTATGTGGAAGTAATATTTCCAAATTTAACTAAAAACATTTTGGTTCGGTCAAGTGAAGGTCGAGTGCAGTGCTATTGATAACAAAGAAACTAGTTTTGAATAGATACTTTTAATTGTCTCCGCTTTGAAACGGCATCGCCTAATTCGCCACTTACGACGCGAGCTAGCTGGCGCAATGTTTTTGCGGTCGACTGAAATGCGCGATATCGAGTGGTCGTGAGTTCGAACCCGGACCACAGAAAGAACTTTATTTCCTTTTTTTTTTTCTTTTTTTTACTTTGCTTTTCTTTATTGTGCCTTAAAATATAAATAAATATTATAAAGACTGGCATAATGTCACAGCTAGGAATAAGTTGTGGAAAATGTTTAAAAAAGTGCAAGAGAAATAACTACTTAACATGCAGTGTATGTAAGGAAACCTCATGCGTTGGCAACTGCTCAAATGTTTCGAGTAAGCGTTTCGTACTCATGGAATCAAAGAAACGAGGATTATGGAAGTGCGACAAATGTATTAAAAAATCTAGCACGCCATTAAATACGAAAAAATTGACGGAAACTCCAAAAAATAAAGAGACATGTAGTTTACAACCCAAGAAAATTATAGGTTGTACTGAGTCAAATAATTCTACGCAAAATCAAAACCTCATGACAAACCCTACATCACCGGCAATAGAATACGATGTAACATTACATACACTTCAGTTGTCAATGATACATTCAAAGAGTCAATCTAATGAGCAACTACATCCAAACTACACCAGTCAACGTAAAAAAGGGGAAGTTCGAGTGAATGTCTCGACTAGTAACTCATTTGATTCATTAAAGGACTCACTACAATCTGATAGTGAATATGAGCGAAGCCCATCCAAAAGAAAGGGAGCAATGTCTGAATCAAGACGAAGCTGTCCAGAATTGAGTACAATGACAACAAACAAAGAATTAGAAGAACTCAGGGAGAAGGTTTATATCCTGGAATCACAGCTCCAATCAGCAGAGAACGAGATAGAGGAAATGTTATCTGAAAATTGTAAATTAAAAGCGGAAATATCTAATTATAAAAATAAATTTGACCAACTAGCAAGACTAGGGCTTACTACGGTTAGTACAGGTAAGAAGAAAAAGAGGAGGAAACCTAAAAACACTATACCAACTTTAACGGTGGAGCATGATCCATCACCTCATAATACATCCGAAGAATTACTCGACCAATCTAATGACGTAGATAATGATAGCAACATTCAAGGTCAAGAGATATCTACAGGGAAATCAATTCAGGAGGCCACTACAAATAACAGCCTGAGTAACAATGCTAAAGCTACACCAATAAGAAGAATATGCATCATTAGTAGCACACTACCCTATGGAACTCTGAATGTAGGGCAGAGGGAAATGCTAGGTGGAAGAATTTGTCACTACAAAAGAACAGGAAGCGGTATAGAACAGCTGTTGCAGGGATTGGAAAATAAAGTTAAGGATTTCACTTTCAATGACTACTGCGTGGTTTTTGTGGGACAAACGGACTTCGAAGTTAAGATGAATTGTGCAAAGATTGTAGACCACATAAGAAAGGAATTGCAAAAAATCACACATACTAATATTATATTATGTTTACCAAGCTATAAATGCTTTGGCCCTATAAGTTCATTCAATCAACGAGTTGAGTGTTTCAATAAATATTTATATTTAGATAATAAGACACACGGATATGCTGTTATATTGGATTCCAATAAGAATTTGGAGTACACTAATGCTATGTTTTCTCGGTATACTGGTAGAATAAATAAAAATGGTATGGAAATAATGATTGGTGACTTGAGAAACTTATTGGAAGACATAAACTTTTATAATGTAGACAATGGGCAAGAAATACAAACAAATCGGTTTTTTCGTCAATAACTCTAGGAAAGATCAACACTCTTTGACAATCACTAAATTGAAAGATATTGTACCGACTGAATTAAAAATTTTGTGTCAAAATATCTGTGGTATCATGAGTAGTAAAGATGAGCTTGAACTTTATTTGGAAAATTTGAAACCTAAATATGTTTGTGTAACTGAACATTTTTTAAATAACCTAAACATATCCTTATTTAGTCTAACCAATTATAATATTGTATCCAGTAACACAAGAGTAAACATGAAACGGGGAGGAACCCTTATTTTGGGTAGATCACCCTGTGACAGTGAGGACTTAGACATCTGTAAAAAATTGTATAAAAGAGAGGTTTTTGAAATTTGTGGTTTAAGAGATAAATATGGTGAATTAAGCATCTGCTGTATTTATCGCAATCCGATTCGAAATAATTTCGAACAGTTCCTAATGAAACTGGAATCACTATTCACGCACTTTTTCAACAAGAAGTGTATAATATGTGGCGATTTTAATATTGACCTACTGAGGGATGATAACGAACAGAAGAGGGAGTTTTTAACATTGTTAGCTGCATATAATTTCAGACATTTAATAGAAGAGGCTACTTTTGTAAGGAATGACAAGAGATCATGTATTGATAATATCCTGACGAATCTATCGAATGAAAACATTATGCAGACAAAAGTAGACCATAATGGTCTTTCCGATGGTCATGCCGGCCTTGTATGTGACATAGCAATCCCAAACAGAAAGTGTAATGGAATTGACAAGATTTTATACATAAATAAAAGAATGTATAGTGAGTTAGAAAATGGGGATTTCAGGAAGAAAATAGTGACACATTCTTGGAAGAATGATGGAATAAACGGTTTTCTGACTAATTTTACAAAATATTTCAAGAATAGTTTTCGTAAGAAAAAGAAGAAGATAAGACTACGAACTGAAAAGAGAATTAAGTGGATAACAAAGGGTCTTCGAATAGCAAGTGATATGAAAAGGTTTCTAATAACGGCAAACAAAACAAACAGTGATCACACAATAATTAAATATAAGGAGGATTATATAAGAATTTTCAGAAGAACAGTCAAATATGCTAAGAAAATAGCTGTTATGAATGAATTAAGTAAAGCGAAATATTCTCCTAAAGCAATATGGCAGCTAGTAAACAGACACAGAAACAAGGAAAGTATAATCACAAGAGAAAAGCTATTAATTAAAAATAAAAATAAAATTATTAATGATTCGCAGAAGGTTGTTGAATTATTTTCTGAACATTTTGATCTCGGTGGTAATTGTTGTCCCTTGAATGTACAAAAAGCCATGAGTCTTTTAAAAGAAAGCACTGTAGGGGTCGATGATTCTGCACAGTGGTCTAAGGTCACACCGAAAGAGGTAACTAATATCATTAGGCAAATGGAAAATAAAACATCCTATGGGTATGATGAAATGCCCATCAAGGTAATTAAGGATAATATCGATATCTTGGCAGGACCATTATCTTCTTTCTATAACAACTGTTATGAACTAAGTGTTTTTCCAGACCAACTTAAAATTGCAAAAATTCTACCCATTCACAAGAAGAGCGTTAAGACAGATATAAAGAACTACAGACCCATTTCATTACTTCCGATACTATCGAAAATATTTGAAAAGCTTATTAAAACTCGACTCCTTACGCACATGCATTCAAAAACTATCATAAGTAAAAGACAGTTTGGCTATCAATCGGGTATTGGTACTAATGACGCAATAGAAACCTTAATTGACGATATAACCCTTGAACTGAATGATGGGAGAAAGGTTGCAGGCATATTTCTGGATCTCAGTTCTGCCTTTGATACAGTTGACCATCAAATATTACTTGAAAAGCTGAATTACTATGGAGTGCGGGGTAAATTTCTAGAATTGTTCAGATCTTATCTCTCAAACAGATACCAATTCGTAGAAATAAAATCTACGGAGGACGGTTACGAGAAGATGTATCGATCAAGATCACAGAGAGTTACAAGAGGCGTGCCCCAAGGTTCAATTCTTGGCCCCATTTTGTTTATCATACTTACCAATGACATGAACCAATTTATGATGAAACAAATAGCAGATATTAAAATTGTTGCGTTTGCCGACGATACAAATGCTGTTATTTCAGCTGACAGTATTACGGAACTGACCTACAAGGCGAACAAGTCTATTGAGGTTTTCTTGAAATGGTTTGATGTAAATAACTTGAAATTAAATATTGGTAAAACAAACGTAATACTATTCAGAAGCACTTCAAGGGCAATTGACACCTTAGATATTAGGATAAATGGCGACAGAGTGGCGCTGGTAGAGTCGGCGAACTTTCTTGGAGCCCACATAGACTCATTACTAAATTGGAAAGAGGAAGTAAATAGAGTGGTAACTAAAATAAGCTCAGCCTGTTATGCTCTCAAAAGTCTCAGAGAAGAGACCACTATTGACCACCTCAAAATGGTATATCACGCACTAGTGGAGTCAAAACTCAGATATACCATCAAATTTTGGGGCAATGGATATAATTATAATATGAATAAAGCATTTGTGATACAAAAGCGGGCTATCAGAACTATAGTCAGAATTCCTCAATGGCAGTCATGCCGAGAGTATTTTAAGGATCTGAAAATACTGACAGCACCAAGTTTATATATTTTAGTGTTGTTGACTGATATGGTCAAGCATCTGCATTGGTATGAGAGCAATGAAGAAAGGGTCAAAAGACTACTTACACGACGAAAAGATCTGTCGAGTACATTTCCCTCTGTTCATCCAAGGCTACGAATAGCGAAACATAGTGTTCGTTACCAGAATGTTAGCATGTTCAATGCCCTTCCCATACATCTCAAAGCGGTTACTGACTGTAAACTATTTAAAAATACACTGAAGACCTTCTTGTTGGAAAGGTGTTTTTATTCGGTCGGTGAATTTGTAAATAATTTGTTGTAAAAATTTTGGATTTGACTGAATAAATTAATAGACAATTGTTTTTCTAATATATCACGTGACTAAGTTATTTCCATTGTTTTGTATTGTATAATTTAATTCTAACTATAAGGCTTGACTTTAATTTTATGATAATTGTATTTAATAATCTGATGTCCAACACAATGTATTTATTGTTAAGGATGAATAAACTGAAACTGAAGCTTAATACCTGGCCTGATAGCCCCTGTACATTCCATACAACGGATAGATATAACTACCTACCAACTCACACAGCTGCGTCTAGCTTACGCACGCGTCGGCGCGTGTGTGCGCGAGATAACAGTCAATAGGACTACATACTTTGCTGTCCACTCGAAATAAACTGAAATTTTTAACCGATCTGTGCATTGCGTCAAGATTTTTTTTTAAAGTAGGTTTTTTTAGGCTTTTGTCACTTGGTGACTATGCCAGCCTCATTGGGACTCAACAAATAGGTCCATCAGACCCCTCTACGACCAGGAAGGGGCTCCCTGGACGCAAAGGAGTATCTGACAAACCTATATATCCGCACCACCTGTGTAGAGATTGGGTTGGATAAGATTACATTAGTATATATTAGTAGTCAAGAGTTATAATATATATTAACACACGTTTCCATATTGATCATCATAGTACGTTCTATTTACAAATATAGCATCTTTTGTCCAGATCTCCAACACCGATATACATGCAGAACTACCTGGAGCTACTGGACAAACTACTCATGACAGAAATACCCACAGAATTAAAAAGCAAGACTAAGGAATGGGAAGATGATGAGAAAGAGGAAAAACTTCTCTGTGGAACTGAAGGTAAGGCTATCACAGAATAATCTTCTTTTCGTGTGGTTTTGTGACCAAACCTATTGTCAAGAGTTGTTCAGGCTTAACAACTGCTGTTGATCGATAGCAATCAGGACCAACTGCTTTACTTTCTAAGGCATGTAGGGGCTCTAATGAAAATGTCACTAGTGGTCACAGATCTCGCGACTTTGAGATGCTTACGGGATACCACACAACAAACGACCTATTGAATGCAGGATGAGATCCGGAGTCCGTGGAGTCTCCGATCTGCAGGGCCTGTGGTAATAAAAGTGACTGAGTCTCCTGGGGTCAGTATATCCGGAACCAGAAGAATACAGACTGCTTCCCAGGATATGCATAGTGGACCTAAAATGAATTACATCTATATAAAGGAAAGGTTTTTTTTCGACGGAAAATTTACATACATTTACAGAGTGCTCTCAAAACGGTGAAGGAAAAACATCGTGATGCAACCTGCATGCCGTAAAAGAAGAAATGTGATATCCGCCAATCCGCATTGGGCCCGCTTGGTGGATCATAATCCCATCTCCCTCGATGTAAGGGAAGGTCTGTGCCCGAGCAGTTGGGCAATATAAATAGACTGATGATGATGAAAGAAAAAGAGAGCCCACGAAATATCCCAGCTGGTCGAACGGTTGCTGTACGATCTTTTAAAGCATGATGTGGACCCATTCTTTGTAGACAAAGCCCCGTTCCCGTACAACCCTGCTGTATGCCGTCGCTATGCCAACCGTTGCTGGGGCTTCGCATGCCAGTGGTCGCTGTGCGGCGATGCGCGCACGCACCGCCGCGCGCTGTTACTGCTGGTGGAGCGCCTGATGCCGCTGCTGGCGCGCCCGCACCTCGCCACGGACATGCTGTGCGATAGTTTGGACGCCGGTGAGTGGCGGGACCAACCAATATTAACAAACCCATAACTATTATACAATAGCAATAATCATATCTTAATAATAACATTTAATCAACTTTTTGCAAAAGATGTGTTACAGCAATGACTTTAATAATGGTTGTTACAGAAAATTTTAATTACCCCGAATCAGATAAATTTGTAGACATGTCATTTATATTGAAACATCCACAGTTCGTCATTTGCCCATGTCATGTTACAGTAAATTCAATATATAATAGTCTTATATCTTCCTCCAGAGGAGTCGCAGTAGCGTCATCGCTCTGGGTAGCCGCGTCTTCTTGTCTTCATCTAGATGAGACGCCGTAGCGTCATCACTCTGGACGAAGCAGCTCGACAGTCACGTTCACTCCCGAGCTTGTAGCGGGAACCCTTGATAAAAGCTTGAAACTTCAGATCTTGCTCAAATTATCCAATAACTTCACCATACTGTCATTCGCGAACATTTTCTGATTAATTTAACGTGATATTAAACACGAAATAACCACTGTAGACATTAAAATAAAAATTATCAAATAATTTTGCAACCGTCGTCTTCCGCCATTTTCAAGAGAACCATATTCAATGTTACTTAATAGGACAAAAGACATAAAGCCGTGTACACACAATAAAAATAGCCGCAGATCCGATGCGATTGGAAATCGGCAAATCATTCGGCGCTGTAAATGTCCCGCACGATTTTAATGCCTGTCCACGTGACGCGATCGACGCGATATTAACCACAAAATAACCACTGTAGACATTAAAATAATTTTTTTGCAACCGTCGTTTCCAAGAGCATCCTATTTAAAACTATGTACATGTTCTATCCTGAAGGTGGTCCCATCAGCATGTTAGCGCTGCAAGGCGTGCTGGAGCTGGTCCGGCGACACAACATCGACTACCCTGACATGTATGACCGCCTCTACGCGATGTTCGAGCCCGAGATGTTCGCCACGCGGTACAAGAAGCGGCTGCTGCACCTAGCAGACGTGTTCCTCAGTTCCACGTGAGTTCTTATGCAGGATGTAACGTAAAGGGTATATGAAGCCGAAGGGAGGGTGTTCAGTATCGGTAAAAAAACAACTTTTCTACGATTTTCGAATAGAAAATAAAAATAAATTAATGTCTCATACAAATCGATCAGCTGACCGGGACGATATTTATGAAAAGTGAAAAAATTAATTCGCGAAAATCGAAAAGTCGTAGAACGAAAGTTGTTCAGTTACCGATACTGAACACGCTCCCTTCGGCTTCATATACCCTTTACGTTACAACCTGTAGATAAGATAAATATTCTTTATTGCAAAAAAGAAAAGAATTACACAAAAAAATAGGCTAATATCGTTAATATTACAATTGGCGGTCTTATCGCTCAAAGCGATCTCTTCCAGATCCATAGGTTCTTCCATAGGTTTATATTTACAGACTAGCTGTACCCCGCAACTTCGTTTGCGTAGAGGAGGAGGATGGAGGAGATCTTGAGGCAGATATTCCTCTCTGGATCCTTGTTTCCACATCACATACCGCCATGGCCTGTCCGGATATTTCAGCTATCTCCTAGTGAAACTCCCATCAAAGTCCCTTCAGTAGTTATGGTGTGATACTTGCCCAAAGTCACAGACAAAAATTTGTGTTTTGGCATCAGTATCGATCCTAAAACACATTACAATTATTCTTTTCAAAAAATATCCAATGTACAGACACAACTTTTTTAAAGTCTTATTATATGTATGCCGGCGTCGGGGCAGACCTCGGCGTAGGTGGAGAGACGATATCGTTAGATACAGGGATGGGTGGCTGGAAGAGGCTCAGGACAGGGATGGATGGAAGAGGAGGGGGGAGACCTTTGCCCAGCAGTGGGACAATATATAGGTTAACAAAAAAAAATTTATATGTATGTATAGATATTGATTCTGTGAAAGGCTAGTTGACTCATATCGAAATTCAATAAAACGATATTTATTTCATATAGTATTTTACATTAGGATCCCAAATATATCACTTTTATTACATAAAAGTAGAAGATGGCTGTAAAAAATTAAAATTAAAATATGTCGGTTTTATCCCACGCTCTAAAAACGCAAGTCGACACAACGGCCGTGTGAGAGATGTGTTTCTTGCAGGCATCTGCCCGAGGGTCTCGTGGCCGCGTTCGCTAAGCGCGTGTCTCGCTTAGCGCTGGTGGCTGCTGAGGACGACGCTCAGGCGCTACTGCAGCTGGTCGCCAACATGCTGCTGCGGCACCCGGGACTCAAGCGCATGATCTGCTATGAGGACGCGCCGCCTATCAGTGAGTGGGACCTTATTGATGACTTTAGCCAGACAAGTGTCTAGTTTGCCTTAAGGATAATACAGCACTGACCTTGTACCAAAAATACGCCTATCTAAACCAGTAGAGATAGGTGGAATCAAATTCCATTTATCACTACTACGGATACCTTGGTACGGACAACAGCAGAGCAATGGTAACACTTGCAGTACGAATTCAAGTCTTATGACGCAGTTAATAAGGATGGTCCAACAAAGTGTTACACTTGATCTGCTGTTAGCTGTACTCTTGGTACAAACTGCACTGCCCAAACTAGACTATAGTTAGAAAACAACAAAATGATGCTCGTTAAGTCGTTACATAATGTATGAAAAGTCTCACTCGTAACCGAGCATCATTTTGTCGTATATTTACCCGACTGCGCAAGAAGAACGGTTATGTTTTTCGTGTGTATGTATGTCTAATTCTTTGCGCTGCGGTCTAAACGGCTTGATGGATTGTAACATATGAGGTGTCGTTAGATCGTCTTGATTGTAAAAGTGGCATAGGCTATAAAAATTCAGTCAAACCTGCTTAATTTCTTGGCAGTCGTTTTTTCTTTGTTTCCTAAATTAATTTCTGCTTATTATTACATATAAACGGATATCACTCACTTATATTGTTGAAGTCGGCAATTAGACCGACAAGGTCTAATAATAATTTGTAGTAATGGCTCACTATAGTTTTAATTTCTGCTTGTTATCGTTTTGGCTTACTATACCATTCTGGACAACGTGTAACCATCCCCTTTTGTCCCAGTGTCCAACGACCCGTACGTGATGGAGGAGACGTGCGCGCAGAACTCGCGCGCGCTCGGCTCCTCGCTGTGGGAGGTGGCTGCTCTGCGGCGGCACTACTCGGCCGCGGTCAGCGAGGCGGCCGCGCGCGTGCTCGGCGCCACGGACGAGAGGGCGCAGCCGCTCACGCTGGCGCCGCCGGAGGACGCGCTGGTAAGTAAATATAATAGAATAGAAAACATTTATTTGACACACACACAGATCACAGTACGTAAGAGATACATAGAATAAAAATTACAATGAAAAGAGATACGTAGTGCAGTGGTGTGGTGTCAAACAGGTCTCCAGCTCAGCATGTGCTGCAGTAATTGGACATTACTGCAGCGCTGGTTTTCAGTGGAGCCGCTGATGCAATGACGTACGGACACTGACGAAGATACGAATACATATGAGAATGCTATATAATAATATAAATACATAATATCAATACATGTTAATAGAAGCTATTAAAGACAAAAGGATAGATGACTCTTTGGACCCCGATGGGTATTTATGATGATGATGTCCGTCGATGGCGACGCCCTGTCATCTCCTGGAGTGTGCCCGGATGTGCTTGCGAAGCCAAACTTGGTCTTGAAGACTCTGTTACACGTGGCGCGGTAGAGTTCCCCGCTTGCGTTATATGTGTAACTAGCTGTACCCCGCAACTTCGTTTGCGTAGAGGAGGAGGATGGGGGAGATCGGGAGGCAGATCTTCCTCTCTGGATCCTTGTTTCCACATCACATACCGCCATGGCTTATAGCCTATGAGCTGTCCGGATATTTCAGCTATCTCATAGTGAAACTCCCATCAAAACCCCTTCAGTAGTTATGGCGTGATACTTGCACAAAGTCACAAAAATTCTAAAAATTAGTGTTTTGGCATCAGTATCGTCCTAAAACACATTACTTATTCTTGTCAAAAAATATCCAATGTACAGACACAACTTTTTTACAGTCTTATTATATATGTAATTACAGATTGGTTTCGGCGATTCTTCCGCTTGGCGTCCAGATCTTGTAAGCGGGCGCTTTAGAATTGTTCAGTGCCTTTTTAGTGCACTTTTTTTTCTTCATGTAAACGTATAAATTGTCCCACTGCTGGGCAAAGGTCTCCCCCCTCCTCTTCCATCCATCCCTGTCATGAACCTCTTCCAGGCACCCATCACTGCATCCAACGATATCGTCTCTCCACCTACGCGCACCTAAGTTGCGTTTGTCAATAGGATCCTCTTGAGGTCGTTCTCAAGATTGCCTTTTGAGCTGAGAGTGATTTATTAATACCTTATATTATTGTTCCCTCAGTTATTCGACGCCGAGCTCAAGAAGAGGTTCAAAACCATTGAGCTGAACTTCATCCGGCCCCAAGGTATGACCCTGGCGTCCGGCGAGCGGCTGCTGCAGTACTGGGAGCTGATGGCCTGAACAACGTGCAGATAACAACACATTGTATGAACAGCAGATCAATGGTAACACTTGCAGTACGATTTCAACACTTACTACCCTGATAATAAGAACGGTCCAAAGTGTTACATTTGATGTGCATTGGGCTGTACCAGTGATGGCAGTGGGGCCGCCGCGGTGGCAGTAGGGACACTCCGGCCCGTAATTTATTATGTAGTTTACAAATTCTAAAGCCAATAGTCATAGACAGTTTTGAACACGAGCTCAGCGCAAGCTCGCACTTACAACTGTCAAAATTGTATGAAAACTGACAGTTGTAACACCGTACTCATACTCAAAATGAGGGGTTTTCAAGGTTACATTTAAAAAAGAAAGTTCCGATAGCCCCGGTAGATGGCACTGACTGGTCTGATGTCAACATTTAGCGTTGTTATTGCTTGTAACTTGGGCTTTTCGTATATTTCATACCTAGTATTAATTTATACTGTATTGTTTAAAATACACAAACAAACCAATAATAATAAATTATTCAGCTGACATTTAAATTTTTTTTCATGGTGCTGTGTTTTTTTACGATGATATCGCACTTCGGTGCAACGCCATCTATTATCAACTTAAAAAGTTTTTTTTTTCTACAACTGTCACTTTGAAACGCCCTCATTGTCTATGACTATTAGCCTACATTCTCAATCCCAAGCCAGAAAATTGACTCTGAATTGAGATCTTAGATTAAAAGTACTATTATTACATGCAAGGTAAACGTCGAAAGCCAAGGCAAAGGTGTCCCTATTGTCACTATTGTACGGTCAGTTTCGGGTGTTAGTTGCATTTAAAAATAAATTAAAAATATATTTTGTATCGGCACTAATTTTTTTCACGTCGTCGTAATTACGGATTGTAAAATTAGCAATTTGAATATTAGATGTAACTAATGTTTCCAAAATCAAGTATTATGTAGTATTTTGTTTGTTTTTGGGATGGGTTAAATAGGTATGATG
Source organism: Tachystola acroxantha (assembly GCA_963506565.1). Taxonomy (NCBI): domain Eukaryota; kingdom Metazoa; phylum Arthropoda; class Insecta; order Lepidoptera; family Oecophoridae; genus Tachystola; species Tachystola acroxantha. Next base: position 13,902,463 of record OY735876.1, on the reverse strand, counting down.
GTTTCATAAAAGTTAGTTCATAGAAAGGAAACCCAAAAACAGTATTGAAAAAATAAACAATCATGTATTTAGCTAACAATTCGTAATAAAACGCCTCGTGCCCATAAGCGATGTCAACGCGGCGTTTAAAAAACGCCCGCAACGCGCGTCCTGGAAGCTTTTATGGAAATCTGAGCTATAGTACGTACGCGTTAAGAAAGTAGTGAAAAAAAGAGCACGTCTATCCACGGTTGACAAATTAGATGACTTAGACAAATGTGCCAGTTATTCAACTTTCCTTCTTATGGCACATTTGTCTAAGTAATCTAATTTGTCAACCGTGGATAGACGTGCTCTTTTTTCACTATTTTCTTAACGCGTACGTACTATAGTCTGAAGGTGAATTCATAACCACAGACAATCACGCGATAAATCGCCCCATTTTGCAGACGGTGTTAACATTTCACGATTTTTATATATAAACGGATATCGCTCACTTATATTGTTTAAGTCGGTCTAATTGCCGACTTAAACAATATAAGTGAGTGATATCCGTTTATATATAATAATTTGTAGTAATGGCTCACTAAAGTTTTAATTCAAAAATTTCACGATTTTCTTCAGATCAATCGTACCGTATATTAATAAGGCTGTACGGGCCTGCCCAAGCCCATACATACTCCCTGAACGGTGACACGCTTCTTACGATGTTCTAGCGTCTAGAACATCGTAAGAAGCAAATTGAATAACTTTTACGTGAAAGTCCCGGACAGCTATGAAACCAGCCTAAAAGGCATTTACTGCGCTTCACATTGTCAGTTCCTAACTGACGCTGTGTATGGGAGGTTAGTATTGTGTGATCGACCAACGATTGATCATACAAACCTAACCCGCCCTCTGTGATACAAACACGTCTACGGATACAGGGGGTAACTTAAAGGGAGATGAAAGGGGGGTATTCAGTCCAATACCATGATTTCATCTCGAAAAGATGCTCGCTAGCGAATACTTGCACGTATGTAAATACGTGTGTGTCTAATGCCCACAATCGTAGACATTTTTGAGTGCAAGCTTATGCGAGCGAGCTCTTATAAATGTCAAATTCCAACGTCTCGAGATTCTTAGACAGTTTTGAGCGCTTTTACAAGTGTCACTTTTGACCGTTTTAAAAGCGAACTCACGGTAAGTTCGCTCCCAAACTTGTTTCTTGAATCTCGAGCTATGTTTTTTTTTTCATTTTCGCGTATAATATTGTGTCTACAAATAAAGCTTCTGATTCTTTATCAGATCAGCTGATCGATTTGTAGGAGACGTTGATTTAATCATAAATACAGCATCACCCTTTCGTCTTACCAACTTTACGCTACGCTCTGTAGATGTTAGACGACACAACTTATGACGATGTTTTTTAATGTTTGTTTTAACATTTTGTACAATATAAATAGGTAATATTATTAATTTGCTTTGGCGTTTTCATAAAGATATATTTGTAATTGTAAGGGGATCGTCTTTTAATTACATTGTGGGTTTACAAGGAGTGTTAAAAGTATTTGATATATTTATTAAATTAAAATACGACCCTTTTAAGATTATTTACACTAGCTAGTCCCATTTAGTGCTTGTTCACGTAAAACACGCGAGTGCGGGCGCGGTTTCGTATTCACGTTGGCGTGTGCGCGGACGTGACGTCATCCAACCCGACATCACGCGTGAATCGCCGCTAGTTCGACGTAAACAAACTCACATATATTTGATATTGTCGCGAACTTGCTCGCTACAAGCACCGCATCTGCGTTTCGTACACAAAGACAGCTAAAAGTAGACACCGGGCCTCAAGAAGGCAGTTGACCCACCGCCGGTGAATAAGCGAGTAAATCCCGGCTATTTTTTCGCCCAAAAAACGTACAAAAGATCCTACATTCCGTGTAAACAAAAGAGATGCATATATTAATAGTGCATCGACTGTTCACACCGCCGGCGAGTACTCGCTCGGCTATTTTGTCGCCGAGCGAGTACATCCCATCGCTCGGCGACACTCGCTGAGCTACACTGGCGAGTGAAGCGAGTAATCGCCCGTCGCTCAGCGACACTCGCTGATAGCCGAGCTACAAAACTATACTCGTCACTCGCTGCTCGCCAAGTCGTTTTATAGTTGATAGCTTTACTCGCTCATCGCTGGCGGTCAGACAACGGTTGAGATTTTCTCAAAAACTACTGGAACGATTTTATTAATTCTTTTACAGTTACCTAGTTTTAACTTTTATCTATTTAACAGTGAAAGAATTCTTGCAATAGTTCAAGTGGTTTTTGAGATAATCTCAACCTTAAAAACTTCTGTACACTTTTCTCTGTATGACATAGTACTGTCATACTATGTCATATGCTTGATATTTCGTGACCGCGCGTTGACGTGAACAAGCACTTACACAATAACTGGTAACGATTTTGACGTGCGTTCTCTAATTACAAGCTATTATTGACGTTTCTAAAAGTAGTGTCATCCTTTTTGATGTAGGAAAGAGAGGAAGCATTTATAGACATGTCGGTTTTAGTTTAGATTTAGAATGGGCACGTCAGAATCATTGCCTTTCAGTTAATAGATATAGGTATAGGTACTAAATTAAAATATATATTTATATCATTGATCTCCTATAAACGACTAGATACACAGTCTGCCTTCTAAAATGTCCGAGCGCAAAGAAGGTCCAAACGGATTGAGGATCCTCATTTGCTTTATTGGACATTATTTGGACGTTACCCTTATTTGGCCTTTTTGTAAATTGTTTTAGTAAGACCTTTGTGTGTCTAGTTGTTTATAGGGGATCAATGATTTATATGCTAAGAATTTGAATACATTTTGCACTGCATTAGCTAGTGTGAAGTTAAATTAGATCAATGGTTATCTATCACTGGGTGTATATCTAAATTATAAATCACTTCAAGTGAAGTTCCAAAAATAAAGTACACGATTGCGGCGCAATTATCGCTGGTTCGATTCCCGCTTCTGAACTTTTGTGAACCACACTGTACTGTTTTAGCTTGAAATTGGTACTAGAAAAATGTTTAATTAAACATTATGTATTCATTTGAATTTCTAAGACCAGCGTTTCCAACCTTTCGGTACAACGGCCCTCTAAAACCACTATAATTACACACAACAGACTAAATAATATTTAATGCTGTTATTGATAAACCTAGTTAAACCACACTTCTCTTAAATCGTGTTCCCTTTCACACTTCGTTAAAAAGGTTAAGATAGAAAGGGACAAAAGGGGGCCTAAACGGTGGCGTAACTTTAAGTCACGTTAATGAATACGCGCCTAAAAGTTTTACTTTGTCGGGAATGTATGGACCGCCGTAGAACACTCTTTTGTGTTTGTCCTAAAATCCTAATATAATATGTTTTACAATTAGCAGCCAGAAGCCAAATTACCCTTTTTGGACCGATAACCTGCCTTATATGTCTCTCCCATAACCGACTTGTCATTGGCAGAATTCTACGAAGAGACTCCATAATCCAAAGAATGATAATAACCCTCAAAATCTGAGTAATCCTTTGGAAAAGCTCCGCCATCATTTTGGAATGGCGGATTGATTTTCTATTCCTTTAATTTTCAATTTACATGAATTCTCTAAATAACTTGACATTGGCAAAATTATCTCTTGAATAAGAGAGAAAAAAATCATGACCCACCAATGGGCATCCTTTGCCCGCACAGTATGTCGAATGTCGTCGACTAATTCTCGAGATATCCTATCGAATTTAAAATGCCTGACTGTGCTAAAACTTAAAAGTTCACAGATAAAATATACCGATCGCAATTTAATGGCCGCCACCGACATGTTGAGAAACAATGAGTTAAGAGAATTCACTTCTGTATAGCGTTTTTAAATGTTAATGTTGTAATTTGGTCGATTTTATTTTTTTATGAAAACCTACGATAAATATTATCAAGTGGTTGACACATGTGCAGGTATCTGCCGTGCGTGTGTAGTGAGTATGTGATGTGATTGCGGCTGCTATCACACAAATGTCACACAATAGTCGACTCCCAAATCACGCACCACAGGTCAAATACCACCGTCGCATTGGGTCTGACGCAGAATGTGCACTTCGCAAAATGTACACTCGACAAAAAATGTACATTTTGCGAAGTGCACATTCTGCGTCAGACCCGTCGCATTATTATCCGGCGAGCTCATGAGTCATGCCCCTCTTCCCCGAAGTCAGGGGTGAAAAGATTTGGTTGTCGATGCCACCCTTTAATGGGTGTCAGTGTTATCAGTATCATTAATTGGATAATCAGTATCATTAATAGAATTTAAAACCATTATGATAAATGAAATTAAAAAATACATTACAATACAACAATTATTAGCTTGAAACGTTGACAATACTGCCATCTGATTGGTCTAAAGTTAAATTGTAGCAAATAAAACTAAATTCTCAATCACAGACAATATCGCGGTTTATCGCCGCAATTTTCACGCCAGCCAATCAGCGGATGGCATCGAAACGCCACAATTTTGGCGTTAAAACCATGTTAAACATTTGCTGTTTTGTCGAATTAAAGAGTCACCACACGCAATTTATCGCCACATTTTTAGTGTTTCGGTGGCAATATCGTCCTTTGATTAGTCGAATTCTAAAATAGTGACGTCAAGATTTTAGGCTTTTATCGATATTTTCCAATGTAACGCACCAGCTTCAATTGAAAGCACCAATAGACGATACATTAATCGCAAAACACAGGATAATTCCTAGCCCGAGCACCAGTCTTCGACCAAACTGTGTCCAATGCTATGTAAAATGTACCGAACGTGATCAATGATTATAATTTGATGTGCAATAATGAAACGTCGGGCAGGACCCACGAGTTTTGTTGCTGAATATATATCAAAATGTATTTTATTAATTATTGTGTGAGAGCAGTCTAGGAATAAGATATTGAATAAGCGGAATTGATGGAACCAGTCCTAAAGTTGAGTTGCCCTGATTTATTGTTGAACAATAACAGTCTTCCGTTCCTATCCTACTAACCTTTCAGGCGTGAGCAATCTTTGTCGCTAATTTAGTATCAATTACAGCGTTTTTTGATATTCTAAATCCACCCTTAAGGGACATGAGCCAACTAGCGCCGCCAATCTTAAAAAAATATAACTTCCAATGCAATCAATTTTTGTTAAAAAAGCTACTTAGAAAATCTTTATTACGATAAATACTGTTTTTAAATGCTTATTATCAACGTGATTAAATTTCGCTAAGCTGTAGTTAGCATAATTGCGAAAAACAGCCGTTTTTGGCATATTTGTGAACTACAACTTAGCTTGTCGCAATTATGATATGTATTGTATATTGAAATATAGTATTTATCCTAATCAAGATTTTCTAATTAACTTTTTTATTGAAATTAATTATATTGGAAGTTATAATTTTTTGTTAAGATTGGCGGCGCTAGTTGGCTCATGTCAGGCCCTTTAAGTAAATACATTCTTATGAATGGATTCAGAATATCAAAAAACCCTGAAATTGGCACAATATTGGCTTGGAAAACGCAAGTTTTGGCTATTCTGAATACTTCTGATAAATATTTGTGTAGCGTTTATTCAATTTTAACTACACACTCTTTTGACAAGTGATTATTTTATTAGTAAGCATGTCTTATACCTAGTCCACAGAAAGTAGTTTGAAATAAATGCTTCAGGAAATAAATGGTAGGTATTAGCCATTTCGAACTAACGTTATTCGAGCGAGCATTTTTTTTTTTTATTTACTCAACAATAATTTTACACTTTTACTTAGTTCTAAGCTTCGCCAAATTGCATAACAATTTGTTGGCGAACATTTGCACTCACTTAACTACTATGTTATGTGTACATATGTCGCAGTCAGACACTTCGTAAAGCGCCGAACCACACCATCTAACTACGACATTGTACACTTTGGAAAACTCAATTTTTGTTTTCTTGTTGAGATATTAGATCCTAATCCATCCATAACTAATACAATTATTAGCTATGGTTACTACATTAAAACATATATATAAATTTCGAAATTATGACCAGGCTATTACGATGTCATAGCGAGCGTGACAGTGCTATTGCGTTGGTATAGCGGCGTCTCTGTTCGGCGCGATATGACATGGTATGATTTCATCGTTTTGAGTAATAGGCTGAACCTCACCATTAGATAGGATTGCCCATGCCTACATATCCTTTCCTCATTTCATTCCAGTTTTAATCTTATCCCTTTAGCTACTTATGTAATATTTAGATGTAAGTAATTTTGTTAATAATTTAATTTCCTGCTAATCAGGTTATGACAGCAAACGGCCATATTTATTGTTATTTTAATTTAATATTAACATTATTGGAACCTCGCAGTTGAGGGCGCGGCTTGCAGAAATGTGTTTTTTATTTGTTATTTTGCCCTAGAGTGTATTCTTAGCCAGTACATTTAGTTATCGATGAATTTATGTGTATATTACGTAAAATGTTGTATATATTTTTTTTGTTAACGGGAGGTCCTCAATTTCAATACTTTTTATTGTACAAATAAAGACAAAATGAGTACAAAATCAATGTAGCAAGTACGGTGGAACACAGAGAAAGGTGTACAGCAGAGTTTTAAGGCTACGCGCCAAAGTACGTCCATGCCATACCATATTATGAAAAGTGTAAATGTATGAAAATTGAGGACTCCCCCTAGTTTTTACTCTTTCTGCATTGATCTCCTATAAACAACTAGATACACAGTCTGCCTTCTAAAAATGTCCGCTGAATTATGTATACAAAGGTTGTCTGGAAGAGATCGCTTTAAGCGATAAGACCGCCAATTGTGATACTAACTGTATTAGCATATTTCTTTTGTGTAATTCCTTTTACTTTGCAATAAAGAATATTTAATGTCATTTGCTTTATTGGACATTATGTGGATGTTAACAATGGACTATTTGGATGTTTTTTAAATTGTTTTAGTAAGACATTTGTGTATCTAGTTGTTTATAGGAGATCAATGTATTTCTGTTACATTTCCCACCCATGTTGTGTAACTGGATACCTGTGGGGTGATCGCGACTTCTATCGCTTTCATAATCGCTTTCAATTTGACACATGGACGCTATACATTGCTGCTATGTTTGTGCAAGTTTTAACAAACTACAACGAAACGCAGCAATGTATATCGTTCAAGTGTCAAATGAAAACGATAACCATAACGATTGAAGTCGCGGTCACCCCCCTGACATTGACTTTCGTTACCGCTAGTAGAATATAAAGAAAAATGTATGTATGAGATTGGCATTTGCTAGCGAAATCCCATATTGATATTAGGTATACATAGTTACACAATACGTTTACATAACAATATGTAATGTACGAATCTCAACCGAGAGGACGCCCTGTAGCCGTGCCCACCGCATATGTGATTACTTGTAACAAATATATAGCTGTAAGATAGGCTAAGGCATTATTTTATATTCATTTAATGTTATAACTATCAAAAATTGATGAAATAAAAAGTATTGATAAATTAAAGTTTGTTTTATGTAAGTAGAGGAGAAACGCATGAGGAAAATTCCCCAAACCTTAATGCTGTTATTCATAAACCTAGTTAAACCTCACTTCCCTTAAATCGTGTTGCTATCCCTTTCACACTTCGTTAAAAAAGGTTAAGATAGAAAGGGACAGGCGGCCTAAACGGTGGCGTAACTTTAAATCATGTTTATGAATACGCGCCTAAGACTAAAAGCTCGAGCTAAACTAGATGGCGCTTTTAAAGAGCTGATAAAGCATAAGAAGAGTAAGAGACAGGGGTGCTGTATTAAAGAGATGCGTCCATGCCGATAATATCTCTAGATTACACGTGTCGCGAAGCAATTTTGCGCTCATGTGCGAGCACTTTTGGCCGGACTATACCAACGAAAAAACAAATGTATGGGATTGACTGTGCTAACGAAAAATGTATCTAGCGTAGGCTACGTTAGATACATCTTTCGTTGCGTTACGTAGCACGAGTGTCCACAGACCTGGGTAAGTGGTCGAATGTCGATCAAAATTAAAACTACTAAAGTAAAAATATTATGGTCAATTTATTGCAACATCTCATATTTACAAGTATATAATATTACTTCTATATCTACTCTACTATACCTAAAACTTTTGGCACTGCAACATAGGACGAATAAACGTCAGATCACACTTGCTGCAAGACGCGACAGTTTATAATAAAAAGGCAAGGTTAGTGTTCACTATGGCACGGCCATAACGATGGAATTTAATCAAATATATATGTTAAATTGTAGCACTAAGATCTTATATTAGATTGACACATTTACAGATTACGCGCCAAGCAGCAAGTATGAATTGGCGCTAAAGGCACGAGTTTATTTAATTACATAACTCATATATTTTGTATCTTATAGCACCATACAAAAGTATATTTTGTTCAATTGACTCTAATAAATAAACATAACAGGCAAAAAATTTCACTACTTACTATGGTAACTGAATTCGATAAAACAATAACCTATTTTCTTCTAACCGAAGATAAGTTATAACTATGATAATGATATGTCATACAAAATAAACTACAAAAACTTAACTAGACAAAAATTTACATCCACTAAAACAATTGTTCCTGTAAAAAGAATATGAACACTTCCAAACAAAAAATAAGAAACCCGACTGCTTTTTGGCATCAAATACCCATGTCAGTCGCGCGATGACGACGAATCTAACATCAGAAATATCAGAATGCATCAAGTCGTTTAGGGTACAATGTCGAAACCGAATGGAGTGTCGATATCTGAACAACTTTTGATGTACGATTTTTCGAATAAAAATTAAAAAGAAATCATGCCCATATAAATCGATCAACTCGAAAAACCGATCAGCCCTTGTAGCACGAGTCAGCGTTAGCGATCGACGCAACACTGCGGAGCTGTCAAAGTGACATTATCACAAGGCGTTTGACAGCTCCGCGGCGTTGCGTCGATCGCTAACGCGCCCCGCTGGACAATAATTGTATTAAAATACCAAAAAGTTGTCGAAAAACTAAAAGTCGTAGAAGAAAAGTTGTTTAATTGACTACCTGTATACACTAGAAAAACCTCCCGGTTTGTTAAATCAGCTATTATGTATGTAGATGATTCACTGCTCCATGCCTCACTAAGCTTGGTATCACTTTGCTATTTGTTCTTGACTATCTGAAGCCACCGTCGTGCTATGACAGCACGTTATCTGCGGACTCTCTTCTCGTCTCGTCTCTTTCTCCTCTTGACTAGGCTTGCAACACTCGGGAGGAGGTTCCTGCTTTTTCTTGCAACATTGCCTTTCCGTCCTTAGTAGTTGAACATCTTCTACGCTGGGACTATCTTCTTTTTCGCTCTCGTTATGATAATGAGCTTCTTGTAATTTAAGTTTTTTTGCTCTGGCAACTTTCGATGGACATTGCTTCGCGCCGTAGTAACAGGTGGCGGTCGCTTCGCTCGAAGTGCCTTGCGAAGTGCTTGCTGGGAAGTAATGTGATGGCTGGATGCAAGTTCGGGTTTGGCAGATGAAGAAGTCTGATTCGGAGCTCGGCGACGAGTCGAGGAGTGGTGGTGTGCTGGTCTCAGCTGGGAATAGATTATTATTGTGAGTATCAAGAAAGTAGAAGCGTGTATCGCAAAAAAGTAATAAAAAATCATTTTTGGATTATTTTCAATACTATGTTCACACACTGGGAGTGGCGACGAGAGGCGAGCCATTCGCCTCAAAAACATTGCCATTTTGCGTCACTACCCATAGCACAACAGCGATGGCCGAAGACCATGTCCAGCCCCCTTACCATGAACTCTTATAGCAGGATTACTTCAATATTACTTTGTTACTTCGTACAATGACGACCTTAAAGTGAGCTTATTAAGGTCGTCATTGTACGAAGTAACAAAGTAATATCGAAGTAATCCTGCTATAAGAGTTCATGGTAAGGGGGCAGATGAGGCGTTTTACGCGCGAGTCGAGTCGCGCGTATTCAATCACGTTATTGTCGTTCGCAAAACGCGCGACATGATTGGCTGAAATGTGATTGACGCGACTCGACTCGCGCGTAAAACGCCTCATCTGCGCGTAAAACGCCTCATCTGGACAAGGTCCATCTCGGCCAGCATCCGCCATTGTGTACAGGGACTTCAAATTCGGGCACATTTCATTTCTAACAATTAAAACTGATCAATCATACGAAACTATGCACATACACTATGCATTTTCGTCGTTCAAGTAGTCTATACTATTTCTCTAATACACACAGGGGGGTGACCGCGACTTCAATCGTTATGGTTATCGTTTTCATTTTGACACTTGAACGATATATTTGCTGCGCTTTGTTGTCGTTTGTTAATACTTGCAAAAACATTGCAGCAATGTATAGCGTCCATGTGTCAAATGTGCCTGTAGGCAATGCACCCCCCTGTTCATACATGCCAAACGGCACCTGCTGTTGAGGGTCACGATCCTCAGCACTGAGGCAACGATTAGGGAGGACAAAGGAAAATATGCGTATTTTTATTAATTTAAAATAGACGAAACATTTTTTTCTTAATCGGTGGGCGGCGGCGCCTCTATGCAGTTGCCTATACTGCCTAATCGATAATCTAACCCTTTAATTATACACTACTGACTACTCTACTATCAGTACGTGTGTATACTTGTACATTTGATATGTCTATGTTAGCTGCGTGTCGTTCTGTTGCAGCTCAATGGCGTCCATCTGCTTGCACAGCTTGCCCTCGCACACCTCCCAGCTGCACTTCTCGGTGTTGCACCGGTCTTGGGGTGGGACGGGAGAGGGGAGTTAGTGGGGGGTAGATAGGGGAAGGGAGGGGGGTTAAATCAGACTTAAGTGTACAGGGGGCCAAAGATAAATTACTAAGGATCACTTGCAATATCGAGATAACCCTGGGTTAAGTTAACCCGAGAAGTCACTAGCTTTAGGTCTAGAGTTATCTTATATCGCATTGTCATTGTTCCCCAGGAGAAATACGCAATGTATACCACCCGTCGGGGGGAACGGGTGATTATCACTATTTAAACTTTCACGGTTTGTATACATATTAATTAGATAAAACGGGAATTACCGTGTTAAACATTTATTATTGATGTCTCGATATTTCGACAGCATTGCAGCCATCATGGTCACGAGTAGACTGAAGTCGGTGAGTGTTGAACGTCAGAAGGCTGACACAAAACGATCTACCCTCTTTCGTGTTCGCTGACTGCGTTGAGAAAAGTTGTTGATATTTGCAGGTACCCACATTTTGCAAAAATAACTAATTATGTTCGCCTTTGTGCCTCGTTTACATAAGTCGATCACTGGTCGTCACCGACTTCAGTCTACTCGTGACCATGATGGCTGCAATGCTGTCGAAATATCGAGACATCAATAATACATGTTTAACACGGTAATTCCCGTTTTATCTAATTAATACGGGTGATTATGTTGGACTCGCACCAACTAAACCTCCTGGGGTGCTCCGCCTCCGCCACCATGGACAGGACCACGGGTACATTGGGGTTAGACAACTTGACTAACCTAGACAACTTTGGAAGACTATTAAAAATCAGGTCGCGGTGTCGACAACTTTGGAAATATTAAAAATCGAAGCGCAGTCCAGACCAATATTGGGAACAAAAAATCTACCAACTAGTTATAAAGAAAATCTCAACCTAAAAGAAGCCCCCTATGTGTCCAATGACAGAATCAAACATTGATTTCAATATTGAATTCAGTTGAACATTACCTACCTGTGTCGTCGCATTCGGGCGTGCATATGACGAGCCGCTTGGTGCCGAAGCACTGCATCTGTAGTCGCGTCAACTTCGGCCCGAACAGGAAGTAGCCTGCAAACGATAGGTTGCCAATTTATTTATTTATTTTATTAATGGACTCGACAGTTCGTCATTTGCCAATGTCATGTTACAGAAAATTCAATGTATAATAGTATTCTATCTTCCTCCAGGGGAGTCGCCGTAGCGTCATCACCCTGGGTAGCCGCGTCTTCTTGTCTTCATCCACAGGAGACGCCGTAGCGTCATCACTCTGGACGAAGCAGCTCGACAGTCACGTTCACTCCCGAGCTTGTAGCGGGAACTCTTGATAAAAGCTTGAAACATCAGATCTTGCATAAATAATTCAGTAACTTCACCGTACTGTCATTCGCGAACATTTTCTGATTAATTTAACGTGATATTAAACACAAAATAGTCCCTGTAGACGTTAAAAGGAAAATTATCAAATAATTTCGCAACCGTCGTTTCCCGCCATTTTCAAGAGAACCCTAGGTTGCCAATGTTTTTCAAGGTTACATTTAAAAAAGAAAGAAAGTACCGATAGCCCCGGTAGATGGCACTGACTGGTCTGATGTCAATGTCGTGGTCAGATCGTTAAATTGAGCATTTCATGAAATCGTCAGTCATTTCATGAAATGGTGGCATTTCACGAAATCGTCAAGTTGTGCTGGGCATATCGTTTAAACGTCAACGTTTGTCGATTTGTCCAACGACGTTTGGTCAGATCATTAATGTAGGGACCTTAGTTTTTAGGCATTGTGGTATTGTGCGCGGCACTATAGTCAGACTATACTATGGTCACTCGTTCACTCACCGAGCATCATGCCGAAGACCACAGCCAGCAGCAGGTGCACGTTGTACAACATGACGGCCAGCATGAGCAGGTAGCCCACCACGTTGTGCAACACGAACACTATGGACTGGTGCAAGGTCACCAACACTCTGCAACAGAACGAGGACAATGCCGGTGACAGATTTGAGAATCATTGCCTACTGGTGAAAGTTTTGTACAGAATCTATTACTACGACGTCATAAAAAGCCGTCAATGATAAAGATAAAAGATAATTTATTCAAGAGAATATAACCTTATTCTAAGTTCCTGTGACTCCACACTAGGATTCCCTGTGTTGTGGAGGAATGAACATCGAATTTAAGCATATTTGCAAAGTATTGTGCACAAGTCGGGCGGTCTAATTGTGGAACTGACAGTGACAGCAAGCCCATTCCCATTTCTGTACTCCATTCTGTCTTTCGTTAGTAACATAAAAAAATATTGTCACAGCAACCGAGCAATGGATTATAGAAATGGACTTGTCACTGTCAGATCCACATTAGGAGGGCTGGTGCCGGTATGAGAAGTAAGATCAACTCCCCTTAAGCTGGCAGATAAATGAGAAGATTATCAAATAATAACTATTTAAACGATGAACATGCATGGTTTGTGTCGCCGGTTCCGCATGAGGGATAAACTTACTAACAATAGTAATAGTTACGTACTGTATAGTTATTAAGTAATCATTGTATTATCATTGTTTTAAAAGATGTGTTGCTGAGAGATTTTGCCACTTTTTCTCCTCAGCGTTGGCACCTTTTCCTTGCAAAGTGGTGTAAATGTAAATTCAAAAAATATATTGACGTGCAAAAATGTACTCAACGTGCTTACTTGCAATAAAGAAATTTGACTTTGATACTGAAGTGTACGCGTAGTCAGCGGGTCTTAAAAGGTGTCATTGCACAATTCCTCTTATGGCAATTCATTTCCCGAATTCCTAGCAGTTACAGCTGTAGTAAATTAAGTAATTAGTACACTGTCCCGAGCACATCCGATATGAAGTGCCAGGCCGGCCACATGACATCTGTCAGTCGCACCCGCACGAGACGCGGGCGAGGGCGGGCGTGTGCCGTTGTGTCAGCGAGCCAGTTAGGGTCCCCATGGAGATCACGTGATATACTACAGTCGTTTAATAAAACACTTGCTTTTGGATGAGGTATGCTGCGGACTGGTGGTAACCAACCTTAGTTTGAGCGACTCCCAGCGGCTGACCTGTCCCTCGCTGGCGTTGCGACTAGTCGTCGGCTCCACGTTGCCCGCTTGCTCCCTAGGGCACGAAACGTAAATAAATAAAGAGACAATGAAAATCCCTTTCTAACTTAACGTTTTTTAACGAAGTGTGAAAGAGACAACAACACTGAACTGAAACAAATGACATTGCCACATTTCAATGGTGCTTTGCCCCACCTTTGGTCACCTACGTGACCATTGAAGCTCATATATCATTTTGTTGGGGACTTATTACAGGTTTCATATTGCATAATCATAATCAGTGGGAGTTGCGAGAGTAGTAGATGTAATGATAACAAAAACAATGAATATTCAAAAAATTCGCTTCGTTTTCATACTATTTTCTGAATTCTTAATTAAGCTGTTTTTTCGTCTCGCATGTTGTACAAAACTTTATTTTAAACAAATAATTTTAATAAAAAACGGAGATATTTTTACATTTATTCTTTATCTTGTACATCATGCGGTTGATAGTGGAGCAGAATCTGGCATTGCCATTTAAAAAGCAGAGGAAAGGCAAAGGCAGCGTAACAGCAGTAGCAATGGTTGTAATGTATGTAACTCTACGAAATATGACAGACTGAACGCCGCGCGGTTGCCTTTCCGCTTCTACTTTTCTTGGGCGAGAAAATAGTCTAGAGTTACTCGCTGGCCGGCGGCGGTGGGACAACTGCCTAAACTAGGTACATTTTTTATTTATTTATTTAGCTTTGTTACCTCATTTGTTTGCAATACAATATTTTTACAACTAAAAATTACGCGGCGCGTTCGTTCTTTCTATAAGCACCTAGCTTATAAGAAATCTGACCCCTGGCCCAGAACCTGGGTACGCTCATGGACACCTATACCTTTTTGAGAAAATCTGAAGCATAATGCCTCTGTTGGAAGCTTGGAAGTCACAGTGCCACCGACCTCTTTACGAGTACATTAAAATAAGTAGGCGGTCACTCATATAATTTCGTCATTGTCTCGGACCGGTGCCCGGCAATACTTATCTGACCCGATCAATTAACCATTCACTCGGTAATGTGAAAGGCACAATACATTTATGTCAATGCTAAGGTCGCACTAAGGCACGCATAAGCCATGTTATACATTCACGAAATTGGGTTTTCACTCGGAATTTATATTAATGAAATGAAATATTTTATTATTAACATTATGTTACAAGTCAATGTTTACGAAATATTTATCAATATTATTATGATTATTATAATATTCTCATTATTTAAATTAATTAATGTATGAAAAATAAACAAAATAAAATATCGTAATGTCATAAAATCGAGTAATCATATATACCAGTATTGGTAATGTTAAGAGTAACTATACAATATATTAGCTAGTAACCAGGTTTTGAGTTTATTTTTAAACGCATGTATGGAAGGCATCTCTTATGTTCGCCGGGAGACGATTATATACCTTTTTTTTAACCCTGGTAAAACATGCAAATCATGTGTCACCACGCCCGGGGGAGCGTGTTGGTTATGTCGGGCTCACCGCCCTGAAGGGGCAGCATACCGACTAAACGTCCTGGGGTGTTCCACCTCGTGCCATTCTTGCCGAGCCACGGGAAACTGTGATACAACCGCGACCCGACTGGCGCCCGAGCACTCCCCATCACGATTATATACCTGCGGACCCAAATGGAACACAGAGCGCCTTGACTTGGCCATTATTTCTGGGTATATTTCATTCCAGATACCCTTAATTTGGTAGATGTAGGGAATCTGCAGTGTCAATAATATTCAAGAACGGCATGAGATTGGCTGAAGCTCCGTTGCTGCGTTCAGTCTTATTTTTTTCATAGAGTTTCAGATATTTTTAATGCGTATTTAGCATTTTTGACGCAACAATAATTTGTACGTACCGAGTATTTACTCTAATTTCATGAAACAATAGTAAGTACGCGTATTGTCTCGTCGTTTGTTTCGTTAGCGATTCATTGTGACCATTGTAACACATTTTGATGCAATAATCTTTAAACAAATACATTGCGTACTATTTTTGAATTCAACGACGAGGAGAAGAAGTGCCAAAAACTATCAGAAGCACATTTTTTAAAATAATAACAATTACATTTTACACTAGGTTCAGCTGGGCTGAATGGGTAGCCAAAAATGCCATATAATGCAACTGCTCGACATAATGTGACTGCTCGACTCACCTGTCACAGAGCAAATTCCGTCGTTCATCAGTCCTGAACGGTCTCAGTTTCTTAAGAGCCGTACGCTGCACTTTCGCCAGATATACCTTTAATACAAAACAGCCCCCTTACCATTAACTCTTATAGCAGGATTACTTCAATAATAAGGTACTTTGTTATTTCATATTACTTAAAGTAAGCTAAGGACGTCATGGTACGAAATAATAAAGTATTATTGAAGTAATGCTATAAGAGTTAATGGTAAGGGGGCTGTGCTTGAAATATTGCCTTTTTACCCGATGCAAATATAGAGGTGTATAAAGCTGGGATCCCACGGCCCGCCTTCTCACAAGCTAGGCGACAGGCACCGCCATGCTCGTCGCGACTTTGAACTTATCGACTTCCGACGGATCGGACGGGCGCCAACAGGCCACATCGTATGCATTGTTCCCACGGCCTGGCCTGGCGCGGTCTAGCATGTGAGAAAGCGGGCCGTGGGATTCCAGCTTTCCATGTGTATCTGTGTATTCTAGAATGAAGTATTCATTCATCATCAGTCTATTTATATGTCCCCACTGCACGGGCACAGCCTTCCCTTACATCGAGGGAGCTCGGGTCATGATCCACAACGCGGGCCCACTGCGGATTGGCGGATTTCACATGCCTTGAGTTTTTTTCTTCTTCTACGGCATGCAGGTTTCATAACAATGTTTTTTCTTTACCATTTTGAGAGCACTCGGTAAATGTACGTAAGTTTTTCCGTCTAAAGAACCGTGGATAACTCATTAGTACATGGTCGCCCTGGCTGAGAATCGAACCTGGGACCTCCGTATCGCAAGTCCATTGACCCAACCACTGCGGCACCGAGCTCTACCCTAACGAAAAAACCCTCGAGAAAAGCAGAACCCTAACGAATCCTCTATATACTTCTATTTTCGATCTTATTAGTGTCAACATAAAGTACCTTGGACGCCTCGAAGAGCAGCGCCACGAAGAACAGCGCTATCCACGTGAGCGCGAAGGCCCAGCGCGAGGTTATCTGCAGCCCCGCGAACAGGAACTCGCCCAGGTCGTAGCCGAACCAGAACCACATGTACATCGTGGGTGATGAACTGGTTATACCTGGATGATAATAAGACTGTTGCAGTGTTTGCATATTTTCGTAGCACAATGGGACCTTTTTACCCGACTGCGCAAAAAGGAAGGGCTATGTTTTTGAGTGTATGTAGCAAATTCTGCAGCCTAAAGGGATTGATGGATAGCTCATAACTCATTTATTCCGATCTTAGGAACACTAGTTACAATTGATCACGTCAATCAACAATATAATGAACTAGTGTTGGACAATCTATTGACAAAGAGCAGAACGGTGCATACAGTCAGATTATGATTATGGGATTGTAACATATGAAGTGTGTTCCTTATATTCGTCGTGATTGTAGGAGTGGCAGCTATAAATCTAAAGTGAGTATTGAGTTATAAAATTATATGCTGGTATTCCAGCTAAATATTTTTGCAGTTGAAGTTGTTTTTAAATAATTTACACTTCTTTAGCTAGACTTTAAAATAAATGTATTTAGCTATACCTAACCAGCCCCCTTACCATGAACTCTTATAGCAGGATTACTTCAATAATACTTTATTATAATTTCCTTAATAAGCTTACTTTAAGATCGTCATGGTACGAAAAAATAAAGTATTATTGAAGTAATCCTGCTATAAGAGTTCATGGTAGGGGGCAGAAGACCAGAGCCCAAATATTTAATTTGGAATTACCTACTAATGTAATGTTATTGAAAACATTGTAAGAACAATGGTCTGAATGTTAACACAACATTGAGTGACTTTATTTATAGGCAGGGCTATAAAAAATAACAAAGTGACAACATGATAAAATCGCTTAATCATTACGATGACATGAAATGCCTTACATCCTAAACTAAGTGAACCTGTATCTTTAGAAGCTGTCTTATTTGAACAATCAAGAAATAATTACCAACAAATTATTGACGATAATTGACTGGACAATGTTGTCTCTGCCATCTCTGGTATTAAAAAACAAATGCATTCAAAAACAAATTGGACAATTATTTAAAAACCATTAATAATAATAATACCACTAAGTGATAGACTTCACAAACACTGTGAAGCTGACATATCAGCGATAAACTGCCTGTCCCCATGATTAACCCTTACCACACACACACACACCCTTAACACACAAACATACACTCGTCACACTGACACACATGCATGCACTACACACAAACGCACACACCGCTCTTTTGTTTTTGTTAATAACCTTTTTAAAATGTTTGTTTCTTCACCCTATTTTTCTTTTTAATGTCCATTATGTCTGTAAGGGGGAGGCCTGCCCCCTTACATTTAACTCTTATAGCAGTATTACTTTCATAATACTTTGTTACTTCGTACAATGTCGACCTTAATACGCTTACTTTAAGGTCGTAATTGTACGAAGTAACAAAGTATTATGAAAGTAATACTGCTATAAGAGTTAAATGTAAGGGGGCTGGTGACTCAAAACACAGGATTAGTCCTAGCTTGAGCACCAGTCTTCCACCAAACTGTGTCTAATAACATGAAAATGTACCCTAATGTGGAAGGAAAATAAAAAACATTTGAATTTGAATTAACCTTTTGAATACAAGAAAGAGATGCACCCTCAATGCTGTACATGACTTTTTAGAACAATTTGACATGATAACTTGTCCTGATATCCCGACATGGCGTTCATGTCACGATTTCCGGATTCTTGGTGTTCAAAAGGTTAAATAATAATAATTACATACCTACATAAACTCAAGTTTCCCATGGCAGTAGGATAATGGATTTACATCTGCTGCAATACTGGTACACAACACTTATGTCCTCCACATTAATCAATCTCTTCATCATGCATGCTCATCGGTTACGAAACTTATGAATACCTACATCAGTCACTTTAATATGTCCCGGAAATGTTTTATACTACAGTCTCTACTCTACTGTCTCTGTGTGACACCCTCCATACAAACTCATACATTACAAACAAAAAAATCCTGCACCGATCCGTTTCCGGTGTGACCTAGGCTTTAGTTATCTACATACTAAGGTTGTCAGGGGTTTCATGCGAAGAGCAATCATTATTCCAGTTTCAAGTAGGCACTCACATGAAATTGAATCTTTTTATTTTATTTTTACATGACCTATAACTTGAAATTAGTTCAAATATTTTTGTTTTGACTCCTAAAAATTGCTTGATTAGGTATATTTATTAAGTTATTATTACTTTGTTATTATGGCTACATGCAGCCATTATATATTCATGTCCACTTTATTGCGGCCAAAACAGCAATAGCAATCATGTGAAAGGAAGTATTAATTAACAAAAATACACGACTTACCGTTTGATAATCCTATTGAAACACCTATCGTTCAAATACTGTCTATTCCGATTTCCGATATCAGGCACCAGCACCACCCACATCGCTATCTAACATTTTATTGATAAATAATTCGAAAAGTAAACTTTAATTTAGGGTCATTGCTCTTTGATAACAATTTCCTACACGATTCAATACGAAATGTACTTCAAAAATGAAGTGAAGTATGATGGCGAAAGCAAAGGGCATTTAATTCACTGGCAAATAAACGGTGAAAATAATTAATTTGATGATTTATTTACAAATTATTCACCTATTTCCTTGAAACTGAGACGATTGTTCGAAGAAAATGAAATTGAAAGGTCGATTTTCGATTCGACTTTTTTTTGAACGAGACAGCTGTTTGACAATCTAATTGACATTGACAGTTATAGGGATGTGTAGTCCGTGGAAAACTAGATTTTGTGTTCGATTCAAATCGATAAATTATTATTAATAGTTTATTACTTTAACATAGATTATATTACATTTGCGTGTGATTGATAAGAGGATTTATAGGCGAATAAAACTATTAATTGATAATATTAAATAACAATTTATTTTAAAAGGCACTTCAATTAGTAATACATAAGTAACAATTAATCTGATCAAGTGTAGAGAGAGACTTATAAATAAGTATGTAAAGAGAATATAAAAATATTTATCTTATTACAAAGCGTATCCGTCCTATAGCCTACAATTTACGCCTAATCATATTTACAGCAGTAAATATTGTGATATTATTAGTTACAGCTTTAATCACTACTTAAACTTGGATCTAAAATAGAAAGTGCTGCGCCTACTAAATGTAGAGAACCGGTTATCAAAACCGATGTTTCGCTAATATCATTGACGCTGCGTTTAATGCCAATAAGTGCATCTGACACGCATTCTAGTATTGTAATCTTAATATTAGTATCACCATGTATCTCTTGCCAGATTTCTGCATTCCTGTGGCACCTTGCTACAAGATCCTCATGTTCCATTATGGAATAATTATCATTTTTATCACTTAATTTTTTGAAAGCTTTAGGAATGACAAAGAATACTGTTGTGAATCTCACGAATTTCAGCGGCTTCAAAAGAACTTCAACATCACGATCACCCGTGGCACTAAATATTAGAATTTTATCTTGATACCTGAAAACAATATTTCTTTAATTATTATTGATCGATTATATTAAATCGATAATTAGAGTTGTAATGTAATCGAATTTCTGTACAAACATTGCACACCTCTATCAACATATTTGGTTCTAGACTAGGCTGTATGGTTTAATTAATTACAGCTTTGCCTGCGCCCTGAGATGAATTAAATTTAAACAACAATATCAACAATTTTGTGGTTATTTTTACGTCGGGTTTGAGCTACGGGTTTGAGAATCTTTAATCTTTAGATTTCACATTACTAAGCAATCAATATGGAAGTGCAACATCGAAAACCTAATAAGAAACCAACCAAAATCGAAGAAATGTCGAAGGAGCAAATTCGTCAGGCGATCGTGAAAAAACGGGATTGCAATGCCAAAGCGCAGACCATCGTCGAAAGTTTATTGGAGAAAGGTATCTCTGAGAAATATTTCACACAATGCTTGCCTGACATCAATCAGAGCCACTTCGAGGACATCGTTGAAGAGCGGGCGATCGTACACCTGTGCGGTTACCCTTTGTGCTCCAAAACAATTTCAGAGCGAGATATCCCGAAACAGAAGTATCGGATATCAGTCAAAACGAACAAAGTATACGATATTACAGCCAGAAAGAGCTTCTGTAGCAACAGCTGTTATAAATCCGCCATGTTTGTACAAAAACAAATGCTGACGAGTCCGTTGTGGTTCAGAGAGTATGAGGAGATCCCCCAGTTTGATTTACTACCGTTAGATGCCCCGGGGACTCTGGGGCAAGAGATAGATGTGGCGTTAGTGCAACGGGTTAGTATAAAGCCCAAGACAGATTTCACATCCGTAAATGATTTTGCAAGTGCCAGTTTGCTTGAAATTACTGGAGATGAAGGGCAAAATGATCAGGAAACTAATATAGACACTGAAAGTGCAGAATCAAATGAAATAACAAAATTAGAAAGCAAAGAAATCATCACAGTAATTAATAAATTAAATAATGTAAACATTGCTGAAAATCCTACAACACAATCTCAAGAGCCACAAATAGGTGAAAACTTGAATAATAAACTAATAGATTGCAATGAGATCAACAAAATGCCAGAAAATATTGACAAAACAGAAAGTTTCGATAATAACTCTTATTCAGTTCCTAAGAAAACTGAAAGTTCAATACAAAAACAAACAACAAAATTGGATCAAAAGAAACCACACAATCCTTTGAACATTGTTGGAGACATTGTTGAAAGACCTGAAAGGAAGATTGATCCTATACTGACACAACCTGACATATCTATAAAACCCACAAATTCTGCGAAAAAATTGCCTCAAAAAAAGCAACCTTCTATTACGTTAATAACTATTGAAGTAGAAAAATGTTTAGCAGAATGGTTTACACTAGACACACTGCTATTCTTATTTGGAGAAGAGAGAGTTAAAGAAATGGTCACAGATAAAGGAGAGTGTATAAAAGAGTACTTAAATAATTATGCTAAAAGCATTTTCTACAATTCTAACACTTACGATCAATATCAGACTTTATGTAAGAAATTAAACATGCTCGAACTTGAAGATAGACGTAGCGATTCGCTGGCATTGCAACGAGAAACAAAACCTTTGCCAGATTATTCTATATTACAAGGAGAAAGCGAGAGAATGCAGATAAAAGTCAAAGCATTTCTATCTGGTGAGACAGAAATACGTGAAGCAAACATGAGTAAAGAGAAAGAAGGAACCGAAGATGGTAGTAACGTAACGCAATTGCCTTTAGTCGATTCAAATGCACAGAATGCTTTAAGACGAAGAATAGTATGTCAACATCTTAACAAAGTACTACCAGACGTACTCAGATCTTTAGGTCTAATGACATTATCAATAAGTTCTAATGTCCGTTTGATAGTAAACACTTTCAAACTCAAAGCTGACAACATAATGTTTAAGCCAATTCAATGGACTCTGATTGCTATTGTCATTATAAAATTGCTATCACTTCGAGACAAGAGACTGGAGTATCTATTAGAGTCTCCAATGGCATTCAAGCACATGCAATTACTATTATTGAGTTATAAACAGGGTGATGGATATTTGGAGAGATTGACATCATGGTTGACAGATATTGATAGACTTTTGGACACAAGTGATGTACAAATGACTGTCGAATAGTCGAGGACCGTATCTAATGGTATTTTTCCTTTGATGATATGCAAGAAAGCCTTTAGGAATTGTCATTCCAATCCACAGACCACTTACCCCATAGACCTGTAACATGAGGGCGCGCGTGTCTGCCCGCATCATGAGCGCAAAATTGCTTTGCGACACGTGTATGTAACCTAGAGATATTATCGACATGGACGCATCTCTTTAATACGGTTCGCCTCTGACCCCCGGTTCGTCTCTATGCGATCATCGTTGACAAAAAAAATCGCTCGCAAAAGACATTGCCACATTTCAATGGAGCTTTGCCCAACCTACAAAATTAAGTGACCATTTAAGCTGTACCTATCATTTTGTTGGGGACTTATTACAGGTTTCATATTGCATAATCATAATTAGTATCATTTTCTACTACTCTCGCAACTCCTATAGAAGAATAACAAAAACAACGAATAAATCGCTTCGATTTCTCACTATTTTATGAATTCTCAATTAAGCTGTTTTTTTCGAATCGCAACTTGTACAAAACTTTATTTTAAACCAATAATTTTAATAAAAAACGGAGATATTTTTACACTTATTCGTTATCTTGTACAACTTGCGGTTCTTGGTGGGGCAGGATCTGGCATTGTCATTTGTATCAATTTCATGTCTATTGAGTAAGTGGTCTGTGTCATCCTACAAGAGTATAAATATAACAACAGATACAGAACAAGAAAAATCCTTTGCAAACCAGAGTTATTTTACATAAGTAATGTAAAAATTAAAAAAAACTATTCATTATACACATTTCCGTAAACAAATTCTCACCTGTTTTTCTCCTCGAACCATTTGGCACATATCTCCATAGATTCCTTTGTATGCGCTCCATCCAAATAGAAAGTGGCATAATCCGACCGAATTACCTGGTACCTTCCAGGCCACCTACACCCTTTCAAACCAACAGCCGTGTCAATTGGAACTATATTAATCAAAGCCTCTTCTGTCCCAAACTTATCCTCAGTTATATATGGAGAATCTATTTCTATAAAACCATTTTGTCTTATAACTTTTCCACCGACGATGCGTTTCTTGATTTTTCTCCTGTTCAAGGCTTGTATTTTGGCTATTCGCATCCAGGCATGGGCTAGTTGTATGGCGAGAGAGGCGTTGGTTTGGTAGGCTTCTAAATCTACAGGTAATACGGTTTTGTGGTCCTTAGGGAATGTGTAAGTTTTGTAGTTAGGAACTATGGTTACTGGACACTGAAAAATAAACTGACATTACTAAAACCCATTGTTGGGTATAGGCCGCGTCATGTAAAAAGAACGCTGGAAGAAAGTGGAGGGTGTGTGTTTGCGCATGGGTAAAGCAAAGGTCGACTGACGAACCAATAGCGCAACGGCAAGCATGCAGCGGGTGAGCCGCCCTCCGCCGCCCGCACCTCATACCACCAAATAGATCGATAAATCACCTAATGCGCAGCTTGACCGCCAGCGTTCTTTTTACATGACGCGACCTGTACTTGGGTCGGAAAAACAATTGCATTGTATTACCTATAATAGGTACGTCTATACTAGCTAGCCTATAAATAATGTGCGTTATCCAAGACTTGATGTGACGTCTTACTAATTCCTTATAAATACGTTTTGTAAAAAGGGATGAAGCAGGAGTTTGACCATAAAGGTACAAGTCCATAGACTGCAGACAGCAGGCGACGTGTCGCCGCGACACTACTGATTTCTATGAAATACCTGCCGCCTGGCCCGTAGCGGAAGACGACATGTCTAGCGACACGTCGCTACGGGCCGTGCGGCCTGACCGCAGATACGTCGTCTGAGCGTCGTCGGCATGACACAGCGACATAACTCGGCGACATATCGCCTCCTGCTGCTGCCTGAAGTCGGCTACGCGGACTAAATAATTGTGACGTCATCGGATATTAAACATAATTGAAAATTCAACCAATAAATACTCCATAACTTTACATCACGTCACCTGATTCCTATGTGCAACAGTTTGCAGCACCTCCATGGCTGCTGGGGGCTGTGCCACAGTGTACGCCTCGCAGCCAGGCTTCATGATGCCGGCTTTCGCAGCCGCTATTTGCTCTATGGTGCTCCCCAGAATAGACGTGTGGTCCAAACCGAGCGCCGATATGCCTACGACTGGCACTTTCCTGGGGGATGGCATATCATCAACTTATTCATACACCAGCGTCAAGTAATAAAAATAATAATTAAGGTATTGGGTACATACATAGTACATCAACAGATTCAGATTTAATGGCCTACTACACGTACAGTCTTCACCACAGTTTTGCCTGCGCAGGCCAGTTTGTACGGTGGAACACAGAGAAAGGTGTATGAGAGAGTTTTTAAGGTTGAGATTTGCTCAAAAACTATTGCAAAAATTATTTCACTGTTTGATAGATAAAAGTTAAAAGTAGTACTTTATCATCATCTCGGGCACAGACCTTCCCTTACATCGAGGGAGCTCGGGCCATAATCCACCACGCGGGCCCAGTGCGGGTTGGCGGATTTCACATGCCTTAGATTTTTTTCTTCTTCTACGACATGCAGGTTTCATCACGATGTTTTCCTTCACCGTTTTTGAGAGCACTCGGTAAATGTACGTAAGTTTTTCCGTCGAAAAAACAGAGGATAACTCATTGGTACATGGCTGCCCTAGCTGGAAATCGAACCTGGGACCTCCATATTGCAAGTCCATTGACCCA
Organism: Tachystola acroxantha; assembly: GCA_963506565.1. Lineage (NCBI taxonomy): Eukaryota > Metazoa > Arthropoda > Insecta > Lepidoptera > Oecophoridae > Tachystola > Tachystola acroxantha. The sequence continues at coordinate 13,877,036 of OY735876.1, read as the reverse complement.
AACACTGAGCCACCGAGCTCTCAAAACTAGTACTTACTTAACTGTAAAAGAATTATTAAATTCGGTCCAGTAGTTTTTGAGGAAATCTCAACCTTATTGAGGCCCCCTGTGTACGAATCTCTGTCTTCGTCTGTACACGGAACACCGTATTGGCGCGATACCGTTTTACCAACTACACATAATTAACAGGTAAGTAATTAGACGATCATATGATCAAAAATTGTCAAATAAACAAATATTTATTTATAAAATAAGACCCTTGATTTGGGCTTCGGTGTACGTAGTGTTGGTTGACTAACCTCAAAACGTTAGTGTAGTCGACGATCCCGCCAATGCCCACTTCAACGACTGCGACCTCCACCTTCTCCTTGAGGAACATGTGGTACGCCAGCACAGTCAGGAACGCGAAGTATTTAGGCATATCGCCTTCGTATGCCTGAGGACAAAGAAGTGATAATGCTGAAAAGGACCGGGCCGCCTGTCTCCTATCGTAGCCAATTGAGCTACATCACAGACCACTTACCCCATAGACCTGTAACAGGAGGGCGCCCGTGTCTGCCCACACATGAGCGCAACATTGCTTCGCGACACGTGTAAATATTATAGACATGGACGCATCTCTTTAATACGGCACCCCTGTCGTGTGTGCTTCGTCTCTATGCGCTCATCGTTGACAGAATATTTCGCTTGTAAAAGACATTGCCACATTTCAATCGAGCTTTGCCCCACCTACAAAACTACGTGACCTTAAGCTGTACCTATCATTTTGTTGGGGACTTATTACAGGTTTCATATTACATAATAATCAGTATCATTTTCTACTACTCTCGCAACTCTTATAGAAGAATAACAAAAACAATGAATAAATCGCCTCGATTTCTTACTATTTTCAGAATTCTTAATTAAGCTGTTTTTTTCGACTCGCAACTTGTACATAACTTTAATTTAAACCAATAATTTTAATAAAAAACGGAGATACTTTTACATTTACTCGTTAGAACTTGTACAATTTGCGGTTGATGGTGGGGCAGAATCTGGCATTGTCATTTGTACCGATTTCATGTCTATTGGGTAAGTGGTCTGTGGCATGTAGATACCTATAAGACTATAAAACATTGTATCTGACTATCTCGCTCGCACTTACAGGTCTATGAAGCAGCATTGTGTTTGTGATGTGCGTAAGAATTGATAGAGGTGCCCGACGACTTAGTTGATAATGCGTTTACTATAGTGTGTGGGTTCCCTTACCTGCGAGGCATACAACAAGTCGTACACCTCATGGAAGTGCCTCGCGAACTGTTCCCGCGAGACCACGGCTCCGTCCAGCCGGATGCGCTCGCGCACAGCCACTAGGTGCGGTGACGTATACAATCCTGTGCGGAACCCGTGCGAGCGTAGGATCGACTCGCACATGGCACTTGTTGAACCCTGCAAAACGAAGGTTTCTAAAGACTTTAGATTAGGTTCTCTTGAAAATGGCGGGAAACGACGGTTGCGAAATTATTTGATAATTTTCCTTTTAATGTCTACAGGGGCTATTTTGTGTTTAATACCACGTTAAATTTATCAGAAAATGTTCGCGAATGACAGTACGGTGAAGTTATTGGATCATTTATGCAAGATCTGAAGTTTGAAGCTTTTATCAAGAGTACCCGCTACAAGCTCGGGAGTGAACGTGACTGTCGAGCTGCTTCGTCCAGAGTGATGACGCTACGGCGTCTCGTCTGGATGAAGACGCGGCTACCCAGGGTGAAGACGCTACTGCGACTCCCCTGGAGGAAGATAGAAGACTATTGAATTTTCTGTAACATGACATTGGCAAATGACGAACAGTCGAGTCCATTAATAAAATAAATAAATAATAAATAAGACTTAAGATTATTTTAAAACATCCGACTGCGAAGGTCGATTCAGAATCTTAATAAACGCTGGAAATGTTCAATATTTTAGAATTTACACTATAGTGAGCTATTACTATAAATTACTATAAGTATGTATATAAACGGATATCAGTCACTTATATTGTTGAAGGTTTAGAAACGGCGACGCGGGCGTGGCGCGCTCACCTTGAGAAAGACCGTCGAAATCGGTCGAAACTGTCGGTCTAATTGCCGACTTCAACAATATAAGTGAGTGATATCCGTTTACACATAATACGGCCACGGTGAGGAGGACTATGTATATAAGCTGGAAGAAATCTCATAGAGATAAGTGCGCCCTTTGTACAAATTATTTTTTTATTAAGATGTTTTATACTCTGTTGTGTACAATAAAGTGTTAAGGCGCTGACATGAGCCAACTAGCGCCGCCAATCTTTAAAAAATCATATCTTCCAGAATAATCAATTTTATTAAAAAAGCTACGTTCACATTGTTTACTGCTATAAATATTATTTTTTAAATGCATATTTGTAACGTGATTCAATGTAGGTAAGTAGTAGTTCACAAATGTGCCAAAAACGGCCGTTTTTCGCAATTATGCGAACTACAACTTACCTACATTGGCGTGAACATTGTGGCGATAGCTTACCTTTCCTTTGGTCCCCGCAACATGTATCACGGAGATCTCATCCAGTCTGGAAAGCGACACTCCAGTTCTTGACAAATAGTTCTCCATTTCCTCTAGGTTTGTGCATTTCTGATAAAAGCGCAAAAAATCGAATGTCAAATTCAAAAGCTTTACATAGAAACTTATATTTAACAGAATATCCGCCATCATTTTAAAATGGCGGATTGATTTTTTATTCGTTTAATTTTCTATTTACTTACATGAATACTCTAAATAACTTGACATTGGCGAAATTATCTCTTGAATAAGATTCTCTGAATCCATTCAAATAAAAGCAGAAAGAAAGAAAAGAAATTTATTCATCATGCACATAACACCAGTTGAATATATAGGTACAATACATAAACAAGAATCGTTTGGTGAGGCAGTGCAGTGACAAAAGAGGCAAGCTCAGCATGTGCAAAGAGAATATATTTAATGCGCCGCTCCCTTTTCTTCCGTCGTTAACGTCCAGTATGTAGCGATCTACGTAGGCCACAGATCACTAGCAGAAAAGGGGGCGGGGCATGCGGTTTAACTGGCCACAGGCCGCGCGTGTATATGTCAGGCTTTACTCTGACCCATTAATGTGCTAGTCTTTTTACCCGACTGCCCCAGAATGAGGGTAATGTTTTTCTGTTGTATGTATGTCCATTTATTCCTGCCATTGTGTAGCCTAAACGGCTTGATGGATTTTGGTGTATGAGGTATCGTTGGATTCGTCTTGATTACAGGAGTGTCATAGGGTATAAAAAATTAATCAAAAGGGGATATTCTTTTTGCAGGTGGGTTTTTAGTTTCTTGAAATAATTTCTGGTAATTTTAAAATTCTAGATTTAAAAAATTATTTAAAATCACTTCAGTTCCACTGCTAATGGCCCTCCGAATCTGCTCCAATGTAGCTTTATTAGATTGCAGCGAGTTCAACTTGTGTACGGCATCCTGAAACAAACAGTCAAGTATCAGACAAGTCGAAGAAAAATAAGGTTTCTTAACTCCATTGTTGTTGGTGCAGCCTCAGTTAATTAAAATACCTTTCTTTAGTTCAGTTCATACTATATTTTCCAAAGGTTCTATGACAACAAAAAATAACAACAAGGGGTGACAGACCAAAGTATTTGACACATAGTAACTGTCTATGGATCGGCCATGGAGGCCGTAACATAGTCGCGCGCCACCAGGTTTGGCTGGTCATCGTTAACTCTGTTATCCGGTGTCTTCTGGGTGGTGCTGTATAATCTCCAGTATGATCTTAAATTCGGAGACTTCAAAATACATGTTTTCCTGCTTTGAATACGTCATTGTTAATCTTTGAGTGCTGCTTATTCGTGATCCAAGGAAGATGGTTTGAACTCGCTCGATTTGCGAAATCGGCCGTATGTTATTGTGTAATGTATGGAATTTAAAGGATTCGAGACTGCCACTGGCTGGTCTTCTCATGTTAATAGACTTTGACCACTTGTACAAATTCTTCATCGTTCTGGCTCTTTGTGTTTATTGTAGGTGAGTACGAGTAAGTACCACCGAAAACTACTGACTTCATCTTGAATTTTATCATAGGATATTTTCTCTTATACTCTCGCCATACCAACCGAGTTGGACGATCTTTCTCTCTAATATCGAGCAGAAGTAATAATGATTCAAGCCCTGTGAAATGATAAGTGTTCCGCAAAGTACCATACACTCTAAGTGTTGCATCATGGATCTTTAAATTATTATGTTTGTTTATATGAATAAGTCTTGCCATGGAGGTAGGAGCTTTAGTCTTATTTTCCAATGATTGTCGTTTCTTTACGTTTAAGGAAATTTCCGTTATATTAATTTCATCTTCAAGCTCGAGTATTTCATTTTCCCATGGCTTTCCAACTTCAACACTTCTGGCTGTATTTTTGAGAACCTCTATGGATCTCTCGTCTAACTTGCTCTGTTTTTTTACAGGATCAATTTCTTCTTCCATATCATAGTATGTTCTGTTAAATATGTGTCCAACGAAATTGACAACATTCGTGAAAGAATGGGTAAATCCATGCACTACCCAACCTAGGGTTGTCAGAGAGGCAACTGGTTCATTTTTATTGCCGCACCTCACATCTCTTGTAATAATTGCATGCCAATTGTCTTGGCCTATGAGGAGTTCTGGTGTGGCAAGGCTATAGCAAAGCTGCTCTAAAGGTAGGTCGTGCAAGTGTTCGTATTTCTGCAAATTCGTTACAGATTGCGAGCACGTCGATATTGTCCTCACAGTGCGTGCTCTAGTTAACTTTACTGTTGTCTTGGACGGTCCGACTATCTCTACATCCACTACTCTGGAGTGAGGCTCGACAGAGGTACCGTTAATTCCTGCTAAGGTCAATAGTTTTATCTTTCCAGTTAGTCCAATTTCATTAGCGAGATTTTCTTTAATTAGCGTCATGGCGCTTCCCTCATCCAGCAGAGCGTAAGTTCGTTTAGTCCCTTTAGGTCCGTGTATGTCAACAGGAAGTATCTTCAGACGAACATAATTATGTTGAGATAAATCTGTGCTACTTGCATTTACAATTGCATCGGTGGCGATGTGGCCTGAATCTGTGTTCGTCGAAACTTCAACAGTAGTGAAAGATGTGTTTACTATCTGAGTACTATGTAAAAGTCGACTGTGAGACATACGACAACCATTAATTCCACATGCTTTAGCGCGGCAATTCTCTCTACGATGTCCAGACCTCAAACATTTAAAGCATAGCTTGGCAGTTTTAGCCCAGTTCCATCTCTCATCGGTAGAAAGAGATTTAAATCTTTCACATTCGTATACATCGTTATGCTTTTCGGATTTGCAATATCGACATTTCAATTGGTCACACATCAAACAATTCTCTTTTTCTCGGTTAGCGTTCGATGTATATTCCTCTAGTTCGTCGTCAACATAGTGAACTCTTTGTGGGTGCGTCAGTCTGCGAGTAGAAGGCCTGGCAGATCGATTCGCATCTGGGATCCAGTATTTGGTGGCGGCAATAGCTTCTCGTTCTAAAAATTGGGACAATTTTATAAGTTCTGGCTCGTCCGTCGTTTCATGTGCTATCGCATATGCCAACCACTGTGATTTAAGTTGTGGCATCTTCCATTTCAGAATTTGTACGAGTTCATCATTGTAGAGGCGTTCAGGTTTGTTCAATGCTTTGATAGTAGCAATACAATTTCGTACCTTGCATGCAAATTTAGCTAGCTGTTCGGTAGAGCCGCTAAGCTTCGGTAGTTCCTTCAGAATTCTCATTTGTTCTCTGATTATTAAATCGGGGCGTCCAAATCGCAGTTCAAGGGTGTTAATAATTTCAGATGGTGGTGCGCGTGTATTCAGTTGGGATGCTACTGCTTCGCGTGCGTCTCCTTTCAGGCAATGACGAAGGCGAGTGATGTTTTCTGCGTCTGACAGGTAATCTTTCGTCTCGTCGTAAGCAAATTTAAAAGAGAGCCAGTCATGAATATTTCCAGAAAAGGATTGCATATCTTTATCTATAGTTGGACGATGAAGGTTAGTTATAGCTCTAGTCAATAATTGTATATCAGATGCTTTTGCATGAGATCTTTTTCGTTTAGCTGGTATAGCGTCGGTGTTCGGCATCTTTGGTAAGTACTGTTTTCCTATTTCTATATCTATTTTACGTTTACGGTTATCCTTTACATCTAGAGGTTGTTGGTTCTGGTCATGTTCTTCATCCATCCAGTTCTGAACGCATTCTTCACGAGCAAGCACAGAAGAAGTTGAGCGATTCTCTTCCTCAATCACGTTCAGAACGGCCAGCTCTACCTCCAGTTCCTTCTCAATCAAAGCTCTTTCAATATCTGCAAGTTTCTTCGCGGCGGCCATTTCTATATCCGCTCGTTTCTTCACAGCGGTCAGTTCAGCTTTTTTCATGGCAATTACGATGCTACCGCTCGATCGTATCGATAGATTCTCGTTACTGCTTCTATTTTCGCGATGTGTCGACATAAAGATTCGGTTCGGTTCAGTTCTTCAATTATATCGACACGAAAGTTCTAATTTTTTGTTCCGTGGACTGTATAATAGGTTCGGATCGTTCGGTTCGTTGAGGTTTGAAGGACTAATGTTGTTGGTGCAGCCTCAGTTAATTAAAATACCTTTCTTTAGTTCAGTTCATACTATATTTTCCAAAGGTTCTATGACAACAAAAAATAACAACAAGGGGTGACAGACCAAAGTATTTGACACATAGTAACTGTCTATGGATCGGCCATGGAGGCCGTAACATCCATGTTCCAGAGCAAGGAACATTATAATACTTTCTTTTAACCCATTGAATAGACAACTATTCTAACACACAAAACCCATACCTTTTATCATGCAGTTCGGTTTATATTCCACTAAACAGTGTATCTTTATATCAGCCCTAGGCCATTGTGGTTAATTATTCACAATCACTAATGCTGAAATACACGAACATCTGGGCATCGCCACAGTGAAGGAGGAGATCCGTCTCATCATCATCAACAGCCCGTATCAGTCCACTGCTGGACGTAGGCCTCTCCCAAAGTGCGCCACTCAACCCTACTCGCGGCCCTCTGCGTCCAGTCCTTGACAGCCATCTTGCGAAGGACATCCCTCCATCTGGTCGGGGGGCGTCCTACACTACGTTTACCCGTTCGTGGCCTCCATCCCATCGGTTATCGGTTCTACGACAGATGTGACCAGCCCACTGCCACTTCAGTTTACTAATTCTATGAGCAATGTCAACTTTTGTCTTCTGGCGGAATACTCCTTTCTTATTCTATCTAAAAGAGAAATGCCAAGCATTCGCCTCACAGTCACTAAATACAGGGAGTGACTATTCAATCATCCAAATACACTTGCCGTTGAGTTGTTGCACGCCCCCTACACAAAGCGACACACAATAATGGAGCTGGATGAATGATCCTAAGACCCAAGTTAAGAGGATTGCAGTCTCAATGGAGGCTGTGAATCAAAAACCAATGTTCGCTCACCGCATTCACTTATGATCCGAAGACTGATCGCGGCTAAAATATTATTAACCAATCTTTAGTATAAGGAAAATAATGTACTTGATACTTCTGTTTATTAGATTATGACAATGTACAAATAGGTTGATGATTCATATTCATATATCCTTAACTAGACATGATATAATAGAATGTTTCATTGTATCACAATTCGTAATTTTTATATAACTTAGTATAGTCAACAGCACATCAAGGTGTAATGTGTAACATGAGCTCTATGTGGCTGTATTACAGGGCACATTGTTTTTGAATATGTTGATCCCGGCTGATAGTCATAGACAGTTTTGAGTATGAGCGGAGTTTTAGTTCGGTCCTACAACTTGGTAAGTTCGAGCTCACGTTGAGTAGTAAAACTAATGTAGTTTGTAAACAAATACTTAGAATAGATCATTCTTATAAGATCCTGGTTAAGCTCAAATTAACGCTAATTGCTAACTGGAAATTGCAGTGGCTAATGGAACCTCAGGTAAGTTTCCGCTACAATGTTTCAATTCCTAGAAATTAATTAAATTCGTAAGTGATCCAAGCAGTAAACTTGAGTAATCAGATAAAACAAGCGGACTTACTTCGTAACTATTTGTACATGAAGACATCCTCAGAAATATGTTTTTCACTACTCTATGTGCTACGAACGTACGACACAAACTGACGCCAATCATCAGCGCGACTGTGGCCTCAGTCTACACAAACAAACTGCATCAAACTAAAAAAATTGACCTCGACACGCCACGCCAATTTGATCTCTGACCAAATTATCACTTCACAGGCAGTCAAACAACAGCCTCTCGCTTCCAGCGACTTATCAATGGATTGTTATGACATCTGACCTGCTCAATTCCAAGTAAAGAAACTGAATACTTCCAGTTTGAAGCGATTTCAACATGATTTCAATAATGTTATTTCAAAACATAACCTCAAAGTGCAAACATGTCATAAACATGTGAGTTTGACGTTGACAATCAGCTGATCGATGGGAAAGGCAAAGCCAACTAGGGCATACAGCCTGTGGGTTATTGTCCGTGGTCCACCTCGGTGTACCACGGGAAGAATTTCTTTCTAGTAGTGCCACAGATTAAAGATATAAGTTTTCCATTCAAAAAGAGTAGTGCACCGGAAGGTCCATAACAATACACATTGTAATACTAAAGCAGATACAAAATTGACAGACAGACGGGACCGAGGGTTTCGTGCAACTATAAACATTTTTTGTGAGGTTCTACTACGTAACTTCTTTTTCTTATAAACTATACAAATTACAAAATTAAAATGGTACATCACGCACGATTTTATTTTGTATGCATGCAGTTGCTGAATGGGAATTTTACAACTCTGCAACTGCATGCATACAAACAAAATTTAAACTCGAACATACATATAGTAAGTAACATGTAACACTAAGCAAAGCAGTAATTTAGTTACCGTTGTTGGCAGCGTTCCTTGGCGGGCGGCCGGCGCGGGCGCGGCGCGGCTTGGGCGCGGCCGCAGCGTGACATTTCTCTCTCTACGCATAGAAACATACAGCCAATTTGATTGAAAAGTTCACGGGAAAAGTTCAATAGCAAAGATAATTTTAACCTGCGCATACAAAATACTTGTTAAAAATTTCAGCAAAGAGATTGATTATATTTGCCAATTTCGTAGTGAAACTGAAAAGTTCCGTGTTTTGTATATTTAGATTACAAAGTAATAGATAGGTATCGTCATACATTTCGACGATGACTGAAACTGATGCGACGAAAAGGCCTCTTGTAATGCCAGAAAAATTTATACCTTACATAGAGAAATATAGACTTTGTTTATTATTTAAGGTTAGTTTTTTTTACGCTTTCTTCTTTCTAAACCATCGAAATTGAAAGATCTAAATTCGCTGTTCCCAAGTTCGTTAGTGAGTTGGGGAATCCCGACTCACATACGATCGACTTCGCACTAAATATGTTGATGACAAAGAAATTCTTTATACGGATAACATTGCTCTTCTACCCACCTCTTAACTCTCATCACGTTTATTTTGTGTACAGGTAGTAGGTATCTAAAATGTATATTCTCCTCACAGGATATGATGAATGACCTGCTGGTGGCTCTCCCCAGAGACCACCTGAAGCACATGAAGATATTCCTTGCACACAATATCCACACATCCTACAACATCGACAAAGTCATCCTCCTCGTGTCTCCTGAACTTAACATTGGTATATAAAACACATGTCTACTAAACTCACGGATGTTTCAGGTTAGGCAGTAGAGACGACGGAGGTCCGTCTGATGCGAATCTGTCAATCACTTCCGGTTCCTTTACATTCGATAATCTCTTCATGCAAGTTCGTTGGTTTGTACTCCATAGACCGAATTTGGTCGATGACAGTCGATGTATCTACTTCTGTAAACCTAAACTCTCTTGCAACCGCTATGACGTTATGTCTTTACATCTTCTCCTATATCCCCATATAAACCTAAGGTTGGTTCTCTTGAAAATGGCGGGAAACGACAGTGGTTATTTTGAGATTAATATCACGTTAAATTAATCAGAAAATGTTCGCGAGTGACAGTATGGTGAATTTGTTGGATAATTTGAGCAAGATCTGGGGTTTCAAGCTTTTATCAAGAGTTCCCGCTACAAGCTACGACGCTACGGCGCCTACTCTGGAGGAAGACAAGAAGACGCGGCTACCCAGGGTGAAGACGCTACTGCGACTCCCCTGGAGGAAGATAGAAGACTATTATATATTGAATTTTCTGTAACATGACATTGGCAAATGACGAACTCTCGAGTCCATTAATAAATAAATAAGGTTAACTTAGTATTTACGAATAATACGGTTATATCATAGTTAGGTATGTTATTTGTATGCATTTTTTTCAATCTTTCAATGTCTTTTTAATCTCCAATCTTTCAGATGTCGCGAAGTTGGTGAAAGAATTTATAAAAGATCTAGGAGTGTTTGTAATAACCCGAAGATGCGTGATGGATCGCTATGAAAAGGTTTTATAGGCTGTTAACGTGATTTGAAGTTACGCCCCTGTTTCTTTCTATCTTAACCTTTTTTAACGAAGTGTGAAAGGGATAGCAACACGATTTAAGGGAAGTAAATTTTAACTAGGTTTATGAATAACAGCATACAAGCCAACACTACTAATAGTTTTATATTGTTGCTAAATTAAAATTATGGTTGGTCCAGAAGGCCTACTACTCTGTAGTCGAGTTTTTGGTCGAAGACTAATGTTATAGCGTTAATTTTATTCTATACAGTTGTATAATTAATTGTTATTATAATTATTGACAGAACTATTTTATGAAATGTATTAACTTGACAATGTATGATTGTTACTAATAAATGAATATGAATATATTCGTACCGTCTGCTACCGTAACCAATACTTTCAAAATGGCAAGATTCCTCTAAGTTCATGGCTTCCCGCAGCATGACGACTACGAGCCTGGCTGCGTGTCTGCGGCGTTGATGTCGGAGGTGACCAAGAACTTGACCTTGAAAAACCCCGTTATCACCGAAGGCTGGCTGATGTTCGGTAATTATTTAGTACTTACTCCCTTACTCCGCTAACATCTTCGCCTGGAGGCTGTATGGACTGATATCCTTTGCCTATAAATCACAAAACAATAGCGAGCGAAAGAAAATGGCGACCTCAGTGGCGACCGTCCGTAGTTTTCTCCAAAAAAATCTTCGGCGTTTCTACTTGTTTCCATATTGCATTGTTTGACCTCTGTTTGACCCAATTTTAAAGGATATGTTGCTGATAGTTTTCTACTAACTTTACTCCTCAGAGTTGGCATTTAAAAATAAATTAATAACCTACACAAGAGCCACCAAAAAAATACGTCACGTTTATTTACAGCTATCGGTAACAATAATCGTCTCTGGATCTGGCAAAATCCAACACGTTCACCATAAAAAAATTGATGTCTCAACCATTTTCTTCTCGTCTCCCAAAGACCACCCGTGCACAGTCCGCGAGGCCCGCTGCCTGCAGCAGGACGGTGTCCTGCCCACAGTAACCCTCGTCTTGACCCCGCCGCCGCCACAGGTCCCTCCTACTGACAATCCTCGCACTCCTGCGCGCTCCTTCTTCCAGCAAGACTTTGAGGGACTCAAGTATGCTTACAAGGCTACGATAAAGGTGATGTCTATTGATCCCTCTTTAGCATTGATCTCCTATAAACAACTTGTTTATAGGAGATCAATGCTCTTTAGTAATAGATTGAACGTTGAGACTTGTGGCGTTAAGCTTGTTTTATTTGGTTAAGGATCTTGACTGATGAATACCTTGATGACGACTTACAGCGGGTATTTGAGTCAGTAATTTATCACGGCAGTAAAATTGTACATTTCAATGTTTTCAATCATGGAATCCGTCCATGAATTGTTCTTCCTTGTAGCTGTCACATGGACAGTATCGCTACAATATAGATTCAACAATTTTAAACCAATAAGAGGACGGTAGGTATTTGCGTTGCGCGGCTATTGCGCGGCGGATTTTGTTCTATTAGTTTAATTATCTATTTATACAGGGCCAATTCTATGTTGGTCATTTTCGACTAAACTAAAAATTAGACACCAATTCACTTTTATATTCTGCAAAATTAGGTATAAGAGGAGAAACCATTTAATTAAAAATACAATATAGAATATGTACCTCTGTCGCAGACTTTTAGCGTTTCGACATAAAAAAGACATTGCCACATTTCAATGGAGCTTACTCCAGAGGTGCACCTACAAAACTACGTGACCATTTAAGCTGTACCTATCATTTTGTCGGGAGTCCCCGACAAAGTCCCCGATATTACAGGTTTCATATTGCATAATCATAATCAGTATCATTTTCTACTACTCTCGCAACTCCTATAGAAAAATAACAAAAACAATAAATAAATCGCTTCGATTTATTACTATTTTCTGAATTCTTAAATAAGCTGTTTTTTTGGAATCGCAACTTGTACACAACTTTATTTTAAACCAATAATTTTAATAAAAAACGGAGATATTTTTACATTTATTCGTTATCTTGTACAACTTGCGGTTGATGGTGGGGCAGAATCTGGCATTGTCATTTGCAATTACCTACCGTCCTCTTATTGGTTTAAAATTGTTGAATCTATATTGTAGCGATACTGTCCATGTGACAGCTACAAGGAATTCTGCATGGAAGGATTCCATGCAGAATTCTCTCGTAGATAATAACCAACTTAGGACTCCATATAACTCCCTAGCTTACTCCTGAGTGATATCCTCCATCAGGAAGTATGGGTCGAGCCCGCCGACGATATCCTGAAGCTGTCGTCCAAGTGCTTTAGTGCTGTGCGTGCGTGCGCCGCGGGCGTGCAGGGGCCCGTGCAGGGCTTGCACGCGATGGGCGCGCCCGGCGTGTACCGCGTGCTCGTCATAGGCCCGCGCGGCGCAGGCACCAAGACTCAGGCGCGGATGCTGGCCAAGCACTTCGGGATCGTGTATTGTACGTGACCATCATAAGTCTATTTTCATGTCCCCTCTGCTCTGCTCGGATTGGTGGAATACTCATGCCTTATTTTTTTCAGCATGCATATTTTCTCACGATGTTTCATTCACCATTTTGTAAACAGAAGGTGAATGTAGAGCTCTTGAAAATGGCGTTGACGTAGGTTGATTAAGCGGTCCCGAGCTGGAAGGCGCTCCACGTGTTCCGGAGCGCCTACAGCGGAGAAGGGGGGGGGGGGGCGTTAGGCCCCCCGGAGTCGGGCCCGAAAGGGCACCCGCCGACAGGGCCGCGGTAGTTTTTGAAAGAGTACCCGTGGTCCTGTCCATGGTGGCGGAGGCGGAACACCCCAGAGTTTTAGGTTGATTATTTCTCGGCTGCATGAGGTTGTAGACGTATTTGGTATTAATTTCAACTTGATCCGTCCACGTTTCTGAGATATAGGTCTTGACAGACGGACAACAAAGTGATCCTATAAGGGTTCCTTTTTTCCTCTTGAGGTTCGGAACCCTAAAAACTTAAAAAGAGAAAAAAACATTGATGAATATCATCATATTACACCACAACAGCTACAGAGGTTACATATTTGTGCCGTTTGGGGTAGAAACGCTGGGTCCGTGGGGGCCGGGAGCGATGGAATCTATAAAGATCTATCGGGACGGCTCGTGGAGTCCACACGTGACCAAAATGCTGGCCTGTATTTCGCCCAAAGAATTAGCTTGGCTATTCAGAGGGGAAATGCCGCCAGCATTTTGGGCACGCTGCCGGACAACGGGGATCGGTTGAACTATCTGTAATGCAAGCCATTCAGATAGTTCAACCGACCTATTTTGTACATATAGTTTATTTTAGTAAGTACTTTTATTTTTAGTTTAATATTGTAGTTTAGTAAGTTAGTTACCACAACAGCTAGGCAATTAGACGATCATATTAGGTTACAAAATAAGACATTTGCTTTGAGATGAGGTACAGATATCTTGTTCCCAGTGAATTTCAACGATCTTCACAACGAAGCTCGAGAACGCAACGACGACATCGGCGAGAGTATCCGCAAGTACGGGCCCTGCGTGAAGACGAGGGCTGACATCCTTCGGCGGCGGCTGCTGCTGAAGGTAGCCAGACAATAGCTAATTCTATAGCGGCCGTATGTCGAATCCTGAACCTGTCACTGTCGTTCATATGCTACATGGTCTCAGAGCGAGCGGGACGTCTTGCTTAGCGGCGACTAATATTAGCGTTAAACCGCTGTCCCACCCCTGCGCATGCTGAGAACGAGCACGCGGCACATTTTAGCTGTGTTGATTCATTTGATTGACTACGTGGGTCTACGTTACGAATATGAACCCACGACTATGCAAGGGCGTCGCCAAGGGGGGGCAGGTAGGGGCAGCTGCCCCCCCCCCCCCCCCCCCTAGAGATTAGAAAAAATATCCAGCCCAATGCAAAGTCTTTAGTCAGGCACTGGAAAGCGATGAGGCGAGAGCGAGCGGGGAGAGGAGAGTGCTACTGTCTCTCCTATTCCGTCCACGCGGCCGCGTCGTCGCCTGTTCTCACACACAGCTGTAATTTATATCAGCTTGCCCCCCTCTGGGCCATCGGCTGGCGACGCCCTTGCGACTATGTACAACTGTACGCTTTGTGGAACAAGCCGTGTACCGCATGCACAACGTGCATGGCGTTGACAGCGTTGAGCTATAATAATAATAATAAGTCTTTATTTCAGGCGTAAAATACAGCACAAATATCTGATAGTAATAAATAAACAAAATTAAATATAAAAGTAGTATAAAATAACTATCTATAACAGATTGTTATTTTTTATTCGGGCTCCGGTGGACCGAAAGCCAATACTTAAAAATGGGACTTGTGAGATCCTCGGACACAACCTGTAAAATGCTGTTGCGAGAGCTCCGCAACCTATCCCAGAAGAAAGATATACGTGCTCTCACAACTGCAAAGAAATCAGGCACCCTCGCCTCGGCGAACATACCGGACGCACTGCAGTAGCGTGGAAGTTTCATAAGGATGCGGTATGCGTCATTATACTGCACCCTTATGGTGCTGAGCGAGGCTCTCTTAAATTATGTATGTAAGCGCCTATTTGAGCAAGCCACGCATGTATCAATGACGTCAATTGATGGTTAGTGTGTACATGGGTTGGAGTGGACACAATCACATACATCTTCTTGCAAAACGAAGCTTAACACACGTGCGTAGCCTCTTCGTGCGCAGCGGTGGGACAGCGGCTTTAATCTGGAATTGTGACTAAGGGATGCTTGTTTTTATTTATTTATTCATCATCACCAGCCCGTATCAGTCCACTGCTGGACGTAGGCCTCTCCCAAAGTACGCCACTCAACCCTACTCTCGACCCTCTCCATCCAACCAATCGCTGCCAGACATCTTGCGAAGGTCATCCTTCCATCTGGTCGAGGGTCGGCGTCCCACACTACGTTTACCCGTTAGTTAGAAATGCGATAAATGTGAGCTAAACAAAGCAAACATACAATTATTATACTTTTATTATTTTAACTAATATTATTTAATCTAAGTTTATCAATAGTTCTCCTTAAATCGCCAAAGTTTATAATAGGTATAACCTGAAAAAAACTTAAACTATATTACATGTTACTTAGACCTAGGAATGAAAATGTACACTGGGAATTAAGTTGTAATGCGCCTTTGTGAAATAAAGATATTTTAAAAACAAAAACCCGTTAGTGGCCTCCATTCGAGAACTCGTCTACCCCATTGGTTATCGGTTCTACGACAGATGTGATCAGCCCACTGACACTTCAGTTTACTGATACGCAAGTCTAATGCGATGTTTTAGCGCCACTTGCACCAATGTCAGCTGTTAATTCAATTCCCAGGATTGCATCGACCGCGGCTGGGTGCTGACTGGTTACCCGATGACTGGTCAAGACTTCGAGCAACTAGACAACATGGATACTCCGCCTAATCGGTAGGGCCAGCGTATAAAATGGTATTTAATTATTTATGGGCGAGTAAAGTGAGTGGTTACACAAATACATTTGCTGAGACGCACAGGATTGGTGGAACGCTTGCCGATATTTGCCGCTAGAGATGGAACACAAATGTTTTGGTTAACGCAGTCGCTCACTAGTGAACTTACGTTGGTAACTCTTGGTAAGTAACAATTAGGGTACTGTTCGTTATAACAGCAGATCAATGGTAACCCTTGCAGTACGATTTTAACTCTTACGTGGCAGATAATAAGAACGGTCCAAAGTGTTACACTTGAGTGTAACTTAAGTAAATGGACTTTGGCTGCTGTTAGCTGTTACTCGCGTTTATGCGATCCTTCTTCAGACCTCTAAATGCCCTGGATCTTAAATCAATATCAGTCAGCCATACGGTAGACAACAAATACAGAATAAATACTGTTGCCTATACATTATGGTTATGTATATGTATAGCAAGCGAACTCGATCTTTTCTGCAAATACATAAGTAAAATAAACACCTAACATTCGATTTAATTCTTGGAGGACTTCTAAAAGCTAATAACGCGTCTCTTTAACCCATGAGAGGCGGTCTTCTTCTTCCTCAACATACCGCAGCCCACTCCTGGGCATGTGGCCCGATCCCAAAGTTGTCTGGTCCACACCAAGCAGCAACTCTCTTGATGTCGTCGGACCATCTGGCCGGTGGTATGCCCCTCTTCTTCTACCCGTCCGGGGTCTCCACATTAGAACGCACTTACTCCGATATCGTTTCGGCGACATGAGAGGCTGTAATATCAATTTGTAGTATGTACAGTCAAGTTACAAAAAAACAAACGACCGTAGTTTTATTTATAAGTGAAAGTCGTTTATCTGAAACTAGTCCAATCCACTAGGTACCTCTAAACATGTACCTGTTACAAAAGTTAACGTTGACTAACTGTTAAGATTCGCAACAAGGGCCAACGAACTCTTGCGCTCGTAGACAATGACCTCAATCAAGTATCAAACAAAATCACTTATCGCAAATCAAACAGTTTTTATGACAATATGTCCTGTGGGGCTATTACGGTTCTCAAAACGATCGAATCATACCATGTTATAGCGGCCGTGAAAGGGACAGTGCTATGGCATTGCTGTAGCGGCGTCTCTGTTTGGCGCGCCATGACATGGTATAATTTCATCGTTTTGAGAACGGTAATAGGTTTGTAAACTAACGACATTCATCCCTATTTATCCCGATATAAATTACACAGAGCGAATGTAGATGGAAGGGTTGGCAGAGGTGGACCGAGGCGGACATACCTACCTACATCGACCAAATTGGCGATGTTTAAAAAAAGGGCCAAGTGCGGTGCGGTACCTATACTACAAACCGACGAGCGTGCATGAAGAGATTGATGAATGAAGAAGCGAAAGTTATGTGAAGTCCATCAACTCTACGGGAATCTGGCGTGAGTTTATGTATGTATCTACCTACTCGTATTTACGATTCTAGGTCTACTGACTCTGCATTAGACACGATCCTATATTAAGAATCGTAAAATATTTGGCGCCTCCTCCGCATATAGTCGCTGCAACAATCAGAGCTTTCTCTAATATTTCCCTCCAGCATTATATTCCTGAACGTGGATTTGGCGGTTTGCAAGAAGCGCGCGATGGCTGTAACAGTGGACTGGTGTACGGGGAAACGGGTTCCTCCTGATTCCGGGCCTCGGGCGGTCCGGCCTGGGAAGAATGAGCAGGAGATTGACAATGAGGTTAGGCATGTTACTAGAGCGGCAGAAGCAGACTATTAGGAGGTTACTAGAAAGAGAATAAGGGTTAAACTATTATGAAGGAAACTTGGTACGCCCCGGTTCAAGGGTTCTCATTACGTTAGCTGCATTGCCGGAAAAAGTGGTACCTTACCCCCGGTGCCAGACATGTGCCCAAAACTTTGCAAATACTATGTTCAAATTCGATGTTCATTGACGGCTTTTTATGACGTCGTCGTAACGTAAGTAGTTATTGATTCTGTACAGTGCGCGAGGGTTTACATTTGTGTGAGCGCTACAAGAGGTGAAGTGCGGTGCGTGCGCGGCAGGGTGTATTTTGTTGCGTTTGTATTGGACGCGTCGCGCCTCAGGCCGAATATCACTCTACACTATCTGTGTGCACTCACACGAATGCAAACCTGAGCTTACGCCTCGCGCACTGTACATTTGCAAAGATGCACAAATGTCTGGCGCTGGCTTGAGGATAAGAAGGAAGGAAGCAACAAGCGATTGGGAAACGAACCCACCCCCTTTGCACAAAAGGCAGGTGTAGGTACTACCAACTAGCTAGAATAGAGATCGTTAATTAAATGAAACTTAACAAACCAGCGCTGCTTTAAAAAGACGGCGATGAGGCTATTCGCCACCCACCACGTACATTACTGGCGATTGGTGAGCTGTTTTGTTGCAATGAATGTGACAGATGGAATTCGGGCGTGAGAGTAGGTATGTACTTACTTAACTTAAGTACTGCAGGGTTACTCTCACCTCTTATAGCGATCCAGTTTAGGCTCCTAAACTGACAATTTGCTACAATGACGTCAAACGTCGTTGTAGCAAATAGCGATTCGGGTCAGTTTAGGAACCTAAACTGGATCGCTATAAGAGGTGAGAGTAACCCTGCAGTACTTAAGTTAAGTAAGTACATACATAATCTCACGCCCGAATTCCATCTGTCACATTCATTGCAACAAAACAGCTCACCAATCGCCAGTAATAGGTACCTGGTGGGTGGCGAATAGCTTCATCGCCGTCTTTTTAAAGCATTTACCAACGAGTAATCATTGCTTGTTGGTAAATACTCAGTAATGTTTTGTTTCCAGTTAGAGTTTTATTTCACGGAGGCGCTAGCAGAGCTTCGTGCGGCAGCCGGGATTACCGCTGTGGAGATCGAATGCGGGGATTACGGGATTGGTAAGGTTCTCTACTGCAGACACACGGTACACGCCTCCCGATTCCGCTGGCATATTTGAATCGAACAGAGAATTTTTGCGTAACCAGTCACGCACGACTGGAGGCTTTGGGATTGCGCAATTTCCTTGTGATTTTCAGACGAATTACAAACGATGTTGCAAGCGGCAGTGATGGCAGCGCCGGCTTTCAACATCGAGGCTGGTTCGCAACTCCGAGGAAATTTGGTTCGCGCTGATTAATAGATTGGTAATAGATCGACCTGTCTTTTAGGGCCGAAACATAAAACCGCGCCGGCAAAATTGGCGTTACCCCCTACGCAGTTGGCTGTTTGGAATTCCAACAATCGGCAATGCCGGTTTTGGCGGCTCAGGATTCCTTAGCATGAGTAATCCAAGGCCCTTGTTAGCATTGGTTAGGCCAATGCTAACAAGGGCCTTGGATTGAGTCCTTAATGAGTAGGTACCTTTAACGGCCCTTTGAAGCCCAAAATAAGTTTTGTTCACTTTGTTGTGTAGAAGACACAGGAAGTTATATGTTAGTAATTTTAAAATAAAATAAATTATTTCCTTCATAGAAAAATCTTCTTTATTATGTACTCCTCCTTCAGATATTTAAAATTTCTACATAATTATAATTATTCGGCTAATTAAGAGCTAACAAATTCTGCAGTCTCAAATTAATTACATACAAAACACTTGAGGTAGTCCCTAATGGTGTGAGACTGTCGATTCGTATGAACTGTGAGGAAGTCGAACCGACCCGGATACAGTCATGGAAACAGGCCCTCGCACACAATATGTATTCTATTGCTTCTAAAAATAAAAATGCATCAATTTATACAATTAACATAGCATTCACACCACCATTCACTCTAGCACTGGATAATTCACCGCACTATCCATACACTCAATAAATACACAACACTTAAACACTTCGTGCTTCGTTACAAGTCACTCACAATACAAAGGTTTTGATGTTCGCATTGTGTTTGAAATGTGGTGACCGGACTCGGGATCACATTTGGCTAACGACCACACGACTACAGTCTGTTTGGTTACAACTCGTCTTTGAATTCATCGTCTTCGCCTCCGGGGCCGGGTGGAGGCACTCCTCCTTGACCCTGGTATAGCTTCGCGATGATTGGTTGAACGACATCTTCTACGGATTTCTTCTGTTTCTTGTATTCCTCTGCATCTGCGTCCTGGTTGTCCTCGAGCCATTTGATAGCGGCATCGATCACCTCCTCCATCTTTGTCTTTTCATCGTCACTCAACTGTTGACAAAGGAAATACATGTTTAAAACCTTGTACGATGTTTGAAATATTAGTACAACTGAAGCAAGACCGTAACTGAATCGTAGCAAAAAAGATTGTTTTCTAATATATTAGAAGGCAGATTTTATTCAGTATTGAAATACTATGATCGATTGTGGTGCAATTTATATCTGGGGGGTGACCGCGACTTCAATCGTTATGGTTATCGTTTTCATTTTGATACTTGAACGATATACATTGCTGCGTTTCGTTGTCGTTTGTTAAAACTTGCATAAACATAGTAGCAATGTATAGTCCATGAGTCAAATTGAAAGCGATAACGTTTGGAAGTCGCGGTCACCCCACTGGTTCACATCAATCTAAGTTTGGTTAACTAAAAATTTTAGGTTAGAATTAGTAATGACTGACCATTGAAGATTTAATATAATTTTTAAGGTCAAATCTAATCGCTTTCTCATTGACAGAATAGGATTAGATATATATAGTATTTATTCCTATTGCCAGATAATTTAAATAATACCAACCTTAGCTCCTAGTTTCTCCTTGTCTTGAAGTTGGTTCTTGATCGAGTACGCGTAGCTTTCCAGTTCGTTTCTCGCCTCAACTCGCTCCTTTAGCTTCTTGTCATCATCTGCGAACTTCTCGGCATCCTTGATCATCCTCTCGATGTCTTCTGGCGTTAACCTGTTCTGGTCGTTGGTGATGACGATCTTCTCCCGGTTTCCTGTGCCCTTGTCTTCAGCAGACACTTGCAAGATACCGTTGGCATCAATTTCGAATGTGACTTCGATCTGGGGAATGCCTCTTGGTGCTGGAGGAATGCCAGTCAGATCAAACTTTCCGAGCAAATGGTTGTCCTTGGTCATGGGACGCTCGCCTTCGTAGACTTGGATGGTGACTGTGTGCTGATTATCGCTAGCAGTCGAGAAGATCTGAGATTTCTTGGTTGGGATGACAGTGTTGCGAGGAATGAGCTTGGTCATGACTCCGCCAACGGTTTCGATACCCATGGTGAGAGGATTGACGTCGAGCAATACAATGGCGTCGGTGTCTTGTTCACCGCTGAGGACTCCGGCTTGCACGGCAGCACCGTAAGCGACAGCCTCGTCGGGGTTGATGCCTCGGGAAGGCTCCTTTCCGTTGAAGAATTCCTTGACAAGCTGCTGAACCTTGGGGATACGGGTGGAACCACCGACGAGTACGATCTCGTCGACGTCTTTCTTGTTCATGTCGGCGTCTTCCAATACCTTCTGCACGGGCTTGAGGGTGGAGCGGAAAAGATCCATGTTCAGTTCCTCGAATTTGGCCCTGGTAAGGGTTTCCGAGAAATCTTCACCTTCGAAGAACGATTCAATTTCGATCTTGACCTGGTGGCTGGATGACAGCGCTCTCTTCGCCTTCTCGACTTCACGACGGAGTTTCTGAACGGCGCGGTTGTCCTTCCTGATGTCCTTGCCCTTCTTCTTCTTGTACAGCTTGATGAAGTGCTCCATCACCCTCTGGTCGAAGTCCTCACCACCCAAGTGAGTGTCACCATTGGTCGCCACTACTTCGAAGACTCCGTTATCGATAGTAAGAAGAGACACGTCGAAAGTACCACCACCCAAGTCAAAGACGAGTACGTTCTTCTCTCCGTCCTTCTTATCTAAACCGTAGGCGATGGCAGCAGCTGTAGGCTCATTGATAATCCTCATGACGTTAAGACCGGCGATGACACCAGCGTCCTTAGTGGCTTGACGCTGAGCATCGTTGAAGTAAGCCGGTACGGTGACGACGGCATGAGTAACCTTCTTTCCTAAGTACGCCTCAGCAGTTTCCTTCATCTTGATGAGGACCATGGCGGAGATTTCTTCGGGCGCGAAGATCTTGTCTCCTTGAGAGGTCATAACCGAGACATGGGGCTTGCTGTTCTTTTCTACGACTTGGAATGGGAAGAATTTGACGTCGTGTTGGACGGTGTGGTCGGACCACTCTCGCCCAATGAGACGCTTGGCGTCGAAGACGGTGTTTTCAGGGTTGGTGGTCAGCTGGTTCTTGGCGGCGTCTCCGATGAGTCGCTCGCCGTCCGCTGTGAAGGCCACGTAGGAAGGCGTGATACGGTTACCCTGGTCGTTGGCGATGATCTCTACACGGCCATTCTTGTAGACACCGACACTGTGGGCAAAGGAGACCAATGTTCAAAAACTTGCAGGCTAAACTATAAAAAATGGAAAAGTATACAGCCCTCAATAGGGTTGAGACATTCTCAAAAAGTACTAAGTTAGTACAATATATAGCATACACTTTAATTAACAATCTATTAGATAAAGATCTTTTACTTATGATCAAGTAGTTTTTTTAGAAAATCGAGAAAATTGGTGCCTGCATACTTTTCTCTGTTTTCAATTGTACCTATGGCGTTTTTCTAGCTCAACATGGGATTCAGTTGTCAGTTTAAGCACTTAACAAAAGGTGATTTCTTAACATGAGGTTGGTTCCAGCCGCCCGTTTAATTATATCAATCATTGCCACATTTCAGATTACAAAATCAAAAGAAAGACTATTGTTTCTGTGATGTAATAATGAGCAAGCTCTTATGTGTGAAACTGATAAGATTATTTTATCAAACTTTGAAATTGTTACATGTACAGATAACTTTTAATTTCATTCATTCTAGTAAAATCTCATTGATTCTAGCAATTTCTAACCGTTATTGTTGCTATGGCATTACCATGTTGCAGCCCCGGATCTGGGGGGTAAACGAAAAAATCCGCCCCCCCCCCCCCCAAAAAAGGCAAAGGGCGATGAATTAAATGATTAAATGATGATGAAGTTAAATAAATAATTAAGATTAAAATAAATAAGAGGGGGGCGGCATTTTTTGGTTTTTGCCCCGCCCAAAAAGATTTGAGGATCCGGGGCTGCCATGTTGTTAAATTAATAACCACTGAGATAACTAACATAAAGATTGCTAAAAGAGTAAACATCATAATTTTTGCTACAAGAGGTATTATAGAATGTACGGGAGTAATTTTCTCATTATAACAAGGAACATGATGAAAACTATGAGTCTATAAATCACTCCCAGATGTCAGTAAAAGTAGTTTTCCCTAAAGATCCACAGCTCTATGTAATGAAAGCTGTTTATTGATTCGAATTCCCTTAAACTGCAGCTTTAATTTATGTTTAACTTTTAAATTGTATTTTTATGAAAACACCTTTAGACCTTTTCTTCTCAGCGTTGGCACAGTAGTGTAAATAAAATTTAAAACAATGTTGCCGTGCAAAAATATACACAATGTTTTTGCAATAAATAACCGATGTGAATCTATGAGACTTACCAGGAGTATGTGGTTCCCAAATCAATACCGATGACTGTGCCAATGTCTTTTTCCTTCTCCTTCTTCTCGTCGGCGCAGACGACCGCCAGCGCACACGCTAACGCCAGTAAACTCCACCGCATCTTCAGATTGTGCTCTTATCTATAGAAACTGGAAGAAAATACAAGTTTCATTAGGTTTGTTTAAGATCGCTCCAATTCCAATTAGATGTTCATAGCTCCATCGTTTGTCGATGTTTCTGCCAATGTGAAGGTTGAGAACTACCTACTCCTAACATATGAGTTTTCTAAAAGGGAAATGGGACAACACAAGCTTGGTATTATGTTGTTTGTCAAATCCTGTTTTATGTTTTAATAATAAAACGAAGGCATATTAGGATAGCCAGCCGGTAGGCGCATAACAAGATACGGTGTAAATATTTGAGAAAAGACGCAGCTGAAGGACTGAACCTTTCTTTATAAATGTAATATTTAAGAAGATTTTTGTAGGAAATGTAGGGAGATGCCAAATAACGCCTGTAATATTTATTGTACGGGCTTAGCATTTCCAAAAGTTCATTGAATCCAAGATATTCATCCGGCCATCTCCCTTCAAGGCCACGTAACCCTATGGACGAGACACGTCATTGAAACCGCCGGCGTGACGACAAACTCAAATTATCAGTCAAAGAAAGGGAAAGTAGTGCGAATAAGGCTGTAACGGAATAAAATAGGCTAACGGTACTTCAATGGAAACGGTTACTCAAAATGTAGGGCGCCGAATCTGCCCACATAGGAAGCATCGAGAAATTTCGCTGACGTTGCCATTAGATAAAGATTTTCTATGAATCTTTTGGTGATTCCAATTAGAATACAATCCAATAACACTAATAAACCTTTTAACTATGTAAAAATCAAGGAGTAATACGTGGTTTTATGTCAATTTCAAGAGTAAAATGTGACAGGTTATCAATTTATAATGAGCCCGGATTTTTGACGAAAATTAATTTATATACAGTAATGAATACTTACAAATTAATCCAAATTGAGAAGCAAGTTGTAATTCCGCTAAAATGTAGTTCACAGCCACGTTCTAATCACTTTGTGCGAGACACTTTCAAAATTCACAAATATACGGCAATCTTGCTTCTTCGATTTTCTGTGAGAAACTGAAGTTTGACACGCCGCCACCGTCATTATTTAGCGCTAGTGTCGGTCGTGGTTGAACGCGATTGGTCGATAGTTCGCTGACGCAATTCATGTTCGCTTATGATTGGTGCGAGTTTAGCATATTTGGCGCAATCCGATTGGCCCACGTTCATATCTGGCATGGAATAGGACATTCATTTATTGCGGGAAACTCAAATTAGAAGATAGATTCTCGGGTTTTCGCGAACATTCGTTTTTCATAGATATTCGGCAGGGGAGAGGTCACTCCATTAAAGTTGTTATCGCATCCCACGTTGAAACCTAATCGATCAATGTCGATTTCCCCATATTACCAATGTAATAATAGTTTGATCGTTATTGCTGAAGCATTTATCCCTCAGAGAAATAATCTGGAGGTCATTATTTCTCTGAGGGTTTATCCCGTAGGTTTATCCCGAATAGTGAAAGGCAAAGGGAATTTCACCCGTACAGCCATGTTTTATAACTTATCACTCGGGAGAAAACCATATCGAGAAGCGAGAAGGAATGTGGAAATAACGGCTAATCCTAGAAAAATATATTTAGCGAACTCTAGAGTTACCCTTTATTGCAAGCCGGGGACTCGGGATTCAGGGTAATGTGCTCGGGATTAGCCAAGTAGAGACATAACTGTTTGGTCAGGAGGGTCAGGGTATTATTTTAATGGCTTCTACTCTTTTTTAAGGGATAATTTCGCCAATATCGAGTTATTTAGAGTATTCATGTAAATAGAAAATTAAACAAATATGAAAAAATCCATCCGCTATTCAAAAAAATGATGGCGGACGATTCAATGTCGCCGGTTCACGCCACGTCAGTTATTTTGATGAAGGAACCTGATGCAAGAATGTTTTGAAATTGCAGTCGCAGGTGAATTTCACAAATAACAACAACGTTATGTAATAATAACAGAACCGTTTATTTATAAATTGCACTTATTTATAATTATTATAATTATACAACAGTCAGTGTACTTGTCGAAAATCCCAACAATAATTGAGTAAATTTTATTTATTTATAATATTTTATTCAGCGAAGTTGTAAAACCTCGCTGGTTTTATCCTACATTATGCTACATTATTAGGATCAGACCCCACTTAATCGCCCGGCATATAATATCCCAGTAAACCCTTATTGCCGCTTAGAAAAATAACTTTTAATTATTTTCTATTTGCTATTATGCTTAGAATTTGTGGTGCGAAGTACGTTATGATGCAGTCAGCACCTGAAATATGACAAAAAGAATATAATTAGAAAACTGGGCGTTAGTATCATCACATGACTACAAAGCTCAGGAGTGGATGTGGCTGAGCTGCTTCGTCCAGGGTTGACGTCGCTGCGGCTGACGAAGGATAAAACGAAGACAATGATGTAATATGTATTTTAATGCGAAACTGTCGAGTCCATTAAATAAAATAGACAAATAAAGATATTGGTGGATTAAAAGATTTAAAATTAAAAGTCATTATTAGCAACTGGCCTAATGCGCAGTAGGAGAGTCTTCAAGAGATTGAAGAGGAAAGCTGCGAAACTCATCAGCGGACTAGTCACTGGACTTGTACTGCGCAAGCCAATAGATAAATTCATAAAGTGCAACTGAATGTCCCTGTGACAGATTGCGGCAAGAAAAGAAGCTTAAAAAAGGCAGTATTAAAAGTCCACTAGTTCATTATTAAAAGTAGTCATCATTAAAAGTCCACCAGTTCTTCATTAAAAGTCCACCAGTTCATCATTAAAAGTCCACCAGTTCATCACTAAACGTCCACCAGTTCATCATTAAAAGTCGACTAGTTTATTATAAAAGTCCACTAGTTCATTATTAAGAGTCCCCTAGTTCAATTAAAACTATTAAAAGTCGCCACATTTCACCTATTTGGTGATTTTAGTCCAAGGTTAACAAGACACCTGGGTGAAATGATTCCGAGGTGATGAGGACACAAAAAAACTCCACTTTCTTCACCCAGATGATATGCCAGAAGAAGTGGGTAATCTGCCGCCGATAGTTTACTCACCGGCTCTCCTCATGCACGTGAGAGTCTCCATGAGGGTAGTCTGCACCTCTGAGCTGTCGCCGTTGCGGGCTATCATCACGTACTCGCCGGATACCTGAGATAGTGCAAATGTTTAATATTCAATTAAAATACAATGACTTTCCCTAAACTTCCACAAATTATTATTATTTAAACTTCTAGTACGGGGGCGCTCTGCAAAAAACTTACGTCATCAGACACCAAGATGGGACCCATATGGGGTGGTTCGCTGATGGATAAGCTTCTCAATTATATAGGGTTGCCTGAGCTAAACCTGGAGCGTTTTGTGTAGGAGGCAAAATGAGTGTTGATTTTTGGGCAAAATTTACGTCATCGGGTACCAACATGTGACCTTGCACATTAGTTGAAGCTCATCAAGGACTACTTAAAAAAACTAGGTTGCCTCATCCTATCTTGGAGCTTTTTGGATCCGGCCAGATTTAGTGGTTGCAAAAAAAAAGAAATTTACGTCATCGGGTACCAAGATGAGAGTCATACCATGGGATAGTCCTAGTGACCTAACTCATAAAAAAAATGGGTTGCCTGGCCTCAGCCTGGAGCATTTCTTTTCCGGCCATGTTTAATGTTGCATGGACGGCCCACTATTAAGTCCCAAAACCGATCCAAATTTAGCGCGAGGATCCATGGTTTTTCTATATGTTGTTAGGACCCCTAAGAGTAGTTTATGCCCAAATTTGCAACACTGTATACCCTGTGCTACTTCCATGGTGCTCGAAAAACTGCGTAATTCTGGCACCATTTGCAGATTTTTCAAAATAATT
Source organism: Tachystola acroxantha (assembly GCA_963506565.1). Taxonomy (NCBI): domain Eukaryota; kingdom Metazoa; phylum Arthropoda; class Insecta; order Lepidoptera; family Oecophoridae; genus Tachystola; species Tachystola acroxantha. Next base: position 13,849,522 of record OY735876.1, on the reverse strand, counting down.
GCCATAACGAAGCGTTTTCGGGTATCTTCATAATATAAGCTTATAAAGTTAACTAAATCTGCTACAATTTGGACCTAACACCAGCTCTCTACGTCTGTTGGCTTCATAGATACAGGCTGTCAAAGATTAACATTTTCATCCGTAAAGTGATTTATTTTGCAGATTTTTCGAAATAAGTACCTTAAGGAACCATTTTGGGGTATCTTCGTTGTATACGCTCATAAAGTAAACTAAATCTGCTACAATTTAAGCCTAACATCGACTATCTAGGTCTATTGGTTACAGAGCTAGAGCTAGTCGAAGATTAGTAGTTTTATCCATAACGTAATTTTTCCGGTAGGGTCACATTCTAAGACGCACTGCAAAAAAGTTACGTCATATAGGGCCATAAAAATCACACCATGGGATAGTCCTAGGCCCGTATTAATAAATCAATCTCAGCTCAAAACCCAATCTTGAGAAAGACCCCAAGATGGCGTGTTTATTAATAAACGTAACTTAGGTGCGCGTTTAGGAATCGGGTATCACGTGAGTAACGCCGTATTAATAAACCAAACTCACTCTCAAGAGCTCACACTTGAGAACGGATTTGCTGATTGCAGGCGAACCGCGACTTGAGAGGGTGTTTTGTAGTTGTTTGGTGGTTGCTAAAAATGGATTTACATAATATTTTGGAAGAAATTGATCATTTCGACCATATTGATCATTACGACGAGTTATTTTGGCAAGATAATTATCGTATGCCAAAGGTATACGTAAGGGATGCTCAGAATCCGTTTGAAATGCGTTCGGATCTCTTTAAAAAAAGATACCGATTTCAACAAGAATCCGTGCTTTTCATAACGTCTTTAATAAGGAGTGAACTTGAAAAACTGGACAACAGAGGACTGCCAATTGCTCCAGAAATAGCCGTTCTATTGACGCTGAGATTTTATGCTACGGCATCATTTCAGGTGAAGTTTTTGTGATTAATATTTTTAATATACTTACCCAATCATAAACATGTTAAAATATAACGGAATCATGTCGGGATTCCAAGGTACTATGTGTTATATTATTATCTACCAGTCTGGCAACTGTGGAAAAGCTTCGTAGAACTCTGTATCTAATAGGTCAGACCTGTATCATCATCTGTATTATAGGTCATCAACAGATGTAGGCTTGTGTCGCATATCTGACATTTTTTCCCCCTTTCAGATTGTATGTGGGGATTTACTTCACGTATCACAGCCTACTGCCTCAAATATTATAACAAAAGTTTCAAGACTGCTAGCAGAATTAAACAGACGTTATATCAAGTTTCCAGTTGGCGCAGAATCTAATGCAAACAGATCCCTTTTTAAGGAGTTGGGAAGTCATGGACGATGGCCTGGACTACCTGGAATTGATGGAGCAATAGACTGTACCCATATAAAAATCGTTTCTACACCTGGGTGCCAACATCACGAAGTCTATAGAAACAGAAAATCGTATTTTTCTATTAATGTTCAGGTTGTTGCCGGGCCTAAGACGGAAATATTCGACATTGTTGCTAGATGGGCTGGTAGCATGCATGATTCTAGGATATTTCAAATGTCATCGGTGTATATGAAATACACACAGGGAATTCTAAATGGTAGACTCGTCGGGGACAACGGGTATCCTACATTACCCTTTGTTCTTACACCCATACGACCAACCCCTGAAGATGCTCCCTCAATGAGGTATAATAGAGCTCAAATAAAAACTAGAAATGTTGTGGAGAGAACGTTTGGTATTTGGAAAAGGAGATTTCCTTGCCTGTCCAGAGGTCTCGGCAACAAATTGTCTACAGTGTCAAATATAATTGTGGCATGTGCAGTATTGCATAATTTATCTTTGATTTTGAATGATGAAATGGTAATTGATGGAAATGAAGAATCTGAACAAGAAGAAACTGATAGTTTGGTACCAAGCACTAGCAGTGGATTAATAATGCGAAACTCAATAATAGAACATTTTTATCAATAGATATAGTTTTAAACTAAAAATCAAACCTATTCTAAACCAGACGACGTTGTTTCTGCCATCTCAGTTAACGCATTCAAAAACAAATTGGACAGTTATTTTAAAACCTGACAAGAATAAATACCACAAGTGTTAGACTTTACAAGAGACTGGTTCGACCGAAATTACTATATCATAGTAAAATCGGTACAAATTCTTAGATTTTATATAAAAAATTGTGATTAAAACAATTTAGTAAGTATGAACAAATAAAACATGTTTAACAATTCAAATTACAACTTTTTTTTTTATATTGTATCATCAAATTAAATTATGAATAATTTCTAGCCATATACAGGACTTGGAACAGATCTTGACATTTCATGACATTGTTCGCTGAGCATGGCATTAGTTCGGCATTCCGTCTGTAGTAAAATTACCTGAAAAAAATGACACTGTTAAAATTGAAAACTTTATCTACTCGACCTATCCGGGAGTATGAGATGAGTAATAAACTGATAGTGACTTGAGATCATGAGTGATTACTGAAGTGGTTTTCTTTTCTCGTGTGGTTTAGTGACCAAACCTATTTGTCAGAGTTATTCAGGCACTTCATGCTGAAATGGTATCAATGCATTTTTATACTAGTTTTCTTATTAATTCACATTAATAATGGATGAAACTGTGTGTACCTACCTACACTCTTGTGAGTTGAAAATGTGTCAAGAGTCCATAGCATCGTCAATCCCGACTATAAGAGCAGGCGCCACTTGACTCACATCTGGGTCTACCACAGCATCCTCAGTCGAGGGCCCACCTCCAGTAGCCAGGCAATGTTAGCGCTCTTTGGTTAGAGCGTCTCTCTCCCGCTGTTTTAAGTTCATCCAGAGCCTTCGTATTTGTTTATCTGTAACATGAAAACAACTGCACAATCAAAAAAAAATGTACGTCTATTGTATAAATCGAAATGCTTATTTAACCACTTAAAGTTATATTTACCGGTGTTGTAGAATATGGACTTGCTTTGTACTCTCTTGACACGTTTTTCCACGCTTCGTTTTTACTTCGTAAAGAAACTCCATCGTGTTTTTGTTTTCGATGACAGAGGGAGGAGTAGCTTTTAAAAAGGTCCAGAAATGTTTTCTTTAGATCAGAGAAGATGTGATGCAGATGAAACACACAAGTTCTATTCTATTTTTACAAGACAATCGCACAAACAAATCACTTCTTGACTAGTCCGCCGCGCTTTTTGACAGATGTGGCTGCTGCGTTTCGTTTCGCTAATTCGCGTTGCCTTTAATATGTCAATAATTTATTTACATAATATTATTCGTGAGTTTCACTAAAGTAAAGTAACTTATTTTATTAAACATTGTTATATTTATCGTATTCATTACCTAATTTCTTTAATTTGATTAAGTTGTAAGTATTTTATAAAGTTAAATTGAAATCTCCTTATTTGCAAAAACGAAACGTTACCGTTTACTTGAGTTCTTCCACTTGAGAAGAAGATCACGTGATACGCCCTCAAGATTGGTTTATTAATAAACGGCATACTTGAGATGGTGATGGCATCTTGAGAGAGTATCAGCCGAATTCGCTCTTGGGGGACGGTTTGAGATCAGACTATTAATACGGGCCCTAGTGTCCTTACTCGTAAAAAAATTGGGTTGCCTGGCCTCAGCTTGGAGCATTTCTTTTCCGGCCATGTTTAATGTTGCACGGACGGCTTACTGCTAAAGTCTAAAATCTATCAAAATTTCGCTCGTAGATACATGGTTTTTATATATATTGTTAGGACACCTAAGAGTATTTTATGCCTAAGTTTGCAACCCTGTAGACCCTGTGCAACTTCCATGGTGCTCGAAAAACTGCGATGTTCTGGCACTTTTGGCAGATTTTTCGAAATATGTACCCAAGGAAGAGATTTTGGGGTACCTTTATTATATGCGATTATAAAGTAAACTAAATGTGCATAATTTGAGCCTAAGACCAGCTCTCTAGGGCCATTGGTTGCAGAGATAGAGCCATTCAAAGATTAGCATTTTTGTCCGTAGCTATTTTCAATACTGGCGGACGTGGCGTTATACGAAATATCATGGTATAAGAAATCAGCAGATCGTGGTAGAAGAGATCAGCCTAAAACATTTTTTGCAACGGGACCGAATTGAGGTGGGTCTTACTACAGACTGTAAGAAAGCGCGGACGAAGTCGCCGGCCGGCCCCCCATGCGGGCGCTCGCTAGGGAAATGTTTATATTTAAACCAGGTCAATTTTTAAAATCATTTCATTTTTTATACAGTCATTTAATTATTTGATACTTTAAAAGAATTATTGACTAATGAAGTACTTACCTATTTATTATATTATTATGCCCAATGATAATTAGATTAATATCATGTTAACATTAATAGTCGAAAAGGAGACTATCGTTTATTACTGTAACATGAATAAGCGAGCCTGACGAAGTAGCGGGCGCCCCTAGCGAGCGCCCGCATGGGGGGCCGGCCGGCGACTTCGTCCGCGCTTTCTTACAGTCTGTAGTAAGACCCACCTCAATTCGGTCCCGTTGCAAAAAATGTTTTAGGCTGATCTCTTCTACCACGATCTGCTGATTTCTTATACCATGATATTTCGTATAACGCCACGTCCGCCAGTATTGAAAATAGCTACGGACAAAAATGCTAATCTTTGAATGGCTCTATCTCTGCAACCAATGGCCCTAGAGAGCTGGTCTTAGGCTCAAATTATGCACATTTAGTTTACTTTATAATCGCATATAATAAAGGTACCCCAAAATCTCTTCCTTGGGTACATATTTCGAAAAATCTGCCAAAAGTGCCAGAACATCGCAGTTTTTCGAGCACCATGGAAGTTGCACAGGGTCTACAGGGTTGCAAACTTAGGCATAAAATACTCTTAGGTGTCCTAACAATATATATAAAAACCATGTATCTACGAGCGAAATTTTGATAGATTTTAGACTTTAGCAGTAAGCCGTCCGTGCAACATTAAACATGGCCGGAAAAGAAATGCTCCAAGCTGAGGCCAGGCAACCCAATTTTTTTACGAGTAAGGACACTAGGACTATCCCATGGTGTGATTTTTATGGCCCTATATGACGTAACTTTTTTGCAGTGCGTCTTAGAATGTGACCCTACCGGAAAAATTACGTTATGGATAAAACTACTAATCTTCGACTAGCTCTAGCTCTGTAACCAATAGACCTAGATAGTCGATGTTAGGCTTAAATTGTAGCAGATTTAGTTTACTTTATGAGCGTATACAACGAAGATACCCCAAAATGGTTCCTTAAGGTACTTATTTCGAAAAATCTGCAAAATAAATCACTTTACGGATGAAAATGTTAATCTTTGACAGCCTGTATCTATGAAGCCAACAGACGTAGAGAGCTGGTGTTAGGTCCAAATTGTAGCAGATTTAGTTAACTTTATAAGCTTATATTATGAAGATACCCGAAAACGCTTCGTTATGGCAATTATTTTGAAAAATCTGCAAATGGTGCCAGAATTACGCAGTTTTTCGAGCACCATGGAAGTAGCACAGGGTATACAGTGTTGCAAATTTGGGCATAAACTACTCTTAGGGGTCCTAACAACATATAGAAAAACCATGGATCCTCGCGCTAAATTTGGATCGGTTTTGGGACTTAATAGTGGGCCGTCCATGCAACATTAAACATGGCCGGAAAAGAAATGCTCCAGGCTGAGGCCAGGCAACCCATTTTTTTTATGAGTTAGGTCACTAGGACTATCCCATGGTATGACTCTCATCTTGGTACCCGATGACGTAAATTTCTTTTTTTTTGCAACCACTAAATCTGGCCGGATCCAAAAAGCTCCAAGATAGGATGAGGCAACCTAGTTTTTTTAAGTAGTCCTTGATGAGCTTCAACTAATGTGCAAGGTCACATGTTGGTACCCGATGACGTAAATTTTGCCCAAAAATCAACACTCATTTTGCCTCCTACACAAAACGCTCCAGGTTTAGCTCAGGCAACCCTATATAATTGAGAAGCTTATCCATCAGCGAACCACCCCATATGGGTCCCATCTTGGTGTCTGATGACGTAAGTTTTTTGCAGAGCGCCCCCGTACTATTCCTGGGACTTCCACAAATTAGCCAAATGGGTCATCCGTTCTCGAGATTTAGCGAGACTGTCGAATTACGAATATTTGTTATTATTATGTGGCCAGTGGAGCTCGGTGGCTCAGTGGTTGGGTCAATAGACTTGCAAAACGGACCCAGGTTCGATTCCCAGCCAGGGCAGCCATGTACCAATGAGTTATCCTCGTTTTTTTTCGACGGAAAAACTTACGTACATTTACCGAGTGCTCTCAAAACGGTGAAGGAAACCATCGTGACGAAACCTGCATGCCATACAAGAAAAAATCTAAGGCATATGAAATCCGCCAATCCGCACTGGGCCCGCGTGGTTGATCATGGCCCCAGCTCCCTCGATGTAAGGGAAGGTCTGTGCCCGAGCAGTGGGGCAATATAAATAGACTGATGGTGATGTGGCCAGTCACAGTGGCTGAAGCTCACGAAAACAGACTTCATCATGTGACTGTCGAGGCAATCCAGCTCCTCGACAACACGGACATAGTGAGAAGACTGAAAAGAACCAAACCTTTTGAGTTAGTGTAGTGTAGTGAAAACAATTCGTAGTGATTTGGTTTTACGTTTCTATGTAAGGACACTGACATATTACCTGATAAATAAATAGCGGATGATTGGGGAACTGCTGTTTGGTCTGCTTGACGATGTCCAGGTACGGCAGCCCCGGCTTCACCATCAGGAAGTCAGCGCCCTCGGACACGTCACGGGCCTAATAATACAGATTGGATAAAGTTCGGCATGTGTTATAACGCCGAAGATCACTATAGATTTGCAATCGAGGAAAAACATTCAATGTATATGATTGATTGATTTAGTCGTTAAAGGAACACTCGACTATTTAAACGATGAACATGCATGGTGTGTGTCGCCGGTTCCGCATGAAGGATAGTTTAGATTACTAATAATACTCACTGCGTCTACTCTGCATTCACTCACACTCCTAACATCGTACTTAGGGCCGTATCCGATGTTAGGAGTGTGAGTGAATGTAGAGTAGACGCAGTGAGTACATACTGCGTGACGGGACCTAATGTGAGTGGCGGTAACTCCCCGACAAGAGAGATCGATCAACGAATCCAGCTACAGCCATCGAACGCACCGTCGGCGGCGGGACAAGTTATGTCGGAACTCGCCCAGAGGGCGCTGATCCGTAGTGCGCGAAGAAACGTCAACGGCGACGCAAGCGTGGCGCGCTCACCTTGAAAAAGAGCGTCGAAATCGGTCGAAACTGTCGGTCTAATTGCCGACTTCAACAATATAAGTGAGTGATATCCGTTTATATGTAATAATTTGTAGTAATGGCTCACTATAGTTTTAATTCTAAGACATGAAATCGGTACAAATTTGCAAGCGAAAAATTCTGTCAACGGTGAGCGCATAGAGATGAAGCGGGGCACAGGGGTGCCGTATTAAAGAGATGCGTCCATGTCTATTATATCTCTAGGTCACGTGACGCGAAGCAATGTTGCGCTCATGTGCGGGCAGACACGGGCCTCCTGTTACAGGTCTATGGGGTAAGTGGTCTGTGGTGTGTACTGACCGCCGCTCTGGCCGCGAGCGCCGCGCTGCCCGGCGGCAGCTGGTAACACTTCCTGTCACCTTCCATCGGCGAGCTCTTCACAGTGTCCCGGAACGGGCCGTACAGGGACGACGCGAACTTGCACGAGTACGATAGCACAGACACCTGCGCAAACAAACAATACGAATAGTGAAATGACACCATCAAATAGTGTCCTCTAAATATTTGTAAACTAAGAGAGAAGAGAAGATTATGTATTTCAGTTTGACGCTTTTTCTTCATACTCGTGCTGCCATCTAGTTTTAAAGATGAATTCTAAAAGAAAACGGTTCATTTTCCTGTGGGGTGACCGCGGCTTCAATCGTTATGGTTGTCGTTTTCATTTTGACACTTGAACGATTAATTAACACTTTATTGTATACACACTGGATATTTACATTGTAACATAGATAAGAAAAGACATATACAAAGGTCGTAACTTATCTCTATCAGAGATATACACTGATGCTATGTTTTTGCAAGTTTTAACAAACGACAACGAAACGCAGCAATGTATATCGTTCAAGTGTCAAAATGAAAACGATAACCATAACGATTGAAGTCGCGGTCACCCCACAGGAAAATGAACCGTTTTCTTTTGAGAATTCATCTTTAAAACTAGATGTCAGCACGAGTATGAAGAAAAAGCGTCAAAATGAAATACATAATAGTATGTGGCCCTTCTGGTCTTTTTGAAAATGGCGGGAAACGACGGTTGCGAAATTATTTAATAATTTTCAGTTTAATGTCTACAGTCGGTAATTTTTGTTTAATATCACGTTAAATTAATCAGAAAATGTTCGCGAATGACAGTATGGTGAAGTTATTGAAGAATTCAAGCAGGATCTGAAGTTTGGCGCCATGGTCAAGATTCCCACTACGAGCTCGGGAGTGAACGTGACTGTCGAGCTGCTTCGTCCACAGTGATTGACGCTACGGCGTCTCCTGTGGATGAAGACATGAAGACGCGGCTACCCAGGGTGATGACGCTACGGCGACTCCCCTGGAGGAAGATAGAAGACTATTATACATTGAATTTTCTGTAACATGACATTGGCAAATGACGAACTGTCGAGTCCATTAATAAAATAAATAAATAAATGTGGCCCTTCTCTTCTCTCTTAGTTTACAAATATTAGGGGACACTATTTGATGGTGGCATTTCACTTGGCTATTCGTATTCGCTATTGGATGTTTGTCGTATTTGTCAAATACTTGACGTACATACAAATAAGACGAATATTTTGTCAAGCACACCAACCACACATGGCAATTATGACAAATACGCAAATACGAATAGCCAAGTGAAGTGGGAGCATAAAATTATACCGCAGCCCAAATCAAGTGTCTTATTTGGTAAACAAATATGATCGTCTAATTATATCTGTTGTTAGATAAAACGAGAATTACCGCGTTAAACATTTATTTTATTAATGTCTACTCGTGACCTTGATGGCTGCAATGCTGTCGAAATATCGAGACATTGATAAAATTAACGTTTAACACGTTTTATCTAATTAATATGTAAACAAATCGTGTAAGTTTAAAAAGTGATAACCTGTTGTTATCACTGAAGGAACTGATTGATCGAACCTGTTTATCATTGTGAAAATAAAGTAATCCGATCTAATAATGTGAAAATAACTATGCAATAATCACATAATAGCTTAAAATGTTAGTAGGGTAGAGTAGTTTCAGATGGGGAGGAGGTAGGTGATGGATGAATGGATTATACATTGTGGGCTAGTACAGCCCACAATGGGGACTGCTCGGGCGCCAGTCGGGTCGCGGTTGTATCACAGTTTCCCGTGGCTCGGCAAGAATGGCACGAGGTGGAACACCCCAGGACGTTTAGTCGGTATGCTGCCCCTTCAGGGCGGTGAGCCCGACATAACCAACACGCTCCCCCGGGCGTGGTGACACATGATTTGCATATTTTACCTGGGTAAAAAAAAGGGTAGAGTAGTTTTTGTTTACAAAATAAGACACTTGATTTGGGCTTCGGTTTAGATGGCAGCACGAGTATGGAGCAATAGCGTCGATGTGAAATATATATTAGACGCAGTATTAACTGAGTCGTTGCGCACCTCTCATTCTTACACACGTCACTATGCTGCTTCCCCTTCGGCCGTCTACGAAACCGGAGTTTCGAAACTGGCTTCGATCGAGGCTTTTGTAGTACTTGTACGTAACTGGCTTCGATCAAGTATTTTTTTTTACTTGTACGTAATTAGTTTCGATCAAGTAATTGTCACATTTTCTTTGGCCGCCTACGAAACCGTAGTTGGAAAGTATTTACAAACTTAGCACTTAGCAGAGTTTGGTTTGAGGTTCTATGGAACTCCATAAATCTTCATATGAAGTGCGAGCGAGACAGATCAGTCTCAGATGATAATGCGTCTACTAAACAAGTGACTCTTAACATACCTGATTCTGTAGCTTGTGAGCGACTAAGGAGTCCTTTATCGCCTTTATTCTGTTGTCCATCATGTCCGACGGAGCGACTATTTGCGCGCCTATAATGCAAGTTAAAGTTTGTTCGGTGAACATGCATCTCTAGTTTCGCTTGACGGATCAAGTTTAGATTTTCATTTTCGATTGGTAATAATAAGAATTATGTCATTAAGGGCCTGATATGAGCCAACTAGCGCCGCCAATCTTGAAAAAATAATATCTTCCAATTTAATAAATTTTATTAAAAAAGCTATTTACAAAATGTTTATTAGGATGAATACTATTTTTCAATACACAATACATGGCATAATTGCGACAAGCTAAGTTGTAGTTCACAAATGTGCGAAAAACGGCCGTTTTTCGCAATTATGCGAACTACAACTTACCGACATTGAATCACGTTATAAATAAGCATTTAAAAAATAGTATTTATCGTAATAAACATTTCGTAAATAGCTTTTTTAATAAAATTTATTAAATTGGAAGATATTATTTTTTCAAGATTGGCGGCGCTAGTTGGCTCATGGAAGGTCCTTAAGACAGTGGCCGACCGCCGGCGATGAGCGAGTGCCGAGTAAAGCTATTAACTATAAAACGAGTGGGCGAGCAGCGAGTGGCGAGTATGGTTTTGTAGCTCGGCTATCAGCGAGTGTCGCTGAGCGACGGGCGATTACTCGCTTCACTCGCCCGTGTAGCTCAGCGAGTGGGCGAGTATCGACGGGCGATGGGATGTACTCGCTCGGCGACAAAATAGCCGAGCGAGTACTCGCCGGTGTGAACAATCGACGATGAACTATTAATATATGCATCTCTTTTGTTTACACGGAATGTAGTATCTTTTGTACATTTCTTGGGCTAAAAATAGCCCGGATTTACTCGCTTACTCGCCGGCGGCGGTGGGACTACTGCCTAAGTAATTTAATTGTTATTATTTTATTATTAAAAGATTTACTGCTGGAAGTTTTTTGCCACTTTTTCTCCTCAGTGTTGTCACCTTTTCCTTGCAAAGTGTAAATGTAATTTCAATGTTAGCGTGCAAAAATATACACAACATGCTTACTTGAAATAAAGAGGTATTAACTGGTTTGTTCAATTTACACAAGCAAGCCAATAAAAATAAATTATTCACTTGACATTGAAATTTTTTTTCATGGTGCTGTGTTTTTATTTACGATATCGCACTTCGGTGCAACGCCATCTATTATCAACTTAAAAAGATTGTTTTTTTTTCTTACAACTGTCACTTTGGAAACCCCTCATTCTATGAAAGATGACACAATGAACTTGTGTTACCATTGCCGCTCTGATGATAAAAATTCACTATCACCTGCTTTCGCATATGCCAGAGACACTTCAGCAATCCTCTTCACTGATTCCGCATGGTCGATTGCTCCCGTCTTGGTCAGTATACCGCAGTGTCCATGCGATGTGTAAGGGCATAGGCACACGTCACACGCAAGCAGGAGTTGCGGGAATGCGGCCCGGAGTAACGGGAGAGCTTTCACCACTGGGTTCTGCACAGAGTCTGCGTTGGAACCGGTGGGGTCCTGGGACGAAAGAGTAGGGTTGTTGAAAGTATTGAAAATATAATAATGTTCGTTAATTTTGTGGTATCAGTGTAATTGGTTGAAAAATAATATACTCACAGGTAGGTATATAAAAATAATAAGATATTAAGAAGTAAGGTCATCATATCTTACTGTTACAAACTGATTACATTATTAGTTATTATTTAATTATTAGTTTTTTGCCACTTTTTCTCCTCAGCGTTGGCACCTTTTCCTTGCATTAAGTGGTGTAAATGTAAATTCAAAAAAAGTTACACAATGTGCTTACTTGCAATAAAGAAATTTGACTTTGACTTTACCCAACTGCGCAAGAAGGAGAGTTATGTTTTTCGTGTGTATAGAGTGTGTATGTATAATTCTTTAACCCGCCCTGAAGCCTAAACAGCTTGATGGATTTTTTTCATTTAATTAGTTCCTTCAGAATTACATAACAACAGAATTAGATACATATTTGGCTTAGGTATACCTTTGGCAGTGTCTCAATGATCCCAAAAATGAGTATGGACTGCAGTCCCTTGGCCACCAAGTCAGAGAGAGCGGTGATGAGCTGGTTGACGCCGTAGCGGTAGACATTAGGCATGCTGGCTACAGACTGCACGGCATCATCGTTTTCTCTATAATTACAGATAAAGGAATATACTGTAAAATGCTGTGATTGTTTTTAATTAATCAGACCTGAAGTTTTTTTTAAATAATTTTTACTCTTAGCTAATAAAAACCGTCCATTAGGAACCTCCACGACCAGGGTTGGACTCCCTGGATGCAAAGGAGTATCTGACGAATATGTATTTATAATCAACATTGGCAAACTTTCGATAACCTTGTCCAATGAAAACGAGGCTGCGCATCCGATCGGAAGCACTTCCGATCTTCAGACAAGTACAAGCAATTTATAATACTTAATTCATTATTTACTCACAACAAAAACACAGGGTACATAATGTTATGCGGTTCAACGCTGGTGTTCGGCTCCTGGAGTTTCCGGAGCGTGGAGTGGAAGTAGCCTCCTTGGAGGACGTGCTCCGGGCTAAGGAATAGCTTGTCCATGTTCTGTAATTAATTACAACAGAGTGTAAGTTCGATCGAATTACATTTTTTGGCGAAGTAACCTCACCATGCTCATGGTATATTTACCACCACAGAGTGAAGGTCTAAAAGACAGAAAAAGTACACAAATGCAACAAGTACCTTAAATTTGTTGTAAAGTATTCTAATTAATTATGTAGAAACATGAATAATAATTGGAAAAATTAATGAAATAAACACGTCCACCACGGGCGACGAAGAGATAAACAATAAAAAAAAGTCAACTCAAATCGAAATGTCATGAAAGGAATGTGATGGACATACCTCCCCAATACTCCAAATTAACGGCTACACCACCGCAATCTTGTACAAAATGTGAAAAAAAGGTCCGTATGCACTATGCTTTATATACCCATAGACAAATTTGGCTCTATTGTCGGTGGAATAGAGCTAATGTTGTGCCTTCGCCAAATATCGGTAAGCATCGAAAAAATTTAAAATGATCGATGGATGGAATCAAATCGAGAGTACTCTACTCCATCGAAATAGAAGAGAGTAGAGATATGTATGAGATATGGAACCTTCATGAGAGTGAACGAGACACTGCATAATCGTTATGTATTTTGGTTTTCATATTTTCAATTTTGTTTTTGTTCGATCATTCGATTGTGCATTCGATTTCATTGGATTTATTCACGATTTATTTATAATTATTAGTTATTTGTATTTATTTTGTACAAATTAAACACGTCCTCGTATTTTATATGTAATTGTTATTGTAATAATAGCTACAATATTAACTGAAAAGTGGAGGAAAATAGGTACGTTACACGTTTGTTTTGTATTTATTTTGGTCAACATTCTCACCATGCGATTCAACATTCTTCATTGTTGACAGAAAAATGACTGAAAGCAATAACAGACAACTGCCTAGTTGAAGAAAGGACGCTGTGATTACTCACAACTTTACAGCCAGACCTTGACCCTGTCTCGCTACCTTGGCATAAACGACATGGATGTTGACACTCCAGCTGCGTCCAAGAAAAAGCTCGATAAAAGCGACTCCCCACCTGACAACTCTGCTATCAAGCACGAGGTAAAGAAATCCGACAAGAAACCGGACCCAGAGGACCCAAAACCTCGCATAGTCCTTACATTCCGTTCGGAGAAACCTGGAGCCAAAAGCAGTACCATGAAAATTGTACCCACTGAAGAGAAACACGAGGAGGTGTCGCCACGGCGCTCCAGCAGGACCCGCGCTCAAAGATGGGATTCGGACGAAGAGAATGAAGCGTTGATATCTCCGAAAAAGACGAGCCGACCGGTATCCGAAAATGATGAGGCATCTGACAGCTCTGCCAAACGTCCTACCCGTTGTCGAAGCAAAGAGTTTGATAACGTTGTAGCTAATACTATTACACGCAAAGAGAAATCTTACATTGAAGCTCCAGTACCGACACGGCTGTCTCGTCGCATCAAACCTACAGCTAAAGTCCTCGCTAATGAGGAGCTACGCATTGGATTGGAGTCTCAGAATAATGCTCGTCTTGGCATTCAGCAAGAGAAGAGTGCTGATGAAGGTGTAAGAACTAGACGTTCTGTACGGTCTACCCGGCAGGCTCCTGCAGATGTGGTACCGGTAGACAAGGAAGCTGTGGAGCTGGGGGAAGAGAACCAGAGTCAGGTGATGAAGCTTAAACATCTGTGTGAGCTGGGCCTGAAAGCCAAGAGCTCTGAAGATCTTGAAGATGATTCTAGAGGCGAAGAAGGGTAAATTTAATTTTTTTATTTAATTTATAAACAGGCAACATTATTTTTGGTGTGGGCTTATTTACAAGTGCAGTATTTAATAAGTAAAGTGATTGTAAAACTAACCAACTTGGTTGGCAGATAGCTGCCTGCAATTAAAGTTAAATTCACAATCACAAACAAAACTGCTGTTTCACTATAATTTTGATGCCAGCCAATCATTGCCAACATTTCATGCCAATCACTCAAGAAACACCACAATTTTGTCATTAAATCTCTGATTATGAATCCATCTATTTCATATCATTTATTAAGCATTGATCTCCTATAAACAACTAGATACACAGTCTGCCTTCTAAAAATGTCTGAGCGCAAAGAAGGTCCAAACGGATGAATGGAATGGAACCCTCATTTGCTTTATTGGACATTATTTGGACGTTAACAATGTACCTTTATGTATCTAGTTGTTTATAGGAGAACAATGTTATTAAGCTAAAAAAAATATATTCCAGAGAAACTGAAGATTCGGAAGCAATAGAAATTGAAGACGAAGGCGAAGAGGATGAGGAAATTGATGACGACACAGAAGTTATTAGCAAACTATTGGAAGCTGATGCCGACAGCATCAGCGACAGTGATGAAGACTTCCTATGCTCCGAGGATACCTCACAATCTGAGGTGCCGAGGAGGTCTGCTAGACGGAGCCGCAAGTCGCAAGGAGTATATGAACGTGACATAGCATTCGAACGTGAATTTGAAATGGGAGATGACGATGAAAGGTATGAAATGAAACATAGTAACATAGATCTTAAGATAAGGTTCTGTATTTTTTAGTTTCGTTCAAAACACTGTGAGAGTACCAACCCTAAAGTTCAGTCATATTCATTAGGCCAGCGCCAGCCATGTGAGCATCTTTGCATAGTTTTAACTACCATTGAAAGCTTTGTACAGAATCAATAACTACATTGTCATAAAAAGCGGTCAATGAACATCAAATTTGAGCAAACATTTGCGCTCATGTCTGGCGCCGGGGTAAGGATGGATATGATACATTGTTGCAATAGCTTTGCAAGTTTAACTTAGCGATAAACATATGCAAGGAGAACTGATAACCACCCAAACAGATTAGCAACTGGCCTAATGCGCAGTAGGGGAGTCTTCAAGAGATTGAAGAGGAAAGATTTGCTGCGAAACTCAACAGCGGACTAGTCACTGGACTCGTACCGCGCAAGCCAGTAGATAAATTCATAAAATGCAGTTGACTGTCCCTGTGACAGATTGCGGCAAGATAGAAGTAAAAAAAAATACGATAAAGAAATGCAGTAATGTATATTCGATTAAGATTACAATTTCATGATAGGTAACAATAATTTTTTATCTCATCTTCGCAGCGCGCCACGACGCCGCTCTTCGAGGCCAAAAAGGAAGGTCCCATTGCAAAATTATGAAGATATTGTTGGGTAAGTGAACTTGCCTAGACATCAGATCAGATCTGACATGAATGGTTAGGTTCAGAAAGCTTGGAGCGAAGAGAATCTTCTTAGTGATTTTATTTAGCCTAAACCCATGTCGATCACAATCTTTTCTGATGGTATCATATGAGGCCTGTAAATGAGCAGGTGGGCCTAGCAAAAGCCAAGTCCCCCGGATATCGGAAATCGCTCATCACTTCTTAAGTAACAGAGTTGTGCACGCATGGAACAAACTGTCTGATGTAGTATCTGCACCATCAGTGAACTCTTTTAAAAATCGCCTCGACATGTGGTTAAAAGCAAACATTATATAAATAAGCAATATGTGTAGTGAATCATATGAACATTAGACAACGTAGACTGAACTTACCAACACTGTGATATATGTATATAGACACACCAGCATTATACTGCCTGTCTTAAGCTCACGTCACACACAAAGCGTGGCGGGAGCGTTCCGGTCCGGGATTTGTTGTAAGGTATGAGATCGTATGGAGGGTGCCACACAAAAAGCGTGGCGGGAGCGTTCCGGGCCGGGAGCGGGCCGGCCGCTACGACAAACAGGCGGCGGGAAGCGGCGCGGTCCGGGGCGGGAAGTGGCCGCTGGCGCTGTGTTCTATGAAGTGTATGCAGGGCGTCACACGGACGCGGCGGGGCGCAATCCGGTCCGGGGGGCGGGACAATGGCGGGATTGCGCGTTGTATTTTTTTACAACTTTTGAGTGTTTTTTCATGAAATTTCAACATTGATCTCCTATAAACAACTAGATACACAGTCTGCCTTCTAAAAATATCCGATCGCAAAGAAGGTCCAAACGGATGAATGGACCCTCATTTGCTTTATTGGACATTATTTGGACGTTAACAATGGACCCTTATTTGGACGTTTTTTAAATTGTTTCAGTATGATCTTTGTGTATCTAGTTGTTTATAGGAGATCAAGTTTCAATGTGAATCCGACATGTTTAGCATATCCATACCTTTTCTTTATTACAGGAGTTACCTACCACAACACAAGAAGTCTCGGCCCACACCCACTCCGCTCCAAGAAGACACAGCACCAATTGATGCGGAAGTTGAGGATGTTGAGTAAGTAACTCCATTTTCACTTTGATTAGTTATTATTAGTGTGAGTGACTGTGTATACAGGGTGTAACGTAAAGGGTATATGAAGCCGAAGGGAGGGTGTTCAGTATCGATAACTGAACAACTTTTGTTCTACGACTTTTCGTACAAAAATAATAATAAATTAATGTCTCATACAAATCGATCAGCTGACCGGTACGAAATGTATGAAAAGTTAACAAATAAATTCGCGAAAATCGAAAAGTCGTAGAACAAAAGTTGTTTAGTTACCGATACTGAACACCCTTCCTTCGGCTTCATATACCCTTTACGTTACACCCTGTATAAAAGATTTTATTTATTTATTTAATACTAGCGACCCTTTTGCTGCCAACACCCTTTTTTGACACCTTGCATAATAATAATAATTTAATTGTAATTTAATTATAATTATATCCATATGAATGTGTTGCCATAGTGTCGAAATTGGCTGTATTTATTATTATGTTGTTACTATTTGTGAAAACCTGTAATTGGCTTTGTGTTACTATTGTAGTTTATGTATTCTGTCATAGTTTTGCTGTTGGTTTTCCTGTGAAAATAAAATAAAATAGCTGTTTTGTATCCAGTGAGCCGGCCGGCGCCGACGACGGGTCCGAGGCCGCGTGCCCCGAGAACCAGTCGCAGGTCATCGCTACTTGCTTCTGCGAGGACGACAGCAACGTGCACGCGGCGCCGTCAGAACTCATCGGTAAGAAATGACAATGCCAGATTCTGCCCCACCATCAACCGCAAGTTGTACAAGATAACGAATAAATGTAAAAGTATCTCCGTTTTTATTTATTAAAATTATTGGTTTAAATTAAAGTTATGTACAAGTTGCGAGTCGAAAAAAACAGCTTAATTAAGAATTCAGAAAATAGTAAGAAATCGAAGCGAATTATTCATTGTTTTTGTTATTGTTCTATAGGAGTTGCGAGAGTAGTAGAAAATGATAATGATTATGATTATGCAATATGAAACCTGTAATAAGTCCCCAACAAAATGATAGGTACAGCTTAAATAGTCACGTAGTTTTGTAGGTGGGGCAAAGCTCCATTGAAATGTCTTTTGGCTAATTTATTATCACTGAGTCGAATCCTAATCAATCCTAAACGCAACTGTCACTGTCGTTCATATGCTACAGCGGGTCGACTCGCTAGTTTTTAGAAAATCTCAACCTTATTCAAGCTCCCTATACTTATTTATTTATTTTATTAATGGACTCGACAGTTCGTCATTTGCCAATGTCATGTTACAGAAAATTCAATATATAATAGTTCTTATATCTTCCTCCAGAGGAGTCGCAGTAGCGTCTTCACTCTGGGTAGCCGCGTCTTCTTGTGTTCATCCAGAGGAGTCGCCAGCGTAGCGTCATCACTCTGAACGAATCAGCTCGACAGTCACGTTCACTCCCGAGCTCGTAGCGGGACTCTTGATAAAAGCTTGAAACTTCAGATCTTGTTCAAATTATCCAATAAAATCACCGTACTGTCGTTCGCGAACATTTTCTGAATAATTTAACGTTATATTAACATTGATCTCCTAAAAACAACTAGATACACAAAGGTCTTACTAAAACAATTTTGAAAACGTCCAAATAAGGGTCCATTCATCCGTTTGGACCTTCTTTGCACTCGGACATTTTTAGAAGGCAGATTGTGTATCTAGTTGTTCATAGGAGATCAATGGATATTAAACACAAAATAACCACTGTAGACATTAAAATAAAAATTATGAAATAATTTTGCAACCGTCGTTTCCCGTCATTTTCAAGAGAAATGCATACTTATCTCTGTATTCGCAGCACATGCGGGCTATTCTGAGAGCTTATTCCACTTTGATCATAGTTGACTTTGGTCATACCTTGGAATGCTTCCACGATCGTCATACGTTTGTCCCTTACCATGAAGTCTTATAGCATGATTACTTCAATAATACTTTGTTTTTTCGTACCATGACGACCTTAAGGGCCTTATATGAGCCAACTAGCGCCGCCAATCTTAAAAAAATAATATCTTCCAATATAATAAATTTTATTAATAAAGCTATGTACAAATCTTTATTAGCATAAACATTATTTTTCAATATACAATACATGGCATAATTGCGACAAGCTAAGTTGTAGTGTAGTTCACAAATATGCCAAAAGCGGCCGTTTTTCGAAATTATGCGAACTACAACTTACCGAAATTGAATCACGTATAAGCAATAAGCATTTAAAAAATAGTTTTTATCGTAACAAACATTTTGTACATAGTTTTTTTTAATAAAATTGATTAAATTGGAATATGTTATTTTTTTAAGATTGGCGGCGGTAGTTGGCTCATGTCAGGCCCTTAAAGTAAGCTTATTAAGGACTTCATAGTACGAAATAATAAAGTATTATTTAAGTAATCCTGTTATAAGAGTTCGTGGTAAGGGGGCTGAACGTCAGTCTATTCCCCTTAGAGCCCGTGTTCTGCCAAGCGATCGAATCAGTGGACGGTATCCGCGTGGGATGTTCGCACGGCGCGGTGAAGGCCAGCGAGGGTTCGTACGCGGCCATGCTGCGCGCCGGGCCGCGCGCGCCGTACGTGCTCGCGTGCGCGCTGCACGCCGCGCAGCTCAAGCGGCACATGGGGTGTCCGGCGTGCGGGCTGTTCTGCACACAGGTAGGTTACACAAGAATATAGACGAGAATATTTATTTATTTATCAGATAATCTTACAGCATGGACAGTAGAAATTACGAAATGACAGTGAAAATTCTCAACTACTGTCATAACCGTGGGGGATTCTAAGTATGTGCGTGTCAAGACCGACAAAAATGTACCTACAACCTTTATTTTGACAGTACACATACCTATTTTCTACACAGAATGACAGTGGGACCGCTCCACAAAGAAAACCGCCTACGAACGCCGCGGGAGATGCCGTTGTGTCTTTTTAAATGCATCAAAATACTACGTCATACGCCGTACTGTCATTTTCCGAATACTCAAAGTACGGCATATGCCGCCACTGTCCATGAACGTGGTACATAATGATAACATTAAATTTAAAATAGTGCATGCCAAAACAAGATTACACATATTGTAACAAAGAAAGACTACATAAGTCGGCGTAAAGAAAATTGCAAAATAAAATACTTACATATTTAAGAATTTACAAACAAAACAAAAAAAGAATATATGAAAATAATACATATGGACATAATACATATGGACGGCCTAATACTTACAATATACGAATGCTCTTTTTTCTTGTATATAATATACTTGTCTGAGAGCTCGGTGGCTCAGTGGTTGGGTCAATGGACTTGCAATATTGAGGTCCCAGGTTTGATTCCCAGCCAGGGCAGACATGTACGGTGGAACACAGAGAAAGGTGTACAGGAGAGTTTTTAAGGTTGAGATTTTCTCAAAAACTACTTCACCTATTTCAAAAATTCTTTCACTGTTTGATATATAAAAGTTAAAACTGTAACTGTAAAAGAATTATTAAATTCGGTTAAGTAGTTTTTGAGAAAATCTCAACATTATTGAGGCCCCCTGTATACTTATCTCTGTCTTCGACTGTACCAATGAGTTATCCTCGGTTTTTTCGACGGAAAAACTTACGTACATTTACCGAGTGCTCTCAAAACGGTGACCGAAAACATCGTGATGAAACCTGCATGTCGTAGAAGAAAAAAAAATCTAAGGCACGTGAAATCCGCCAATCCACACTGGGCCCGCGTGGTGGATTATGGCCCCAGCTCCCTCGATGTAAGGGAAGGTCTGTGCCCGAGCAGTGGGGCAATATAAATAGACTGATGATGATGATACTTGTCTGATATTCACGTCTGAAAAACTATTCTTGTATAACTGATTATTTGGCTTTTAGCGACTCGATTATATGCAACATAAATAAGCTTGAAATATGCTTTATAAATAAATGAAAAGTGTCAGTAACTTACTACAATTACAAATTAAACTATTTAAAATAATTAACAAAGATAATAAGGTATCGATAAGCTGCCTGTTTATAATAGAGTATTTGACTCAATGGTTTTATATTGCATCAATCATGGACCTATAAAAAGGCGGACGTAATGTCGCTAAACAAAAAGTGAAGCATGTTGGGTGCTTCAGGTTAAGTCCATTACTATACGTACGAGCCGCAACGCACACGTTCACACCGGCGTAAGTCCGCGCTGTCCGCCATTACGCTGACAACTTCGCCTGGATACGTTTGTTTTGCGTTGTGTAAAATAATATAATAATGATGAAAAAATTCTCGCCGTGGGCAAGACTTGAACCTGCGACCTTGTCATTCCGTGACACGCTCTTACCAACTGAGCCACCACAGGCCACGCCACGCCCACCGAAAATCTTCATCGCTTTATACATACTTAAAGGGTATGTTACGCAATTCCATTTTTTCATCATGTTCTAATTTATTCACCGAGCATGGATAATGCGTAATTCAAATTCTGAAAATAATAATGCCTTTATGTGCTGTGAAAAGTTGTCGGAACCATAGTGGTAGAATCACAAAAGATCAGGGGATCACATTTCACACTCACATATACTTACGCGGCCGCCATTGCAGGTGCTTCAGTCATTGTTAGCGAGATTACGTCTGCCTTTTTATAGGTCCATTGCATCAATCAACTCGTTTTCCGATATCTCACCATGTAATTCCTTAAAGAGGGGCTCATAGTCCAGTTGCGAGTACACGTTGAAAACGATCGTACAAGGTAAGCAACGTTGGGCGAGGTCAGGACCTGGATGGGTGGCCGCTAGTGACACTTTCATCTGAGCCCCTTCGTGCCTCGGAAAGCACGTTAAGCAGTTGGTCCTGGTTGTTGTCGCTTGACAGCAGTCGTTAGGCCACGTCAAAGGCCTACGGGCGGCCTGATTAACTTTGACAAATAGGTTTGGTCACTAAACCACACGAGAAAAGAAAAAGAAGACCATGTAATTCCGACCAACTTTCAAAATATTATTTCCGTCTGTCCACAAGTCTGTCATACTGCTATAAGATCTACTTTTTTTTGATAAAAATTTGCTTGAGGTCAAACTGCTACAGCCGATTCTAAACCCTCATCCCACTCCCCAGGGTGTATTCCACCAATGCTCCAAAGGACATCTCTTCCACTTGGAGTTTTATTATTTTATTAAAAATATCTTTATTTGAACTAATAAGTAATACTAAAATATGTTTACAACTTAAGTGACTAAGCCTAAGTGTAAACTATCTTAAAGTAGGTAATTTGGTTTAATAATAATAATTTTAATAATAATTTTTATTTGGTATCTAAATAAAAAAGTTCAGTTACATCTAAAATACATGCGTACTTAATAAAATTAAATCAGCAATTGTTTGTTTGTTTAGTAAGTTAGTTGTGAGCTCTAGTTCCCACACTAGGATTCCCTGTGTTGTGGGAACTAGTCTCTAGTTTAACAGACTGTAAGCGTCTAATATAAACTGTTGTCTTATTAAATAATATTTTTACATATCAATAATTTGGATCAGGGATAAACGCCAGGATTGATATTGGTTATGTATCTTTAGATTTACATTAATAGCTTGATTGAAATTGATTGAAACTGCTACAGCCGATTCTAAACTCTCATCCCACTCCCCAGGGTGTATTCTACCAGTGCTCCAAAGGCCATCTCTTCCACCTGGAGTGCGGCGTGCCCTACAACGACTCCAAGTCGAAGGCCGGGTGTCCACACTGCGGGGTTTACTCGTACATGTGGCAGCCGGCCAACACAGACTGCGCTAGAGTCAGGGTGGACATGAATTGCAGCAACAAGAGGATATTCCTGCCGGACCAGAGGGAGCAGTGGTGAGTGCAGTGTGGAGTAAGAGAATGGCCCTAGTGTTTTGTGGAAGGATTTCATGACGTCAGCGAAGTAGCGCGCGTTGTACTCATGATAAATATTGAATTGGTAAGGGTTTTTAGAAAATCATAACTGCAAAAAAATTGAACTAAGTACGTCACAACTCACAAGTTACACAATGAGCTTAGAAATGACCATTAGGTCAAATTCCAGTGAAAGAAATCTTTACAAAATACCGTAAAAATATATATATATAAAAAAACTCCAGATCATAGTAACGATGCACATCAAATTAATTTCAAATGACAATGCCAGATTCTGCCCCACCATCAACCGCAAGTTGTACAAGATAACGAATAAATGTAAAAATATCTCCGTTTTTTATTAAATATATTGGTTTAAAATAAAGTTTTGTACAAGTTGCGATTCGAAAAAAACAGCTTAATTAAGAATTCAGAAAATAGTAAGAAATCGCGATTTATTCATTGTTTTTGTTATTCTTCTATAGGAGTTGCGAGAGTAGTAGAAAATGATACTGATTATGATTATGCAATATGAAAACTGTAATAAGTCTCCAACAAAATGATAGGTACAGCTTAAATGGTCACGTAGTTTTGTAGGTGGGGCAAAGCTCCATTGAAATGTGGCAACGTCTTTTAATCATCAATTTAATTTAAATTACTTATCCTTAGCACGCCAGCATACCTCGGCTTCTCAACCCTGCAGCCGTCCCAGCTGGACCAAGGTCCTGTGATCCCAGCAGACCTGCTTCCGTCGCCGCCCATAGACCTCAAGCGGATGTGCGAGAAACGCCCTGATGATTACGAGGAACTCCTCAATGGCTCCCCGTTGGAGACTCTATGTGAGGCTATCATAGCTGGGGAGACTGCTGACCAGCTTATACCGAAGATTAGTGAGTATTTTTTTGTTGTAAAATTCTTCCCAGAGGGAAAGGCAAAGCCAACTAGGGCATACAGTCTGGTCTGATATTAATAGAAAGTCTGAATTCTTATAAATACATACATATATTCGAAGATAATCTAAACTAAACCTACGCACAACCCTCCCAAACCCCTAAACGAAATAACTCAACGATCGACGCAATCATCGAGTTATGCAAAGAAACCTTGCTAAGAGCACAAAACTTCACAAACACGACTTCTTTCGAGCACTCCAATTAATAGAAATGTTCGCGGACATCTCCTGATTTACTTAACGTGATCATTAATCACTAAATACCACGGATACTATTTAATTATAATTTTCATAAAAAAAGTAGCTAATGGCGTATTGTGCGTTTTTCAAGGATTCCGATTAGTGAGTATTCTTGGAGTGTTATTTTTAATACTAGTTACTGATGCCGGTATCCGTTATCAAAATGTTCGTTTTTCGATGCGCGATGCCGATGTGAGCAATACGAAACCTCAAAACTATTCACGAATGGCATCAACTTTTTGTTTTGAAAGTGTACGCGCGCTTTATTTAAATATATGTAATAACTCATTTCACTCACTCACGCATAACTCTTTATACTCTATGGACACTGTTCCTTCACTCATCCATTCAGCAATCCTTCCCCGCACCCCGCATTCGTCCTCGACCCTGTGTAGTGTGTACCGAACAGTCGAGAATCGAGATCTGTCAAATATCGACGAAATCCGCAAATCCCGCGCGCGCGCTCTATAACTCTCAAAACGCCATACAATCAAAAGTGCATTCATTTTTGTGAACAAATCAGTGCTGTGATCATAAATTTTCATCTTTAACTCTTGTGCGGACGGTGGAGACCGAACGCAGCCACTCCGAAGGAATTCTCCCAGGTACGATGGACCACAGACAAAGGTGTACAGGAGAGTTTTTAAGGTTGAGATTTTCTCAAAAACTACTTGACCTATTGCAAAAATTCATTCACTGATTGATAGATAAAAGTGAAAACTATGTAACTGTAAAAGAATTATTAAGTTCGGCCCAGTAGTTATTGAGAAAATTTCAACCTTGTTGAGGCGCCCTGTATACTTATCTCTGTCTTCGACTGTACTCCTAAACTTTCCCACAGAAAGGAAGGGACATCAAATGAGCATGAGCACCCATGAGGTTTTCTAAAAATCCGTCGCCCCTGCCAAAGCCCATTGTTATTTCTATTATTTATTATTAAACGTGTGAAGGTGATTAAAGCAGCCTAGGCTATTCTAGGCTTTGTCATATTTTCCCGCACCAGTATTTTGCGACCTCTATAGCTCGGGAAGTAGCCCTCCTTAGGTCATCTTGAGTGCACGAACTTGTACACCGAGGACATTGCGATAGATGAGTGGTAGTTTGGGTTTGGCCACAACTGCACCTGACGTCAGCATTCGAATCCAGGAATCCCCATTTTTTCAGGTTGTCTCTGGATCGTGCAACCCCCGCCCTGAGTCGGTTCAACGTTCTCCAGACTGCCCAATCCTGTTTTGCTCCGGCAGGCAATTGTTCAGCTGGGTCCACAACCGTGTCCTGTGGGCTTAGTGTGGCCTTCCACGCCTGGACACGTGCTTCTCGCGCTGTTTTGTGCTGCAGGATCGGGTTCGTCACAAAACTTTTCCTTGACTTCAGACGGCTCGGAACTGGGTTGTGATTATGCAACGGATGGCGGCAGTCGTGTGTCTGTTTGTGACGCTCCACTGCAGCAGCTATGTCTCGCCTGATCGGCGGTGGGGCTATACCGGCCAATTGGTACAACTTAGGGACCGGCGTGGGCTTCAGGCATCCCGTTATAAGGCGACAAGACTCGTTAACCGCAATATCTACTTGATGGGTGTGGGCGGAGTTCTTCCATACTGGACTCGCGTATTCTGCCACCGATATGCTAAGCGCAAGGGCCGTTGTACGGAGTGTGTGCGGATTAGCTCCCCAAGTACTACCCGTCATGCGCCGCAGGATGTTGTTTCTGGCCGCTACCTTCTGCTTAGTGTTCGTGCAGTGTTGTTTGAACGTCAGGGTTCTGTCCATTGTCACACCGAGGTATTTCGGTGTGAACGTGTGGGTCAGGTCGTTCCCCTGCCAGGTTACCTTGAGTGCTCTCTGTGCCTCCCTATTTCTCAAATGAAAAGCTGACACTTGTGTTTTGCCAGGGTTTGGTTTGAGCTGGTTATCTGCGTAGTATAGGGAGAGGGTTTTCAGTGCTCCTGACAGGTTACTCTCCACCATTTCAAAGGACTTTTCTTGGAACGTCAATGCCAGGTCGTCCGCGAACAAGAAGTGTTTGAAGTTGTTAAGAACCGGTTGATCGTTTGTGTAGATGTTAAATAGGGCAGGTGCCAGAACACTTCCTTGAGGGAGACCATTCTTCTGTTTCCGCCATCTGCTATTGTGACCCTGGAATGATACATAAAACCTTCTGTTTGAGAGAATCTGATACACGACTTGAGTAAGTTTGTAGTCTTTAGTCGAATCGTACACTTTAGATATTAGTTTGGCGTGGTTCACCGTATCGTAGGCCGCTGTTAAATCCACAAAAACCGCTCCTGTAACAAGTCCCTTCTCATAGCTATCTTCTATGTGTTGCGTCAAGTTCAGAATCTGGGAAGCGCAGGATTTACCTGGTCTGAATCCTGCTTGCTGTTCGATAAGATTATCGTCCAGGGTCTTCACGATTCGCTCCAATATGAGTCGTTCGTATAGCTTGAAGGTATGACAGAGGAGGGAGATAGGTCTGTAGCTTTTAGGGTCCGACGGTTCTTTGCCTGGCTTCAGCAATGCGACTATATGGGATCTTCGCCACATTTTTGGAATCTCAGTCCGATCGACACAGTTGTTAAACAGTTGCAAGAGCCACGTCTTTGCGCCTGGTCCAAATCTCTTCAACTGTTCCACTCGCATGTTGTCGAGGCCTGAAGCTTTACCCTCCTTGAGCTTTGTGAATGCTATGTCAAGCTCTTTTTCCACAAATGGCTCCCCGAGGTGTTCTTTCTCTTCACTTGGTCGGCGGAACAGTTTCTTTGGCTTGCACTTTTTATCAGGTTTCCCATTTTTTAGCAGTTGGTGCGCGATTTGGTTTGCGGTTACGTTGGTGTGAAGCTCAGCTATTTTAGGGTCGTTATTTAGTTTTCTTATGAACGACCATGCCTTTCTACTGCTATGTGTCATGTCCACGTTCTCCACCAGATTGCACCATTTCTTTTTATTGGCTTCTGATATGGCCATCAGCAGTTCATTGCCTATGTCTATGGTTTCTTGTGAGAACGGGTCCGCCTCGTAGAGCTCCTGGTAAACCTTCATCTGGGACTTCAGGTTATCCGCCATACCTGGGATGTAGTTCGTCCTGCAGCCACGCGGAATGTGTAGCCTTGAGATCCTCTTAACAATCCTGGTAAATTCATCGTAGTTATCTGGGGTTGGAGGCAGATCGGCAAGTAACTGGTCGAGATCTTTGGAGAAGTTTTCCCAGTTGGCCTTCGTGAAGTTGTACCTCCTTTTAAATGGCACGGCCTTTGGCTTTATGGCTGCAAATACTTGACACATGATGGGGCGGTGTTGTGTCTTCGGTATGGCTTCGCAAACCATCTTCACGCATTGTTGGGATATGCTTTCACTGGCGAATATGAGGTCCGGATTATACCCTCTTTTCCAGCGGCCACTGTTGAAGGATGAGGGCAGCTTCGGGTCGTGAATTAGGGAGATTTTCTGGGAGTCCGCCCATTGCTCCACTCTGGTCCCATTTTCGTCTCCCGTTCGGTATCCCCAGGTTTCGCTGTGGCTGTTAAAGTCGCCAATAACAAACTTGACAGGTTGCGTGTGGAAATTTCGCGTCTCGATGAAATCAAACGCCTGCGGAGGTGGCTTATAGACCGATGTGATCGTGCAATTTGAGAGCTCCACAGTGAGAGTTTCGATGTTGTTCGTCGTGACCTGGTCCACAGATTGCAAGTCCAGATCCGGTCTTGCAAAAATGGCACTTCCGTATTGACGGTGAGGGGCTTCAGATATGAGTTTCATTCCCTGGATAGATGGTCGACAGTTGTCCGGTCCTCTGTGAGTCTCCTGGACACAAAGGATGTCGCATTTTCTTTCCATACACATACTGGATAGGAGGTGTTCTTTTTCTACTGATATGCCCTCAATATTGATGGATATCATTGTCAAACATGGCTCTGAGAAGAGCCTTTTAGATGTTTGTTGAGGCATACTAGCGTATATGCAAAGCTTTATCACCTTCGGTTTGCAGCAATTAGTTTCACAGCTGATGGTGTTGCTGTTACTCACGGTGGGGTTATTTCTATTGTCGCAGTGTGCTGCATCAGCCTGAACTCGTTGCTGCCTTCTGGCGTGTCGTGCGCGCACGTGGCTGCGCGGCGCGCGCACCTCGCCGCGCTCTACCTGCTGCAGTACGCGGGCGCGGACCTCAACGTCATAGACGTCGGCCTCAGGACACCGCTTATGACAGCAGTGATAGGTAACATGCAGATATAGATAATTGGAAAATGAAAAGCTTATTTATAACATTACAGGTCATTTTATGTACATTTGGTGTACTATACAGGGTGTAACGTAAAGGGTATATGAAGCCGAAGGGAGGGTGTTCAGTATCGCTAACTTAACAACTCTTGTTCAACGACTTTTCGAATAAAAAATAAAAATGAATTAATGTCCCATACAATCGATCAGCTGGCCGGTACGCCCACCGAGGCTTCCGTGCAACGCAACCTACTAACCTCGTAACTTTGCTCTAACGAAGAGATAAAAAATTTTTTTTGAAGGGATGTAATTTCAAATTTTTTCCTTTACTTGTGCTATAAGACCTAGCTTCTTGCCAAATTTCATGATTCTAGGTCAACGGGAAGTACCCCATAGGTTTTTTTTGCATTTTCATACAAATATGCGCCAAAATTCGACATAATAATAATAAGTCTTTATTTCAGGCGTATAACCCACATACAATGTAAACATATTCGGTAGACATAATCGGTCACACTTATCTTTTGATTGCGTTGACGTAGAAGGTTGATTTTATTCACCACCACTTACCCCATAGACCAGTAACAGCCCTTGTCTGCCCGCACATGAGCGCAAATTTGCTTGAAATGAAATGAAATGAAGTGAAGTTTATTTGCTAGAAACACGGTACATGAAATGATGATGTGGTGAAATTAGGTACTATACATGTTTCGCCTATAGTTTGGCATGCAAATATTTAATTAAAAATTAATATTAATTACATTACATTATCAATTGATTTAGATTTTTTTTTAATTTGTTAATTACCTACCTAGTGTGATATGAATGTGAATCAAACATTTCATTCACTGTATAGAAATTTTTGTCTTTTAGCCACTTTTTTACGGCACGCTTGAATTTTAGAAATGGCAAATCTCTTATTTTGTTTGGCAAGGCATTAAACGTTTTTACACACATTGCATAGCTGCTCTTTAAATATAAGGCAGTCTTTGGGTTTGTATCGTAAATTAATCTGTCCGGATATCTCATACTTAGATTAGCTTAGCGACACGTGTAACCTAGAGATATTATCTTTAATACGGCACCCCTGCCCCCCGCTTCGTCTCTATGCGCTCATCGATGACATGATTTTTCGCGGGTAAGTGGTCTGTGGGAAAGGCAGACACAACGACAGCAGCTAGCTTCACACTGACATTTCGTCGTCTGCTCTCGCACTCATCCGTCCGTCGCCGCCCAAGGTGCGGTACAGCGCTTACAATAAGTCGGGTATTCTCATTGATCTCCTATAAACAACTAGATACACAGTCTGCCTTCTAAAAATGTCCGAGCGCAAAGATGAATGGACCCTCATTTGCTTTATTGGACATTATTTGGACGTTAACAATGGACCCTTATTTGGACGTTTTTAAAATTGTTTTAGTACCTTTGTGTATCTAGTAGTTTATAGGAGATCAATGGGTATTCTTGAGAAAATCTCAAGTTTAATGACCAACTGACACTTGTATCTCTTCACAGCATTGCTAGACAAAGACCAGAAATCGTCGAAGAAATCCAAAACAATCACAGACAACTCCACAGAAGACGTGGAAGTGGATCAGAGTAAGGAGGAGTTGAGCGACAAGGAGGAGAAGGACGGAGACGTGGAAGGGAGGAAGAGAGATAAGGAGATTGGGAAAGGAAGCGATGAAGATCTTATGAAAGTCATCAGATATTTGGTAGCAGCTGGCTGCGATGTGAATATACCTGTAAGTGAATATGATCTTTATTAGAACATGAAAAAATTCTTGCCGTGGGCAGGACTTGAACCTGCGACCTTGTCATTCCGTGACACGCTCTTACCAACTGAGCCACCACAGGCCACGCCACGCCCACCGAAAATCTTCATCGCTTTATACATACTTAAAGGATATGTTACGCAATTCCATCTATCGGACAATACATTTCATATATTTTTTCACATTTTTTTTGAATTTACATTTACTTTGTAAGAAATAGGTGTCAACGCTGAGGAGGAATAAAAAACGGCCAAGCGCGAGTCGGACTTCCGTGCAACGCAACCTACTAACCCCGCAACTTTGCTCTAACGAAGAGAAAAACATTTTTGGAGGGATGTAATTTCAAATGATTCTGCCCCACCATCAACCGCAAGTTGTACAAGATATCGAATAAATGTAAAAATATCTCCGTTTTTATTAAAATTATTAAATAAAGTTTAAAATAAAGTTTTGTACAAGTTGCGATTCGAAAAAAACAGCTTAATTAAGAATTCAGAAAATAGTAAGAAATCGAAGCGATAAGTCCCCAACAAAATTATAGGTACAGCTTAAATGGTCACGTAGTTTTGTAGGTGGGGCAAAGCTCCATTGAAATGTGGCAATGACTTTTTATGATGCTAGGTCAGCGGGAAGTACTCTACAGCCCCCTTACCTTGAAGTCTTATAGCAGTATTACTTTCATAATACTTTGTTACTTCGTACAATGACGACCTTAATGAGCTTACTTTAAGGTCGTCATTATACGAAGTAACAAAGTATTATGGAAGTAATACTGCTATAAGACTTCAAGGTAAGGGGGCAGGTTTTGAGTTTCTTGCGTTTTCATACAAATATGCGGGAAAAGGCGAAATAAGAGGCCATATCTTTTGATTGCGTAAAGGTAGAAGGTTGATTTTTTCACGGCTGCCTGAGGTTGCGGACCTGAGTATTTGGTATTAATTTCAACTTGATCCGTCCACGCGTTTCTGAGATATAGGTCTTGATAGACAGACGGACAACAAAGTGATCATATACCCTTATATCCTTCCTTTTTTCTTTTTAAGTCACGGAACCCTAAAAGCAATTGAGTCTAATACCCTATTGCTCTAGTTAAATTGTCATCATCATCAGTCTATTTATATTGCCCCACTGCTCGGGCACAGACCTTCCCTTACATCAAGGGAGCACGGGCCATAATCCACCACGCGGGCCCACTGCGGGTTGGCGGATTTCACATGGCTTAGATATTTTTTTTCCTTCTACGACATGCAGGTTTCATCACGATGTTTTTCTTCACCGTTTTGAGAGCACTCGGTAAATGTACGTAAGTTTTTTCGTCGAAAAAACCGAGGATAACTCATTGGTAACATGGCTGCCCTGACTGGGAATCGTACCTGGGACCTCCGTATAGCAAGCCTATTGACCCAACCACTGAGCCACCGTGCGATACCTATTTATACATATTTTCGTAAATTACACCTCTTTGTCAACGTCTTGACACTTTCAGGCAACTAGTTATGATTAAATTATCATGAGCCACGAACTCTTCTTATCCAGGGTCCGGACGGCATGACAGCACTGCATATGTCAGCGCAGCATGGCGGCGCGTCCGTGTGCGGCGCGCTGCTGGGGTCGGCCGGCGCGCGCACCGAGCCGCGCGACCACGGCGGGTGGACGCCGCTCGTGTGGGCCGCGGAGAACGGACACGCGGAGGTGGTCAGGTAATAATAAAATAAATAACAATGCCAGATTCTGCCCCACCATCAACCGCAAGTTGTATAAGATAACGAATAAATGTAAAAATATCTCCGTTTTTTATTAAAATTATTTGTTTAAAATAAAGTTTTGTACAAGTTGCGATTCGAAAAAAACAGCTTAATTATGAATTCAGAAAATAGTAAGAAATCGAAGCGATTTATTCATTGTTTTTGTTATTCTTCTATAGGAGTTGCGAGATTAGTAGAAAATGATACTGATTATGATTATGCAATATGAAACCTGTAATAAGTCCCCAACAAAATGATAGGTACAGTTTAAATGGTCACGTAGTTTTGTAGGTGGGGCAAAGCTCCATTGAAATGTGGCAATGTCTTTTAGGTTGCTGTTATCTGAGGGCGCCGACGCCGAGGCGACCGACAGCGAGGGCAACGCCGTGATCCACTGGTGCGCGCTGGCCGGCGCCGCGCACTCGCTGCAGCTGCTGCTGGACGCCGCGCCGGACGCAGTGGCGGCACTTAACGCGCACATCGACACACCATTGTGAGTGGCACACTGCGAGCTGGACCGACAGCGAGGGCATCAGGTGTCACCGCTGGCAGTCTTCAGGCGATTGAATAAGCAGAAATCCAACTATAGGAAAAATAGCTATCTACTCTGAGCATGCGCAGCGTTCAATCGACTGAGTTGGATAATAGTATTGATCTCTTTTGCAGTGGGCCTAATTGCGTCAGACAAGTATGCATGAATATTAAAATTGACAAATCACTAATCAAGTCGGCTTTTTAGATTATTATAGACAGATTTAAGATTTCAATATTTATTTGAGTGTTGTATGTGGAAACTTTTAATTGGCATGTAGCTTTTACTTATAATTTCATATTGTAACATACGCTGTAAGTTCCCCCAAGAAAAAAAAAATATTTAAAAAAAACCAGGATTTTTTGAAAAGTGCGCGAAACGACATAAGCTACTTTTTTTGCGAAAATTCTAATTAAATAGTTTCCGTGGTATTTAGGGATTAACGATCACGTTAAGTTAATTAGGAGATGTCCGCGAACGTTTCTATTAGTTGGAGTGCTCGAAAGAAGTTGTTTTTGTGAAGTTTTGTGCTCTTAGCAAGGTTTCCTTGCATAACTCGATTATTGCGTGATCGTTGAGTTATTTCGTTTAGGGGTTTGGGAGGGTTGTGCGTAGGTTTAGGTTAGGTTATCTTCGTATATATGTATGTATTTGTAAGAATTCAGACATTCTATTAACATAAGACCAGGCTGTATGCCTGTATTTTGTATTAGTCACTAAGTTTATAAATAAAGAACGAAAACACAAAAAGTCCGAACGATAAACAACTTGGGAATTAAAAATAACCTTGTTTGAATATGATATTGTTGTCCGCAGACACGTGGCCGCTCGTCAGGGCCACTACGCGTGCGTTGTGATACTACTCGCGCGAGGAGCCAGGGTGAGTCATCAGATTGGACGTATGAAGTAATTAGACTTAGAATAACAAAATGTCACTCAAAGAGTGTCTAAATTGGACGCATAAGATGATTGTTAACAGTAAAAGAAATATCTCTCTCTCTATGCGTGTGTGTCTCTCTTTGTGTGTGTAGGGGTGTCGGTGACAGAAAAAAATATGTATAAAACAAATCGAAGATATAGATAAGTATACAGGGGGTCTCAATAAGGTTGAGATTGTCTCAAAAACTATTGGATCGAATTTAATAATTATTTTACAGTTACATAGTTTTAACTTTTATCTATCGAACAGTGAAAGCATTTTTGCAATAGGTCAAGTAGTTTTTGAGAAAATCTCAACCTTAAAAACTCTCCTGTACACCTTTCTCTGTGTTCCACCGTACCCGCGTGCCCCCTCCCCCCATATGTATAAATGTGTCCTCGTGGGCATATATGTCTTCATGTGTGGGCGTGTCCCTCTTTCTCTTCCCCCTCTCTTACTTTCTTCCCCTCTCTCTCTGTCTGTGTGTGTGTGTCCCTCTGTCTCTCTTTGTGTATGCGCGGTTGTGTGTAATGTGTTGTGGTGTGTGCAGACGGACGTGGAGAACTCTGCCGGCGAGTTGCCCGTGGAGGTATGCAGCGGGCATACTCAGAGCGCTATCTCCCTCAACATGCAGATGTCGCTCGCAGCCAAGGACAAGCTCATTAGGCGACGATTGCTCGCCAGGTAAGACAGTTTATGTTATATTATTTATATGGTAAAGGTGTTACAGTCTAAAATTGTCTGTCTAAATACCGGCTTCAACAATTGTTGTTCGTTATACACTGTGTAACGGAAAGGACCATTTGTTCGAAGACTTTTATATTTTCGCGATTTTATTATAATTTCTCATACATTTTGCACCGGTCAGCTCATTGATTTGTATGAGACATTAATTTAGTTTTTTTTTTAAATTAAGTTAGCATCGTCGATTTGGGTGAAAACCTGTAAAGGCGTTAGGTTTGTGATGTTTAATGAAGAAAAAATACTAAAATTTTTAGCTTTTCTGTGATTATTGCATAGTTATTTTCACATTATTAGATCGGATCGCTTTATTTTCACAATGATGAACAGATTCAATCAATCAGTTCCTTCAGTTTTACATCACAACATGTAAATAGACGATCATAATTGTTTACAAAATTTATACATAAGACTGTAAAAAAAGTCGTGTCTGTACATTGGATATTTTTTGAAAAGAATAATTGTAATGTGTTTTAGGATCGATACTGATGCCAAAGACTAATTTTTAGAATTTTTGTCTGTGACTTTGTGCAAATATCACGCCATAACTACTGAAGGGATTTTGATGGGAGTTTCACTAGGAGATAGCTGAAATATCCGGACAGCTCATAGGCTATAAGCCATGGCGGTATGTGATGTGGAAACATCACAAGAGAGAGGAAGATCTGCCTCCTGATCTCCTCCACAGCTAGTAAGAAATATATTTATAATAATTTGAAGTCTCCTCGACTTGAGAGCTCGGTGGCTCAGTGGTTGGGTCAATGGACTTGCAATATGGAGGTCCCAGGTTCGATTCCCAGCTAGGGCAGCCATGTACCAATGAGTTATCCTCGGTTTTTTCGACGGAAAAACTTACGTACATTTACCGAGTGCTCTCAAAACGGTGAAGGAAAAACATCGTGATGAAACCTGCATGTCGTAGAAGAAAAAAAAAATCTAAGGCATGTGAAATCCGCCAACCCGCACTGGGCCCGCGTGGTGGATCATGGCCCGCGCTCCCTCGATGTAAGGGAAGGTCTGTGCCCGAGCAGTGGGGCAATATAAATAGACTGATGATGATGATGAAGTCTCCTTGTTACCTCCAGCGACATATCGCGCGGCCGCGAGCAGCACCCGGTGCCGTGCGTCAATGACGTGGACGACGCGCCGCTGCCGGACGACTTCACGTACGTCACGGCGCACGTCACGCCGCGCTCCGTGTACCTGGACACGACCACACAGAGCATGCAGGTCAGACAATGGAAAACATTTCAGGCTTAAACTCCAAAGTCAAAAGTCAAAGTCAAATTTCTTTATTGCAAGTAAGCACGTTGAGTACATTTTTGCACGTCAATATATTTTTTGAATTTACATTTACACCACTTTGCAAGGAAAAGGTGCCAACGCCGAGGAGAAAAAGTGGCAAAAAACTCTCAGCAACACATCTTTTAAAACAATGATAATACAATGATTACTTAATAACTATACAGTACGTAACTATTACTATTGTTAGTAAGTTTATCCCTCATGCGGAACCGGCGACACACACCATGCATGTTCATCGTTTAAATAGTCATCTATCCTGTAATATGCCTTCTTAACAAGTGTTCCTTTAATGAATCCATTTATGACTCATAGGTGACGAGCTGTTGTTGGCTAATAAACTGCAACTCTATTGCCTGCCTATCGGTGTTCTACAGGTTATATTTTGAAGAGTGTGCGATGGAATTGCACGAATTCCTGCGTCCCCATTCCACCTCCGAGCCACCAGGCGTCGGCTGGGGTTCCATCCGCATGTCATAGATATCCCGGTTGCCCGTACGAAGCGTTTTTCTTCATCCTTCATCATACGAACGGCTAGGGAATGGGACGCCCTGCCGGCGTCGGTGTTTCCAGACATATAACCTTGGGATCTTTAAGGCAAGAGTGAATAGGCATTTACTAGGCCCGCGTGCTTCATCATCGGCCTCATCGTCACGCACCATCAGGTGAGATCCAGGCCAAACGCGGGTTTAGTCAATCAATAAAAATAAACATGACTTTGTATCTACAGACTCTGTCCTTGGGCGAATTAACCAACGGACACGACACGCGGCTTGCCTTCCCACATTTATTTGTACGGTGGAACACAGAGAAAGGTGTACAGGAGAGTTTTTAAGGTTGAGATTTTGTCGAAAACTACTTGACCTATTGCAAAAATTCTTTCCCTGTTTGATAGATAAATGTGAAAACTATGTAACTGTAAAAGAATTATTAAATTCGGTCCAGTAGTTTTTGAGAAAACCTCAACCTTATTGAGGCCCCCTGTATACTTATCTCTGTCGTCGACTGTACTTGCAACTGGACTCCTCCTCCTCCTTGCGTCGTATTCCTCATTGCTGAGGGTCGTGACCCCTCTGGATCATCTTTTCTCTGATGATATTGCGCCATCTGCTCCTATCTTCGGCGACGTGAAGAGCATCGTAAAAACCGGTATCGACTGCAATCGGTGCAACTGGACTACGAGCTCCTCAAAGAGAGGTTACAAAGGCATTTTTGTATAGGGTTGCACGTGCAAGAACGGCGACTGTTCGTCGTCTACGTGCGAGTGTTGCGTGCTGGGCGTGCGGCGCTGGTTCGCGCGCGGCCGCCTGCAGCCCGGCTTCCCGTACAGGGACCCGCCCATGCTGTTCGAGTGCAACCAGACGTGCGGATGCAACGCGGTAAGATAGAGAAACATAATCGTTTAGTAAGTAAGTAAGTAATCCGTTTATTTCGCAACAACATTTACATTGTAGTGCATTATAGTGGCTAACAAAATAACACCAAAAAGAGCGGTTGTGCTGCCGTTGCGAAAAGGGCCTCAACTCAGCATGATGTTGTCGACAGGATGCCGGCAACGCTGGTATTCTGTTGGACCCGAGTTGTAGTCCGGCGGGACCAGGAACGAACACTCACTAGTGACTCTTTAAGGTATAAAGCTTTGCTTAGAGGCTGAGGAAACACCAGCCCACGTGCTGATGCAGTGTGGTGGGCTGGCAGAACAACGAACCCAGATCCTGAACAACCCAGGGTCCCTCCCCCAGGCCGCATGTGGCATCCTTAGGCTGCTGGCGTTCTGGAGGGAGCTGGGCTGGCTTAACTAGTGCGGTTTTGCACCTTTTCACGCACAATGGCTGCCACTCATGCGGCCAAGTGCGGAAAATAGCCCGCGTCAAGAAGAAGAAGAAGGTATAAAGCTTCATAAATTCACAATCACAGACAAAAATAGCATTTTTTTGGATACGTAGCTGGCGACCGACGTCGCACTGACATCCTGATTAGGTAGGGCTCTAAGTACAGCCCACAATGGGGAGTGCTCGGGGCGCCAGTCGTTCATGTCATGTCATGTTCAGTCACGTTCACTCCCGAGCTTGTAGCGGGAACTCTTGATAAAAACTTGAAACTTCAGATCTTGCATAAATAACCCAATAACTTCACCGTACTGTCATTCGCGAACATTTTCTGATTAATTTAACGTGATATTAAACACAAAATAGTCCCTGTAGACATTAAAAGGAAAATTATCAAATAATTTCAATAAGTAAGTTCTAGCAATAAGTGATATCTAGCTGCGCTCCATGTGACCTTATGTAACATTCGTTTGTAAGTTATGGGACTATAGGTCTATTAGTATTTAAGTTTTATTTATCATTGTCTCTATATGACTGTGTTTCCCTGAATAAAATAAATAAAATTTCGCAACCGTCGTTTCCCGCCATTTTCAAGAGAACTCAAAGACAACTTTTATTTTATTATTTTATTAATGGACTCGACAGTTCGTCATTTGCCAATGTCATGTTACAGAAAATTCAATACATAATAGTCTTCTATCTTCCTCCAGGGGAGTCGCAGTAGCGTCTTCACCCTGGGTAGCCGCGTCTTCATGTCTTCATCCAGAGGAGACGCCGTAGCGTCATCACTCTGGACGAAGCAGCTCGACAGTCACGTTCACTCCCGAGCTTGTAGCGGGAACTCTTGATAAAAACTTGAAATTTCAGATCTTGCATAAATAATCCAATAACTTCACCGTACTGTCATTCGCGAACATTTTCTGATTAATTTAACGTGATATTAAACACAAAATAGTCCCTGTAGACATTAAAAGGAAAATTATCAAATAATTTCAATAAGTAAGTTCTAGCAATAAGTGATCTCTAGCTGCGCTCCATGTGACCTTAAGTAACATTCGTTAGTTATGGGACTATAGGTCTATTAGTATTTAAGTTTTATTTATCATTGTCTGTATATGACTGTGCGTTTCCCTGAATAAAATATAATAAATAAAATTTCGCAACCGTCGTTTCCCGCCATTTTCAAGAGAACTCAAAGACAACTTTTATTTTTTTATTTTATTAATGGACTCGACAGTTCGTCATTTGCCAATGTCATGTTACAGAAAATTCAATAGCCTTCTATCTTCCTCCAGGGGAGTCGCAGTAGCGTCTTCATCCTGGGTAGCCGCGTCTTCATGTCTTCATCCAGAGGAGACGCCGTAGCGTCATCACTCTGGACGAAGCAGCTCGACAGTCACGTTCACTCCCGAGCTTGTAGCGGGAACTCTTGATAAAAGCTTGAAACCCCAGATCTTGCTCAAATTATCCAACAAATTCACCATACTGTCACTCGCGAACATTTTCTGATTAATTTAACGTGATATTAATCTCAAAATAACCACTGTAGACAATAAAACAAAAATTATCAAATAATTTCGCAACCGTCGTTTCCCGCCATTTTCAAGATAACTCAAAGACATCTTATTTACAGAAAAAGTGCGGCAACAGTGTAATAACAAGCGCATGCCAGCGCGGCTCCGTGTTCGTCCGCGCGTGCGTGTTCCGCTGCGGCGGCGCGCGCGGCTGGGGGCTGCGCGCGTCCGCAGGCGTGCCGCGCGGCGCGCCCGTAGCCACGTACTGCGGCGAGCTGCTCACACTGGCGGACGCGGATACCAGGTCCGCGGACCAGTACATGTTCGCGCTGGATGTCAAGGCAGACTTACTGGAGGTGAGAAAGTTTTGTACACAAAAAGTATAAAATTACTCCTGCTTAATTTTTATAATTATTAATTTCTTCTGGCTGGAACTACACCATCGGTAGTAACCATCGATAGTCACTGATTCTCAAACTAGGTATAACCTAAAACAATCTCCATTTATCATTTAGTTTTTCGTTTCGCATAGCGCATATGCAAGAAAATCTCAAAATATATGAAAAAGGAACGCGTCATCAATTAAAAACATGATTTCTAACTGCAATGTTAGACATGAATTTGAGTAATTGCACAATTACTGGATAGATGTCGCTACCGTCCCTCAGACGAGAATATGGAGACAAAATTCACGATCTGGATACGAATCACGATGGCTCTATTGGAATAGAGCGTGCCACGGAATCCCGGGTTCGAATCCCGGTCGTGATGAAAATTTTTCTCCATTTATCATTTAGATTTTCGTTTCGCATAGCGCATATGCAAGAAAATATCAAAACATAGGTATAACCTGTATCTTCAGAACCAGTAATTCCCGGTTATACAGCTTACAGGCGTACGTACGCCTAATAGGCGTACTTTAATATTAAGTCCGTAATAAATTCCATTTCAGCAATGCCCCGACAAAGTGCAGCTGTGCGTGGACGCTGCGCAGTACGGCGGCGCGGCCCGCTTCGTGAACCACAGCTGCCGGCCCAACCTGGCGCCGGTCCGCGTGTTCACCGCCACCAGGGACCTGCGCCTGCCCACGGTAGCGCTATTCGCCACCAGGGACATCAGCTCGGGCGAGGAGCTCACGTGAGTAGTGATATATTTTATTTAGTCAAAACACATTTACACACAATTGCCGTTATTCATAAACCTCGCTTGCTTTAAATCGTGTTGCTATCCCTTTAACACTTCGTCAAAAAGGTTAAGACAGACCTTAACGGTGGCGTAACTTTATCACGTTTATTTTATTTTGATTTTATTAATATACTCGACTGTTCGTCATTGGCCAATGTCATGTTACAGAAAATTTAATATATTCAATAGTCTTCTATCTTCCTCCAGGGGAGTCGCAGTAGCGTCTTCACCGTGGGTAGCCGCGTCTTCATGTCTTCATCCAGAGGAGACGCCGTAGCGTCATCACTCTGGACGAAGCAGCTCGACAGTCACGTTTACTCCAGAGCTTGTAGCGGGAACTCTTGATAAAAGCTTGAAACTTCAGATCTTGCATAAATAATCCAATAACATCACCGTATTTTCTGATTAATTTAACGTGATATTAAACACAAAATAGTCCCTGTAGACGTTAAAAGGAAAATTATCAAATAATTTCGCAACAATTCAAAAAGTCTCAGTTTCATGATGCTGGTGGTAAATAACTATAATGTATTAAGATAGCAATGATTTAAATAAATAAATAACTTTTGCAGGTTCGATTACGGCGACAAGTTTTGGTCGGTGAAGTCGAAATG
This sequence comes from Tachystola acroxantha, assembly GCA_963506565.1. Classification (NCBI taxonomy): domain Eukaryota; kingdom Metazoa; phylum Arthropoda; class Insecta; order Lepidoptera; family Oecophoridae; genus Tachystola; species Tachystola acroxantha. The sequence goes on along the minus strand of OY735876.1, from coordinate 13,809,086 downwards.
GATGCGCTGCGAGTGCGGCGAGCCCGACTGCCGCTACCCGACGCGCACTGGGGACGAGGCGGAATCGTGATTGGATGGTCATTGGACGAACCATGACTGACTGAATATGCAACGGCTGGCTGTACTGGGAACAAACGGAAATAACCCGACTGCATCATCACTTTGATTAAACTTTTATAGCCTATGTCACTCCTACAATCAAGACGAATCTAACGACACCTCATATGTTAAAATCCATCGAGCCGTTTAGGCTGCAGAGTTGTACAAAGAATTAGACATACATACTCGAAAAACAAACCCTCCTTCTTGCGCAGCTGGGTAAAAAATTACCAAAACGATATTCATATACGGTTTTGAGACCAATGTTAGGCCCGTATTAATCTCAAGTGCGAACTCAGCTGGTGTTACTCAAGACGTGAAAAGCATCTCGGGTACGTCGTTATACTATTAATATACCCATGTTAGGCTATTAATAGACCCATCTTGAGCAGATACCAAGTTGCGGTTCGACTGCACTCAGCAAATACGATCTCAAGTGTGAGTGATGTCGTGTGCTGAGTTTTGTTTATTTACTCACCTTATCACTCACTCGCTTTAATGTGACCTCGCTCTTACAAACGTCAAATTCGTTTGACAGAATGTAAGAGCTAGCTAACGCTAAGCTTGTGCTCATAACTGTCTAGACTCAGGTCCCATCGAAGTCGGTATTCCATTCAAAAAATGAACTGAATACAAATTAAATTATAATTTATTTTATTTTTAGCTCGTAAGTTCAAAATATTATCCACATGTTTATAAAATCTATGAAGTCGTATATTTTTTTTTATTTTTTACCGTCCATTTCCCTTTACATATACGTTGTATATTACATACACCATAACAGCAAATCATTTTGTAAATAAGGTTATTATATTATGTATTTTATATGTAATGAATAAGTAATCATAATTAATTAAATAAAATGGACTACACTTTACATATTTGTTTTTATTTCCTACTTATCGGCAAGTGTTCTACTCCGTATGTATGTACATGAGAGCTTAGCGCAGGTATTCTACATGGAGTCCAAATAATACCACTGAACACGTAGAGGGAGAATCTCCCTCTAGAGCATGTGGATTATTACCAAATTATTACGAAAACCAAAACAAGACTTTTTTGGAAGTTTATAAAGTGTATCATAAACATAAGATTCTAAAAATATCTCAATCATCAAAGGCTGTAGAAGGAATGCCACAAAGGAGCCAACTTACATACATTCTATAAACATTAAAAAGTCGCAATTTTTGATGCCTACGGATTGAACAAACCTACATTTTCGAATCCAGCGTTTAAAAAAACGCTCGTTAGGATTCACTTGAAAAGAGTAGACACAAGACATCTTTGACGATGTAACGAACGGCCCTCCTCCAAATGTCAACAATAAAAAAAAATTCAAAGTTTCTTTTCAACGGATTTGTGGATTTTGTGGAAAAAGTGTTGTTTTTGTGTGTAAAATAAATATAATTCTACTATACAGTGTCTAATTCTATGGCATTTCACGGTTAAATGTGAATAAAACGGCGAAATCATGAGTGGTAACACAGAACCGACGTCGAACAGCATAAAGTTCGCTCCTATGCCGATCTCGGAACTGCTCGCGAGTTTGATGCCTTTGCAGACGAAACACGACAGTCCTGACGCTAGTTTTACGTCCGGAGACGACAGCGACAGTTCCTTTGGCCAAACCGTCGCGAAAAAGCCCACAACGCCCGTCAAAACAAAGAAGGAATTCTTAACCCCTTCTATGAAAACTTCGCAAGCAAAAGATATCAAAGCTTTCGCTTCAGAGAAGAAAATGGCTCTCAAAGATCACAATAAAGAGAATTCTGACGATATATATTCATCAAACCGGACATATCCTAACAAAGACAGTAAAAGTATCCATCAAGTTGCAGCATACCCTAGCTCAGATGTGAAGAAACGCAGCGTACTGATGTCACACAACGGTAACCCTAAAGTTGAACAGAGTCACGCCACTACTCCGCACGTAAGGACTCCAGAGATGAAGCCACCGAGTAGTATTCAGAAGCTAAAATCTGCTACGCCAAAGATTAAATCAGGTATCAGGAAGTTTACACCGGGTTCTGGACGAAAGAGCGTTAAGAAAACGCCCGTTTTGAGTGTCGCTCAGATGGGAGATAGAGTTAAGTGTAAATTATTCGCTCAAAAGCAGATAGACGAGCCTAAAAGCCGCTCGGAGGCAGCGCAAACACCTGCACCAGTTCCTGAGACCCCAGTGAACAGGAGGCCTGCGCCGGCCTCGTACATGGCGACGCCTTCGTACCCTCAGGGTATGGTCGGTGGGAACCCAAAGATTTTATTTAAAACCACTAGCATAAAAGACAAAAAGTACATGTACATAAAGAAAGTAGGCACAGGTGGATCTAGTGAAGTTTATAAGGTAATTATAAGTTTATCTATATAGTGGCATATCATAAAGCAACTATATTTATTATTTAATTTAAACAGGCAGCTTATATCGCTGATATGTCCATAACTTAGTAAAGTCTATAAATTATTTACTACAGTGCGCGAGGCGTAAGCTCAGGTTTGCATTTGTGTGAGTGTACACAGATAGTGTAGAGTGATATTGAGGCGCGGCGCGTCCCCAGCGGGGCGCCACCCTGCCGCGCACGCACCGCACTTCACCCTTTGTACCGCTAGTGATTGGCGATCACTCACACAAATGTAAACCTGAGCTGACGCCTTGCGCACTGTACTACTCTTGGTAATTGATTTAAAATACCTAATTAACCATTTTGTTGTTGAGTTAATTAACTGAGACAGCAGTGACAACATCATATGGGAACGAGTTCTAGGCTTAAAAACTCTATTGCTCATGGAGGGACATACATGATACGACATTGATGATAGAGATAGTATTTTTTAAATGGTTTCCTCGCAACCATCATATGTCTGGCATAGTGTTAAGATTTGGAAGTCAAGTTTATGAATGTTTCTATCAAATTGCTTAATTTGTTCTAGGTACTAGAAGTGGGCACATCGAGCGAGTATGCAGTGAAGTGCGTGTACCTGGCCACGGACCAGGAGCTGGCGCAGGGCTACATCAACGAGGTGCGACTGCTGCGAGAGCTACAGAACTCAGACAGAGTTATTAAACTTTACGATTAGTGAGTTACCTAATTTCTTCATATGTCTATATTGAACATATTTTGTGCCGTTTAGATATTGCTCAAAGGTGCATCAGTTCTTAGTCTATTTGTTTTTCGAAGTCTGAAGTTACTTGGCTATCTCTTAATTTAGGACCTCAGAATTTTATTTCTTTATACGTGTTTAGGGCTAAGAATCGGGTTGAGTGGTGTGCTTTGGGAGAAGCCTACGTCAAGCAGTGGACTGATATGGGATATAATATGATATGTGTTTAACTCAAATAATATTTTACCATTTTGTTTAATATTTTAGAAAAAACATGAGATAAAACATTATCTCAATTTAGCTTTTAACCTGATCATGACTCTATCATATTACCATTGTCATGATGAGTTCGTGTCGTTGCAGCGAGTACGACCGCAGCAACCAGACGCTGCGGATGGTGTTGGAGGTGGGCGAGACGGACCTGTCCTCGTTCCTGAAGGCGCGCGGCGGCGGCCTGCCGCCGGCCCTGGTGCTGCACTACTGGGAGGAGATGCTGCAGGCCGTGCACTACATACACGAACACGGTAACACGGCATTGCAATCACGACCTTATTCTTAGGTGGGGTAAGAGGCTTTGCAAAGACTATGAAGGTGGGAGTTTTGTGCATATGCCTCACGCTTTCAGTTCAACCACTAGGCCTCTGACATAACCTGAGGAACGATTCTGGTTGATGTACGGACACTGTCATCCTGTTTTCTTACTGTTTGTCGCATGAGGGGAAATGTTGCTCTTTGTTTAACTTCATCATGACCATATAATATTTGACAAATACGACAAACATCCAATAGCGAATACTTCTCTCTCTCTTCGTTTAGCCACCCTGTCTCTTTCTATCTTACTTAACCTTTTTTAACGAAGTGTGAATGGGATCATGATCAGTCTTTATATTGCCCCACTGCTCGGGCACAGACCTTCCCTTACATCGAGGGAGCTGGGGCCATGGTCCACCACGCGGGCCCAGTGCGGAATGTCGGATTTCACATCCCTTAGACGATTTTTCTTTTACAGCATGCCGGTTTCACCACCGTTTTCCTTTACCGTTTTGAGAGCACTCGGTAAATGGACGTAAGTTTTTCCGTCGAACAAACCGAGGATAACTCATTGGGCTGCCCTAGCTGGGAATCGACCTGGTCGACCTGGGACCTCCGTATCGCAAGTCCATTGACCCAACCACTCAGCCACCGAGCTCTTCTTCACCTTTATATATGCGCCCTCCTGTTATAGGTCTATGGGGGAAGTCTGTGGACGAGCCGCAGTAACTCGCACCAATGGATAGTTTTTAGATTTGTTACCCAACCTACTCGTATCTCCACCAGGTGTAATCCACGCGGACCTGAAGCCAGCCAACTTCCTCCTGGTGAGCGGGCGCCTGAAGCTGATAGACTTCGGCATCGCGTCTGCCATCAGCGGCGACGCGACGAGCGTGGTGCGCGCGCAGGCCACGGGCACGTACTCGTACATCAGCCCGGAGGCGCTCATGGGCGGCGCGGGAGGGTATGGCGCCTCAGCTGCTGACGGCACCGCACCCATCAAGGTACGCTGGAACACAGAGAAAGGTGTACAGGAGAGTTTTTAAGGTTGACATTTTCTCAAAAACTACTTGACCTATTGCAAAAATTCTTTCACTGATAGATAAATGTTAAAACTATGTAACTGTAAAATAATTATTAAATGTGGTGCAGTAGTTTTTTAGGAAATCTCAACCTTATTCAGACCCCCTGTATACTTATCTCTGTCTTCGAATGTACAAGACCCTTACCCTTCTCAAAGTCTTCGGCATGAAGGTTTCATCACGATGTTTTCCTTCACCGTTTTGAGAGCACTCGGTAAATGTATGTACATAAGTTTTTTCGTCGAACAAACCGCGGATAACTCATTGGTACATGTCTGCCCTGACTGGGAATCGTACCTGGGACCTCCGTATAGCAAGCCTATTGACCCAACCACTGAGCCACCGAGCGATACCTATTTATACGTATTTTCGTAAATTAAACCTCTTTGTCAACGTCTTGACACTTTCAGGCAACTTGTTATGAAGGCGAATACAACGTTCCACAAAGGTTAAGCTAACTTGTTTGTCTGCAGATCTCGTTCCGGTCTGACGTGTGGTCGCTGGGCTGCATCCTGTACAGCATGGCGTACGGCCGCACGCCGTTCAGCCACATACCGAGCCTCGCCAAGCTGGCGGCCATACTCGACCCAAACCACAGGATTATGTACCCGCCCGTGGAGCGTGAGTACACTTTTTTTAGAATGAAAACTATAGTGAACCGGTGACGAAGGGTGCGCGAAGAAACGTCACCGGCGACGCGGGCGTGGCGCGCTCACCTTGAGAAAGACCATCGAAATCGGTCGAAACTGTCGGTCTAATTGCAGACTTCAACAATATAAGTGTATTCGTTTATATACAGTGTGTAACGTAAAGGGTATATGAAGCCGAAGGTAAGTTCTTCAAACAGTGTAGTACTATTTGACAGTTTTAACATACATATGTCATATTCAATAGACGTTCGATAGTTGTTAGAACGAGCTCATGATATATAATAATAATAATAATAATTTATTTAGAAACAAAAATTAGTACAGTTTTAACTTAAACCTAGAAACAATGATCACTTCTATTTTAAGGAGTGTAGCTACCACTCTAGTCCCCACACTAGGATTCCCTGTGTCGTGGGGACTAGCGTCTTCCCAACAATGATAAGAGCTGTCTATGAGTTTAGACCTTGGTGTAGTTTCCTCCGACGGCCTTTAAAATGTAGATCATTTCCCCGCAGACCTCCCTCCGTCACTGATCACGGCGCTCAAGTGGTGCCTGACGTACAACGCGCGCGCTCGCCCCACCGTGCGCGAGCTGCTCTCCATCCCGTACCTGCAGCCGACGGGCGCGCGCGCGGCGCTCCCGCAATCACTACTGGACAAACTGCAGGCGACACTTACGACGCAGGAGTATAGGCTACTCATGGCTAGGTTGTAGTCTTATGCGGTTAGTCATAAACATCATTTAAAGTTGAAACCTTCGGACAATATCACGGTTGAAGAGGTTGAGAGGTTAAATTATAGCAAAACGTATGTAGTTTTCTCGGGTTAAATACTTAACCCAGGGTTATCTCGATATTGCAAGGGTCCCGTTATTATTTACAATATTTGCCATATACCAAAGGTATAAGTATGGCAAACATTGTAAATAATAATGCGATAATAATAAGTGAAATGGGGGTTTAGCTGTATTACACAATTCTGGCGATAAAAAGACATTGCCACATTTCAATGACTTATTACAGGTTTCATATTGCATAATCATAATCAGTATCATTTTCTACTACTCTCCCAACTCCTATAGAAGAATAACAAAAACAATGAATAAATCGCTTCGATTTCTTACTATTTTCTGAATTCATAATTAAGCTGTTTTTACGAATCGCAACTTGTACAAAACTTTATTTTAAACCAATAATTTTAATAAAAAGCGGAGATATTTTTACCGTTATTCGTTATCTTATACAACTTGCGGTTGATGGTGGGGCAGAATCTGGCATAGTCATTTTAGGGTCCCTTGCAATATTGCAAGATAATCCTGGGTTAAGTATTCAACCCGAGTAAACTACATGCGTTTTGCTATAGTTTAATCTAGAGTTATCTTGCAAGTGGGGGTAGAATACCATACAAAGGACGGTATTGCCAACGTTTGAGGACATTATATCATGAAATGCCAAAATTGTGGCCATAAAAAGTAGAGAAACGCTGTATTTCCCCCGAGTGCGCGAGCTGCTCCATCCCATCCATCCCGATCAACTGTAACACTTTGGATCATTCATAATGTCTGCGTCATAAGAGTTCAAATCGTACTGCAAGTGTTACCATTGATCTGCTGTCGTGTGTACGATGTAAAAATTATTTATTGTATAAAAAATTAAAATGATTAATTATGTAATCCATATTATAAATTGACGTCTATTTTACGGGCTGTGTAACATAGGAATTATTACATGCAGTTAAAGAATTTGGCTCGGAATGTAAATATTTAGTAAACTGCTTAGAACTGTGGTCATGAATTTACATTAGTTATGTATAGTATGCCTAAGCTCGCGGTTGACGAGATTTTTGATTCTGCCCTAGCGGTTAGTAGCGGAACTAAATTGTCACCAATCACCTTTGAGCTACGTCATTACGCAGTCGCTATTGAGTGAACTCGCTACAGCAACTCGTGATAATGGTTTGATGTATGTTTAGTCATCATTATTGATTAAAATTATATATAAAAAAATTATAGCCTACGTCACTCTTACAATCAAGACGAATCTAAGGCCGGCGCCAGACATGTGAGCATCTTTGCTAAGTTTTAACTACCATTGCAAAGCTTTGTATGTACAGTATCTATAACTACGTCATAAAAAGCTGTCAATAAACATCGAATTTGAGCAAACATTTGCGCTCATGTCTGGCGCCAGGGTAACGACACCTCATATGTTAAAATCCATCAAGCCATTTAGACTGCATGGCTTGCCAAAAACATTAGACATATATACTCACATACATACACTTGAAAAGCATAACCCTCCTTGCGTAATCGGGTAAAAAACGACGAATGAACCTAAGGATGCGAATTGAAAAATGTATGTATCTTTCCCGAGACAATAAAAATGCATTGCAGTAGCAATATAACTTGCGTAGCGAGGCCGTGCCCTGCGTATGACATTATTGTAAAAATGGCATGTAATTAGAATAATAAATAGGCAATATTATGAATTATAAATAGATTAATGACACTAATTTATATAAATAAATGCACTATACTTATACGGCGATGTTTTATTAAATGAAATATCGATATTGAAATGAATATAGTTTATTAAAATGATAAATATTAGAGGAGTACAAAAAAATAAATAGAATCTTAGTACAGCGTAACTTTAGATAAAATAATTGGCTCGTATAGCTTATAGAATAAACACTTTTACTTAACTAGCAAAACATGTAGCGAAATGCAATATATAGACTATATTTGTAAGATAAATTAGAATTTGTTTAAGACATTTTAAGGGCGCTTCTTATCTCTCTGCTGGGCTCAGAGAAAAGGAATCCATACCCGCTGCACATTTTATTTACCCACAGGTAAAACTACTCGAGTAGTAGTACGAAATGATCGCAGCAATCGATATATGCTCGCGCATTCGAATAGAAGGCGTTACGCATACTCTTCCGAACATCAGCTATTGACAAGTCCAATGAGATTACAGATCACCGAAACATGAATTTATTAAAATGCAATGACACATTCAGTCCATATGGCATAGTGGAATAGGCGAATACTTTATTAAAGTGATGATTATAAATTAGCAAAAGCTTGTCAAACGCGGCGTTTGCCCGATCAGTATACTTTAGTTAGAAATTCAAACATTATTTGCGATCGCGTGATATTTGTAAATCTTGTATGTATAATCTTGTTTTTGGATAATTCAACACTAGTTTACTACGTAGTTTGTATGGCGTTTTAAGCTATTATGATTTTGTCTAACTCTTTACTTTTAATTGCCAACTACATTCGTACTGTAATGTTAACGAAATTTATTTAATTTTCTACATTTGTCTATTCCATTTTTATTTGAAGGCTCTTATTAAAGAGGCAATTTCGCCAATGACAAGTTACGAGTAATCAAGTAAATAGAAAATTAAACAAATAAGTAAAAAATCATAATTTTGGATTGGCGAATCCAATCCAAAATGATGGATCTCCCGATATTTGTCAACTATATCCTATAGATCATTGCCAAGACAACGCGATCGCGAGAATTTGATATGAAGGCATGTTTACGTCACAAAATTAAAAACTGAGTCTTCTTATTACGTTGTAATGCGTCAAAATGTGATTACTGTTCGGGCGTTGGCCGCGAGCGGACGTGCGCTTAGTTCTGGAAGAGCGTGCGCGTGAAGTCTATGTAGTCGAGCGCGTTGGGGATGGGGCGCTCCGTCTTCTGCTCCACGTAGGGCTTCATGCGCGCCACGCAGTAGTCGGCCATCTCCTTCGTGAGGTTCTGAAATGAATCGGACCGTGTGAGTAAAGTCAGGAAATAAGTACGTACATATGTAAATGACATTATAATTTGTGATAAATAAATCTAATCTAATAGCGAGGACCTATTATTGGCTTACCGTTATTATTTTCATAACTACTTATTTATATAGCTGTTGGTATTCCCAAAATTATAAAATAAAAAATAAAGTAATGTTTACTAAACTCACAGCGTATAGTTCGTCCTTGGTGACGTACGCGCGGTCCTGGTGCGCGGTGATTGCGCGGAACGCGTTCTCGATCTCCTCCGAGGTCTGCACGTTCTCCGTCTCCTTGCTGATCATGAACGCCATGTACTCCTGCAGAGACACCTGCCCGTCGCGGTTCGGGTCCACCACGTCTGTGCACACAATCAATAAGTTAATGGGAATGCTAGAAATGTAACCTTTATTTATCTACCAGTCAACTTTCAGTTATACAGACAATATTAGAAAGAAAATACATTTATTCAGGCACAAACAAATATTAAAATCTTCTTTTCTTTGACGAGTAGTAATCACGGTCATTTTTGCAAGTTTCAACAAACGACAACGAAACGCAGCAATGTATATCGTTCAAGTGTCGAAATGAAAACGATAACCATAACGATTGAAGTCGCGGTCACCCCCCAGGACATGACACCTGAAATGACCTAGGATAGGCCGTCCTGGAGAAGAATGACTAGAAGGGCCGACCCTAAATAAATTGGATAAGGCCAGGCAGAAGTGTACCGTAAAAAAACATCAGGATTTTTTTCGTATATAGTTGATGATTGAACACTTTGGGCCATGCATGAGTGTAATGTCTTATTATTAATGTAATGGTCGTGTAACTCACTGAGTATGGCCTCAAACTCCGGGTCTGGTTGCCCCTCCTCCACCATGGGCAGGTCGTATCCGAGCGCGCGCAGGCACGACTTGAACTCGTGCTGGTTGAGGCGCCCCGAGCGGTCCTTGTCAAAGTGCTTGAACATCATAGAGAACTCCTTCAGCGCGTCCTCGCTGACACCTGCGCACAATGAATAAGATTTAGATTGACGTAATAACTCTAAGGGCCGCTTGCAATAAAATAAATAGATAACTCTGTAAGAAGGTAACCCATCTCAAATTTATTTTGTACCAAAGTTAACTCTTGAGTCAAGTTTGAGTTAACTCCTGTAAAAGACCCTCCCCTGTTGGCGGCTCGCTTTTATGCTGTTATTCATAAAGCTAGTTAAACCTCTCACTTCCATTAAATCGTGTTGTTACCCTTTCACACTTCCTTAAAAAAGGTTAAGATAGAAATGGACGGGGCCTAAACGGTGGTATAACATTAAATCGTGTTTATGAATTCGCGCCGTAGTCTATAAGACCGGACCATAGATAACTCAAGCTCGAGTTAACTCTTGTCAAATTTAATCCGAAGCTAAGTTCCAAGATGCGTCAGCGTAGCTTTATAGCTACATCCACAACCAAAGACAATGTAGCTGATTCTGTAGCGGTCACTTAATCGAATCCTAAACTTAAACGCAACTGTTATTCATATACTACAAAAAAGTAAATATAGCTAACTCCCTTACTTCATGTTAGACGCGAATCTCGTAGTCTGTGGGATGGATGAAACAAGGTTTTCGTCTGTCGCGAATCATAGTTTGTGGGATGGATCTAACAATTTTGTCGTTTGACGCGAAACTCGTAGCCTGTGGGAGGGGTCAAACAATGTTGTCGTCTAACGCGAATCTCGTGATTTGTGGGATGGATCTAACAATGTTGTCGTTTGACGCGAAACTCGTCTGTGGAATGGATCAAACAACATTCTGGTTTGACGCGAATCTCGTAGTATAGATGAATCAAAAAAGGTTGTCGTATGACGCGAATCTCATCGCCTGTGTGCTGCCTGAAGCTGCTCGTGTGTTGTGTGTGACTGACCCGAGTGGTTCCTGGCCTGTATCTGCTGCTCGAGGTTGTGCTGCATGCGCATGGACAGCTGGTCGAGCTGGTCCCACTGCTGCGCCAGCCCCACCGTGCTGTGCTCGGTGTACCGGTTGTCCAGGATCAGGTGCTCCTCCAGAGCGGCGCCTGCGAAAAACAAACACGTTCTTTTTGTTATGTGAGGGTTACGGATCGATTTAATTGTCTAATGCATTGTCTCATACATCTCATAGTTGCAACTCAATGGAGGGTTGACCTTCGAAAGGTGGCTGGCAGAGACTGGATGCAGAGGGCCGAGAGTCGGGTTTAGTGGCCTGCTTTGAGAGAGGCCTACGTCCAGCAGTGGACTGATACGGGTTGATGCAGATGTAGGTATCTGTTATATGCATATCCCCCGCGGAGTTAATCACATTAGCTCACTGAAGTAGCGTGCATGGAATGCAGGACTGATAAATGTGGAGTAACCGATAGTTATATGCCTCAACAAAAAGGTTAGGCATCGTCTAACATATGTAAAATATTTAAGGCGATACAATGTACAATCATCATCATCAGTCTATTTATATTGCCCCACTGCTTGGGCACAGACCTTCCCTTACATCGAGGGAGCTGGGGTCATGATCCACCACGCGGGCCCAGAGCTGATTGACGGATTTCACATGCCTTAGATTTTTTTCTACGGCATGCAGGTTTCATCGCGATGTTTTTCTTCACCGTTTTGAGTGCACTCGGTAAATGTACGTAAGTTTTTCCGTCGAAAAAACCGAGGATAACTCATTGGTACATGGCTGCCCTGGCTGGGAATCGAACCTGGGACCTCCGTTTCGCAAGACCATGGACCCAACGACTGAGCCACCGAGCTCTCTTGTACAATACACTACGCAATCTTACCCAATTCTTCCAGGCGTCTCAGGTCGGCCCTGCGCGCGCGCACCTCTCCGGCGCGCTGGCGCAGCGTATCCAGCTGCTGCTCCAGGGAGCCGGTGCCCTCCATCATGGAAGTGCTGTAGAACAACAACAGTAGTTACAACATGAGAAAATGAATTGTACGGTATAACAGAGAAAAGTGTAGAGGTTATTAGGATTAAAAGTTTCTTGAAAAATTACCTGACTGATTTTTTGAAAATTTATAAATTATATGTGCACTTAAATTATCTAGGGGGATAGCCAGCTGGCCTTTTTCTGTCCTGTCAAACGAAGATTATTTACTAATTTAAGCCAAAAATCTGACATTGACGGCTAGTAAAAATCGATGCAGCGCACCCCCGTCAGTAAAATATTTTTTATATATATAATCGGTCAAGTAGCACGTGATTAAGATTGACACGAGCTTCCAAATTTCTCTGATAGTATCGAGATAAGTATAAATAAGTTAAGTGATGTGAAATTTTTTCCCACTCCTCTACTCAGCGTTAGTACCTTGTCATTTGCAAGGTTTAAATGTAGATTAAAAAAGAAAAGGAAGATTATTACATAAATTCCGGGTGTTTTTGTTAAATTAGCAGAGGTCAAGACATTTAATTTATCGTGTTGATTTGAGGGATGACCTTCGCAAAATGGCTGGCAGGGACTGGATGCAGAGGGCCGAGAGTAGGGTTGATTGGCGCGCTTTGGGAGAGGCCTACGTCCAGCAGTGGACTGATACGGGCTGATGATGATGATGATGTTGATTTCATTTGTGTATGAGTTAAGAGCCACGTTATTGTAGCGTTCACATTTTATTTACAACTCTTTAGTGGTAAAGTGAATTAGTAATATAATTAACAAAAGAAAAACACTCGGATTAAAAGTTATTTCTCGAAGTATTTACAACAGATTTGAAGTACGTATGAATTAAGTCAAAGGCTGTTGAATTTCAAGCTGCAAAAAACATCGAGAGTACTATTTTGGCGTTGTACAACAAGTGCAATCTTGGACAAAACTAGATATTGATTGATAACTTCTGTTTATTTATTTATTCATAATAGAGACGTTTTACCTGAAAATAAAACGTTTATTAAATACTTACCTAATTCGAAGCCTAATAAAACAATATGAGAATAACACTCTTGATTTCCGCTTTCCGAAGTCATAATACGTCACGTCCGCAAGCCCTTTCCTCCCACGCGCACCCCGCACCCCACCACTACCGACGGCAGCTAGGCGGGGAATCGCCATTTCACTTCATTGCATCTCTCATATAAAAGCCACCAGGCAGAATTAGAAAGTGTTAGGCTTCGAATTAGGTAAGTATTTAATAAACGTTTTATTTTCAGGTAAAACGTCTCTATTAAATCCTGTACCGTAATTCGAAGCCTAATAAAACAATATGAGAGACGTGTTTGTTATCGCCTGGTGGTAGTGGTGGTGGTACCAATTAAATATGCCAATGTGATCTGCTTAATTGATTTAAGCAAAATATGTAAAGCCTTGTAGTATGAGGGAACATACTAGATTATCTTAATACATAAGCAAAAAGAGCCATACTCTATGCATCGAAATAGTACGATTATGAACAATCATTATCCTTTAGTAGGTACCCATATCATTTGTAACTTGTGTAACAAATACTTAACTGATTGTCAGTTTATCTACATTTGTACCTATGGTATGCCTTTGCGCTGATCTAATCGATTAAAAAAGAAAATATCCTTAATTTCATATGAAATCGGATATCTTGACCTTTTTGAAGGTATTGACAGAAAGGTGATGAAATCGGATATCTTGACCTTTTTGAAGGTATTGACAGAAAGGTGCCGCTTGCGGACATGTTAGGTACCTTAGTTAATTTACCCAACAAATTTCTCATCACCTGCTGTACTTACAGCTGTGCAGTTTAATCTAGTTATAAATCATCGCCTTGAGTTAAAATACAATTTTCACAATGTATACCTCTAGGTAGGTAAACCGTAAGTAGGTATTATACACTTGATGTTAGGTTACACAATAAACCCCTGATTCAAATTCGCCAAATTGTTTGGGTGTAAACTCTATAATATACAAAATGTATAGATGTATCAGAGAGTTTGTATCAATATGAAAATCCTCATTCACCTAGGTGGATCTCCCATCAACTTCTTAGTATCTGAGAGGAAAGTTTTAGAGTCTCGCTCGCATAACATGGAGAACAATGGCGTTCACGAGCTATATATTAGAGGCCTTATTTGATTCGGTTTAATTAATTAAATCGACAGATTTTAAGAATTGGTTTCGAAAACTGACCTGGGTGGCGAGTTTTGTTTGAACCATTCCTATTAAACCTTATCCATAAACTGTATTGTAAAACTTCACCGGAATAAGTTGCACATTGCCACCGCACTGCGGCGCTGTTTGCAACAAACGGCACAAGGAACCGGCCGTGATAAGTAAAATCTTTGAAAAATATATAATATATTCTATATATTAGAACCTGATGAAAAAATTCTTGCCGTGGGCAGGACTTGAAGTTGCGACCTTGCCATTCCGTGTCGCGCTCTTACCAACTGAGCGACCACAGGCCATGTTCACCGACAATCTTCATCGTATTATACATACATACTTAAAGGGTATGTTACGCAAATCCATATATCGGACAATAGTAGTAGTATTCCGACAACCACGTCTAACATTGGGTTAGAAACGAATTTGTATTACGCATTATCCATGCTCGGTGAACAAATTAGAACATTCTATATATTTTTGTGTGTTTCCATGTCTATTCTTCATTATTTTCTATGAACTAGTGCCTAATTTAAAGTATACTCGATTTATGGGAATAAAAAACTTGACTGTACGTTGAAGCCCCCGACCGGGCGGGAGGTATAATATGCGCAGCGTAGCCGGCAAGAAAATAACTTTGAATTCGAATATATGGTCGAGAAGCGCAGCTAAGTGAAGCCGACGCTCCGCAGTTACATAGCTGTTAGAATGCTGGCACTACATATAATTTCTGTACACTATATACCAAACAGTGCCACGCTTCAAGTCACAAGGTTCGTGGTCCGATTGTGAGAACGCGCTGAAAAGGATCGTAGGTACACGTTCACCAATGTTGGGTGCAGTTTGTACTTGGATGGGTGACCGCTAGATAAATTTTCGTATGAACCGTAAAACAATCGGTTCGGATTGTTGTCTTTTAACAGTAGTCGGTCGTTAGACAATTGTGACAGGTTTAGATGGAATAGGGTTGGTCACAAAACCACAATCATCATGCCTAAAAAACGTTCGCTTTGAAGCCTTTTCAGGTAGAAATCACCGGTAGAAATGTAACGATAATTTTTCGATGATATCGTTCCCTAATAAATTCACTACCTACAATTATGATAATTGTAATAGTGTAGGGATTCAAACAAAACAACATTATTGATGTTGTGGGTAGAACAAATCAGTTTGTATGTTATTGTCTCTCACCGTTGGTAGGCAACATATACACGACACGACACGACGGATATAATTGCTACAAAAACCAGCTTATCGTATATAACTCTGATACTTTGTTACACGCTGACAAAGGTCGAAAACCATTGGGGCGAGAATCATAATTAGAATTGAGTTACATTTTATTCTATTTCCAGTATCGTAACACGGCACATGTAAGGGCCGACCTGCCTGTGCTGCGCCAACTACCATGTACTGGCTCCGCCGGGGGAGTGACCAGTGACGATGGAGTTCTGTTCGCTAAAATCCGATTCTAGCAATCGATCGCCGTATATCCATAATAATATGCATACATTATTTTCTATCTTAATGTCTTTATGTAGGTAGTTGTAAGTTGAAAGATTTTAATCATGTAGTCAGGTTCATATCACTTATTGCAAGTAGATTGCATTGTTTACATTTTCTGCGTTACGTATTGTCGCGCCTTCGTTGTGAGGGTAGGCGACGACAATGCTGTTATCGTTTAGGGTCTGTCGAAGTGTTCGGAAATTAATAACCCGGCGAACGGAGATGTCATATTATGCACAATACGCGTACTAGTATAGTACGGCGTAATACGAAACCGCAAAGCGCGGGTGTTGGTGCTTGAAGTATGGATGACGTAATAGTATCTTCTGTATTAGAATGTAATACAATGTGAACAGTACTTTTCTAGCTTTGGTAATCATGATCTAGGAGTAGATCTAGGTCTAATTTCCGCATTCCAACCAAGATTGGTAGTTTCTATTATGATAAGTACATCAATGCAATGCAACAGATGTCTGTGGGTCCGAGAGGGAGTCTGTAGTCCCTTGACCTCTATACCATACCAGCTCAGCATACCTAGGCAGTGGTCCTCGCCACCTTTCAGCAGTTCGATTGGCATGATAGCACATAACTCTAGTCCCGTGGGGATTATGAGGTTTGCTTGTGGGTAGTCCTTGGTAAACTGGTTCCCATTTTGCCAATTTATTAATATCAAATTAACTTCTACGATGTCTGCGGAATGACAATACATCTTCATTCTTATTCAAATTATATTTCGACTTGTTAGCCACATGAAAGACCCATTCGCCAGGCGATCTCAGAGCGTAACTCGGGTTCCGGGTGGCAAATATGGTATGGAGGCCGCCTCTGTAGACGTATCGGAGACAGCGTCTGTAGGTGAAGCCAATGGTACACGATGGCAATCCAAATACTTTTGTTGTCGTAGTAGTTCTGAGTCACGCGAAAGTCCGACACTCGTTGAGTTTAAGAGACTTAATTGAACTCATCAGTTAGGAAACCCTTTGGGGAAGTACTGTAGGACCCCTTGGGATAATAGCTCGTTGTGCTTTCTTTCTGTGAGGCGCGGTGTATCCTTGGTGTTGTAGTCTCGTAACATGATGTCATGACCGGAATAAGGTAGAAGCCGGTATAGGAATGTAGGGCGGAGCCCGTTCTGTTCCCAATGGTGGTAGCTCAACTGATCGACATGAAAAGCATAGGACTCATGCTAGACGCGACTCTCCTGACCCGGTGGGACGAGGAAGAGTCCGCTCTGATCTGTTAATTGGAGAACGTCTCTAGTCACTCGGTACTTACTTACCCCTCTCCAATTGTCTCATTGCACCATTACTGATGTTGACCCACAAGTTGGGAAAAGGATATTTCTGTGGTGCACAGGAAATGCAATCCTTGTCATTAGTATTTATTCATACTATCAGCTTCCTGTGGCGACGCTGCATGTGTTGTCAAACCAGAACGCACGTGCGCGGCACGGTTTGCGCGGCACAATAACTATTAGATTGCGTTCTCACACCAACAACTCGTGCCACAATTTGCGCGCCAGCCAATCAGCAACAGTGTATGGTAATCAGCATTGCCACGATTTCCATTTTGAAATTTCAGCGTATTCGAGATTCCGAATCCATCTTTACACTGAACATTACTGTAAAACAGTATTACTCCCTCGATGTCAACAGAATACAGGGTTTAATGTTTCGTACACTAGACTTACTCCGCTGAAAAAATTAGTTAATCCTGGAAAAAAGCTTATCCTAATGTTAGTTAATCCTTGATAGTGGCGTCAGACTGCCGTAGAATGCCAGCTAGCGTCGCCAACATGTTGCCACAATGTACGTGCATTGCGAGTATTGTATTTAGGTATTGCATGGTATGCATATTTCTAAGACAAAATCACGTAAGTATATAAATGAAATAAAATATCGTGTTCTGTCCACTTCGCTGCCCTAATGAGTGGTCGTCTTATAGTTCTTGTATAAGCAAATTAACACCACGTGTATCAAATTAATATGAATATTGAAAATAACGAGGGTATTTTAAGGTTAAATAGTTGAAATCCAATATGTGCGCACAGAGCGATTGAATTCAGTACTCCTGGGCCAGTTACCCTATTCTGGGGGTGCGAGTACCCACGTGTTCGGGTGCCCGTTAATTACCCTTATGTTTGGACTCGGGTGTGCCTTGCGAGTTGCGTAGCACTAATGGCCCCAATACTGAAGAAAACAACTTCAATTTGCATGCTTAAAGTAATGAGCGATGTAACTTACAGTTTAGCGAACATTCCTTAACGCAACGTTGCTTGCGAGCGCCGCCGTTAGAACATAATATCGCGCCATGTTAAACACACCTGTTGCTGCTATCCTTCCATCTTCCGTATTCGTCTCCTCCTGCTGGCGGGCCGGACGTTTCTAATACTTTTATAATTAATAAAATCAAACCGAACGGTAACACCGTTAAAAATATGCACCACAGAAACGTGGTGAAATTATTTTATCTTTCACTTTTATAAGTAAAGATTTGCAAATACTTTGCTACGTATAATATGACTAAAATAAATTAAATTCGGTCAACCTCACGCTAGGTTAGGTTAGGCGACCGTACGGGTCGGGAAATTTAATGCCAATGAAGTGAAATGGCGATTCCCCGCCTAGCTGCCGTCGGTAGTGGTGGGGTGCGGGGTGCGCGTGGGAGGAAAGGGCTTGCGGACGTGACGTATTATGACTTCGGAAAGCGGAAATCAAGAGTGTTATTCTCATATTGTTTTATTAGGCTTCGAATTACGGTACAGGATTTAATATCATTTGCACCCTTACAGCTAATAACCATCGCGGTACAAATTTAATAATCAATTAACAACACAACATTTAAATCAGATACATAATTAAGTCAACTAACAACACAACATAAAATATTCAAGTCAATAGGATCACATTCACTCTATCATTCCCATTATCTCTATTTTTTTTTTAAATATGGCTTTTGCTTTTTAAACTTACACGGTTTGTATTTTAATTAGATTTTAATTAGATAAAACCGGGAATTACCGTTTTATCTAATTAATAAAGACTTTTTGGATAAATAGATACTCTTTAAATTATTGAATTATTAAATGTTTATATAATTTGTTAAACAACACTGTTCTTGATGAAACTAAAAATCCTGAATATTTTAAAGGGTCTGTAGATTTTTTACATATTATAACATGATGAAAAAATTCTTGCCGGTGGCAGGACTTGAACCTGCGACCTTGTCGTTCCGTGACACGCTCTCACCAACTGAGCCACCACAGGCCACGCCACGCCCACCGAAAATCTTCATCATTCATAATTTTTTACATATGTAGAAAACTTTTAAACTTTTACGAAACCATAATTCTGCCATAAAGTAGGAAGTTAATATGACATATCCACACATTGATCTCCTATATACAACTAGATACACAAAGGTCTTACTAAAACAATTTAAAAAAACATCCAAATAAGGGTCCATTGTTAACGTCCAAATAATGTCCAATAAAGCAAATGATTGGCCATTCATCCGTTTGGACCTTCTTTGCGCTCGGACATTTTTAGAAGGCGACTGTGTATCTAGTTGTTTATAGGAGATCAATGTATCCACAGTAATTATAGGATTATTTATTAGGGCACCTTTATAGAGGGTGTAACGGAAAGGTTATATGAAGCCGAAAGGAGGATGTTCAGCATCGGTAACTGAACAACTTTTGTTCTACGACTTTTCGATTAAAAAATAATTAATGTCTCATACAAATCGATCAGCTGACCGGAACGAAATGTATGAAAAGTCAAAATCGAAAAGTCGTAGAACAAAAGTTGTTCAGTTACCGACGCTGACCCCCCCCCCCCCCCCCCCCCCCCTTCGGCTTCATATACCTTTTCCGTTACACCCTGTATACGGATATAACACATTCGTCTGAATGAAGGCAGTATAACAGCTAGTTTTCGCCAAGATCACAAGCGTTCCGTTGGTTTAGTACAGAGTTGCACGCGACATTCGGATACTTTACCCGTTCCAGCCTAGCAGCCGATACCTGCGCACCAATAACACGTCAACACATAACTTATCACTACATATTACCACGTCAACAGTAAATGACATTGCCGCATTTCAATGCAGCTTTGCCCCACCTACAAAACTACGTGACCATTTAAGCTGTATCTATCATTTTGTTGGGGACTTATTACAGGTTTGATATTGCATAATCATAATCAGTAGCATTTTCTACTACTCTCGCAACTCCTATAGAAGAATAATAAATACAATGAATTATTCGCTTCGATTTCTTACTATTTTTTGAATTCTTAATAAGGCAGTTTTTTTTGACTCGCTAGATGTACAAGACTTTGTTTTAAACCAATAATTTTAATAAAATGGATATTTTTACATTTATTCCTTATCTTGTACATCTTGCGGTTGATGGTGGGGCAGAATCTGGCATTGTCATTTGTAAGTTTTTTTTTTCTCGTGTGGTTTAGTGACCTAACCTATTTGTCAGAGCTATTCAAGCCGCCCGTAGGCCTTTGGCGTAGCCTACCGACTGCTGTCAAGCGACAACAACCGGGACCAACTGCTTAACGTGCTTTCCGAGGCACGGAGGGGCTCAGATGAAAGTGTAACTAGCGGTCACCCATCCAGGTCCTGACCTCGCCAAGCGTTGCTTAACTTGCACGATCGTTTTCAACGTGTACTCGCAACTGGACTACGAGCCCCTTGTAAGTTATAATTCCTATCTATCTATAATAATAAGACATAAATACCTACAACAAGATAGTATAAAAAGATGAACCTGTCCTTTGGATATTTTGAAAAGAAGAATGGTAATGTGTTTAAGGATCTTTTAGCTTTTTGCCACTTTTTCTCCTCAGCGTTGGCACCTTTTCCTTGCAAAGTGGTGTAAATGTAAATTCAAAAAATATGTTGACGTGCAAAAATGTACACAACGTGCGTACTTGCAATAAAGAAATTTGACTTTGACTTAGCAATAACGTGTTTCTGTAGAGCTCCGTACTGTACATCGAAACCTTCACCGATTGAACGTTTCGTCGACGGTTTGTTCGAAAAAATCATTCACCATTTATTTCTGGGTAGATTTCTGATAGTATACTGACCGTGTCTCCGTGAGCCACTGGTGGAACGCGTTGGCGTGCTTGGCGAACTCCTTGCGCAGCTTGTCATTCTCCTCCTGGCGCTGCGCCTCCTTGGTCAGCTCCACGTCACGCTCCGCTGCAACGGAATATTCACGGTTAAAGTAACGCCATCATGGTATTTATAAGTAACCATCTAAGCTATTGTAAACTGCCAATAAGTAAAATATTATAAGTTTATTATTACTTCGATTAGTGTTCTATCTGAAAATAGGTTTGGTCACTAAATCACACGAGATGAAGAAGTGATATATCAAAAATATTAAGTATATCCTCCGCATTTGAATTCCTGCAAAATGGTGTAAAAGTAATTCTTTAAACTTTTTGATGTGCATAAATACTATATCATCATCATCAATCTATTTATATTGCCACACTGCTCGGGCACATACCTTCCCTTACGCCGTAGGGAGCTGGGGCCATGATCCACCACGCGGACCCAGTGCGGATTGGCGGAATTCACATGGCGATTTTCTTCTTCTTCTATGGCATGCAGGTTTCATCACGATGTTTTTCCTTCAACGTTTTGAGAGCACTCGGTAAATGTACGTAAGTTTATCCGTCGAAAAAACCGAGGATAACTCATTGGTACATGGCTGCCCTGGCTGGGAATCAAACGTAGGACCTCCGTATCGCAAGTCCATTGACCCAACCACTGACCGAGCGAGCTCTCTAAAATACTATAACAATCTGAACCAATGAAAACACATAACTCGGTTAAATCTTGATTATTGTGAAGAATTGTAGAGTTTATTATTAATTAATCTAAAGTTATGTGCTGTGTAAATATTCCTCAAAGTAAATTAATAAAACACATTTTTAATCCCTCGATAACTGCTCGCAATTTCACGCTGGGACCGCTTCTGACTCCATTACAGCTAAACGTTACCTATAATCTTGCGCAGATTGCGCCACGTCTCCTCGAGCGCCTCCATGGTGAACCACGTGTAAGGGTTGGCGCCCACATTAAACGACTTGATCTGCTCGTCCAGCGCCGCGAGCGCCTCGAAGTCGCTCTGGGCGGACGACAGCGACGCCTGCACGCAAAACGATTGATTTGATTTTGATTTAAAAATTCTTTATTATGCATGATTTTAGTTATAATAACAAGATAACACTTAATTAACAAAGTTATAATGATAGACATAATAATAATAATAAAACTACACTTTATTAGGCTGATAGCACCTTTACAAGTTTTCTAACGCAAAACGATGATAATGAAGATAAAGCCGCGTATTTATAAAAGTGATTTGTGAAAGAGATAGCAACACGATTTAAGGAAATGTGCTAGGTTTATGAATAACAGCAATATAATAAAAAAGTATGTATAAAGCGATGAAGATTTTCGGTGGGCGTGGCGTGGCCTGTGGTGGCTCAGTTGGAAAGAGCGTGTCACGGAATGACAAGGTCGCAGGTTCAAGTCCTGCCTACAGCAAGAATGTTTTCATCTTGTTATAATTTATTCACCGAGCATGGATAATGCGTAATTCAAATTCTGAGCAATATAATAATAATAAAATTTTATTTCAGTCTCCAGAGGACCATATAATGTTATTCAGCGCAGACCGACGGAGTGGCGGCGAAGCGACTAATTTAGTAACAATTTGAATTCAACTTTATTTACTTCAACAAAATAAATCTCAACTTTTCTATACCTTATGTCTGTAATAATTAAATTTTTCAACAAATTTCAATTTTCGATACTTGTCAAATACCCTATTGTACAGCTTACAGCAGATCAAGTGTAACACTTTGGCCTTTGAGCCGTTCTTATTATCTGCGTCGTAAGTTTTAAAATCGCACTGCAAGTATTACCATTGATCTGCTGTTGTCCGTACATAAGTATCTTTTTCCATTTTAGGTAATCTTGCAACACCTTATTTTTGACCTCTGATCCTTTTTTTTGACCCAGGTAAAACATGTAAACCACGTACCACCACGCCCGGGGGAGCATGTTGATTATGTCGGGCTCGCCGCCCTGAAGGTGCGGAATACCGACTAAACCTCCTGGGGTGTTCCACCTCGTGCCATTCTGGCGACCCGAACACTCCCCATTGTGGGCTATTCCCACAATGCATAATCCATTACCTTCCTCCTCCCCGTCCGGGCCTCGAGCAATTCGGGCGCCGTGCGGTTCGCGCACTGCTGACCTCTGATCCCAGTTCGATATTATAGAAACAATTTTCATCATCTCCCTCTTACAAACTATCGTCTCTTCGTCACTGACCTGGAACTGCTGATGCGCATCCCGCAGCGCGCGAATCTCCTCGATGGAGTTGCAGCGCACCGGGTCCGTCAGGTCCTCCTCGGCGTTCTCGAACCACGAATTGAACGCAGACGCCTGCGACACGCAAACAACAACAGATTAGCACACAGTAGTACAGTTGAAGACAGAGATAAGTATACAGGGGACCTCAATAAGGTTGAGATTTTATCAAAAACTACTAGAACTTTAATAATTCTTTACAGTTACATAGTTTCAACTTTTATCTATCTAACAGTGAAATAATTCTTGCAATAGTTCAAGTAGTTTTTGAGATAATCTCAACCTTAAAAATTCTACAAACTGTACACCTTTCTTTGTCTTCCACCGTACCGGAACAGGATCACCCTGTATTCGCTGCCTTCTTAGGGTCGAGAGATTAATCAGTGGTATTCTCCTTCAATATATTAGTTTTTGTGCGCGTAAGCTTGTATGTCTACTACTTATGTATCTTTATGTTTTTTTTAATTAACTAGGCTTTGCTGGAAGAAATCTCTCCTAAGAGATAAGCACGCCTGTGTACATCCATTCTCTCTCACTTATGTAAATGTACGTACTTACTCCGCTGGCTCAGCGACCCGAAATGGGTCTTGGCTGTAAATGTCTTTCGTGTACAATAAAGAATAAACGAATGAGGACTACTTTATATATTTTTGAGTTATACAATACCTTCTTGGCGAACGTGAGGTACAGCTCCTCAATCTGCCTGAACTGGTCCTGCAGGCGCAGCAGGCGCTGCTTGCGCGCGGCCGAGTCGGCCAGCAGGCGCTGCCAGCGCGCAATCACGTCGGCGTGCCGCTTCACTATGGCCGGCGTCTGCTCGTGGCTCGCGGCCACCAGCTGCTCCTTCAGAGACGTTATGTTCTGGATGCCCTCGTGCTCGAAGGCGGCGAGACCTGGACAATGGAATATGTCGTAAACTCTGTAACACACTCTCTCAAGCACTTTATACCGCTGTGCTGCGACATAAGCGCATTGAGCAGTGACAACGACCGGATAAGAAAGACAATAAGCCAGCGCGAGGCCTGTAGCAAATTCTATCAAGTCAAAATACCTTTGGATTCGATTGGCCTCGATTCTTAAGTGTAAAAAAATGATACAAATAAACCTTTTTGGATCAATTATGGGCGAATGTAGGTGCGCGGGGCCCGTAGCAATTGACAAGGTCTCATTTTTTTTAACCACCTTTATTATATTTTTTTACGAAAATATAAATTAAATTATATTTATTATTTTATTAAAATAACGTCGTTTTCATTTACTTGGCTGAATGGGTTAGATTCCCTTTGCCTACTACGTCAGAGCCACAGTACTTCCGGAATGCCTAATTTTACAGAAAACATTTTTTTTCTAAGAATTTATCTACGAAATAATTCTGAAAAAAATTCTACGCGAGACAAAATATTGAAATGGTATTTTTCTTTTTGGATGTTAATAATTTTTAGACCTTGTCAATTGCTAATCTTGCTATATGACTAATGCGGCACTGCATACACATGTACCGATACTAACCCGCATCGAACGTGTCCTGTTTAGTGAGCAGAGTCTGCACAGTGGAGAGGTCTCGTCCGAACTCGTCTGAGCGCACGTGCGTCTCCTTGTCCGCGATCCACGACTCCACCACGTCCGCCTTCCACAGCAGCTGCAGGTACGCGGAGTTGTCCACCAGCGCCGCCTTGCGCCGCGCGGCCAGGCCGGTCAGCTTCTCCAGCTTGGCCTGTAGGGAATGGTAATATTAGTTATTTTATTTGTTTCAAAAACTTACAGCTTTTATACAGGGTGATTGGAAATTCGATACATTCCTTGAAAGAGGTGATACTAGAGGTGATTTGCAATAAATTAGGCCCTATTGACGAGGTAACCAAAACGGTGAACGAAAAACATCGTGATGAAACCTGCATGCCGTAGAAGAAAAAAATCCAAGGCATGTGAAATCCGCCAACCCGCACTGGGCCCGCGTGGTGGATCATGGCCCCAGCTCCCTCGATGTAAGGGAAGGTCTGTGCCCGAGCAGTGGGGCAATATAAATAGACTGATGATGATGATGAAAGGTAACCACAACTCACACTAAAACTAATCCCGTGTTATTAATAAGTTGTAATGTGAAAATAATCATGCACAGAAAAACCGAAAATGATAGTCGTTTTTGTCTTCGTGTAGAGAGCTGCCCCGCTTTTATATGAAACCGCACCGCGGCTGTCCGCAAGTTAGTGCACTCGCTTTGGGAAGAGAAGTGAGTGTGAGGGCATGATGTGTGAGAGAGAGAGAGGGAGGGAGAGAGAGAGGTCATGCCCCACCTGCAGCGCCTTGATGCGGTGCGCGAGCGCGTCCGCGTGCAGGTTGCCGGCGGCCAACAGCTGCTCGCCGGCGGCGGACAGGTCGCGCACGCGCTCGGCCCGCGCGGCCAGCTCGGCCTCCAGCGCCTCGTGCTTCTTCAGCAGGCCCTGCACGGCGGCCATGCTGTCGCCGCACTCACCGACCACGACCAGCTGCTGCTTCTCACTGTATGGTAGGACAATGTTCACAAATAACTACTACGTGAATTCACATTCAATCATATGAATGTGAATTAAATTCAGCGAATAATTTTTAAGAGATTCGTAATCAGAGAAACAATTTAAATTCTTAAGCTAATGTAAGCCACTGCAATGTTTTGGTATACATGTGTTTGTATCATTTATGCAAATAAAGAACTTTCAAAAACTAAACTAAAACAAATAAGAGTTAATCGAGTGATCAAGACTATTTAAAGACATCTCTTTTAATCGTTCACAGCATTGCTACTTGGGAGTCCGTTAATCGCGTTTTAGTAGGAACAGCTTATTGGCAGGAATATTATTGGCAACAAAGGCGTGGATCAGGTCACCACGCCTCCTCCTCGTCCACCTTGGCGAGTAACTGTTGGTACGCGAATGCAGCTTGGCGGGTAGTCCGCCAGCGACATGGCCTTGAGCCGCTGCTCGATTTCAGGCACCCAGTTCAAGATTAGAGTCTCTTATTAGCAGGAACACTGACCTGATCCACGCCTCCTCCTCGTCCACCTTGGCGAGGAACTGTTGGTACGCGAGTGCAGCTTGGCGGACTACGCCAGCGCCATGGCCTTGAGCCGCTGCTCGATTCCAGGCACGCAGTTCAAGACCAGAGCTATTGACAGGAACACTGACCTGATCCAGGCCTCCTCCTCGTCCACCTTGGCGAGGAACTGCTGGTACGCGAGCGACTGTTGCAGCTTGGCGCCGCGCTCGTGCGACAACGCCTGCAGCTCCGACCACGCCAGCGCAAGGGCCTTGAGCCGCTGCTCGATCTCAGGCACACCCAGGTTGGAAACGTCCATCAGCTTCTCACCGGCCTCCTGCACCATACATCAAATCAAATCAAATATTTTTATTGTGCATAAAAAATATAGGTTACATAATTGAGTGTGCGCTAAAATCCGCACTAGGCAAGCCTGTCTTACGGACATCAGCGCCCCCTCTCCATGCCTAATACAATTCCGCTAACATCAAAATTAAAACAGATCACAATGGTACACATGGATGGCGTGTGAGCGAGCAATGTATGTCTATATATATATAAATATATATATATGTTGTTAATATATAAAGTTACATATATATTTATAGTACCTAGCGAATCAACAGAGATATATAAATAGATATAAAGAGGTGTAGGTAGTACGCTCAGAGAAATAATGACGGGAGTACGCAAGCGCTGGCGTTCCCCTCTGCCGAGGTACATGCACGAATCGTTCATCGCCGTTTATAAAAACTAGTTGCTGCGACCGGCCGTCATTTTGCTTCCGTACGTATCGCTGAACACAGCTCCCGAAAATGGTTAATTGTGCAGTGGTTTCATGTAAAAGGCGATCAGAAACATCAAATTTTAGAAAAGACGGTGTTTTTGATCATTCATTAGCAATTTAATTATGAATTTATGCTACTAAAACATCATAAAACTCATTTTGTTTTTCAAGTCTAAACGCCGAAAATCTCTTGGTACGAGGATACAAAATCTCTTGGTACGAGGTTGCTTAAGAGTAGTGATGGGCAACACGCAAACCACAAATGAACGAATGAAGTGAATGAAATGAATGAAGTTTAACTTGAAGTAAAAAATATACATTTTCCCTATACTTATTACTGTTTCATTGCAATGAAACGTTCATTACCATTAGTACCTAAACGGCAGTTCTTTTTGGGGCAACTACTGATGTGGATTGTTGCGGATGGATCAGGCAAATGGAAACTCGGATGAATCGAAATACTATAATAATTAAAATTACAATGAAAATGAAAACCTGTCTCTATTTCTACACACTGACAACTACCTAACTTTATAAAATAAACAAGTGGGTTTTTTTCTATGCCCGCGGAACCAACCAGTCGACAACACGTATGGTATAGGCAGTGCTTCCAGATGCATCTACTGTAATTTTGACTGTTTTACTGTATACTGTAATGATAAAAATACAGTACATGGGTCTACTGTAATTTTTATTTAGGTCATTGTAACTTATTTTGCCTAATTTATGCCCAAAAAGACTTGATTTCTGCAAAAATGTACGAAAACACGAACAAATTATTAATTATTTCCTCGTCTCACTCTTTCTCTCTCCAATTGGGTCGTAGTTCATGTGATTTTTTTAAAAATTCCATTTTTTTTCTTCAAATTTATCAAGGGATAAAGTAATACATAATGTTTTCTTTCTTTATATACCTTATCCAACGTCTAAAGTACTGTAATTTCATTTTCAAAAAAAGTATAGTTCCCTAGGAAAAATGTATTTTGAATAGAACATCTATAACTGAAATTCACGTAGGCAAAGCCGCGAGAAAAGCTAGTACAAACTACTTAAAAGACCAAAAATAATAATCTATAATCAAACTTGGTATATCAATTTCATTCGTTCCTTCACCATTCAATTCAATCGTTCTTTGTACATAGCACATCACTAATTTTTCGTTTGTGGTTGTCGTAAACATTAGTGTAATTACGACGAAATGTTTATTTGTGTGCGTGTTTTATCTTTGTGTGACGATATTATTTTCGTGTGCGTTTATATGGACGTGGCAAATTTTGTTGCGAGTGTGCAGCAATGTGCAGATGTGTGCTGTACGTGTTTACCTCACCTCCCCCAAAAAGTGGCAGAAAAATATGTACGGCTAAAGATAGGTAAGGCAACTCCCGTCCTTATTTCTCTGAGGTAGTACGTGTAAGGCGGAATAAATAGATGAAATAAGATACGAGGCATAGTAAATATATATATATATATATATATATATATATATATTTAATGTGTTATTTAACCGAACGCAATATGGTCTCTGTTTTGTCATAGTCAAGTGGCTGGAGAAATTTTTTTAATTACTGTTTTGCACTGTGAGTGGTTCAAAGGGTATATGTCGAGAATGTAATTTATTTTGTCGTAAATGTATGGAGCGAGACATATGTGTTGGTGGTGAGCAAATGATGTACGTCGGATATCAAACGGACATACATTATGACCTTTTCGTTTAGATATGTAGGAAACATGGTCATAGGGAAGGGTCTTATGGTGTCTAAGAACCGTGTTCAAAATAAATATCTGCCGAACTGTCATTACCTGGGTGAATGAATACAAAAGATGTGTAGGATGGCGATATCGTTTGAAGGTCATGACTTTTAGAACAGATCGCTGAGCCCTTTCAATTTGTATCATCGACGTTTTGTATATACCTCCCCAAGCAGTAATACAGTAACTCAGAATGGACTGGCAGAGAGCGTAATAAATGGTTTTGAGTAATTCATGGCTAGCTATATACCGCAATTTCTTAAAGATCCAGATAAGTTTTCTTGTACGGCCGGTAAGTGACGAAATATGTTGTTTCCAATTGAATTGACCATCTAGTAAAACACCAAGGTATTTAATACACTCGGTTCGTTCGAGGGGCTCGCTACATCGTAAAGAACTGTGATGGTTATCGAACCGGCTTTGTCTCTTTGGACCCTTTGCCCGCGACACGACATTTCAATGCACACTGATTTTATATGTAGGAAGACGCAGCGTCAACGCTTTGTGGCCTCACTCTTAAGCGCAAGCCACACAGCCAGCAACCGCGCGCGAGCGAGCTAGGCGGGCGAACTTCGTTTCACCTCTTTTACATACTTCGGTTCACACCGCGAGCTACCGACTAACCTACAACGATGTTCGCCTGCCTAGCTCGCTCGCCCGCCCGCTGGCGGTGTGGCCTGTGCTTCACATAGCTCCTAAACATAAAACGGAGTTAAGGGTATAAAGACCCGATAATAAACATAGATGTGTCTGCGTACCTGCACTGCCTGTATGGCTGGCTCGTGGCTCGCGAGCTCGGCCTCCAGCCTCTTGTGCTTCTTGAGCAGGTTCTGCACGCCAGTTAGGTCGCGCCCGTAGTCATCAGAGGCAACGAGCAGCTTCTTTTCCCTGTTCAAGACATTGTTACAATTTAATATTAAGATTGATGTCACTTTGAAAGTGGGTAAAATGTGGAAAAGTATGTTATTCTATGTGCCTGTGAAAGCGTTCGTGACCACTGCCTAGATGCAAAAGGCCGAGAATCGGGTTGAGCGGCGTACTTTGGGAGAGGCCTACGTCCAGCAGTGGACTGATACGGGCTGATGATGATGATAGTAATGGGGGGTTAATTGGAGGGGGGACAATATTTTAAAAGTTAATATGGACGGAAAAACTGAGTTCGCAGGCAATGACAAGTCAGTCCCACTCACTTGATCCACGACTCCTCGTCCGCGATGTCCCTGAAGAACTGGTGCAGCGTGTTCGCCTCGTGCAGGCGCGCGCGGCGGTGCGCGGCGAGGTTGCGCACGCGCTCGAAGCGCTCGTTGATGGCCGAGCGACGCGACCCGATACCGGCGCTGTCGAACTGACCGCTCGAGACCAGGGCGTCCGCTTGAGTGTTCATGTCTGGGGTTTAACAAAAGAAGTCACTGTAAAACACTTATTTCATAAAGATTTTTAATACGTATACCCTACGTATTCTCGCTCTGTATGGACTCGTCTTATCATTTATAGCATGGCATTAGTCTTTTAAATTTGTTTTAGAGAAAATCTCAACCTTATAACTCTCCTGTACACCTTTTTCTGTGTTGCACCGTACGTAAGTTTTTCCTTCGAAAATACCGAGGAACCTTTTTTAATAACGTATAAAGCTTCCCACTTCTGTGCAAAGGTCTTCTTCATACATCGATCCAACCCTGTATGTAGACGTCACATCGTCTTCTCATTTGAGGTCCCTGAGTCAGCGTAGTAGGACGTAACGTCACGTCTTACAGTTAACCTTAAATTTCTGTGTATTTTGTTGTAAATACAACTTTCAGCACCGCTCTTACCGTTGATCCTGTCCTCGTGCGCGCTGATGTCCGCCTCCACGAGCTGGTGCTTCTTCATGAGGTTCTGCACGGACGCCAGGTCCTTGCCAGAGTCCTCGGACGTCAGCAGAGTCTCCACCTGACATAGAGGTAAGGAATGAGGAATAACAGTCCTGACTCTTGGCCATAGTAAGATTCTGTAGTCCTGATAAGTATACCCAGTACTTGTGGAATCAATATGAAACAACGTAAATCTAAAGTGATCTAAAAGACACCGATGAGGTTCGCCACCCATCTGTCGTAATGTCTTTACAAAATAAGACACTTGATTTGGGATTTGGTATAGACGTACACACGAAGATAGACAAAAGGACAATGGGGGGGGGGACACACACACAATAAGGTTGAGATTTTCCCAAAAACTACTCGTCCGAATTTATTAATTATTTTACAGTTACATAGTGTCTTACAATAGGTCAGGTATTTTTTGAGATAGTCTCAAAATTATCAAGTAAAACTTATTCAAAAACAATAAGCCGACTGCTTCTTTTATAAAACTCCCCCATTGCTTTGATTATAGCCTATGTCACCTACAATCAAGACGAATCTAACGACACATCATATGTTAAAATACATCACGCCGTTTGGCCAAAGAATTAGACATACCTACATACACTCGAAAAACATAACCTTCGTTCTTGCGAAGTTGACTAAAAATGCACCTGTACAATTTTCTCTGTGAGACCGTACCTCCCCTAGCCAGAAGTCCAGGTCCTTGACAGCTGCGATGTACGTGCGCTGCTTGTTGGCCTCCTTCAGCTTGAGGGACTTCTCCGTGGTCTTCTGCGTGAGGAACTCCCACTGGTCCGCGATGGACGCCAGGCGAGCCTGCCAGACACGAACACATGCTGTAGTCACATTGCTATTCATTGCATAAATGTAACGTATTACGAATATGTTGAATTGAATAGGTCGACGAACACAGAGATAAGTATACAGGGGGCCTTAATAAGGTTGAGATTTTTCAAAAACTACTGGACCAAATTTAATAATTCTTTTACAGTTACATAGTTTTAACTTTTATCTATCAAACAGTGAAATAATTTTTGCAATAGGTCAAGTAGTTTTTGAGAAAATCTCAACCTTAAAAACTCTCCTGTACACCTTTCTCTGTGTTCCACCGTGCATTACATACTATAGCTAGATTAACGTAAGACTACAAATATAATGGAGTCTACACACCAAAGCCGCCGATACAGTTCGACGGCTCGGGCTGTTGTTCATAAACATGATTTAAAGTTACGCCGCCGTTTGTCCCTTTCTATCTTAACCTTTTTTAGCGAAGTGATAGCAAAACGATTTAAAGGAAGTGTGGTTTAACTAGGTTATTATGAATGACAGCATTGGTGTTTAATAGAAACAGGCTGTGTGAGACTCCATAATGCGAACTGGGAGTTCGATTGTCTGCTTTTCTTGACAAGTCTTATTTCAATGTGGCAAGATGGTACGTTATTTCAACGTGGGTCCTAACTCCCAACTTAAAATTGTTGACAGGACAAAGCGCGTGTAATATTTTTTGGCCTAGGCACCAATTCGTCCAAGTCTCGTTTTGACAAAAATTTTGCATTCTGTGTAAGTCGCACTATGTCCAAGTCGCATTTTGTCCAAGATACTGTCTGGCGGGCGCCAATATTTAATCGCGGTTTTCAGCATTTTTGAATGAAATTGCAGCTTGCAGACAACTTCTAAATCAAAAATACGTCAGTCCATGACGAACGCGGACTGGATCTTCTCCAAGTATATACAAAGACACCCTAGTATAGTTCAAAGCGAAGATAGCACTAGGCTATCTTTGTTCAAGCTCTTTATCATACCGTATATCAGGTATATATTCTGGCAGGGAAGAGGTGCATGTCGAGTCACAGCGCTGCACACCTCGGTGTCAGCTCAGCTGAAACATGCACCTTTTGCCACACCACTTATCACAACTATATTATATTATAACTTATTACTTAATTGATTTTTTTGTAAGCTTATGTAATTGGTGTATGGCAATAAACATATTTTCTATTCTATTCCAAGTTGGCCGCCAACTCTGTCTCTGCTGGCGTGTGTTTGTCCAGCCCCTGAGCCAGCCCGCTGCCTCACCTGCACCGCGTCCTCGCTCCCGCTGCACTGGCCGCGCTGCACCAGGTTGCCGCCCATGGCGAGCACGGACTGAATGCGCTCCGCGTTGGCCGCCAACTCGGCCTCGAAGGCCTGGTGCTTCTGGTGTTTGGACTGGATGTTGGCCGGGTCCTGGGGAACAAAATATCACTATTAATTTGACGGTTGATTTCGTAGAACATTATTCTTTCTTGTGACAGAAGAGATAATCAATTATCCCTATTGAGTAACTAGGCTCGCTGATTGCTATAAATGAAAACGATTGAGAATCTGATGAAAATTGAAAATAATTATGTCAATAGACTATTTTCTAGGGGGTCAGGGACGCAACTGCTATATAAAAAACACAATAATTTAAAAAAATATTAAAAATAAACTATAAGATTCTAAATGGCCAGTCGCTAACAGTTCCCAAAGACGAATGTGGAGAGAGTTTTGTTGAACAAATTCGGGGTATATCGCTGGAGGGAAGTGGAGAGAAATCTGGACAGACTGTTGGCATAAAAGTGGCGGCAGTCGGTGAATAGTGCCGTCTTGTCGGAGACACATCTCGTGGCCCAGAGCAAGCGAATAGAAGTTGAATATTTGAACTTTCTTGCCGCGTACAATGCGAAAAGTGGAATTATCCCTCGCTGCCCATCCGCAGAGTTGATATCGGACGGTTCAAGAGAAATATGAATCGAGCTGGCTCGTCAGCCTGCTTTCGAAAACCATTGACTAGTCGCTAGCGAGCGTACTTACGTTGACAACTCATGGTAATGGCTTAGATAACGTATAGCTTACCTTGTAGCTCTCCTCTGTGGCCAGCTGCAGCTTCTCCGCGATCCAGTTCTCCATCTCGTCTGCGTCGCGCGAGAACTGCTGCAGCGTCTGCTCGTCGCCCAGTCTGTGGACAGTCGCATTGTCAGTTTGACAATATACAGGGTGATTAGAAATTCGATACATTCCTTGAAAGGGATGATACTAGAGTTGGTTTGCAACAAATTAGGCCCAATTAACGAGGGGTCGAAAATGAGTGGTTACTGAGTTACGTTAAATATAACATTGAAAAAAAAATCTAACCTCGTGATTTATGACCTTTATTTTTGAGTTAATGGTAATTTTAGGCATGCATTTTTTAAGGTAATCTCTACTTTATCAGCTTTCAGAAAAGTATTAGTCGAATTTCTAATCACCCTGTATAAATATGTAATAACATTAAATTTCAATCATCACTTGTATATTAATTTTACATGAAGCAAAGCACCTAAGATAACAATATTTTGCGAATCGATCCAGCATCGGGTCGCTGAGCCAGCGGAGTAAGTAAGTGCAATACCTGGATCGTTTCTCGATGAGCGCGTCCTTGAGGTGGCGCCATCTGTCGAGCACCTGCTTGCGCTTCTTGTCGATGGGGTCGGCCGCGTAGTGGTCGGACGCGATCAGCTGGTCGGCCAGCGTCTGCAGTTGAGCTATCTTCTCCTCCTGTACAACATTGCACATTGATTTTATGATATTTTCTTGGATATGCGCTATGCGAAGCGAAAATCTAAATGATACGATATCACGGTGGCTCTGTTGGAATAGAGCCTGCCACGGAATGGCGAAGTCCCTGGTTCGAATTCCGGTCGTGATGAAATTTTTTCTTAATTTATCATTTATTGCACACTGAATTATCAAAAACTACATTATTGGAGATAAGGGATTGGATATCGATAGTCGAATAGAAAGATTAATTAGAATTCTAGTGTATTTTGATCTGATTTAACGTATTTTAATTTATTTCATAATGTAAGTATTGTACTACATACCTATTATAAATTGACTATGTATTTTTGTAAGCTAGATAGATAACATAATTATAATGTGACATTTAAGACTGAATTTGAATTATTATAAATTGTATTATTCTAAAATATAATATTGCAGTGCCCTTTCAGGGTTTATGTCAGCACTAAAAAACCTGTAACAAAGTCAAATTTCTTTTCTTTATTGCAAGTAAGCACGTTGTGTACATTTTTGCACGTCAACATATTTTTGAATTTACATTACCACCACTTTGCAAGGAAAAGGTGCCAACGCTGAGGAGAAAAAGTGGCAAAAGAAATAATCAGCATCTTTTAAAATTACAATAACACAATTACTACTAATAATGTTACCACATAAGGCAATGAATAAATGAATTGTGAACAATAAAATTGTACTGACATGAGCATTGATAGCCTTATCGAAGTCCTCGTGTTTCTTGATGAGTTGCTCGACATTGTCCGAGGACGGTTGGTCCGGCTGGTCGTCGGGCGCGGGCGACAGGAACGCCTCGCGCGCGCCCATCCAGCCCTCCGCCTGCTCGCAGTCGCGGTAGAACAACTGAAGCTCCAGGTTCTGGTCGAGCTTCATGCGACGGGCCACCCACGCTCTAAGGGCAAGAAACGTATTGTCAGGCTCCAGTACACAATGCCTGATGCTGGCCCACTACGGGCCGTCGCCATTATTGTATACATGGTACCATTGATCTCCTATAAACAACAAGATACACAGTCTGCCTTCTAAAAATGTCTGAGCGCAAAGAAGGTCCAAACGGATGAATGGACCCTCTGGACATTATTTGGACGTCAACAATGGACCCTTATTTAGACGTTTTTTTTAAATTGTTTTAGTAAGGCCTTTGTGTATCTAGTTGTTTATAGGAGATCAATGCATGGTACGGTGGAACACAGAGAAAGGTACCACAGGTACAGTAGAGTTTTTAAGGTAGAGATTTTCTCAAAAACTACTCGACCTATTGCAAAAATTCTTTCACTGTTCGATAGATAAAAGTTAAAACTACGTAACTGTAAAAGAATTATTAAATTCGGTCCAGTAGTTTTTGAGAAAATCTCAACCTTATTGAGGCCCCATGTATACTTATCTTAGTTTTTAGTTTTTATTAATGGGCTTTAAATTTAAGATTTTAAATTAAGTACTTATGCGAAATTAGCGAGTACCTATGTACTCTGAGATTAGCGAGGTTACCGAGATTAGGACCGGCCTGAAAAGCAGCGTACCGCTGAGGTCAGTCCTATTCATCTGTATATGTTATGTTATTTCTATATGTAAGTAAGTAAGTAATCTCGTTATTTCTATATGTAAGACAACCATGTACCTACCTACAACATTGTGCAGATGAATAAATATCTCTTTATTTATTTATTTATTTATTTTATCTAAGTCTTCGACTGTACAATTACAAGAATTTTTGCAATCGGTTAAGTAGTTATTGAGAAAATCTCAACTTTATTGAGGTTCACTGTATATTTATCTCTGTCTTAGTGTACAATATACCGCACAATTGCAGAGGAGGATTGATCGTGGCGCGCAATGGCGATTGTAATGGACTGTATATTTCGTCCAATGAGCGCGCAGGCACGCCTGCCTGGCTGGCCGGGGGTTTGTGGCGGGCCGTTTGAATATAAAATTTTATAACTTTGAGGATGTCCAAACAGCGATGATATCGTTTTATTGCGCACTCGGTGTTCACACAATCGTCCATGTTCAGTTCGCCACTAATCGTTGACAGGAAAGTGAAATTTTTAGTTTCAAGAAACAATAAAACAATCCTATAAGTAAAATTAAAACTATAGTGAGCCATTACTATAAATTATTATATATAAACGGATATCACTCATTTATATTGTTGAAGTCGGCAATTAGACCGATAGTTTCGACCGATTTCGACGGTCTTTTTCAAGGTAAGCGCGCCACGCCCGCGTCGCCGGTGACGTTTCTTCGCGCACTGTCGGTCTAATTGCCGACTTCAACAATAAGTCAAAGTCAAAGCGTCTTTATTGCAATATAAGTGAATGATATCCGTTTATATACAGGGTGTAACGTAAAGGGTATATGAAGCCGAAGGGAGGGTGTTCAGTATCGGTAACTGAACAACTTTTGTTCAACGACTTTTCGATTTTCGCGAATTTATTTTTTGACTTTTCATACATTTCGTACCGGTCAGCGGATCGATTTGTATGAGACATTAATTTATTTTTATTTTTTAATCGAAAAGTCGTAGAATCAAAGTAGTTCAGTTACCGATACTGAACACCCTCCCTTCGGCTTCATATACCCTTTACGTTACACCCTGTATAACAATCCTAAAAGTAATCCTAAATTTTAGGGTGGTAAAAGCACTCACTTCTCCAGCTCCTCCCTGGCGTCTCCCATTGCGCTGAGTTTCTCCTGTATGTCCAGGCTGGCGTAGTGTCCGCCTTGAAGCAGGTTCTGGCCAAACACCTCGAGCGCCTGGAACGTGCCGGCGCGCGCGTCCATCTCAGTGCGATGCTCCTGCGTGCACGGAACGGGTGAGATAGGTTTAGGTTAAGATGTTAATGGTCGTACCAAGAGGCCGCTGCAGACGCTTCAACCTCAAGGGAACAATTTTCATTTATTTGGCGCATTACGAAGACCTAATTCTAATACATAAAGGTTAAGGATAGTTCTATTAATTTTTTTTTAAACGACTGCTAGAAATTTAATCCGCTTTGATTATTTTTTATAGCTTATGTCAGTTCTACAATCAAGACGAATCTAACGACACCTCACATCAAGCCGTTTAGCCTGCAGCGTGTGCCAAAGAATTAGACATACATATTTATACCGCAGCCCAAATCAAGTGTCTTATTTTGTAAATAAAATATGATCGTCTAATTACCTGTTGTGGTGTAACACTGAAGGAACTGATTGATCAAACCTGTTCATCACTGTGAAAATAAAGTGACCGATCTAATAATGTGAAAATAACTATGCAACAATCATAGAAAAGCTTAAAATGTTACTAAGGTAGGATAGTTTTTGTTTACAAAATAAGACACTTGATTTGGGCTTCGGTTTACATACATACACTCGAAAAACCTAACCTTCCTTCTTGCGTAGTCGGGTAAAAACCTATCTCGATTTGTATACTGTATCAAAAATGTAGCATAGTGCATACAAATAGTGCTGATTTTCAAGCACCGCCTATCAAGGAGCAGTAGATACGGGTTTAACGACCCACATATATATTATCTTTGTATTTATACTGAATATATTTTGAATATTTAAAGAATATACAATAGGTCGGATTGTAATCCCTTGGAACTTCCAAGACAATGACAACGCGCCCTGGCGAAATAAACTAGGAGAACTGGCTACGAATGACATGGGAAATGGAAAGATGTGTGAGATGGTTTTATGGACTGTGTTTGAAATAAATAAATATTATTATGACAATCTTGTTTGAACTTTCTGATTATTATTATTTACGGGAATGCTCCGATATCGAATTTAAAAAATAATTTTGACTTCACAGAATTCTTAAACACAAAAAATAAAATAATATCGAAAACTCCACAAACACGTAAACAACGCAAAGAAAATTTAAAATATCACACGAAACCAATAGAATACAGTCGTTTCCAAAAACAATACTAAAAGACACACATTGTACAACACAGAAATTATAGAAAAGAAAAGAAATGTGTTTCCAAAATATTTGAAAGTGACTGTATAACACCAACAATTATAAAAATTGCAAATTATATAATACCAATCAAATTGAAGTTATTGTATTAATTTTGAAATCTCGTGGCTCTAATTTTATTGTGTTAGTTGAATAATACAAGGTGTAATAAAACATTTAACCTTGTTCGTTTGCATTGGGGTTTCAGTAGCGATATTTATTTTTAAATTATTATATAGGTAGGTAGGTATGTTTACGGATTACATTCAGGTTTTTGGTTGAAGCGTCCAGTTCAGACCGACAATTTAGATCAGTTTTGACGGTGTTTTTCGTCGAGACCGGTCGAAACTGTCTGCTTCAACCAAAAAAGTAAATGTAATCCGTATACATGTAATTTGAAGTAATGGCTCTCTATAGTTTAAATTCAAAACAAACTAGTTTAAGTTAAAATTAACAATAATAAAGTCATATTAATAGGGTCTCGAATTGACCCATCAATGATTTGTTGAGGAAAGGTATATTGGAGGTTAACATTCTTTTTGGATATTGACCCTAAACTCCAAAGCAAACGATCAAAATCAATTTCCTTACACCTGCATTTCCTATTGGTTACGATTATTGTAGGACACGTGTAACCCCACCAAAACTATGTTAATCTATTGTGTACAGTACAGTAGTAGCCACATTCGGTACTGATTACAACCCTCCAAGAGAGATTTGCTTTACTGCTGTACGCTGTAAATTGATCAGTGTTCTAAAGTTATGTCTAAATTATAGAGATGGGTACTGCTTTGGATTGGTTATTTTGAGCGATTCTTTCATTGATGAAAATATAAAGATTCTAAGCTATTGGCATAGAGTGTACAATGGAATGGCAAGGTGCCATAGAACCTGCCTACACAGAACCTTCGTTTGTAACTCAAGATTAGCTAGACACCAGTTGTTGGATCGCTGCCGATCTTGAAGGAGAATTCACGTTTCTATTGAAATATACTCGGTGTAATCATGATAAATATTAAATTGGTAAGGATTTTCTGCATGTCGTAGAAGAAGAAAAAAAAATCTAAGGCATATGAAATCCGCCAACCCGCAGTGGGCCCGCGTGGTGGATTATGGCCCGAGCTCCCTCGATGTAAGGGAAGGTCTGTGCCCGAGCAGTGGGGCAATATAAATAGACTGATGATGATGATGAAGGTTTTTTTAGTAAATCTAAACTGCAAAAAAACTGTATAAATATATCATAGCTCTGTAGAAAGACGTCGGGAGGCAGATCATACCACATTCTGCATGTACGCGGCCAGAATGTAGCCAAGAACAAACTATGATAGGCCGTTTATTTTATTATATGCTAGCGTATCCAGATTGCGTACGTTAATAAAAATTAAGTACGTTAAGGTACGCTAAACGAGGCGTCCCGCTCGCTCTAAAGTAAACCATACACGCTACGGTCTACCAGAGAGGTTACCTGTGCAGGTCAACCTCGTGTATGGGGACGTTCCGATGTACCGGAGCGGTCACAGGTACACCGTACGGTGTGACTCGAAAGAATTGATTTTCGATCTTGCGCCGGTCGTCTGCGCAGGTTCAAAAAACTGCACAGGTTCCGGTCTACCTGCGCAGGCATACCTGTGCAGGTACACCTCTCCGGTAGACCGTAGCGTGTGTGGCCGCCATTACGCGACGTAGGCTTTGTGTTTAGGATTTGATTCGACTTAGTGACCGCTACTATAACTATATTATATATAACTATGAACTTTTTGGCAAGACACCAAGTGGCACCCATCTCTATGTAATACAAACAACATCTATTGTAGTGAGTGAGTGTGTGTGAGTGTAGCATATAGTATAGAGTTAGGCTTGGCACACATGCGTGCAAGGCGTCTGACCTGCGGCAATATGCCGTACCGCGCGTCTATCTCCAACCGCTGGCTCTAGAAATATCAGCTGCGTTACTTAGGTGGCTACTTAGCCTAATGAGGCGTGTATGCTTGGAAAAATTGGCTTGTAGCGATATAAACTGCTAAGCGATGGCATAAATGGACAGTAGTTGAGCTGCCGATTTTTTTATGGCGAAAATCCTATCTTAAGAGACTAGCGTCTTTCGAGCGTTGAAGTCTTATCAGCGCGACGCATGCTCGGCGTCGCCGTCACATCACATTGGCGTCTTTCGAGCGTTGTTGTCCTTCACATTTTAATTTTCCTTTGGATGACAAAGCTCGAAAGACGCCGTTGGTGCGAGGGCGCCGCCGGGCAAGCGTCGCGTCGTCGCTGCGCGGGTGCTGACAAGACATCGACGCCCGAAAGACGCTAGCTAGTGTGGAGATCTTAGGCTAATAGTCATAGACAGTTTTGAGTATGGACTTTTGAGTTCGGTCTTGCAACTGTTAGTTAAATACAATTTTGACAGTCGTAAGTGGGAGCTCAAGGTGCGTTTGTGGCATAAAAATATTTAAGTAACGGTTTAGTAAGGTAGATTACGCCGTGGCCTAACTTGAAAGTTGCTAAACCACCTATTTTATAAGGCGAAATCAAGAACCGCCTAATTTTAAGTAGTGTTTATCACTACAAGCCATTGGGTTTAAACAATTATTACAGTATAAATATGTTTTAGAACTTTGTCGATGATTTCTGTCAGTTCGTGTTCACAATCGTTTCCAGACAAATTTTCGTGGAATCGTTTTGTTAAAAGGTATAAAGCACGATTTGACCATTAATAAATCAGGTAAATTGGAATATCAAAAAACTAGTTACAGATACATCTTCAGAATGATTTAAGCAATAAAAAATTTAGTCACTACCCTATTCTACTGAAAAGTTCGGAATTATTTGAATCTCTTATAACCAGCACGTCATTTTTAGATAAAACTGCTTACCAGCTTGTGAAGAACCCAAGTTCAAATTGTGGAGATTCTGTCTCATGTTCTAAAAGTGCTATCCCTTTTATAACATTGAAGTAGGAAAGGGAGGCAGCATTACACCTGTTACATTTAGGCTTTAATAAATGCACACTAGAATTATTATCACTGTCACCTTATTATCAAAAGAATACAATGAGAAACGATTGTGAACAAGAGAGCTTATACCAAAGACATTGAGAATTTGGAGGCGTTAATTAAATTACAAATCCAATTCGATACTAATTGACTTCTTATCGACTATTCGGCGTACGTACCTGGTGTCTCTCGAGCAGCGCCTCCGCGCCGGTGACGTCATTGGCGAGCTCGTCCGAGCTCACCAGCGCCATCATGGAGGTGATCCACGCCATCAGGTCGCGGTAGTCGGCTAGGAACCTGCATAAGATATGAAATATCATTTAATGCAAGTAAGAAAGAATGCTATTAGCTGGTGGATATAATAAGAAATGAGATGTGAGAATAGAAAGGGCATAAGGCTGCTTTTGCAAGCTGAAGTGTCAGTGGGCTGGTCACATCTGTCGTAGAACCGATAACCGATGGGGTAGACGAGTTCTCGAATGGAGGCCACGAACGGGTAAACGTAGTGTGGGACGCCCCCCGAACAGATGGAGGGATGACCTTCGCAAGATGGCTGGCAGAGACTGGATGCAGAGGGCCGAGAATAGGGTTGAGTGCTTTGGGAGAGGGATATGTCCAGCAGTGGACTGATACGGGCTGATGATGATGATGAAATCGAAAATCTATATAATTTATTACCTGGTTCTGCCTAGCAGTGATAGAGCTGGAGTCAGCGAGGAATTTTTTTAAAAACTTTTTTTAGTGTTTTCACCTGCCTGGTCGAGGCCACGCGTGACCAAAGGGCTGGCGGCTACTTTGCCCAACGGGTCAGCCTTTTGGGCACATTGCCAATTGTGGGGGACTTGGCGCAGGTTTTTTTTTAAATATAATTTTGTTTAAATAGTTTAGTTTTAATTTTTTTTTCAACATATGATATGTAGGTGTATAATAAATAAGTGTTTTCAAAAAAAACAGTATCCGCTTACCTCTGCAAGTCATATGAGTCCAGCAGCTTCTCCTTGCGCGCGTTAGCCCTCGCCTGCAGCTGTTGCCACGCCTCGTTGATCTCGCGCTGCTTGCTGTAGGTCGCGTCGGCCGAGTCGCCGTGCGTAGACATCAGCCGGTTGGCCGTGTCGTCCAGTTGACGGATCTTATCGCCCAAAGCGGCGAGGTCGCGTTCCAGGCCTTCGTGTTTCCCTGGGAGATTTAAAAAGATTATGAAAGTACATCAAGTAACACTTTGGACCGTTCTTATTATCTGCGTCGTAAGAGTTGAAATCGTACTGCAAGTGTTACCATTGATCGGCTGTATCCGCACCTCAAGTGAAATAAATGTATATTACATATTTTTACTCGGAATTTATTTTTATGCATTATGCCATGCTCGGCGAACAAATTCAAATCATAAAAATGAAATGAATAATTTCTAGCCGTGGGCAGGACTTGAACCTGCGACCTTGGCATTCCGTAACACGCTCTTACCCAATTAGCCACCACAGACAGGCCACAGTCCGACCACCGAAATTCTTCATCGTATT
Organism: Tachystola acroxantha; assembly: GCA_963506565.1. Classification (NCBI taxonomy): domain Eukaryota; kingdom Metazoa; phylum Arthropoda; class Insecta; order Lepidoptera; family Oecophoridae; genus Tachystola; species Tachystola acroxantha. The sequence continues at coordinate 13,766,369 of OY735876.1, read as the reverse complement.
ATACATACTAAGCCACTTGTATGTGCGCAACGCCATCTATCGGACAATAGTCGAATTATCCTGACATGTCACATTCAGTTAGAAAAACATAACGATGACCAGCTCCCATTTTTATTTTACTCAGAATTTATTTATTTTTGTCCGTACATAGTAGAATGTATAATACGATGAAGAATTTCAGTGGTCTAACATATTTTTGTTGAAATTTGAAATAATACCTCAGCTAAAACTGATTTAATGCTGCTTAAAATGTTATGAGCCGAGCTCCTGCATGAGTTTTGTGACATCCAAAACTTATCATTGTACGTGCACCTATTGACTACCAACAACATAAAGCACTAGAGTCTCACTCTGCAGCGTCTGCACGGAGCGCAGGTCCTTGCCCAGGTCGTCCGTTGCTAGTGCCGCCTCCTTCTCCGCGATCCAGTCCTTGGTCTCGTCCACGTCGCGGTGGAAACGCTGCACCTCGTGCGCGGAGCCCAGCTGCTGCGCGCGCTCAGACGTCAGATGTTGCAGAGACGTCCATTTGGAGTTCAATTCCTATTAACACAAGATATAAATTAGAAATGCCAATAATAAATATTTGAGTGACTTTTGAAAGACTGTTTCTATTCTATGAATGACTTATAATGTCGAATGCCTAAAATGCGAATCCCGAAATAGATAAGAAAAAGTCATCAAATTATACTTTTTAATGTTAAATACTTTTTAAAATGATTGCTTTAATTGCATTGTAATTTTAAAATGAAAGTAATCTATTCAATTTGTATGCCCAAATTGCAGAACATTGTCGAACTCTGGGTTTATCTTTTATTGCAAGTGGGCATAAGAATTAAGCTGAATTTTGGAATTAAAACTATAGTGAGCCATTACTACAAATTATTATATATAAACGGACATCACTCACTTATATTGTTGAAGTCGGCATTTAGTGTTGACTGTCGGTCTAATTGCCGACTTCAACAATAAAAGTGAGTGATATCCGTTTATTTATGTATAATAATGAATAGTTTAGATTAGGTTTTTTAAATATTGAATGGTTCTTTTTTATTTTATATTGTACCTTTTTGAAATAAACAAGTATCCTATAATTACCCTAAATTAAATTGAAAGAGTGTTACTATGTTTATGTATAAGAATATAATGTTGTTCGCTCCTAGTCCCGGGTAATTTTTTGCATAGAGGGCTTACAATTAAGGAACACGGGAACGGTAAACAAACATCAAATAAAATAAGTACAATTCTCCACCTAATAGTTATTATTGTCCACTTGTACGGTGGAACACAGAGTAAGGTGTACAGGAGAGTTTTAAGGTTGAGATTTTCTCAAAAACTACTTGACCTATTGCAAAAATTCTTTCACTGTCTGATAGATAAAAGTGAAAACTATGTAACTATAAAAAAATTATTAAAATCGGTCTAGTAGTTTTTGAGAAAATCTCAATCTTATTGAGGCCCCCTGTATACTTATCTCTGTCGTCGACTGTACGTTTACAAGTACGTTCGTGCAACACAAAATAAAATATTATTTGAGACATGTGTATATTACATATTTTAAGGTCATCCAAATAAGTTGGGTGAAAGGTAACATTGAGAATTTGTGCAGGATTGAGAAAGGACATTTGAAAGTAAATTTGAACTCTCCAAATATTTTAATAAATATTTGAACACAATAAATACACAAACATTAAAAAAACATCAACTCGACGATTAATAACCTCCTCCTGTTATTGGAAGTCGGTTAAAAGGGTTCACCAACACACAGAAAGAAAAAATGAACACCCATTCAAATAACTTCTAAGCGTTAAAATAACATACGGCTATGGTACTCCATTCGTGAAACTAATAAATAAACATAATCATGTAAGGTTCTTGTTTAACAATAGGATACTTTACATTTTAAAGTTCATAATGTTTTACAGAGTTAGATTTTAATACTTGGAAAATACCCTTTTAATTTACTGTTTAGTTATAGTAAGTATATATAACTCGGTGGTGTTAGGTTAGGAGACTGAACGACCGTAGGCCATGTAAGGCCCGCTTGGTTTTTGTGTGGTACATTATTTAAAAAATCCAGCACGGGGGGTTCGAACCCTAAATTGACAATCAATAAGATTTTCTCGGTTTTTCAAGATAACTTACATGCACTGTAGTGCACAGTAAATTGTGTATCTTGCCAATTATCTGACCTGTGAGGTGACCGCGACTTCAATCGTTATGGTTATCGTTTTCATTTTGACGCTTAGACGACATACATTGCCGCGTTTCGTTATTGTTTGTTAAAAGTTGCAAAAATATTGCAGAAATGCAGATTACTGCAAAAAAAAAATTCAATTTTATACATGTACGTTATATATATACATGGATAGCATACATGTGTCAAATTGAAAGCGATTACGATAACGATGGAAGTCGCGGTCACCTCACTGTCACCTTTTAACCAAAATATATCATATGATTTACCAATTGCTCTTACAAACGAAGGAAAATATCGTGACGCAACTTGCACACCCGGATTTTATTGTATGTGAAATAGGACAGGCCCTATTAAATATTGCCTGACAAAAGCTAGCCGCCAAAGAGCAGCGATAGTCTCAGGCTCAAAGTAGAACCTCCTATAATCAACCACTCACTACCCACCTGCATTTGCGTCTTGATCTTGAGCGCGGCCTCCGTCTGCCCGACGGTCATGAGCTGCACGGCGATCTCGTTCATCTCGGCGAGGCGCACCTCGTTGGCGCGCAGGTCGTTCTGGAAGTCGTCGAACTTCTTCTGCATCACCTCCACCTGCTCCAGGTCCTCGCCAACGTCTTGCACTTGAGCGTGCATCTCCTGTCAAATGAATTGCAAATATAGGACCATCTACTCTAAAATAATGATACCCAAAGTGGTATATATCGATCCCCAGGAGTCGACGACGACCTACAAGGCGTCCATGTGAGCGCAAAAAAAATCGTCTATGAGCATTGATCTCCTATAAACAACTACATACACAGTCTGCCTTCTAAAAATGTCCGAGCGCAAAGAAGGTCCAAACGGATGAATGGATCTCTTTTGCTTTATTGGACATTATTTGAACGTTAACAAATAAGCGTCCACGCTTTTTAAATTGTTTTAGTAAGTCCTTTGTGTATCTAGTTGTTTATAGGAGATCAATGTCTATGAGATATAAACTGGGCACGATAGTCTTTTGACTTTCCATTAATCTTTCAATTAATGGAAAGTCAAAATTCAACTACCGTTAGTGGAACGAATACCGTTAATTAAAAGAAAATTTGTACGGTGAAACACAAAGGCGTACAGCCGTACAGGAGAGTTTTTAAGGTTGATATTTTCTGAACTACTAACCTACCTGACCTGTCTGGCGACATACGTACGCAAAGGCGCCAAGGTGGCCTTAAGGCGCGGTCCTACAGACTATAGTGAAGTGTAACACTTTGGACCGTTCTTATTAATTGCGTCGTAAGACTTGAAATCGTACTGCAAGTGTTACCGTTGATCTGCTGTCCGTACCTTGTCCTTGATCCACGTGGCGAGTTCCGCAGCCTCGCGCACCAGCACGTACGCCTTGACCGTCTCGTTGAGCTTGCTCTGTCGCGAGCGAGCCAGACCCAACAGGTTGTCATACTGCGCCTCGATCTGAGCACAAACACATACAATTAGTAAGCGCCAATTCACAATTAATTTGGCTCGTAGGCCAGTTGCTAATTGAAAACAATAGTACAAGTTAAGGGGCTGCCAGCTGTCATACTCGAGGAGCGCGAGACAGAAGATGCCCCGCAGCGGCGGAGTGAAGAGCACGGCACAATGACTCCATATTTGTATATTTATTAATTTTGGATGAATTTTGGCAGGGAAATAAAAATACGACAATAAAAGTCAGATTTTTTTTAAAACAAGCTCTCGCTAATACTCTACATTTTGGTATATATTTTGTATCAATAACTATTTCGGTTTAGACAAAATTTTCATTTTAAAAGACATGGAATATTTTTTCTATCAAGCGAAGTTAGTCCAATCTTGTATCGGTATTCATCAGGCTCTAAATATACACCCCAAGACTGCAATATATATATTTTCAGCCGTTTAATTTTAGTGGTTAGTGCCGTAGCTCTCATAGAAAAACTTAAAATCCACGCACACCCAGCCCCAAGTAACGGCAGTATAACTTCACAATTAATGCTGGTTTAAAAAAGTAAACAACTGAAGTGCTTTGCGTGAGTTTATGCCGACATAGTCTTGTATGCAGAAAGAGATGTGAAATACGTTCCCCTTCAATCAAAAATATATCTATGTTAGATAGAATAAGAAACGAGTATATCCGCCAGAAGACAAAAGTGGTTGACATTGCTCATAGAATCAGTAAACTGAAGTCGCAGTGGGCTGGTCACATCTGTAGTAGAACCGATAACCGATGGGGTAGACGAGTTCTAGAATGGAGGCCACTAACGGGTAAACGTAGCGTGGGACGCCCTCCAACCAGATGGAGGGATGACCTTTGCAAGATGGCTGGCAGGGACTGGGTCGAGAATAGGGTTGAGTGGCGTGCTTTGGGAGAGGCCTACGTCCAGCAGTGGACTGATACGGGCTGATGATGACGATGAAATCGAAAATCTATATAATTTATTATTACAGGCTTTTAAATAATATAATTTATTACCTGGTTCTGCCTAGCAGTGATAGAGCTGGAGTCCGCGAGGTTCTGCTGCGAGGAGGTGAGGCCGGCCTCGATTTTCTTGACGTACGCGGCCGGCACGAAGCCCTGGCGGTCATTCACCTCGACCTTCCACCAGTCCTGCGGAATTACACACGGTTTACTAATGGAATAATTGAAAACAGAAATTATGCTCTGTATACTCTCGCATTAGGGTTGAGATGTTCTCGAGAACTACTTGACGGATAGTAAAAAATATTTCAATTATTATATATAAACGGATATCACTCGAAATAAATCGATTAAAATCGGTCGAAACTGTCTGTCTAATTGTCGGCTTCAACAATATAATTGAGTATATCCCTTTAAATACTCATACATATAATAATTGTAATAATGACTCACTATAGTTTAATTAAAAAAAAAAACACTAATAGACAGGTTAGAGCGCCAACTATATTTTAAAATAATTTTTATGAGCGGTCGAGTGCTTTCTGAGAGAATCTCAACTCAACTAATGGCCAGGGGCCCTACCATAAAGTCTTATAGCAGGATTACTTCAATAATACTTTGTTATTTCGTACCATGACGACCTTAAAGTAAGCTTATTTAAGGACGTCATGGTACGAAATAATAAAGTGTTATTGGAGTAATCCAGTTCATGGTAAGGGGGCTGTAGCCATTTTCAGTAAATAAAATGGCAAATTAATATAAATTCCCATACAAATCACTAATTCCTATAAACTCACATGTGTCCAAACAGTCTTCTTACAACTCCTTTTGTGAACAAAAACATTGTCCACCAACAAAACACACAACCAACTAATAACTATCATTTTGTTATCACTAACTATAACTATCACTATGTAAGTATCACGGTTGTATCACAGAAAATTACACTGGTCTTAGAAAATGCTTTTCAAACTACATTTTAATTCCTGAAGTAACGTTTGTCACAGCGTACGCTTGGATACTGAGACGATTATGTTAGCGCCATTTGGCACGAGTTATATAAACATAGGCAGATAAATAACACAATAGGATAAGGCACTAGTCACGCTGGATGTCTTTCATTTCTAGTCAGATGTGCGTATAAGAATAAGACGCAGTCAAGATAGCGAATTGCTTAAAAAGTCATGAACGATTTTGATTTATTTTACATGTGCAATCTTAACAAATTTTAGAATTAAAACTATAGTGAGCCATTACTACAAATTATTATATATACGGATATCACTCACTTATATTGTTGTAGTCATCAATTAGACCGACAGTTTCGACCGATTTCGACGGTCTTTATCAAGGTGAGCGCATCACGCCCGCGTAGCCGGTGACGTTTCATCGCGCACTCATTGAGAAAGACCGTCGAAATCGGTCGAAACTGTCGGTCTAATTGCAGACTTCAACAATATAAGTGAGTGATATCCGTTTATATATAATAATCTTTCAACAAGTGTTGAAAATCAGATTATCTTCATAAATTTTGAAAATTAGACAAATCGAAAGTCGACTGTAACATAATTGAATCCGATTTCTTTCTTTAAAAAAACGGGGGAATTCATACTTTCTGAATTATTTATACTAGTGTAAGAATTTTTACATTCCCAATCACATAAGTAGTATTTTGACGATTGTTATATTTATGAAGGAAAGAAAGGCCGGTCGTCGCCGACCCCTATTTTTTTCCTTCATGGTTGGACTATAACCAACTTTTCAATACTAATTAATATTCTGTGTATTTCTCATATTCGTATAATAAAATCAGCTTTAACTAGACCGTGCCTCTTCCTGCTATAAGTATATCATATATCTTTGTCGATCAATTCATCATTGACATTGAATGATCTATCAAATTATACCGTGCTGTCCCTGCGTCGGAAAGGCGCGCCTACAACGGTATACTAAATTATTCATAATGTTTCATGGATCAATACCGAATATAAATCGCGTCATTCATATAGTACAGTCGACGACAGAGATAAGTATACAGGGGGCCTCAATAAGGTTGAGATTTTCGCAAAAACTACTAGACCGAATTTAATAATTCTTTTACAGTTACATAGTTTTGACCTTTATCTATCAAACAGTGAAAGAATTTTTGCAATAGGTCAAGTAGTTATTGAGATAATCTCAACCTTAAAAACTCTCCTGTACACCTTTCTCTGTGTTCCACTGTACATAGAGTTTAACTCAGATAGAAGAATTCTCCTCTTTTTAAGGTTCAGATTTTCTCAACGACAACTTTACTTATCAAAAAAAATATTTCACTATAGTACGTACGCGTTAAGAAAATAGTGAAAAAAAGAGCACGTCTATCCACGGTTGACAAATTAGATGACTTAGACAAATGTGCCAGAAGAAGGAAAGTTCAATAAAAAAAAAATTCAACTTTCCTTCTTATGCCACATCTGTCTAAGTCATCTAATTTGTCAACCGTGGATAGACTTGCTTTTTTTTCACTATTTTCTTAACGCGTACGTACTATAGTGATGGATACATATTATGTAATAGTAAAAAGTTATATCCCTAAGCATGGAAGTTTCCAAAGTTATCGGCAAATATACATTTTATAGAGAGCTCGGTGGCTCAGTGGTTGGGTCAATGGACTTGCGATACGGAGGTCCTAGGTTCGATTCCCAGCCAAGGCAGCCATGTACCAATGAGTTATCCTCGGTTTTTTCGATGGAAAAACTTACGTACATTTAACGAGTACTCTCAAAACGGTGAAGGAAAAAATCTAAGGCATGTGAAATCCGCCAATACGTGGGCCCGCGTGGTGGACCATGGCCCCAGCTCCCTCGATAAGGGAAGGTCTGTACCCGAGCAGTGGGGCAATATAAATAGACTGATGATGATTATTATTTTATATAAATCACATAGCTAGATGTTAAAATACCGAACAATACTTCGTAATTATATAATCAAGAAACCACGCAGTTTTATAAACATGATTTAAATTGTCAATATAACTGTCTCGCGCGAAGATAACTGAGCTACTGAACTTGTAATTTCACTATGTATTGATAAGACAATAGATAAGACAGAAGAATGTTGAATCAATGATCGAAGCGTATTACAACTAGGTTTTCTACAGATTAGCTTATCGTAATTATCATCGCGAGCCCCTAGCAATGAAAACTGCCTAAACAGTGGTTTAAATTGACTGGTATTTTAGTTATCTATTCTAATTTATCTCATCGTCATATTTTTATTATTATTACTAATATATATAGCTCGACTACCACTCACTCACTCACTCACTGACTGACTCACTGATTGACCGTCCCGTTTAGTCTGAAAGAGTTCCCTGAGGTGAAAGTGATGTAGGGGGGAGTTGTATAGTTTAGTGATTGGACCAGAGGAAAACTATAGGGAAATGAAAAAAACAAGATGGCGGCGGGTCACGTGATGCCATCTCCGCCATTTTCCAACCGATTTCGTTCAAATTTGGAACGCGTGTCACATGGTCCACCTACTTTGTGATGAAATTGAAAAACAAAAGAAAAACAAAATGGCGGCGGAAATATAGCCGATAGAAAATTTGGAAATTTCAGACAAAACTTTGACGAATTAGCTGGCCTAGCACGAGCGCATGAGGAATATCCAACCAATTCCACTTCGTAGCACATATGATGCAGTATACCAGAAAATTGTCATTTTTGGGAAAAACAAAATGGCGGACGAGCAGTAAACCATAATATTTTTTCAATATATTTTCCTATACGAAACGAAAGGATTACTGGCGTGCGGTAAATATCTATCAGTAACTATAGCGAGGCCGAAGGCCGAGCACCCTCCCGCGAGGCCGAAGGCCGAGCTCCGCGTAGGGCGAAGCCCGAAGCGATAGAACACCGCGAGGCCGTAGGCCGAGCTCCGCGTAGGGCGAAGCCCGAAGCGTCCCCTTGCCAAGCAGAAACAACTCCCCACCCTCCAAGTAACTTTTGCGAGGCCGAAGGCCGAGCCGTGCTGCGAGGCCATAGGCCGAGCTCCGCGTAGGGCGAAGCCCGAAGCGTCCCCTTGCCAAGCAGAAAAAATTCCCCACATTCCAAGTAACTTTTGCGCCGAGCCGGGCTGCGAGGCCGTAGGCCGAGCTCCGCGTAGGGCGAAGCCCGAAGCGTCCCATTGCCAAGCAGAAAAAATCTCCCTACCCTCCAAGTAACTTTTGCGAGGCCGAAGGCCGAGCCGGGCTGCGAGGCCATAGGCCGAGCTCCGCGTAGGGCGAAGCCCGAAGCGTCCCCTTCTCAAGCAGAAACAACTTCCCATATTCCAAGTCACTTTTGCGAGGCCGAAGGCCGAGCCGAGCTGCGAGGCCACAGGCCGAGCTCCGCGAAGGGCGAAGCCCGAAGCGATAGAACACCGCGAGGCCGTAGGCCGAGCTCCGCGTAGGGCGAAGCCCGAAGCGTCCCCTTGCCAAGCAGAAACAACTCCCCACCCTCCAAGTAACTTTTGCGAGGCCGAAGGCCGAGCCGTGCTGCGAGGCCATAGGCCGAGCTCCGCGTAGGGCGAAGCCCGAAGCGTCCCCTTGCCAAGCAGAAAAAATTCCCCACATTCCAAGTAACTTTTGCGAGGCCGAAGGCCGAGCCGGGCTGCGAGGCCGTAGGCCGAGCTCCGCGTAGGGCGAAGCCCGAAGCGTCCCATTGCCAAGCAGAAAAAACCTCCCTACCCTCCAAGTAACTTTTGCGAGGCCGAAGGCCGAGCCGGGCTGCGAGGCCATAGGCCGAGCTCCGCGTAGGGCGAAGCCCGAAGCGTCCCCTTCTCAAGCAGAAACAACTCCCCATATTCCAAGTAACTTTTGCGAGGCCGAAGGCCGAGCCGAGCTGCGAGTCCACAGGCCGAGCTCCGCGAAGGGCGAAGCCCGGAGCGTCCCCACGCTACCAGATGCTGAAAGCTTGCCTTTCGAATTATGAACAAAGTTATGGAAATTGTGTACATCTAGCAACGTTTGGGTTTCGAAAAACTTTCTTTAAGTTTCTGGCATACGGGCATTTAGAGCGTTGCTTGCTTTAAAAATCACAAAAAAAAACCTACTTTAAATGAGAAAATTCTTTTCGAAATAAATGTTTTTCACAGAGTTTTGAACTTGCAACTTTCGGGCGGTGCTTGATATAATTAGTGGATGGACTTCCATGAATTATTTGCACAGCGAACAATCCGGATAATGTTTATTTAGTTGCGGCGCCTACAACACGAAAACAAAGCAGTCTCGCGGGCCGCGCGCGGCCCGCGCACCATGCAACACCTAGTTATTAAATAAAGTGCCATAGTATGACATTTTATTCACATTACGATCTAGCCTAAATACAATAAGACTAATAAGTAATTTGATTTTGATCTAAAATTCTATAAATTGAAACTTATATCTAAGAGTTAGTCCAACGACATTACTTATTACTTGAGTCTATTATTATTTATTATCATTGTCATATAGTCAGGAAAAAGTGAGCTCAATCTCGAGCGGCATTGCTAACGCTGCGCGCGCTAGTTACGCAGGTCCGTCCGCACTAACCTTGTTATTGGAGTTGAGAAGCGTGAGCACGTCGCCCCGCTTCATGGACACCTCGCGCGGTGACTTCTCCGCGTAGTCGTACAACGCGGCCACGCACTCCTTGCCAGACACGTCCACCGTCGGTGACTCTTGTTGCTGCAAACAAACAACAAATGACATTTCCAGATTCTGCCCCACCATCAACCGCATGATGTACAAGATAACGAATAAATGTAAAAATATCTCCGTTTTTTATTAAAATTATTGGTTTAAAATAAAGTTTTGTACAAGTTGCGAGTCGAAAAAACAGCCTAATTACGAATTCAGAAAATAGTAAGGAATCGAAGCGAAGTATTCATTGTTTTTGTTATTCTTCTATAGGAGTTGCGGGAGTAGTAGAAAACGATACTGATTATCCAATATGAAACCTGTAATAAGTCCCAAACAATTTCTAATTAATTTAACACGATATTAAACACCAAACAACCACTATAACAGTAAAATTAAAATAATCAAATAATTTTGCAACCGTCACGTTCCCACCATTTTCAAGTGACGATTTAACTTTGACTTTGCGAATATAACATTATTTTTATTTTTACATAGTTATTCTTACAAACATGTGTCTATTATTCAAATAAAACCATTGACAAGTAGACCTATAACACAATAATGCGTCTTACTACATCGATCGATGATCATCTTACTTCCATTTAAAGTTCCAAAACTCACCCGACATCCGTCCGCCTGGTCCCGCAGCGACTTGATGGTGTTCCCGAACGCCTCCAAGTCGGACAGCAGCGCCTCGTGCTTCTTCAGCAGCGCCTCGGAGGAGTCCTCGTCCTTGCCGTAGTCCTGGGTGTTAGCCATGGGCTCCTTCTCGCGCATCCACGACTCTGCCTCATTGGCATCAGCGAAGTACTGCTGAGCTTGCAGCGAGTCCTCGAGGTCTTGTTTGCGCTAAGGGAATACATTTGTTAGTAGAATAACATAAATAGTATTACAATCACATACATTCGGAAATAAGCTTATACAATTTAAATTAGCATCGGTCAGCCTGGTAAATATCTAATATATCGACCTGCAGGTGTTGCAGCCGCAACGCGATCTCGTCCGCGGCGAAGACCCCTACCACGCGTACTGCCTCACTAGGCATCATACTACGTCACCCAACTCATGTTAGCCTGGTTTGTTCAATCCGTTAGTTACCGCCCTGCAGCACCTTCTCCTGCCACAGCTGCTGCAATCGCACGCACTACCTAGAAGGGCATGTACTGCGCCATCCAAGAACTCATGTAGACCTGGTACATTAGCTCTTTATCTACAGATACGCAATGCGTCTCCGCTTTATTTATTTATTCGCATACATTGTGCCTTACGCGCCCTATAATACTCCACTGAACTCATGTCAGCCTGGTACATATCTACGGACCTGTAGCGCCTTCTCCTGCAGATGGCTCCACTGCTGCTGCAGGTGTTGCAGGCGCGACGCGATCTCGTCCGCGGCGAAGTGGCCCGCGTCCCTGAGCGCTGCTCCTGCCGCGCGCACGGCCTCCACGCGCGCCTCGTGCTGCGCCATCTCGCCCATCACCGCCTGGTGCTTCTTCATCAGGTTCTGTACGCCGATGAGATCGCGGCCTGCATACAGAATCATGTCATTTTACAATAAGAAGATGTCCCGCCGCGGCACAGTGACTCCATGTTTGTATTTATTAATCTTGGATGATTTTTTCCAGGGAAATAAAAATCTGATTTTTAATCGGCGTACTTTTACTTACTTAATAACTATTTAGGTTTAGACATAATTTTCATTGTGAAAGACATGGAAGACTCATGTTTGCGACTTTTTTCTATCGAGCGAAGTTTGTCCTATCGTGTATCGGTATTCATCAGTCTCTAAATAGACACCCCAAGATTATTTATTTTATTTAATAGTCTGCAATGTCCCACTGCTGGGCAAAGGCCAGCCACCAACCGTTCCACTCATCTCTATTCTGCGCAGACTCAGTCTCTCACAAAAACGTCAAGTATCGCCATCGTATATATTTTTTTCAGACGTTTAAAACTGAAAATCCGTGCATACGAAGCCTTAATGCTGCAATGCAATGTGGTACCTCTGTTAGTGGACGCGATGATCGGCTCCTTCTCCCGAATCCAGGCGGCCTCGTCGTCCAGGTCGCGGAACAGCTGCTGCGCTTGCAGCGAGTCCAGCAGCCGCCGCTTGCGGATAGCCATCGGCTTGTCCAGTGCGGTGTAACGGCCGACCATGCCGTCCTACAGCACAGATACGGGGTGAAAATGGAATGACTTTCGTAAGTAACTTTTTATTTATTTATTTAACACAACAAATTTATTGAAATGGAACCGCTATATAAACCAAAGCACTCGACATAAAATACATATTTTGGCGGGTAATTATAGCAGCCCAAATAATACCCACTGTAGACTTTTTATTTATTAATGGACTCGACAGTTCGTCATTTGCCAATGTCATGTTACAGAAAATTCCATATATAATAGTCATATATTTTCCTCCAGGGGAGTCGGGTCTTCTTGTCTTCATCCAGAGGAGACGCCGTAGCGTCATCACTCTGGACGAAGCAGCTCGACAGTCACGTTCACTCCCGAGCTTGTAGCGGGAACTCTTGATAAAAGCTTGAAACTACAGATCTTGCATAAATAATCCAATAACTTCACCGTACTGTCATTCGCGAACATTTTCTGATTAATTTAACGTGATATTAAACACAAAATAGCCCCTGTAGACATTAAACTGAAAATTATCAAATAATTTCGCAACCGTCGTTTCCCGCCATTCTCAAAAGCCTATAACTTGAATGGTGAATATCAAGAATGGTGTTTCCTATCTTTCTGTGTGTGTACTCACTCGTTTGGTCTTGATGTTGTCAGCATCGAAGTGTCCCTTCTCGATGAACTGCTCGGCCTGGTTGCGTATGGCCTCGATGCGCTCGGCGTGCGAGCCCACGTCGGCCTCAAGCAGCGCGTGCTTCTTCTGAAGGTTCTGCACGCTGGTCAGGTCCTGGGGAAACGATGAGAGAGGCTCGTAATCCAGTCAAAGACGATCGTACAAGTTAAGCAACGTTGGGCGAGGTCAGGACCAGTCCCCGGAGAAGGGTCCCCCCGTACACACGCCGGCGGAGTCGCTGAAGTAATTCGCAAGTCTCCCCGTGACTCCGCCATAGAGCGGCGAGACGGAACACCGAGGGGTTTTTAGTCGGCAAGAGTCCGACATAACCATCCTCGCCTCCCCGTGGCAAGGAGGTATCATGATATCTAGATGATTTTCCCCCCGAAAAAAAAAAGTCGGGACCAGTCCCCCGAGAAGAGTCGCTGAAGTAATTCGCAAGTCACCCCGTAACTCCGCCATAGGGCGGCGAGACGAAACACCGAGGGGTTTAGTCGGTAAGAGTCCGACACAACCATCCCCGCCTCCTCGTGGCAAGGAGGTATCATATTAACGATGATATTCCCCCCGAAAAAAAAGGGTCAGGACCTGTAGGGGCTATTACATTGGTATAGCGGCGTCTCTGTTCGGCGCGCTATGACATGGTATGATTTCATTGTTTTGAGAACGGTAATATAACGGCTGGATGGGTGACCGCTAGTGACATTTTCATCTGAGGCCCTCCGTGCCTCGGAAAGCACGTTAAACAGTTAGTCCCAGTTGCTGTCGCTGGGCAGCAGTCGTCAGGCCACGTCAGAGGCCTACGGGCGGCCTGTATAACTCTGACAATTCGGTTTGGTCACTAAACCACACGAGAAAAGAAAGAAGGGGATATGGTAGGTTGTTTAACGAGGCATGTTTGTTCCGTCGACAAAGTCGTAGAACAAAAGTTGTTCAGTAACCGATACTGAACACCCTCCCTTCGGCTCCATATACCCTTTCCGTTACACCCTGTATACATACATATCTATCGCTTAAGGTGCTGACATGAGCCAACTAGCGCCGCCAATCTTAAAAAAATAATATCTTCCAATATAATCAATTTTTATTAAAAAAGCTATGTATTCATAAGGATAAATATTTTTTAAATGCTTATTTATAACGTGATTCAATTTCGGTAAGTTGTAGTTCGCATAATTGCGAAAAACGGCCGTTTTTGGCATATTTGTGAACTACTTAGCTTGTGAATGAATGATCCTAATAAAGATTGTGTTTTACATGGTTTTTAAAATAAGAATGAATAAATTGGAAGATATTATTTTTTTAAGTAAATAAATAAATGTAACAAAATGACAATGCCGGATTCTGCCCCACCATCAACCGCATGATGATCAAGATAATAAATAAATGTAAAAATATCTCCTTTTTTATTAAAAATATTGGTTTAAAATAAAGTTTTGTACAAGTTGCGAGTCGAAAAAACAGCATAATTAAGAATTCAGGAAATAGTATGAAATCGAAGCGAATTATTCATTGTTTTTGTTATCATTTTCTATTACTCTCGCAACTCCTACTGATCGTGATTATGCAATATGAAACCTGTAATAAGTCCCCAACAAAATGATACCAGCTTCAATGGTCTCGTGGTTTTGTGGCAATGTCATTTACACATACATACCTTTCCATAGTCCTCGCTGAGCAACTGCCCCTCTAACTCCGACAGCCACAGCTCGACGTCCTCCGCGCTGCGGTTGTACTGCTGCTGCTGAGACGCCTCCTGCAGCTTGCTGCCCTTCAGCTCGGACGCGGCCACCAGTCGCTCCCACAAGCCGGCCAGCTCGCCGAGACGCGCTTGGATTTGAGCTGCGACAAACAGGTCGACAGTTTTTAATGGTTGCTCACGTTTCGAATGTATTCGTTATACAGGGTGTCCCAGAAATCGACGTCAAGCCGGAAACGCGTGATGGGCCACGTGATAACAGTTATCAGATAAATTATTATATATAAACGGATATCACTCACTTATATTGTTAAAGTCGGCAATTAGACCGACAAAAAAAAGACCGCCGAAATCGGTCGAAACTGTCGGTCTAATTGCCGATTTTAACAATATAAGTGAGTGATATCCGTCTATATATAATAATTTGTAGTAATGGCTCACTATAGTTTTAATTCTAAAGTTATCAGATAAATATAAAAAAAATCCAATTCATGTCTTTTGATAATTATTGTCATTTTAAAAAATCTAGATAAACGACATCCTTTGATGGTTTTTTAAGTACAATTATTACAAATCTGAACTTTTTTTTTCTTTGATGTAACCCTTAATAATGCTTCTCTAAATTCTAGTCTAAAACTGAAAGCCAACTGCCCCAGTTCAGAAGAAAATGATCACCTTTTGACCTATCAAGCTTTGAAAATTGTTACTTTGCCCAACTTCAATCAACTATCCTGAAAAAAAAAATGTACTACGCCTTTCTGGCAAGTGATCTCAAAAGTTGGCGCAATCCATGACGATTCCAAAATGGTATGACACTTACCAAATATTGCTTTAACAAGGCCATTTTGTTTTGTTTTTGTAAACTATCCCCAAAACTGGACAAATTTTTCTTACTTCAAATGACAATGCCAGATTCTGCCCCACCATCAACCGCTAGATGTACAAGATAACGAATAAATGTAAAAATATCTCCGTTTTTTTATTAAAATTATTGGTTTAAAACAACATCTAGCGAGTCGAAAAAAACAGCCTAATTAAGAATTCAGAAAATAGTAAGAAATCGAAGCGATTTATACATTGTTTATGTTATTCTTCTATAGGAGTTGCGTGAGTAGTAGAAAATGATACTGATTATTATTATGCAATATGAAACCTGTAATAAGTCCCCAACAAAATGATAGGTACAGCTTAAATAGTCACGTAGTTCTGTAGGTGCGGCAAAGCTCCATTGAAAAGTGGCAATGTCTTTTGAGTGAAACAGGTACTGACGTTATTATAGACACTTACGTTTGGCGAAGTGATCTTGTTCCAGCAGATGAGCGCCGGCGGCGGTGATCTCGTCAACACGTGGCTTATTGGCCTGAAGTTCCTGCTCGAAGTTCTGGTGCTTCTGCACCTTGCCGTTCAGGTTCGTAGGGTCCAGGTAAGAGTCGTCAGTCGCGAACTTCAGCTTCTCGTTGATCCAGCCTACAGGACACAAATAGCAATTTTAAAACCAATGTTGGAGTTGTATTGAACAGATGACGGTATACTCATACTCATTTATTCCACCTTGAGGTATCATTGTACGGTGCAACACAGAGAAAGGTGTACAGGAGAGTTTTTAAGGTTGAGATTTTCTCAAAAACTACATAACTTATTACAAAAATTATTTTACTGTTTGATAGATAAAACTGAAAACTATGTAACTGTAAAAGAATTATTAAATTCGGTCCAGTAGTTTTTGAGAAAATCTCAACCTTATTGAGGCCCCCTGTATACTTATCTCTGTCGTCGACTGTACACTTGGTTACGTCTATACAAAAGTAATGATTTAATTTAGTGTATACAATTCAATTATTTCAGCAATAGCTTCGTCAGTTGTAAATTTAATAATTCTTATAACATACTAGTATCATTGTTTAGATTAAGCGTAAGGTAAAGGGCGAAAGAATATTCTCCATACATTAAATATTTCAGTATACGTACCCTTGGTCTCGTCGCAGTCCCGTTCAAACTGCTGGTACTTGTATGCGTCTTCGAGTAGGGCGCGGCGTTGGCTTGACTTCTCCAGGAGGGCGGCGCGGCGCTCCAACAGCTGGTGAAATATAAGAAATGTCAACGTAAAGCCAATTCATTAGGCAACATTTGTAGAGCTGTTTCTAAACAACGTTTCATCAACTTTTTAAACAGTTGCGCAACTGTTGTGTGCCAAAGATGATGACAACACCTGTTTTATAGTACACATCGATGGCATTAGCTATAACTAACGACAAATTCTATTAATGCGTCAAATAAAAATGTCATTGATTTTTTTAAATTTATCATGACATGGCCCAATGCCATCGGCCAAAATTAATTTGAATTCACACTACAAATACATTTAGTACATTTTATAATTTATTGTGTAATATTCAAGTCGAAATGACAACTGAATATTAGGAAATTGAGAAGAGCTCGGTGGCTCAGTGGTTGGGTCTTAAACTTGCGATACGGAGGTCCCAGGTTCAATTCCCAGCCAGGGCAACCATGTACCAATGAGTTAACCTCGGTTTTTTCGACGGAAAAACTTATGTACATTTACCGAGTGCTCTCAAAACGGTGAAGGAAAACATCGTGATGAAAACTGCATGCCGTAGAAGAAGAAAAAAATTCTAAGGCATGTGAAATCCGCCAATCCACAGTGGGCCCGCGTGTTGGATCATGGCCCCAGCTCCCTCGATGTAAGGGAAGGTCTGTGCACGAGCAGTGGGGCATAAAATAGACTGATGATGATGAGAAGGGCTACAATATTTCACTTTCAAGTCTTTGTTTCATCCATGTGCTGCCATCTAGTTATAAAGAACGGTTATTTAAAAAAAAGGCTCATTCTCTTACCATTTCTCTCCTCTGCGCGACGTCGTCCGCCGCGTAGTGCTGCCCCTCGATCAGTTTGGACGCAAACTCGTCCAGCGCCTTGATCTTCTCCTCCTGCGCGGCGAGCGACTTCTCGAAGTCCTCGTGCTTCTTCAGCAGCGCTTCCACGGAGTCCAGGGAATCGCCCACGTCTTCGTTGGCGAGGAACGCCTGGGGATATAAATCAGAAATTTTTATTGTATGAACATGGTTATAAACGGTCGGTATAATGTTTCATCACAGTTTCACAGTTCAAGTACCTTATCAGGCATACAATATTCAATGTCAATAATTATTAAAAGTTCAATTATACAAATTGGTTAAATAGGCCAATGGGCGTTTTTGGAACCTTTATAAATTTTCGCGACCACTAACCAAACATGGTTGTTTAGGTACATATTAGTATATAAACAAAACATATTATGGCAGCTCATTTGTAAAAGCAGTCCGGGTCGAAATATCAGCGTTACATTTTTTTTACTTCTCTTAAACTCAAATATCTCGGCCCCGGCTGAGGGTAGAAACGTCGAATCCCAAAAAAGAATATTGAGTATGTCAATGATTCGCAATACTTGTCAAATATTTGCAGATTAACGCCACTGCACTATATACATTATACAATATAATATCAGTGCTCAGTGAATTTTATCCCATTCCATTAAACTTTTTGACATACTTAGTAATTTAGATTGTTTTTATTCGTTATTAATTTAATAACACTTTTTCAATCTCATATATGATATTAATTTGTTTTTCGTTTTGACTAAGTTTATTAAGTTATTTATTATATTACCTGACGATTATTTTTACAAATATAAAGAAAGAAAGAAAAAAATATACATTTATTCTGGCACATACACAAATATTTAAACTCCTTAGATAATATTGATATGCAGCGCCGAAAGCGGTCAACTGCCTCAGCATAATGCCACAGCCACGCGGTACATGGCTGCGGCGCAGAATGTACTACTTATCTATATTCTTGTATTGTATTTTATGTGTAAAAATGAAATAAAGAAATCTAAATCTACTGACCTCTTGCTTGTGCATCCAAGCATCAGCCTGCTCAGTATCGCGGTAGAAGAGCTGCAAGTCCATGCACTGCAAGTACAGCACGCGCCGCTGCTCCCACAGCTGCTGCAGCGCTGTGCTCTCGCGCTCCAAGTTCTCCAGCGCGGAGGACACTTCATTCGAAGCGCGGTGACCGCTGTCGACCAGCGCTTGGCCCGATGCAGCGCACGCGCGGATCACGTCTTCGCGAGCGTCCATCTCGCCCTGGAAGGATTACGAGAATTAATATTGTGAATATTTTATACTTTTGTTACTATTTCTCCTCAACTTTTTCCTTGCAAAGTGGTGTAAATGTAAATTCAAAAAATATGTTGACGTGTAAAAATGTACAGTAAGTATCCTCAATAAGGTTGAGTTTTTCTCAAGAACTACTGGACCGAATTTAATTATTCTTTTGCAGTTACATAGTTTTAACTTTTATCTATCAAACAGTGAAATAATTTTTGCAATAGTTTTTGAGAAAATCTTAACCTTAAAAACTCTAGACCTTTCTCTGTGTTCCACCGTACACAACGTGCTTACTTGCAATAAAGAACATTGACTTTATAGGGCTATTTTCCAAATTATTAGGCAATAAATAACCACTTTCCGAGTCTGGTTATAATTTGTGATCATTTCTATGTATGTCTTTGTACCCCTTAGCACAGGAAGGCGGCACAAAAAACTCCTTGATTATTGCATAGTTATTTTAACATTATTAGATCGGATAACTTTATTTTCACAATGATGAACAGGTTCGATCAATCAGTTCAGGTAATTAGGCGATCATATTTGTTAACAAAGCAGACACTCGATATGGGCTACGATATGCGTATAGGTTTGTCTCATACCTTATGCTCCTGGTGTCTCTCGAGAAGGGCCTCCGCGCCGGGCACGTCCTTGGCGAGGTCGTCGGCGGCGATGAGCGCGCGGATGTCGCTCACCCACGATATCAGGTCGCGGTAGTCGGCCAGGAAACGGTGCAAAGCGTACGAGGACTCCAGCTCGGAGCGGCGCTCCTAGTAGATTTAATATAATAATAAGTCTTCATTCTCTTTGGGGCCTAAGAGTTGGATCTATGTCGCATGACATGGCGCGTAAACAACGCATGTAAACACTAACATAGTATTAATGTAATGTACCACGAAATATTTTATTATGGTCTTCAACAAATCAACTCACATAGCCATGTTGACGGGAAATCTAAAATCCGTAAAATAAGTACCTTGTGTATTATTTCTGTCTCTTTCTAAACAAACTTTTGTAAATGCCTGTAATTATTTTATTTTACAACTAATTCCACATTTAATTTTCAATACTTGTCAAACCCTTATTTTGTCTTTGTAAAACATTAATGACATTAATTTATATTCGATTCTAATTGAATAATCTTGTTACCTGAGCTTTCTGCACGAGCTTCTGCCACGCGAGCGTGATCTCGTCTCGCTTGCCGTGAATGGCCGGCGAGTGGTCCGCGTGTATGGCGGCCAGACGGGACGCCTCGCCGTCCAGCGTCGACACCTTGTCCTCCAGGGCGGCTAGGTCACGCTCCACGCCCTCGTGCTTGCGCTAAGGATATAGAGTATGTTTGTTTATTAATGGACTCGACAGTTCGTCGTTTGCCAATGTAATGTTACAGTATTGCATCGTAGTCTTCTTTCTTCCTTATACAATACTTAAAATTCAAATGACAATGCCAGATTATGCCCCACCATCAACCGCAAGTTGTACAAGATAACGAATAAATGTAATAATATCTCCGTATTTTATTAAAATTATTGGTTTAAAATAAAGTTTTGTACAAGTTGCGAGTCGAAAAGACAGCTTAATTAAGATTCCAGAAAATAGTATGAAATCAAAGAAAATTATTTATTGTTTTTGTTATCATTTTCTACTACTCTCGCAACTCCTACTGATTATGATTATGCTATTCAAAACCTGTAATAATTCCTCAACAAAATGATAGGTACAGCTTCAATTGTCTCGTAGTTTTGTAGGTGGGGCAAAGCTCTATTGAAATGTGGCAATGTCATTTGAATGAAGCTTTTCATCTTGGAAACCTGTCGGTCCAGCGCGCTCCATCGCGGCCCCTTCGATAGGAATCGTGCATATATCCTACTAAAAGTTATAAAATAATGGGCTACTTTTAGAACTGACAAAGTTAGCTAAAAAACACACGACAGAATCGCTACCATTCACTCTTCTATTCGACCTACAAAAATCAACTACATTATGTTAATCCTGGAGAGGGAACTAAAGCTTGTCGTAGGAGGCCGGAAACTCGTGTAGACCACGTGAAATTTTCGGCCTCCTGGTCTAAGACTAGTTCCTCTTGTATCATGTGACATACCTGCAAAGTCTGCACAGTGGCCAAGTCCCTGCCGTAGTCATCGGAACCGAGGACCACATCCTTCTCGGAGATCCATGCGATGGTCTCGTCAGCGTCGCGGTTGAACCGTTGGATCTCATGCGCGCCGAACAGACGCTCCTGACGCATCAGCGCCATCTGGCGGAGGCGCTGCCAAGCCTCGTTCAGCTCCTGGATACCAAATTAGTATTGTGATGTCCTGATTTTTAGAATGATTTAGTGATAAGTACTGACGCGTCATATATTGGATTGGGAGGTGTATTATACCAACAAAGGTAATGATATTTTATAATGAATTTATATCTCTTTCAGCACTGCTCTCTTTTGTCTGTATTGTGAGGTTGAAAGCAGCTCAAATGTAATCACACTATGGATTTGTACAGTTGAGAGCACATCAAGTGTAACGTATACAGTAATAAGGATAGTTTCCAATGTGTTTCTGTAGGTTTATGTGCCGTCGAGCGTACTATTCTTATAGTAGCACCATACGAGTTGGCAGGGACACGATGCAAAAGGCCGAGAATCGGGTTGAGTGGCAGGCCTTTTGAGAGGCCTACATGTCCAGGACTGATGGAGAAGATGAAACAAACAACACCAATCCAAGATATGATACTGAGCTTCGCCTTTAGTGATTTAACGTATTTTATGTGCAGTCAGAGATAATGTGAGCTACACACGAGTGCGAGCGAGACGAGCCTATACAAATCCTTGGACTTGACGATGGCCATCAACACGCGAGTAAGTGAGACAAAGCTACTCACATCCTTGCGCTTGACAATGGTCTCTCGCTCCGGGTGTCCCTCCAGCACGAGCCGCTCTGCCAGCTGGTTGACCTCGGTCACGCGGTACTCCTGCGCAGCCATGTCCTTCTGGAACTCGTCGAACTTGCGCTGCAGCACCTCGACATGCTCCAGGTCTGAGCCGAACTCGTCGGCGCATACGAAGGTTTCCTACAAATTTAAAAACAAATATTAGACAATCTAATACAATCAATCGGTCTACACTACACTGAAATACAATGTAGACATATATGCCCATGTTCTAAGACAGTTTTAGATTCAACATGAGTTTGAGTCGACCACCAGTCAGGTTTCATACATTTACATACAATTGACAGTCGTAAGAGCGAGCCCACGCTAAGCTTGCACTCAAAATTATCTCTGGATCTCGGCCTCAGTGTGAAGTAAACCGAATACTGATTACCCTTTTCGCAACAGCGACCAAGCACGTTCAACATGTTCACACAATGTATACCGCAGCCCAAATCAAGTGTCTTATTTTGTAAATAAAAACTACCCTACCTAACTAACAATTTAAACTGTTCTGTGATTATTGCAGTTATTTTCACATTATTACATCGGATTACTTTATTTTCACAATGATGAACAGGTTCAATCAATCAGTTCCTTTAGCGTTACATCACAACAGGTAATTAGACGATCATTTGTTTACAAAATAAGACACTTGATTTGGTCTGTGGTATACATCCCTTGTCTGTTGTTGCGAAAGAAAAATATTACCTTTAAATGCGAAAAAAGAAATGCTAATGTAAAACAAAAAGATCTTAGATATCAATAAGCTAAGATTTACAGACATTTTTGAGCGTCAGCAGAGTACGCTCTTACATCTTTCAAAATGCAATGATTTTTGACAGTTGATAGAGCGAGCTCGTACGAAGCTTGCGCTACAAGAATGTAAGTGAAGATAACCATATCACGAACCTTGTCGTGAATCCAGAACATGACTTCATCGCAATGGCGCAGGAATTGCACCAATACGAGCGCTTGCTGCAACTTCATGCCCTTCTCGGCCAATCGCGACAGCAGCAGCTCCCACAGACGGTGAAGTTCGTCCAGACGACGGCGGATAGTGTCCGAAGCGAAGTGCCCTCCGGATATCATCTCGGTTCCGGTGTTGTCCAGAACTACGATGGCGTTGGAATGCGCTGCAACTTCAGCTTCGAAGGCCTGGTGCTTTTGGATCTTGGCCTGCGGAATGAGTTTGATTAGTTTACGTCTTAATTTGACTAAATACCCAGTCATTATGTTAAAGGAAATTAGTAGTATTACGGGTCATCACCCCGCGCTAAAAGTCTGCTGACAGCGGCGAAGACTTTAAGCACTACGCAGGTGAATTTTCATCACGAATGATTCTCCCATTTGACAACACCTGCATCAACATACCTGCAGATTGGTAGGGTCCTTGTAGCTCTCATCGCTGGCCGCCTGCAGCTTCTCCTGGATCCAGGACTCGAGCTCGTCGGCGTCGCGCTTGAAGTACTGGAAGCGCCTGGAGTCTTCCAGCTTCTCGCGCTTGGCACGGGCCTCCTGCTTGAAGTCTTCATAGCGGTTCAGCACCTAGGTAATGATGAGGTTATGAGAAACTAGCTTCGAAATCAAGACATTGTACGGTCTAACACAGCGAAAAGAAGGAGGAGAGTCACTAGGTATAACGCTAGTAGGTAATCTTATACCAATCCACATGTAATTTTGTTTTTTAAGGGTTTGCGCCTCAAAAGGAACCTCATTCTTTAACCTCAATTCAATCTCATATTCGTCTTATAAAGGGACTCCTAGTCCAGTTGCAAGTACACGTTGAAAACGATCGTACACGTTAAGCAACGTTGGGCGAGGTCAGTACCTGAATGGGTGACCGCTACTGACACTTTTATCTGAGCCCCTTCGTGCCTCTGAAAGCACGTTAAGCAGTTGGTCCCGGTTGTGGCTTGACAGCAGTCGTTAGGCCACGTCAAAGGCCTACGGGCGGCCTCAATAACTTTGACAAATAGGTTTGGCCACTAATTCCAGTTCTATCAGAATAATGTCACGATTAGGGCCGCTCCTTATTCTGTACTCCATCGGCTATAGTAACCAAGTCTGGGAATTACTAAAATTGAATCCGGACGCCGCGTTCCGGACGAGAACTGGTTCGTCAATAAGGGGGGTTATAAGGGGGCTTAAAGGTCTAACCGCACTAGCGCGACACGGCAGTGGAGAAACGCTTCGCTCCCCTGCAGTGCCGCTGTAGGACTTATTTCATTCGAAACAGTAAAAACTATGCAGAAGACTAGCGTTGGCCCTTAAGCACACAAGAGTACGAACCTGTTCACGGCGCTCTTGAATGTCCTCAGCTGTTTCGAGGATCTTCACCTCCTTTGGGGGTGGGATCTGCTCCATGGTGGATGCTTATTTACTGCAACATAAGATACAATATCGTTTTATCATTTTTTGACTCAGCTCATAGAAGAGGGACTCGGAGTACTGTTGCGAGTACTTCCCATCATATCCTGCCGTGGAAAGAGTATCCATTGTTACCCTGGACATATTGAAAACGATCGTACAAATTAAGCAACGTTGGGCGAGGTCTGGACCTGGATGGGTGACGCTATGGACATTATTATCCGAATTTATGCTGTTATTCATAAACCTAGTCA